>JAYKKI010000013.1:15362500-16002500 GCA_039881145.1 Druceiella hillmani
AGAGAATTGATGTCTGTTTTTAACGATATAATCAACGAGATTCGAAAAAAATTACGTTTGTTTAAAGGCTTACCAACTAAAACCTACTTCTACTACTCTACTTCCTAAATCGCTTCTTTGGAATCTAAGGAGTTCCAGGCATCGAACATTTTTCTTCCTAATTATTCATTTCTCCTGGTAAATATACAGGATGGTAGCCTGGAAATCTTGAAATTGACACCGAGTCTCTAATCAATATTTGTGGTGTTTATCAAGTTTCAGTCATCACGCTAGTCGATTTTAACACTAAAATCCAAACTCAAGGCTCTTCTACTCTTGATGCTAAAGGATAGCAAGTAGAAGATACTCTTGTTGATCTAGGATTGAATGTTATCAATGATAAACCGTGCACATATTTTTTTAGATCCACTGGCACACAATTTGATCTTGAAATTATAGCTGTCAGCTACCACATGACTAAACACAGTACATTATTTTTTTTTAAAATGCTATGCGCGACCACTGACCCATAATCATCACATTACGTTTCCTTTCTGCCACAAAAGAGAAACAAACTAAGAGGTCCTGGAATTTCAGAAAGGCGGATTGGGAAAAATTCACTGCTGTTTTGGACGACTCAAGTTCAAATGCGCCTTCCACACTAGATCTAATCGAGAAAGTGCAGGACTTTATCAATAACATCACAACAGATGCGAAGCGTTATATCCCGAGAGGAAATCGGCAAAAGATTGTGTGCCCTACTGAAAGGATTTCGAAGTTGACTCATTGAGAGAGATAATCTAAATGAACGGGTAAAAAAAGAAAACACCGAAAAAAACAGAACAGTCTTTGCTGAAGAACCATCCAACTGGAAGAGGCAATAGCAAAGAGCAAATGTCGAAAGTGGTCTGAAATATATGAAAGATTGGACCATAGAAAAGGCTCCAAACAGTGGAAGATTTTGAAGACCTTAAACAACTGTTTCAGTGATCATACTGACCAATAATCAAACTTCATTGAATTTCCTTGATCCTTTGTTGCCTCAAATAAAGCTATTGCAAATACCTTAGCCTTGCATTACTCTAACTCCAGTAAACTAAAATTTTACAAAGAGGAAAAATTTACCAAAAAACATTTGCTGGAAGCAAGAGCTTGGAATGGTAACTACCAGAATTACATGTCTTATGACATCACCATACAAGAACTGAACCAAGCTATTAACAATACTGACCAAGCGAAATCACCTGGTAATGACCAAATTTTCGGCCATGTTGTGAAAAATTTTGGGAATATTGCAAGGAATTGTTTCTTGGATATTGCCAGCACTTTCTGGAGAACCATAAAGTTGGCAAGAACATGGAAAATATTGGTTAGAGTTCCTATACGAGCGTAAAAACTATCGTGCAATGGCTTTATCCAGTATTTATGTAAAATGACGGAACATATCATTCACACAAGAATCATGAAAATTCTTGTGGAGCAAAAATCTCTAAATTTTTATCAAGGTGTATACAGGAAACATCATCTACTTTTCCATCCCTGTCAATAAATGATTGATGGTTTCTAGGAAAATCACCAAATAAATCTATTGCTGTTTTCCTGGATACGACCTCTGCTTTTGATAATGTCTGGAGGCAAAATTGATCTGTATTTCCCACAAACACGGCATCAATGGTATTGCACTTATATGGATTGCTCTATGGATTGTTTATATGGATTGCTCTTTTGCTATGTTTTAATGGTGACTTTTTAAAAGACAGAGATGCTGGAACAGACTTGTCTCAAGGTTCTGTCCTTAGCCCTCTTCTATTTTTGCTTTTTGTTAACAACATTCATCAATATTTACATGAGAACACATAGATTGCAGACGACATAGTAATATGGTATAACCGCTGTGGTATTGAAAAATCAGCCTCTGTTCTAAACAATTCTCTTAGGAATATCTAGGATATGGTCCCGAGACCTTAAACTGAATTACAATCCATAAAAATGTTCTTCACGATTTTTTCAACGGATCAACGACACAGAAAACACTTTAAACCAACAATTCTGATGGATAGGTAATACTTCACTTTTCCATCCTGAACTTCGATTTACCAAATATATTAAAAATTGTGAATTGAAAATTCTTCGGAAACTAAACGTAATAAAAATTTTATGTAATACTGATTGGGGTGCACGCCCCAAGACTCTTCACAAAATCTACACAATGATCATTAGATCACATTTTGAACATTCTTCCCCCATATTGGTAAATGTTTTAACTAAAGCACTAAATTATTTAGACAATGTCCAGGCCAGACAGTAAAAATAATCATTGGCGTTGTTTCCTCTACAAACAATCAAAATTTTGTGTGGAAATGTTGCTTTGTTTCTTTTGAAAAGCGAAGAAAGTATCAGACCATTAGCTTTATCAAGAAAGCCAAAAGTCACTCTACTGATCACATTTTAAAAATAACTTTATTAAATTGGTTAAGAAAAAATAGACTTAAAGGGTCATCTACCGTGAAATACAAATCTGAATTCAGAAGTGAAATAGATAGTTACCATGATAATCTGATAATACTTGAAGAACCTTTCTTCTTCTCGACTATTTCTCAAAACACTGCAATAAATTTGAACCTTATCAGGTTATGCACAAATTGGACGCCATGTAAGATGTCCTGGTAAAAGGTTTGGATAAAATCGGGTCATTTAAAACAAGAGACCTCGTACACTACCACACTGACGACTCTGCTGATGAAACCATTCGTAATGGGAGTGCTGGCATACATTCGGTATTACCAAATGGCTTTATAGAGGAACTTAAATCAGCACAGACAATATTGCCTCAAATTTCGCAAGTTAACTGGAGCAAACATAAAGGTATTACAAGAGTATCTCCGTATAGATTATACAAACATGGCAAATGGACTAGTAATATTTTGCGACTCATCCAAGAAATCCATCATCTGGAAAAAATTGTTAATCAAGAAATAAAATCCGCATTTTACAATGTATGCCAGTACATGTTGGAATTCCGGGAAATAAGGCAGCTGATAAACTTACAAAAGAAGCTCGTGCTCTTAGTGATTTTAATAACATTGGAACTACCCTTGATAATAATATAAATGTTTATACAAATTACTGTTCAGGAGAAAAGGCCATCAAAAAAGACTATCAGACATGTGAAATTAACGCAAATCGTGTCTCATCAAGACCATCAAAAGATTTAGAACTGGGCACTTACAAGGCATGAAAATTCATCCTGATGGTACTAGAACCTATCTTCTCTGCAATAACTGTGACGTCCCCCTCAACTTGAATCGTATCTTTAGCTGTCCTGCGATTTTGAGATCTCTGTTTGATCTTGAAGAATTTACATTTAGTGGACAGCTCTACACTGAAACTATCATCAAGATCGCCAAATGCGTCATATCTGTACATGGACATTTGTAGCCGCTTCTTCATCTCACGTGGGCACGACACCAACCAACCAACAAGAAAAATATTATATTTTATGAATATTTACTACTTTTATTACTAATTTTCACTGAAATATACATTATTTCATTAACAATTCGACGTTAGTGAAATGTACCATCTAGTGCAAACTCTCTATACTCTTATTCGTAACATCTGAATCTACGCATAAAATTATTTTTAGCATCTACCGTTAAAATGTTGAAATTCCTAGGTTTAGCATTTAAAAATAACATAATTTAGAACTTTTTTCGGTAATTTGTTGATGAAATATCCACGGAAATTTTATGTGTGCAAATTAATATAGCCAGTTCCGAGGATAAAATCATTTACCTAAAGATAAAAATATTTCATTTTTACCTTCATGTCAATAAATTTCACTTTGAATGAGACAAGTGTAAATGTTATGTTAATGTTAGTTGGTTGAATGGATACTTGGGAGAGATAATGTTTGTTTTCAGGTAATAAAGTCATATTCCGAATTCTTTGTAAGTTTACCTTAATGTATACCTTTTTTTACACCAAAATAATATCATAAAATTAAGGTTTACGTCTCAATTGTGTTACAGTCCCACACTCCATTTAAAGTTTCGTATCGAATCATGAAACCTGAAGAACCGAAGAAATAAATATAATTTTTTTTCAGCCTCATATCATCAAGGTGAGAAAATTCTCGTCAGGGCATAATCTCGCTTGCCTCCTAGTCGCCATTTCAACTATAAAATAAGACTTATATATCTTTATAAAGGCAGAAACAATGAAACAAGATTTGTTTAAAATAAATGACACTTATTCTGAGAATATAATATTTTATGTACATAATCATTTAGCTCTTTGAACTAACCAGCTCCACGATGCGTTCAACTTTACAGCCCTTTTAACTATCGTTTTAACACACTGCCAAAATTTGTCTATCTATCTATCAATACAGCAACAGACCATTTTCTACTATCTATACAGATATTGCTTTAACAAGTTATCTATAAATGCAGTTAAATTTATCTATCAATACGGCAAAAGACCGTTTTCTACTAGATAGATGTAACAAGTTAAATCATTTAACTCAATCTTTCCAAATACTTAAACACACTTAATATCGATACAAACCACTTATTCGGAACACGCGTAGACACTGCAATTAAGGGATCGGAAATTCTCGTTGTAATTCACAGGCGCAATATGCTAAAGTAACCAAATGCAATTTGTTAAAGTAACACATAACTTAGACCAATTCCCGTATACGGGAATTGGTCGGCTAAATGTAAGCTGCGGTACGAGTACGGGTGAATCTGTACCTTCGTAAGTGTACCGGAAGAGTCAAGGGTTTTAAACATTGCTTTTAATGAGATATAAGAAAATTTAATTTTTGGCAAAAGGCAGCTTAGGTTTTTGTAATATTTTTGACGCCATATGTGGTGCTACCGTAAATATATTTTTAACAAAATTGTAATTAAATGCGAAGTTATGAAAAAAATAATCCAATATAGTTTAAGAAACCTGAAACATTTTCTTTAAGGATTTCCTGATGTCACTAAATATTTAACTACAATACGAAGATTTCTGAAAGTAACAGTTTCAGCAATACCATTATTTCTCCCTTTACTGAGCCAATCTAAACACTCATGTACTCCACATAACAAAGCAAATATTAAATTAGCATTGTGGTAATTGTAATGTTTCATCAGTTAAAATAGAAATTACATAAAAATGGTTCTCGCATGAATTTATTTACTGTTATTAAAATTTTCTCTTAAAGTGGTATGAGCTTTCATCGTTTCAAAAAGAAATGACGCCGTTATCAATACAAAAAACGTAGACGCAGCATATTATATGTTGTCAGAGAATTATCGGAACGGAATTTTTAGAAAAGAAGAAAACCGCCATGGAATCTTATTATTCGTGTTTGTTGTTCATAATTATGTTATAAGTGTATAAAAAAATTCAAAAGAAAAATAACAATAATTGAATAATATATTACAAATATTAATTATGAAAAAATTAGGATTTTAAAATTTACATCAATTAATTTAGTTACTTTTAGGAGTATTGATTAAAAGAATAGTAATAAAAATATTATGTCCAGAAATTTCATATATTTTGATAAAAGAGTTTTGAATCTTTCAACTGATATCCTAACCAACATTAATCTAAAATGTGTGGATTTGAAATACGTATAGAAATAATTCACTACTTTAAATGCAGATCCACACGTTACAGGAAATTAAAAAACAACGGAATGGTCTATTTGCCCTCTTTTAAATTTCCATACAAATTGTTTCGAGTATATTTACACTGAAAACTATTTTTTGAACTTATGTAGTTAATATGCTTAAGGACTATGCCAAATTTTGATTCTTTATATCAAACAATTTCTATAAAAAATGGCTATGACAAACGAAGAGATGAACAAATATATGAATTACTTTAAAAGGTCTCAATTTTTTTCCTTTAGCGGTGAAATAAAATTCTACACTGACCCTGAAAATAGTGAAATTATAAACTACTTAAATGTTAATAATAATTGTGACACTACTGTTTTACAATCTAATTAAGTCGATTTGTGTATTGGTTCCCAAATTACGTTGCTCGTTACCTTTATTTCAACTTGGAAAAGAAATACACTGCTTAATGTTGACAATATCGTGAGTTACTGCAATTAAAATCGATTTTCCCGTCACCTCACTTCCATTTGGAAGAAGAAATTTAGCGGAAAAATTTGAAACTTTCATCAAAATTAATTTAATTAAGAAAAAAGAAATAAAAGGAAGTTATGATTTTAGCGATTACGTGTTATCCCGGAAACTTGATTAAAAATTTTGGTGACTTTTTTTTCAAAAGAAAATATACCCATTGTTTTTTTCGTTAAAATCATATTAGAATTTACTATGGGAATAAAAGATACATTGAACTCCCCAACAGTGAAAAACACAGGTATAGTGATAGATTTTGGATAATCTAGGACTAATGACAATAAGGACTCTACAGTTTCTGATATAACTAAGAGTGATATAAGTTTGACCTTTAGCAATATCAGAGTCTAATATAAGTCTATCATTTAGTAATATCAGAGCTAAAAGGTAGTGAAAATATCTTTGAAGTGGTAAAAGACAAATTCATTAAGTTTAAGCTGGTTTCAATTGTCTTAATGTAAGCAAGAACGGGTGGGTATACACAGGTACATAAGGGTGGGTATACACAAGCACATACGGGTGGGTATACACAGGCACATACGGCGGCACAAGGTGACTAAATTATTAGTGGGTGGATGGTTAAAAGTAAGAACATACAAGTATAAGAAATACATGGAACTCATAAAACACTAGTAGTTAGGTGAGTATATACACCCACGAACAGTGATGAAGTACTAAGTATGGTGAAACCAAAAGAGGGAACGTAATTTATAAGTCCGTCAATGTGTGTGTGTGCGTATGTGAGAGAGTGAGAGAGAGAGAGAAAGTGTGCGTATGTGTGTTCGCGTGCGTGCGTGCGTGTGTTCGTGTGTGCACGCCAGTGTGTTTGTCCATTTCAATAAATGAGATATTATAGAATTATTCATAAGTACATAACGTTCTGGGTAACATAGGATATCCTTAAGCAATAAACATACAAAAGGAAACTAATTAACAAAATATTCGACTTCATACAGATTTTTAAAATTTCTGGCATTATCTGCCAAATTTATTTTTGTAAGATAACGATATTTTACCACAAAAGTTCCAAAGAAGTTCTTCGATTTTCACTGCTTTATAGTTTTTAATCTTTTGTTAAATAGTTTTGTGAATGTATGTTTTATTCTGATCAGGTAAAAAATTAAGGTGATAACAAATGAAAAAACAAGATATAATCCGAAAAAAATTTAAACACAAAATTGTCAATATTTCCTCAATAATTTAAAAAAAAATGGAAAATTTACATTTATTAGAAGGTTTACTAGAAATTATTGGAATATAAAAACGTTTCATATCCTAAGACTAAAAGCTATCGTATCCGAATATTGTCGAAAAGAGTTAAAATAAGGAGAATGAGGATAATAAAACGACCATAAAAATAGTGAGTATTGGTAACATAGTCTACAGGCTAGGCTATTAACGGTTACCGTTTAGTTACAGGCTAGGCTATTACATAAATAGCCACAAAATTAATAACCTAGCCTGTTAAATGAACATTCAATCCATAGGTCAAACGACGTTGAAGTATCTAAGGAAATGATTAGCCGCTTTGAATGGCACATCTTGATTTAACGACTTACCTGAAAGGAAGCACCAAGATATTTAAATAGAGTAGCCCAGGGTACAAAGGAATAAAAAACCCAGTGTAATTATGAATTGTAGTCGGAGACGGACATCCATGGAATATCAATGAGCGAATTTATGACATGAAGACTGCAGCAAATAAGAATTACTTAATTTCTGAAAAGGCTAACTCCTGCTGAGCCAATAAAAGGCACAATTTATATTAGCGGCATAAAAAATTATTCGTTTACTTATATGATAATAATAGGTTTGATTTTATTGTAACGTTACATTAAAAAGTTAAGTTTATGTTAAATATATTGACAAAAACCCCTAATTTTTTATAATCATCCTAATTACTACTTTCTTAATTTTAATTTATGGGTAATAAAAAAGGTAAAATAAAATCTAGTAATTTAAAATGGACTTAATAGAATTAACATTATTTAAATAGGGCAAGTACGTTAATTTATTTAAGAACATTAAATTTTTTTAACTTTACATAATTAATACATAAAAATGTACCTTACATAGCCTAATAAAATAATCATAATATAAAAAAGGTTTCCACCTTTTTTATTTTATTAAGATACCTATTAGGTTACATATGACATTCGATATATAAATATCTGAATTAAACAAATTGATTGGAATAAAAATAAATTTGTAACTGTCATCCGCCTTAGTTTACACGTTGACGATAACATAAAATTTTTCCTTGGCAAAATAAATTTAGACACCTTTACAAAAATACAACTTAATTATACTCATTCATGCATAGCGTAGAACAAGACAAGCGTCATTAAGTTAATAAATATCGAATTTTATTTATTTTAGCTATAAAAATATTAACATATATCAAATCATCATTTAGTAATTGAAAAATGCTACACGATTAAAGCAGTGTCACTACATGGGAAAGACATATTCGGAGAATTGAATGTTTTTTATTCAGAAAATTTGTTTCTTTAGAAAGTATTATCAGAATTAGCTGGATTTTTTCTATAAGTTTTTAGTATTTAATATAAATAAATTAATGTATAAGACAAGAAAATAAATTAGTAAAGAAATATTCGCGGTGATATAATTATAATCTTGATTTCAAGTTCTGAACAAGTGTTGTTCAGATTAAGTTCAGCTTTGAATCTAGATAACAGTTCCAGGTAAATTGTTTCTAAGAACTGTTTCTAATTTAATTTTCGGGAAGCTTTTTTCTTAGACTATGAAATATGGCCGATTTTATGTTGTATGTAATATAATGCAAAATTAATTCATAGTCTCCTTCGGCGGATAACTTATATACAGTCAGATATAATTCCCTCGTAAATTCTTATGACGACCAGTCATACCAGAATGACAAATTATCTCCGATTATTTTAATTATGGGGAGAAAAAAGCAAATATATAAAAATAATAATTCAACCTATTACATAAAGATAAGTTTAACTATATATTTTTGAAAACCTATTATTATACACAACGAATATTTTAACCTACGTGATAAAACTTCATAAATCCTAAAGGAACTTGCTGCCTAAACAATAAATATAAAAAAACTATAAACGCACACGAATAGGCAAAACCTGACGTCATCGGTTAAAATAAATAGATATGAGAAACTATGCTAGGTACCAGCATAGTTTCTCATATCTATTTCTCATATAGTTTCTCATATCTATTATTATCCTTAAAAGTATTCATTATTACATGCTATATAAACATTATTCAGTGAAATTCATAATTATCCTAGCGTCACACGTATAAAATTTTCATAAAAGGTCATGAAGGCAATTCGGTGAGTTCTCCCCATTTATGCAAATTCCATATATGTAAATATAAGTTATAAACTTAAAAAAATGAATTGTTTTTATACGAAGGTGTTTGAAGTCACCCATTCAATTGCACCATAATATGAGGTTTCATACACAATATGAAATACCTGAATTTTCCAAATTAAAGTATTCGTTTTTTAAATTAATTTATTTTTAGAGTTCCGCAGCCAAGTTACAAAAATGGATAACTTAAAACTTTGTCATGTCCATTTGTCTGTTTCTATGTAATTCCAAAATTGTCACCCCCCACCCCATCGCTCTATTTGACAACTATATCAATTAAATAAAAATATACGGTATTGCAAACGACATAAGTTTAATATTGATTTGTGCAACAGAACTTTTATACTACGAGTACAATTGGACGGTTTTCTATAATAAAACTAAAGTTCTGCCTATAAATAAGTGTCAATACTCGAAAAAAAAATTACATTACATGCTCATCAGCCTATGAATATGATTTATATACTAAACCTGAACGTGGGTTACGTAAAAAGGAGAGAAAATTCACAAGCTGTGTTATTGTG
This sequence comes from Druceiella hillmani, assembly GCA_039881145.1. Classification (NCBI taxonomy): domain Eukaryota; kingdom Metazoa; phylum Arthropoda; class Insecta; order Lepidoptera; family Hepialidae; genus Druceiella; species Druceiella hillmani. The sequence continues at coordinate 15,372,533 of JAYKKI010000013.1, forward strand.
TATTACCTATACATATTTTATACATATATATATATACATATTTTTACATACATATACATATTTACATACATATAAATATTTATATATACATATTTAAAAATCAAATTTCCAAAGTACTCCTTCAAAGTTATTTTCTCTAAATCTTATTATGTGAAAAATTATTATTCAGTTACAATCATGTACGTGTATTGAATACAAACGTAGTAGAAAAATTCCAGCAATTCTTTATGTATACTTGGTAAAATTGTGTATTTACTCTTAAGTAAATCAATGTCAAACAACATTCCAGATTAAAAAAACAGTCCAGATTTAGCAAACCATTTAAATGTCATTAAGGAGATGACAAGCGTAATTTCAACGTATCGTTTTAAGATGGAATCTCAATAGTTACATCGCGGAAATAATTAATAATCAATTCGATGACACATTAATAATTTATTGACGACATTGCTTTGCATAATGTCTTTCATATATCATGTTTTAGAAATGTACTAAAGGTGCTTCAAAAAGTTTAGTTTCAATATTAATCGCAGATTAATATTGAAACTAAAGAAGGAATACTAAATGTACCATAAATAAATCTAAGCTGATATGTTCATTTAAATTTTAAAATTAAAAAAGGACTTGGAATTTCATGTGTATATTGTTTTTAAATCTCAGCATATAAAAATATACTCATATGAGCTAATACACATAAATGTAAAAATGTTTTAAATACAGACTGCTTGTAGTTTTATGTTCCATTTCGTTGAATCCACTTGAAACAAAATTGAGTTATTTCAAGTTGCAGCCATCTCTATATGTATAAAATATTATGAGTGCACTTTCAATAATATTATTTTAATTAAAATTTACTCATTCGGTCTTGCAAACAAATATAAAGATTTTTTTAAAGCAAATAAAAAACAATTAATATTTTCTTATTAACTGACACTATAGGTTTCATATAGTCCACTATTTGAAATTAATTTTATTGATTTATTTATAATCTTTTATGTATAGTACATATGGCAGACTTATTCCTACATGAGCAATCTGTTCCAGTCGATCATAACAATTTGTATTGAAATTAAAATTCTTTGTAGCACATTAGACGAAAAAAAATTTAAAAAATACAAAATATAATGAAAAAAAACTATTGACATGATTTGGGATGGGAAAGACATGAAAGAACAAGAACACAAAGGAAAAGGTTTCAGGAGAGGTAGGACTTTTTCACTCTACCTTTGAAAATATTTAGAGACGTGATTTTCCTGACGTCAGGATCCAGGTCATTCCAAATTTTTGCTACTTGGAGAATGAGTTTCACTGTGGAGCATCGAAGAGATATACGCCGCGACATTTGCAATGAAATCAAATTTTACTTATTCCGTTGAATAAGCAAGTCAAGTTTGGACTTGTGTAAAATTTTCAGTTAGCCATATTATTTTTCCGTTAACTAATAGCCATAACCATTTAGTTTTTTTATTGAATTATGTTAATTGATAAATTACGAAAAAAAAATTGTACAGCAGCGCATCTAATGTAATTTTTTGGCTGATGAGCATGTAATGTAATTTTTTTTTCGAGTATTGACACTTATTTATAGGCAGAACTTTAGTTTTATTATAGAAAACCGTCCAATTGTACTCGTAGTATAAAAGTTCTGTTGCACAAATCAATATTAAACTTATGTCGTTTGCAATACCGTATATTTTTATTTAATTGATATAGTTGTCAAATAGAGCGATGGGGTGGGGGGTGACAATTTTGGAATTACATAGAAACAGACAAATGGACATGACAAAGTTTTAAAGAACTTCATAGCTATTGTAACACCCAGATCAACTCCGGAATATGTTGAAAATATGACTTATAACAAATTGAGAGACATAATTGGAAATAAAATATTTTAATTTCAAGTTTATATCTAGAGAAGCTTGCAAGACATTTGACATTACAATAATTACGATATTCTGAGGCGATATATAATATGCTACGTTTACGTTTCGTGTAGTGTTAATAGCGTCATTTATTTTGAAATTGATGAAAACTCGTATCACTAAGAGAAAATTTTAATTATGGAAAGTAAATTTAAGCGCGAGCCATTGTAATGTAATTTTTAGTGCAACTGATGAAACAATACAATTACAACAATGCTTATATGATATTTGCTTTGTTATGTGGAGTATATGTGTCCTTTGATTAGCTCAGTAAAAACAGAACGAATGGTATTGCTAAAACTGTTACTTTCAGAAATATGTCTATTCTAGTTAAATATTTAGTGACATGAGGATATGTTTAGAGAAAATGTTTCAAGTTTCTTAAATTCTATTCCGTTATTTTTTCATGACTCCGCATTCATTTATAATTTTGTTAAAAATATATATTAGCACCACGTAAGGTGTGAAAAATACCATAAAGCTGTTTTTTGCCAAAATTTAAATTATCTTATACATCACTGAAAGCAATATTTAAATCCCTTGACTTCCAGTTCACTTGCAAAGATACAGCTTCACCCGTACTCGAAGTTCACATTTAGCAGACCAATTCCCGTATACGGGAATTGGTCTGCTAAGTTATGTGTTGCTTTAACAAATTACATTTGGTTACTTTAGCATATTACGCTTGTGAATTACAAGGAGAATTTCCGATCTCTTAATTGCAGTATCTACGCGTGTTTCGTATAAGCGGTTTGTATCGATATGTTTCCATTTGCATTTCAGAAGGTTGAGTTTATGTTAGCTGAAAAATTGGGCATGTAATAGAATTGGTTAATTGAAAGATTTAAATGATTATGTACGTAATGTAAAATATTCCCAGTATAATTTTTATTTGTCTTAAACAAATGCTGTTTCGATTATTTCTGCAGTTATCAAGATCTTATATTATAAATTAGATGGGGGCTAGAGGGCGAGAGAGTTTATGCCCGGCCGAAAATTTTCTTACTTCTATATTATCGGGTTAAACAAAATTATATTTATTTCTTCAGTTCTTTAGGTTTCATGCTTGGTTACGGAACCTTAAATGGAGTGCGTGGCTGTAACGCACATGAGATTTAAACCTTAATTTTAAGATATCTTTCTCTAATATTAACTATACATTTATATGTAACTAACTAACATTAGCTATACATTTATATGTAACTAACTAACATTAACTAAACATTTACACTTGTTACTTTTTTCAATGTGAAATTCATTTACCTGAAGATCAAAATTTAATACTCATTTATTAGTTTAACAAGTGGTTATATTAATTAGTACAAGTCAAGTTTCGGTGAATATTTCATTAACAAATAACCGAAAATAGTTTTAAATTATGTTATTTGGAAATCCCCACTATCTTTAAAGATTTCAACATTTTAACGGAAGAAGTTCAAAATATTTTTATGAATAGATTCAGATATTACTAATCTGAGTATTGAGAATTTGCACTAAACGGTACATTTTACTAACATCTAATTATGTATGAAATAATGTATATTACAGAGCAAAGATTATTATTCAAGGTTATTATTTACATTTGTTCAAAATAATATTTATGTGTAATCGAACTCAAAACTACATAATTGTAAACATATTTACATCATGTGCAAAGCTAACGTAAACACTCCAATATATCAATAATCACATGGGACTTAACAATTGCGTTATCTTTCCTTATATTTTATATCTATCCATATAGGGGGTTGTAAAAGACCATTAACCGAATCAAAAGAATTTCGACAAAAACAGTCTTTATTTTGTATACTAATTGAGTAGCTTTTAAATTTATTTATAAAACTTGTTCCGAGCATTGTTGAAATGATAAAGAATAAATAAGTCTGTGATACTGATGAACTAAGTTAAATAATTATTGTATTTAAAAGAAATTGTGCATTGTCAAAATTTCTTTAGCAGTGATTTAATTTGTCCATTATAATATTCCTATAATTGAAAAAGTAACGGTAATACTTGTTATTCCACATTTTTTGTAAAAAATACTACTGAAAATATTTTATAAAGGAAAATTTACTGAAAAATATTCCTTTATCAACCAAACAAATAAGGGTTATTGGAACCAAAATGAAGACAGTGTAGGGAGTTCTAAAGTAATGACGTCGGTATACATATATGTGTATATATATATATATATATATATATATATATATATATATATATATAATGTAAATATAAAAACACGTATATTTGATCTGTGTTATTATCTCCAATGCAACGAAATGAAGAATGGGGTTCTTCATTTCGGAAGATCGTTTCCGTTTTGAAAAGTCCTGGTGGTATCATTCATTAATTCTTTCCATTCAGTCTTGTCCCCAGTTTTTCTAATAGCGGATGTGATTAGGAGGCATGTGAGCATAGTAAAAGTCTACAAGGGGTTGTTTATCATTGACTTTTCCGTCCATTAACAACATTCCATTAACTTTTCTCAATTACCTGGTTCCCTGCATGCAATGTGACAAAAGTAAAAAAGGATTTTTTTGTAGCACATGATAGACAGTGTGGTTTTGATTTTGAGTTGTTTTCGAATCGATACATTCGTTCTTCTGAAGTTACGCGAAACATTCGTTTCCAACACCGAATCTCGAGCGTCCAATTGCTTGCGTTCCACCGTTCGAATTCTAAACGATTCAGAGCTGTTTAAGAAAATCGAGAACAATAGGGTTCTTACTATTCCCATTTTCATATTATTAGAGACCTTTCTGTTTTGCCACAAACGTCTTAGTTTGCTCATACCAAATTTGGCCATTTGCATTTTTCTTCGAATTTCTCTACAGTTCTATCCTGTTCAGCGATTAACCATTCGAGAATATTGCTGAAAAACTATAAATTTGAGAGCTTTCCTGTTCGTGAGACTTGGCCATCTTTATCTATAATCATGACCTTCGTTTTAGCCACGTTGACCGAGAGTCCGAATAGCGTGCTCTTGTACTTGATTATTTTGAACAAGTTAACTAGTTTGTTTTTCTGACGTCGCGAAGAAAGTGGTGTCATTCGCATATCTTAAGTTGCTAATTTTGAAATGAAATGTAATGAAATTGCCACCTACTGAAATGCCGTCCTCTTATTCTTCCAATGTCCTCTTAATTATTAACTAGATATTTATATTTAAAAGAATGGGTGATAGTTATACCCCTGCTTTGACTTTGCCAGGTTTAAATAGTAGAGGTAGCACATCATTCATCCTTATCCTGGTGGTGCCGTCTTCGTACAGGTTTGCAACCAAAGTGATTAAGCATATAGATGCATCCATTTACAGTAGAATTCTCCAAAAACAATTCTATTATACACAATCGAATGCTTTAGAGTATTAAATAAAGCACATCAGCGTAGTAATGTTGAACACACGGTTCTTTTCTATGATTTGCCTCGCGTTCAAGATTTGTTTTATAGTGCAAAGTCCCTTGACAAACCCTGTCTGTCTGCTTGGTATTTGCTACTGCAAGTATGTAACTTTGTTATATATCAACGTGTTGAAAATAGATAAAAAGTTATAATATGATTAATGAACAGAATCACATCAATACACCAGACATGATTGAGCATGAGTGTTTCATGGCTAAAGTTGGTCAAACATTTAAATGAAACTGTGTTTTATATCCACTTGCGTTGAAATGTAAAATTAATTTTTAAATAAAACTTCATTAAATAATTTGCAAGCAAAATCTCTGATTAAAAATAATTGAATAGGAAAAAAGCTTGTTGGGCTTTAACGGCAGGGAGAAAAGGGGAGAGGAAATGAGAGCTTTCTATTTGAAAAGTAAACAAACCGGAAATGCGAATTCTCATATTTTTTGTAATGCGATGCTTGTATGTAATTCACTCGACATGATAATTAAAAAAATATTTTGTCTCAAATTTACATGTATGACGAAGTACATTAATTCTTGTTTCATATGTTGCTCCATATATTATATAAAATGTTGACATAAAAATTAAAAATCAAATTTTACGCAGATGTATATAAAACTGTAAAAATTATGACTCTCACAATCTGACAGGTGGACCGAAGAAGAAGTGGATGAAATTAAGAGGTTTTCTCGTTTTACTACACAAACTAAATAGGTGGAAATATTTTATTTATTCACAAAGTATACAAAATTTTGCTGATAAAAGACAAAACGAATGAAATAATAAAGATAAATTGAACATGTGTGAAAAAAATGGACAAAACGGAAACATGCGAAGAAGTAGAAGGTGTAATTTATAAAATGTTAAAATCGTTAAATCACTCATTTATATGAAAGTCTTTATATGAAACAATGATTAAAATTATGATATACGTTTGATGATTCTTTGCAAAGTCCTTAAATAATTTGTTAAGAAATAGGTAATTATAAGATATAATACCAGATGACACTGTGTATATAAATTATTTCGATTAGATTTTAACCTGATTCCACAAAGAGAGAAGTAATTTTTTAAGAAAGGTAAATATTTTTTCACGAATTCAACTAGCAGCTTAATTTCAAGGATTTATTAAAATGAAATATGTAAACAAATTGTATTGATATTATTTTATTTCATTTTTGCGACATGGCTTGTAGGATTGGAAGGCTGAAATGGTAGGTATCATAAAGTGTGCAGAGTCTACAATCGCTCGGAGATAAAAGCTCTCGAATGGCGACGACTATATGCTGGAAGATGCAGAGAGACTACATCTCGTTAGTGGATAGATTATTAGACAGGATATCAATTCAATGAAAGTTTCAGAAAGCTATTGGATGCTGGCGGAATGGCCCAATATTTGTCAGAAATTATGGGAAGACCTATGTTCAGCAGTAGACGTCTTCTTTTGATGCTGGTAGAAGGAAAGAAGATCTGTTCCTATGATTAATCGCTTTTGCCCCAATAAAATGCTCGATATTATTTTCGTTCCTAAAACCAAAAGCAATTTTTAAACTTTTTTACCTGCCATCCACTTACTAACTTTTGCCGGTCTCTCACATTTTTAAATTATGTTTTAAAATTTGCACAAATACACAAACTATATACGCCAATATTTTTTTGTAAACAGTGATATGCAGATGGCAATGTTCGCTTGCTCTTTTTTTAAGTAAGAAAATAATTAAATTTTCCAATTAGACTATATTCATACATGTGGTGAAACTGAAGTTTTTTTATTATAAAAGTAAAAAATTTAACTATTTTTTAAACGAGATTATTATGACACGAGTGGAATAAAACCGGACTATTCCGTTTACTATCCTTACTTGCAAGCAACGCGGAGAAATAAATTTATAGATTCCTCGTGAGTATTCTGTAAATTTATTTTACTGTTAAATATATTATAATGAAACAAAAAATTATATATATTATAAGGAATTTAAGCATTTATCTGTAACATACAACACCAGACTGGACATCTTCCAAAAGAAGTTTGATGATCTTTTGTTAATAACATATGTTAAATTGCCTACAATCGAGACCGTTTCCACTGAATTCAAGCATTTCCGCGGTCAGCTTCAAGATATGATGAAGTCACTGTTAACTACATACAATGATTTTGAACATCATGTACAGGACTTACAGGTAAAGGGACGTTAAATACCATTCACGGCGTTAAAGAAGAAGCTGCTCTCACTCCGACATCAGCCACGCTTGGCATCATCGCTAACAAACTTGTAAGGCCAAGACCCTTCCGCAATAAATGAAGTCAACCTGGATGCATGCTACCATTCGAGTGCTGCAATTATGCAACGCAAGACTCCGAGATCAGAAGTTAAATTCACCAGCAGCTAGCACCGTTATAAAGTATGGTCGGTAAAGAAAACGGTAAAAATGCTGCTGGGAACCTGCATGATTGTCACGGAGCCACCAAGCCTAACCCTGTTGGAAACGCTATGGCAGGACTGTTACGATATTTCCCGTTTGCCTGCAAGAAATATATCACACGTCCTTGCAGTAAAGTAGTTGGAGTAAGCCAGGTTAAGGTTATCCGTTTTCATAACAATAATAAAAACAATCGTCACAACACAACATGCACGAAAAAATAATTTACGCGTAGTTAATAATTACTTCATAAAATATTTACTATACTATTTTTGTTACATACTACTTAAATTCACTTGAACCATATTTTATTTTTTAAGTTTTTAACTACTTAATACAGAAATAATCATCTTGATTACTATGTCAATAAGCTCCGTTTATATTTAAGAAAGTACCCATCCAATTTACTTTCTGTCATTTTATATGTGGACGCACACATTGTTCTGGGGTTATTGAGGGCTATGTTTCTGTATACTAAATATTATCTATGGTTGCGGGTGTATTATTGTCTCCTTATTATTGTTATATTTATGATAGCTCGTTTATTTTCAAATCTATTTTTTTGTTAATTTTTAATTAGCTGAATTTACTTTTTGGAGTTTACTTCTCGAGAATCGATTTTTATATATAGCGCCCGGTATGAAGTTTCACGAGGAGTATAACGAGAAGGTCAGAGCGTTAGAAAAGTGTATACGGGGTGTGGTATACGTTATCTTTTAACTGAGAGATTAATACGTGTATTTGGTATTTTCTTAGGACGTAATTCCAATAATGGGATTTGACACACATAGGCTCGTATTAATAGAAAAAACATAAAATCAGATTAAATCGCGTTTACGTAAATTTATATTAATATGAATTGTCGTATAATGTATCCGATGGTTCAATAGACGCATATTAAAATAATATTAACTGGTCGACTTTGGAATATTAAAGATTAGTCGATTGGAGATTTATGTTTTGTTTAAATACCTTCGCCTTCTCAGTACGTACCGGATATCAATCGTCAGCTAATTTCAAGCTTATATTGAATTATTTATTGACAATTGCAAGCACAGATCGTATATCAAAGTTTTAAATGTCGTTCTTTTTTGGCTGAAAAGATTGCGTTTAACAATAAAGTAGTAAAATAAGTACATGAGAAGAAAGTACAAAGGTACAGAGAAAAGGCTACTGTTGCAGATATTGGTCCCTTGCAAAGATGTAATTGAAAATAAACGCACCGACGGAATAAGCGTAAAGATGAAAAAAAAAGCTCGGGACACTGATGCCGGGAATTATAATGCTAGTGATATTATTAATGAAAGAGCGAGTACAATTAAATGTACATACACGTCTATAAAGAAAATAGAACACAGATTTAATTTGTTTGCACGAATGTAATTCATTTTTTAATATTCATGTATAGTTTCACCTATTTTATATATTCCAAGACAATCGTACTTAAGGAGTAAACTCCAGTCGCGCGTCGGAGCTGACATGCACAATTTTTTTTTGTTATTTTTTTCTCTACAGTTTATATTGTATTTCTTAATTTTGTCATGGACTTGACATTTTTCATTCCTCTTATGTCTCTTTGGATATTTGCTTTAAAATGCCACTCAAAATTAAGTTTAATTATTAAGGATTGAAAATATGTGAGTGTAAAAAAATGCAAAGAATGGTCACACAAAAATTTTGAATTTTTGAGTTCGCATAATAATAAAGAAGTACGTAGTCACAAAGAAATAAAAAAAAATTAATTGCAAATTGTTTTTCATTTCCTTTTAGGGAAGTTTGCGGTCATAAACGGAGCACGTACATTTGGATGATGTACATAAAAAAAAATTAGGATAAACATTTTCCACCACTTTTATCTTTATGGGAAATTTGGTACGCTATGAAAGATACTGAAATAATTTGGTAGATTAGTGTGAAACTAAGATGATAAATATCCAAAAATGCATATTCATAATGAATTTCTCTCATGAATACATATTTTGAACTATTTTTAACCGATTACACACATTCGAGGGTAGGTAATATTTGAGATAAACACTACCCACCTCTTATTTATAGGTATTTATATAACCTAGAAACAATTCTAAAATTATTTTTCGCTTATCCGGCTTAGTTGTGCAGTAAACGGGGAAATATCAAAAAACCAATATAAATTTTTTTTTTCTAAAGTTATAGCTTTGTTTGAACAAAGAAATTTGCGTGCATTAGTAATTATTTTAATATTGTTTTGATAGAATTTCTACAATATGGGTATAGTAGTAAATATTTGTTTTAATTATTAAAAATAATATATTTAGACAATCTTTGTAAGAAATGCACTGTGAGCCTAGTCTTGAAGTAATCTGCCGCGCAATAATGCGTAAGTGTTGTTAGTGTTAATGCGTAACACGACATAATGTCGAGAGTAGTTGTGCCTTGATTAAAATTACTTTATTTTATTGTATTCAAATAGTATATTAAATTTAAATATATATATATATATATATATATATATATATATATATATATATATATATATATATATATATATATATACCTGCTATTAACATTGGGAATAAATAAGTATTCCCGGTTGATATTGAATAAATTCATTGGCGCTCGATAACCATTTCTTCAATGTTATTGGAATATCATGTAGATTTGTCATTAAAGTCTCTATCAACATTATAGAATACGCCAAATCTACTGAATAATAAGTAGAAAACTTTCAGAGCGCATACAATTCTGGTGTATTTACTCGGTTTGGGGTAATTCGTTCTGTAGGTTATTTTGACAGATGAATTATATTAGAATTATTGTTGTAAGAAATATAACCAAATGAATACGAAATATTTCGTCATCATGCTTTTTGTTAAGTCCAATAAACGATAATGCAGATTATTATACACACTGCAATCAGAACTAATTCCTATTCTTTAGACTATCTTGTTATAAAAATATTAACATGTTCATACAACAGTGACTAAACTTTAGAAATTATTTTAAGAAAGAATTTACTGAAATAAATTAAGTAAAAATTTCTAAATAAAAAAAAGAGACGAAAACGATGTGCACAACGCGAATTATTGAAACATATATTTGCAATCCTATATAAGTATCGCCCGAATTTATTTACCCATTTTGCGACTTTTGTAATTAATAAATTTGTCTGTGGAGTTTGAGCAACATAACGTGAAGTAAGATATAGAAAATAAAAACTTAATTTTTGACATTTGTTAAAAGAAGTTATAAATAAAAAATACCAATAATTAACAAGAAAAAAAATAACTTCAACACAACTCTGGGTTATATTCTTAAAATAGAGATATTTCTATAATTGAATTCTACTGAGTAGTTTCATTTTTATAATTTTTCGTAGATCATTAAAATAGAAAAAAACATTATGTTTTACGGTTATTTAACAAATGTATCATTTGAAATAACCGACCCCACTGGTGGGTATTACCGTCCATAACTTTTGAAAGAAAAAGCCGATAAAAATAAACGAAAGTCGCATTTATAGAGAATACTCTAATATTTTTGTCCACTTCACTTTATTGTGACACAATGAGAAAGTGTAGGGTATAATAATTGAGAAGGCAATACCTTTTTCTTAAATTTATTTTTTATAATTATTGCCTTATATAGAGTTTTATAAAGGAGAAGTGTAGGTTCTGTATATGAAACTCAGTAGTTTCCCTTTATTGCATATCATACACATCGGTATGAATATCGTAATGGCTGCTAACGTTACTCCCTAAAATAATGTAAACGTTCCATAAGACAATTATATGTTTCTAAAAGTTAACGGAAATTCGTTTTACAAATTGTGTTAGTTTTTAAAAACTATCGCCCTTGCAAAACTTAAGAAATTACAAAACTGAGGTACATATGGAAATCACCAACGTATGGCAATATGCGATAGAGCTATAGCTTGTTTATACATCCATAGTCGCATTAACTTCAATAAAAAATATTTTAGCTTTTCTACTCTAGCAATCTCTTTTTTTGTCACATTTTGACATTTCAGGTTTCTTTCAAAATCTCAAATGTATATGTATATATATATAGTACCAAATGACAGAACGATGCTCGGTTTATTTCGAGTTTCCCATAGGAACGTGAAATTGCTTGGTTCATGGTATTAGACTTAATATTGGATTTTCTTCTCTTACCCCGTCCCATTCCCTTCCCCTTTGCCCCTGCTTTCTTTTTGGGTCTCGCCTTCCAGTTTGGCTTCGCGTCCGCTCTCGTGTTCACCTTCGCGTTCGTGTTCGCCCGCGTTCGCCTTCCACTACACCTTCTTATTCCTTCTTCCCTTCCCCTCCCCTCCATCTCACCCACCCCTTCCCCGTCCCCTTCCCATCCACTTCCCCGTCCCTTTCCCTTCCCTTCCGCTCTCCCTTCCCCTTCTCTTCCGCTCCCCCTTCTTCTTCCCTTCCGGTCACCCTTTCATTCCAGTCCCCTTCCGTTCCGCTTCCTCATTACCTTCCCTTCCGTTCCCCCTTCCCCTTCCCTTCCGCTCCCCCTTCCCCTTACCTTTCATTTCCCTTACCTTCCACTTCTTCTTCACATCCCCCTTCCCGGCCTCTCTCACCACACCTTTCCCCTCAGCTCACCCTCCTCCTCTACTCCCCTTCCCCTTCTCCTCCCCCTCTACTCCCCTTCTCCTCCCCTTTACCCTCCCCTTGCCCTCCCTCGCCCTTGTCCTTTGTCTCCTCCACTCCTCTTCCCACCCCTTCTCCACACCCCTACCCAACTTACAATTCCCTCCCTCCCCCCTCCCTTACCCCTACCAGCCCCTTCCACTTCTCCTTCCAATCCCTCTCCTCGTTCCTCTTACAATCCCCACGCCCTCCTTTCCCCCTCCCCAAACCCCTCCGCTACCCGCTCCATCTCCCTTCACGCACATCTCTTCCTCCCCTCCCCCTTTCCCTTCCCCTCTCTCTCTCCTTGCCCCAAGCCGTTCTCTCCTATGTTTTTCCATTCTCCTATGTTTGTCTTAATAACAGTGTTTATAGTAATTTTGAAATATTTAAATGGCTGCCATTTCCAAAATAATTAACCGACAAAGCTCATCTTCCAAATTATTCAATATAATCACCCAAGTAATAAATATACCAATATTTTAGCGAAATCGTTAGAGCCGTTTCCAAGAAACCATTTACATATATACATATATATATGTATATATATATATATATACATATATATATATATATATATATATATATATATATATATATATATATGTTTTAGGTAAATTTTAAGTCCTGAATGGATGAATATGCGGTTTGGTTTAGCAACATCTGTTTTAAAAATTTAGAGCTATAGTAAAATAAAAGCTTCATTGTTTGTAACCAAGAATTCCCTGGCTTCTTCTTTCATTCACTTTCTAAACACTACATAAACATTGAATTTCCAGTTTCTTAATCTTTCAGAGCTAATATAAAGATTTTAATATTCCGTCGGTGAGTGAGTGAATTAGCTACGAAATTGACGATTTTTAATATCAAATATCAGTGAAACTACTTACCGATAAAAATATTTGAATTTGAATACTTTATGTTCACGCGTATTTTCATAAAAGTCAGATTTTAAGCATTTTCTGCAGTCAAGTTACAGAGGTGTTAAAATAGCTGCGAAGCGTTTTAGGTAAAATATACAGTATCCGCTAGGAACAGTAGAAGGAGAAAAAGAGAAAAATATTCAAATGATATGTGAATTTTTTAAGGTTTTTAAAATGTCTGTCAATGAAAGTGAATATTTAAACTCTGGTTAAAACAAAAAAGTGTTGTGTCAATAAACATATTCTCAAAGATTATGTAAGCCCCCGGATATACCAATGAATACAAGAGACTTAAGGTACATACCAATTCGTAAGCATGCATGTATATGTAAAAGAAAGCTTCTTAAAAATACTATATTTACATAAACTGATGAATGCCATAATGAAGTCTGTAGGCGGAATAAAACTACCTGCTGCAAACACGTTCACGTTAGTAGTAATTGTTTTATGGTTTTATATATATAGTGAATTGGAAAAGACCAGTTACCGAGTCGAAGAGATTACGATAAAAAACATGTTTATGTCTATCGAGTCCACTTGACTGGACATGACACGTCTTGTTGAAGCGAATGTTGTTTACAACATATGAACAAATTTATATTCAATGTAGTTAATTGTGTTGAGAGTTTGAGCGTTATAAAGATATTAAAATTAAAAGAAATATGGTGGTGATGGTTTCCTCTTTCTTCAAAAGTTATAGTAAAAAATTAGGAACTTATTTCAACGGATAAATATATATATATGTATATATATATATATATATACATATATATATTCGATATTTTGAAAGTATCCTGAAATGTCAAAATGTGGAAAAAATAGCTATTTTCTAATAATATGAAAAATAACTGACCAAATACGTGTAGAAAAGCTGAAATATTTTTTAATTGAATTTCATGCTGGTTTAGTGTGATCACATAGATGATTATATGTGAGGTATTTTTTGTGGTCCTTATTTCAATACTATTTATACTCTGTGTTTAAACTTAACATTTAATAATTGTATTTTTGTTATTATATTTATAATTATATGGATTTACAGTGATAATAAAAAAAAACAATATTAATAAATACATACAGTATGGAATATAAGACGTACGGGCGCGTAAAATGTTTAGCAGTTTGTTTGAAAGCTTATGAATTTTTTTTATTTGTATAAATGGTATCTCTGGATAGAGGATAGGTCAAAATTTCATCCAATTCAATTTTGACCAATCATCCTTTTCAATTATTCCAATTAAGAATGACCATTTTGAAGATAGGTCAAAATGATCATTCTTAATTGGAATATTTATTTAATTTAGTACGCCTCGGATAAATAGCGAAGCTTCAAATTTTGCGTTTCTGAATATCTGATTGTTTTGCTGGATCTAGAATATTTTAATTACTCAAATTAAATACCAATAAATATGCAAATGCAAGATTTAAAACAACATAACACTGTAAATTTAAATTATTTCTATTCTATTCGATTGTAACAACTCAAATAAATTAGCAAAACTTAAAAGTTATAAAGAACGTGCATGGTTCCCGGATATGTTAAAGGACCCCAAAATTACAACATTAGAACTCTTCATAATTTTCGCAGAAGGCAAAACTCAATTTACTAAATTTAACCCATCGACATAGCTAAATATTTCCTGTTATGTAAAATAATTTTACCTGTGGTGGTAATTTTTAGAACTTCTTTAAGAACTTATTTTATTTGAAAATTGGATTACGTTCGCGAACTTGGACAATAATTGTCAGCGTACTTAGCGTAAATAACACATATTCAGATATGTTCTTGATCATGCACGAGTATCACAAGTTATAATTTGTTTTAATAAACACTTATGTTAAATTTATTTTCATATCTAAGTTACAATATTTTGTGTAAGATTTTGTCACATTAATTAAATAGTTTTATTTTTAAAATCTTCAGATACCAGAATTCTGTAAATATTAACAACAAAAAACCAACACGAACGAAAGACTTTTATATAAGCCGTTAATAGTTATCTTAAGGCATCTAAAATTGTATGAAATGTACATGTGTACTTTTTTAAACAATAAAAGGGAAATAAAAGAAGGTAATTAAAGTTTATGAACTGAGAAGGAGAAACAGGCATGTTTCTAAAAAATGTATACAAACAAATCTCATTAGCTAAATTGTTATTTTCAAATTATTGTTTTCAATTCCACCTCAGAAAATTTTAATTTTTTACTTGCAAAATAGATCTCGCCTCCTTCGCAATTACAATAATTTCAAAAGACAATTTTCCACAATTCTCAAGTCGTCATTTTACATTTAGTCACGTTGAAGTCGATCAGGCTGTGAAGCAAATTATTATGTTTGTATTGTAATTCTTATCCGAGTGCTGTTGACCCTTTCGTGCGTACGAGCGAGCGTGCGTGCGTGTGTGCGTACCTGCGTGCGTACGTGCGTGCATGCCTGCGTGCGTGCGTGCGAACGTGCGTGCGGGCGTGCGTGCGTGCTGGCGTCTCTACGCGTGTCAGAATGAATTGATTTGTTCCAGAACAAATTAGTTTTGCCTGAAAACTTTAGGCTTAAGTGGCTACACCCAGGCCAACTTATTTTGAATCAATATTCAAGTAGTTTATTGATTTAAATGACAAGGTAATCAATTAGATGAATCAAACATAAACTACCTAATTATAAAAAAGTAGTGATTAGAGTACATTTGTACAAAACTATAAAATAAAAATAAATGTATCAGTATCTCTCAGTTTATAATTTCAATAAGTTATTTTTACTGCACTTTAAAGGTGTTCGTGAAAACTAAAATCAAGTAATAAAAAAAATATTTTTGAGGGTCAAACAAAAATTCAATTATTTTAAATTTTTTCGACTTTTAAAAAGATAATTATAATACTTTTCTTACAGTAATTTAAATTTTATTTATTTTTTGCGTTTTTTATCGATATTAACCAAAAATTCAAATCATAAAATAAAAATATATCACACAGTCAAACTTTAATGAAAAATTTATAACTTTTTATTTGTAAGTTAATGCAATGTAAAAGATATTGAATCTTTTATCAATGTTAATATTTTATTTATTTTTACAAGATGCACTATGGTGGCATTTCAAATTATCCCAAATAATTTTTACGTACTATTTGTAGCATAGTTTTTGGTATAGGTGCACCTCATTAAACCATGTCTAGTCACAACCAATTTTTAGTGGCTGCAGTCCTTAGTGAATTTGAACACTTGATTGACATCACATTTTTGGAGAAGTTTTCGGATACAAACGTCTAATTTATTTGGATAATAAACAAGTAATATATTTTGACTAAATTTCATAATATATATGAGATAATTTCATAAATAAAAGATAAGTACAGCCGCTGCGAGCTTGGACGTGCCATTTAAATGGGTCCAAAATTGACCTAGATAAATATAAGTAAACCTTTGACAGGGATTGAACCAATCATATTGGATATATATACATACATATATATATATATATATATATATATATATATATATATATATATATATATATATATATGTATATGTATATATATATATATAAATATATGTATATGTATATATATATATATATATATATATATATATATATATATATATATATATATATATATATGTATTTAATGATATCCACAATATAACTTTTTGGCTATATCATATATTCTTTTCAAATTATCTACTATTAGTCTACAATTTTCAACAAATCTGCGGCAATAAAATTTCATAAACATCTTGCACTAAAAACGAAAGAGAGACTAGTGGGAGGACTATTTGTTGCATGATGTCTCATACTTCGATCCTAAAATATTTTGTTTGTAGGAAGTGAGGCTACAATAATGTCATACTTTACTTCTTTACCCATTAGACTAAGTTTTAAATTTTTAATATGTAATTGTGTTCATTAGTTTGATACGCAAGGACTTTAAGTTATTCGTAACATTTTAACTTAATCTGTAAAAACAGAATTATGTACGTTGTTAAAATTAGGAATTATCTAAATTAGGACTGCAATTTACTATTCAAAACTGAGCATCGCCCTGAGACACCTAATAACAGCGGATTTTCAAGATACACTTCTTTCTAAAAATTGTATGGTAATAGCGAAAAAATATTTTAATGTAATCGCTTTATTTACCGAATCCAAGGATATTTTAATTTTTTTAAAACGAATCAAAGTTACATGCTTGTGAGAATATAAATATGACGTATGGTATTTTTTCTTAAATTTATAAATTCAATCAATTTTCCATTAATTAAAATTTTCATTAATTCTACTTAAAACCATGAGTAAGAAAATTTCTTCTTTTTGAATTATATTCGAAAAAAAATGTTTACCTTCACTGCTTCACAGTGCATAAAAAATTACTAGTGCATTAAAATAATTACCAGATTTAATATAACAAATCAACCGTTAACAACAAAACCCTAAATTAAAAAAATTAATTTTAGCAAAGTATTAACACAAAAGAACGATAATCTTTAAAAGAAAATGCTACCAAAACCCTTAAAATTTTATAGAAATCGTTATAATATTTTTGAAATTTTTAAATAGCTAACAAAAATATTTTTTTAATATTTTTTTTAAAGATATGAACGCCGGTAAATTGTATACTTACACCTCCACTTTTAGGGGAAAGTATTTTACAAATTAATTGAGATAAAAATTGTCCGCCACCGATTTTTTTTATGAGAAATTCGATGCTTTACCACCAATTTTAATAATAGTTTTTGCGTATATCGCTTACTTTTAGTTGAGTATGCAGTAAGATATCCGACACTGAAAAATATATGTTTTTAAAAATTTGTTATAGCATTGTGTATACAAAGGAATTGAATACATTGGAAATGTCATTTTTTTATTGTTAAAAAAATTCTGCTATTAAAATATTTTTGTAAATTATATTAAATCAATATGGCCATTTTTGAACCGCTTCGTGAAACTATTCTTAAAATAATATTACGCACACATATATTGAGCGACATGCAACAAAAAAGACACGTTGGGATAATCGTATATTTATGCATTTTTCTGTACATTTAAAAATCACCAAATTCTGTTCAAATTTATTA
This sequence comes from Druceiella hillmani, assembly GCA_039881145.1. Lineage (NCBI taxonomy): Eukaryota > Metazoa > Arthropoda > Insecta > Lepidoptera > Hepialidae > Druceiella > Druceiella hillmani. The sequence continues at coordinate 15,390,900 of JAYKKI010000013.1, forward strand.
TATTTCTCCTTTGCAGTCCTGTTGATTGTACTACTAAAAATAAAAAAAGACACAAAACTGTTTTGATCACTGGGAGTTTTACTCCTCACAGTAAAGAAAGAGGTCTAAAGTGAAGAAAGTTAGTCTTTTGAAGGAATCCAGGAGAGAATCCAGTACGCCACTCATATATAATGATATCCACAATATATCTCTATGTTTCCATTACATCGAATACCCATCTCTAAAATATGTGAAATGCTTCTTGATAATCCATTTAAGACTCCTAATTTTATCGATATGTGACTCTGTCGAGAATGTTACAATATAAATTTTTATTTTGGTTTATCCGTATATCCTGCTATTATTAAACATCTGCTTGCGAACAAAAGTACATAAATATGTTTAACATGCTTCGAGTGTCAAAAACTAAGAGCCCTTAAACAAGTTATTGCGTTTTTTTTTTCAATTGTAGTAACTATTGTATTAAAGAATGAGTTAATTTAAATATTGATAAAGTATAAGTCTCATTTAAAAACAAAATTTATGTTAATTGTTATTATGCTTTTTCCAATGTATTTTATTCCGTAAACATACATTTCATAGCCAAATCATGCGATACAAGAGATAATTTATTGAATAAAAAGAAATAGCTTGGTTTGAAAGCAACTTCTCGACTCAGGAAACGTCAAAGTAGGCAAGGTGGCTTTCTTCCAACAAATTTCTCGCCTCAAATAATAAATATTACGCAAAGCTCTATCAAAGCTTTCGAAGGCTGAAATGCATTACCGGTTTCTGTAGATATTTTTGACATTCCTTTTATATTTTCTGTATAACTTTTCGTATTAAAAGTATACCCAAAATACGTTGGTATTATTTTGATTTATATAGAAACGTGTAAGAAAATAAGTTTGTTTATATTCCAGTATTAAGAAACGTGCTTAATAATAGGATCGTTAAAATAATAAGCTTTAAATTATTTAAGTTTTACGGCTCCATATCGAACAGAAAAACAATCGAAACAGCGAATTTATTTTCATTAGAAAATGTAGGTTTAAAATTATGAATTGCTGTACGTTAGATATTGCGTGCAAATGTGTTTAAATTAGCTCGAATGGTTTTGGGAAATGTTCGAAAATAAACAGAATGAAAACAAAATTTTCATGTATTTATAAACTGGCATATGAAGAAAAATGTGGACTACGAAAAGAACATTGCTGAAAAAAATATTGAATTACGGTCGATCGAATATACGATAACTATGGTTTTATTAAAATTATTTAAACAAATGAATTAGTTCACACTTAAAAAAATACCATTTTAACCCATACCACTTCTCATTTAATTGATACATAAAATATCCCAATGTAAATACAATCACGGAGAAACTAATATTGTAGGACAAAAATATGATTATAGAAACCGGGTATACCACAAAAATTTTTATGAAATAAATCAAAATTAGTTTTTATCTTTTAATCCGACGATACTGAAGCCAAAAATTATGATTTTTTGTTTTTAATCAAAATATTGTTTATCATAAAATGTTGTCATAAAATGACTGTCACCCGTCATTTTATGACAAAGTATATTACTATAATCATAGACTTTTCAATTTACTATTTTTAGTTGTCACATTCCTTTGGTTAATATTTTGTGATATGTTTTATTTCATCTCCACGGAACAACGATTGCCTTTATAAAAATAAAGTATATCAAGATTAGTGGAAGTCATATCTGCACGGAATGTTCTACAATTATCGTCTACCTCAGATTAATGCAAAACAGTGGGACCGTATATGTGAATGACTTTAGCGTTAGAAAGATTTAGATCGTGTTTATTACTTGCATAAACCTGACGTTCGTTGCATAGATATACAATGTGCTGCACGGTGAGTGATATGGCTCTAGAAGTAAACCAGTACTTGTATATGCTTCATGAGAAATACAATGAAATAAATATAAAATATCGCCTACATATGACTTATTATACAGCTATTCAGATGACCATCACCATGGGCTAAAGATTTGCCTTCTTTCTCGATGAAACTCTTCCAAGTAGGTATTTTTATCACGCACACCTTTATAAGGAACCAACTGCTTCCTTAAAAATAAAAATCCCTTTAACGAAACCAGTTTTTAAGTTTTTCAAAAAAAAAGTTTTAATGTTATAAATTTTCCAATATATTGCATAAAATAATCCATGTCTTAAATACAGAATATTTATAAAATCAATACCTTGTCATAGCCAATAAACGTAGTAAAAGAATTTATATAATTTATTTTATTTAAATTATTTTTAAATAGCTACGAAAGCATTAAAGTTATAAAACTACAGGAACATTAAATGAATTCAGTAACTTTGCAAGAAATAACCGCAAAACATTTCACGAAGTGTACTTTCACTCATTGCGTTGCAAGCGCAATATTTCAATTAGGCGGTTAAGTGAAATTTTACCTTGAGAAAGTAGATATTTCCGATATAATTCAACATGTCAGTATAGCAAAAACATGATGGTTACATTAACGCAGCCAGTTAGCATGTATGAGGATTGAGAGTTTTTTCTTATAAATTAGCGCAAAAACTTAAAAGGAACTTTTCTTCTATGTTGCAACATATGATAACATACCCGGAAGAAAATTGACAGGAAATAGGAAAGAGAAGTAATCATAACAATATAGTAAGTAATCGGGGCATAACTCCAACCTATTTTATACGCGTTCAAAAATTAGTTTGTATTCAGTTCTATGAAAGCTCTAAATAATAGAGCACACTTCTGATTTGCTTTTCTAAAATAAACTCAAGTCAAATAATTAATTGAAGAAAGATATATAATTTGATCGGTACTAAAGTCACATATAATAGGTCAATTAAAGAAACACATGGAAAGTCTCTTACATTACTCAAAAAAGTACAAATTTTCTGTATGTCTTCTCACGAAAATTCAGGCGCGAATTGAATTGAAATCCTAGTTAATCCTTTTCAATAAGTGGGCATTAGGGCGTCTCACCAGTGGTATACTTACACTTGAGAAGAGCGCGCGCTCGACTGTAGCTCGCCCTGGAGAACAGAGTCAATATAATGCCGCAGCAACTTGCAATCTCTGTACTTGTTATAGCTGAGAAAAATTTCGGTTTATTCGCAAACAGAAGGCAATGTGCAATTTAACCACGTTTTTAACCTATAGCCATTCAGATGACCATCACCATAAACTAAAGATTTAGCTTCTTTTTCGATGAAACTCTTTCCAGATGGTAGATATTTTTACCATGCACACCTATTTTTATAGCTTTAATAAGGTAACAATTACTTCCCTAAAAATAAAAATCCCTTTAACGAAACGAGTTTTTAAGTTTTTCAAAAAAAAGTTATAATATTATAAATTTTCCAATTTATTGCATAAAATAATCCATGTCTTAAATGCAGAATATTTATAAAATCAATACTTCCCAGAAGAGGATAAAAATTAACACAATAAACGTTAGATTTTTAATATTCTCTGGAGTTTTTAGGGTGACAAAATAGCTAGCGATGCACTTCAGGTAAAGGGCGCAATAGTAGTGTGGATAATAAATTGGTGAATTAATTGCCAAAATACAATTTGTATTTATCATTTAAATATGTAAAACTGCTTGCTTGGTTCCTTATAAATATTGTGAGGATCTGATGATGAGGTCCGGAAATGAGCAATCGAACTTCTTAACGGATGGTAGAAAATCAACTTTGATTATTATATTGAAATATTTACTTTTGAAAGCTATTACTTTGAAAATTAAACACATGGTGTATTTACTCGCAGAAAATACAGAAAATGATCACCGGCTCATTTTCTAATAATGAGTTCTGGTAATGAACAATGGAACTCCTTAACGGATGGTATTAAATCAACCGTGATTCAAAATATTTGCTGGCAGTTATTACTTTGCAGGAGCTGATGTAGGATTTCAAATGTAGTGAATGGAACTCCTCAACATCTAACAACTAACCACTCCCGGCTACTGCTATCGCTTCGCTTCTGTGTGTTGTTAATAACCAACTTTAGACAAAAGAAAATTATTTTTTATGCTACCTTTTGCCCGCAATCGTTTACAAGTTCTAAGAAAGAAAATAACTGAATGCTATATGTAGTGTGATTATTAATATTAATATTAACTACTGTAAATACTAAAATAAAATGTATTTTATCAGAAAAATTACAGACTTCAAGAAAGTAGGTAATAAAAAGAAAAAAAATAAACATATACCTACTTAATAGATACCTATTTATTGACAGTAAATAACTAAGTTTTTGAAGTCGATGCCGGCACTGTCGACCAACATAAACAAATGCAAAGTTTTATATTATAAATATACTTTCTACGAAACTCTTTCTTACTTTCGGTATTAAAAGTTAAGGTTTTATATTAAAATTAAAAAAAAAGTAAAATTATGAATTTGTCTAAATTGGTCGGTCGTTATTTATTGTGAATAATTCGGTTTCTATTTTGAATTAATTATTTATTTTTATTACTCACTTCTTTGAGGTCGTTGTTTTTTTGTTAATAAATATTACAATTTATTTCTCTTTATGAAATAAGTACAAAATAATAATATAAAGGAACTATTATTATAAATTTTTTTATTAAAAATTAAAAAAAAGGACATATTATTATAAATATATATTATTATATATTTTTTAACGTTACCTTTCTTATATTTATTTTCCCACTCATAAAGAAAAAAGAGTGATTGTTTACTGAAATTTACATAAAAACAATCTAAAAATTTAATATGATCATTATGAATTCGCAGATGAAACAGCACATTTTATGTGATGGATCGTTTTATAACAATTAGAATTTCGTTGTGTTATATCTCAGTAACGAAAAAATTGCGACAATTGCTCTTTAGGATTGTTTAAACGTAATTAATTTCGGCAATAACTTTTTATGTGCTATTTCTATATATTTGGAACCTGGATCGAAAACAAAATCTTTTATGAGATTACCAAACACGAGGTTGGAACAAAATTAATTAGAATTTCACCTACAAAAGGACACGATACTTTTGTGCTTCTCGTCAGCCTAAGAAAAAGAAATAAAATTATATTAGTCGTAAGTGCTAATAAACCTCAGTTTTTGACAAGTTAGATTCGATACTAATTGGGATTGTTGGGATTTATTTTAAGTTCAAATACTGAAGAAGATATTGGTGATGACCTAGTTATAAAAATCAATTATCATGATAAAATAGGTGCCACAGAATGTCAAGGAAGGAAAACTTCCATTAAAGGAAAATACTCTGATGTGGTGACGAGTGGCGTTTAAAAATATTAGATTTTAACATTAGTCCGGAGATTTTTATTAGCTCCACTTAGCAGCGTCACAAACAAATAATCGATCAGCGGAGCAGCTCTGATTTATTATGAAAAAAGGAATAGATTATATGGATAGAGGGTTGCTAAACTTTTATTTGTAAAGGGCAATTTGTAATTCATAAGTTTTAAATTTTAATATTATTTATAATATTTGTTCGCTATATTCCTACCTAAACGTTGTTGTGACCTGTTTATTTAGCACTTTTTTATTTTTAAATAAACAATATAAAAATAACTACGCTTTTAGTGTGTACTAATTGATTTCGGTTTCTGATTTCACTTCCGCTGTTGCTTTCGCTAATATATATATATATATATATATATATATAGGCTTGAAGTACTTAGTTGCCCAGAGGCGAAAGGGGGAATGTGATTTACATATCCATATATATGATATATGTATGTATGTGCGTGTACATATCCATGTATGTACGTCTGTTTATCTGAATATATTAAAATTCTCGAATGCTGTTAACGTCTGGTCCGCTTTCATAATTTAGATATTATTGATATTAAATTAATTATAATTTCGTTCGTGAAATTGTGGGTTATCTAAATTATTATTGGTACTAAAAATGGAAAAATAAAACATTTTTATTAAAAAATTAAACTGTACCAGTACTCCGTTTGAAATATTGCGATACAATATCGTTTCCGGACATAAATGGATTTGCAAAATACAAACATTGGTAGAGTTCTTGGAGTCGGGGCAAAGTGAAATGTAGCACTCATACGTGAGTGTGTGTGTTAATGTCGGAGAAGAGAGAAGCTTTGTGAATATCAAAGAGAATGTCAAAAGCGGGTGCGTATATCAAAGGGGAGAGAATCGTCGACTTGGCACCGATTCCAAAACTTTCTAGAAGTAGCAGTTTTTTGCAAATATTTATATATGTTCAGAAACGGTATTTAGTCGCAAAAATTCAAATTGAGTATCCTTATTTTTTTTAAATGTATTATGTTATTTAATATATTGGAAGCTTTATAGCGATTATTAATAAGTGTTTTAACCCTTAAGCACCTAGCGTCGGTCACAGTGATTCCAGACGATATATTTTTTCAAATATTTCCTTTATTACGCGGGCCACGCGCCTGTGACTCTATGTACTTTTTCCCTTCCCCCTCCAGTTTACGCCCTACGCTCGATCAAGCGACACGTGCGTGCAGTAAAAAAATACAGGTAAATATATTTTGCATGCGGTCATGGTGACCGACGTTAGGTTGTTACGTTACTTGTAGTGTTAACATTTTCTTGTTGTTTTTTAAGTTTATCATGTCTGAAGGTGATCGAAATATCAGTAGATGGTTAGAAGAGTGTGACTTAGATTATGAGGATCAAAGGGACGTGCCGGAATTACCAAATGAAGACTGCATTGACGTAGAAGGTTTACCATTAGACCACGTCATTGATAGTGAGTGTCAATCAGACTCTGAAATTGATGTTGACGAGTTAAATGAAGATGACGATAATGATGATCTGCCAGGTGATGATGCATCTTACGATGATGAAGTTCCATTGACAAGATACCGGAACTATTTCGTAAAACATTGGTTCCGTTGGTCATCTCAACCTCCGGTTTCGCGATCAAGGACTTTGCAACACAACATCGTTCAACAACTTTCAGGATTGAAAAGGAATTTCAGAAATGTTTTGGACAGAAATACAACACCATCCGATTTATGGCAGTTATTTTTTACTACTGATATGTTAGAAGAAATCGTAAATCATACTAACGAAAAAATTAGAAAGATAAGACCTAACTATCAAAACCAGACATGTGTTCAAGACCTCGACGTAATGGAGCTAAAGGCTTTTATTGGTATGTTGTACTATACCGCAATTTTTAAAGAGAACCATACACATTACACATGTTGGTATAGCACAGATGGCACAGGAAGAGAGATTTATCGTTGTATAATGAGCAAGAACAGGTTCGAAACATTGCTGAATTGCCTTCGTTTTGATGATGCGGACACCTGAGATGAACGCCGTAGCACTGATAAAGCTGCACCTATATCTCAGCTGTTTGATAAGCTGATACAAATCTGCAAAGAAGTTTGTTCAATAGGCAGTTACGCTTGTATTGACGATTGGATTTTGGTGGCTCTCCGTGAGAGGTGCAGCTTCAAAATGTACATGTCGAAAAAACCCAACAATTATGGGTTAAAAGGTATGTGCATAACTGACGCCAAAAACGGATACCTTGTGGATGGCTACCTATACTTGGAAAAAGACTCAGATGGCCAAGGCTTGCCTGTTGAATACCAAAGACTGAACAAACCCACGCAAACAGTTTTGAGATTGGTTGAGAACCCACAGAAATATTACGACTGATAACTGGTTTACTTTTGTGGAGCTAATAAACATCCTTAAGCAAAAACAGCTGACACTTTTGGGTACCTTTAAAAAAATAAAAGGGAAGTACCTCCTCAATTTCTTCCTGGCCGTCATCGGGACGTTGGCTCTTCAATTTTTGGATTTACGTCAGATGCAACATTGTTATCTTTTGTGCCAAAGCAAAACAAATTCGTGCTTGTTCTCTCCACTCACTAACCATCGATGCACAGAAGCAAAAGCCAGAAATTATAACTTTTTATAATAGCACCAAAGGTGGCGTCGATACATTAGATCAGAAATGTGCCATTTACTCAACTTCAAAACGCACACAGCGCTGGCAAATGGCTGTCTTCTACAGAATGCTGGATGTATCTGCAGCAAATGCGTACATCATCAGCAGCATGAACCAATCTCAGAGAAAGGTGCCTAGACTGAATTTCATTAAACGACTGGCTGAAGATCTTATCAAACCCCATTTAAGACGTCGAGAACCAATTTTGATTGCAAAGAGAACTTCAGAGCGCTATTCGCCGGGTCCTCAAAATAAAAGAACCCAGAACATCTTCGGCAGACAGCTCTGACAAATTAGAAACACGTAAAACTGGCTCAACGTGTGACCCAAAAAAAAAGCGTAAATCATTTCATTTGTGTTCTCAGTGCAAAAATCCAATTTGCGTTGAATGTTCTCAAAAAATGTATGTTGGTTGCCGCGAAAAATTGTGAATGTTAGGGGGCTGTAATTTTGTAATGACTGAGATTTAGCTGTGCCAATGATAGTTTTATATAAGAGGTTATATATTTAACTTACTAAAAATAATTAAAAATAAGTAGTCTCATTGATTGTTATTGCTTAGATCTCACCTTAATTAGAATACCTATAATTTGTTAAAATATTTGTAAGTCAACTTTTATTAATAGTAATAAGAAGTAAGAAGTGTTAATTTGAAGAGTTTATTGAAACAATTTAAAATAAAAACAACTGAAGAAAGTGATGTAGTTTACATTTTTGCCAATTTATTATTTTTTTACCTTTATAATAGTACTAATATGCAACCCTTCACCATGACCGACGTTAGGTGGATGTGTTACTAGAATACACGTTAGGTGGCTAAGAGTTAACAGACTTTCTTTCATATTTTTATCTCGCACAAGACTTTAATCTTTACTTATCAATAAATGAAGGATCACGGAAAAACCACAGTATCTTAATGAATTTTATCTACCTCTCTTAACATATACATTTCAAATGAAACACATATGCTATTAAGGATGACAGAGCGCCCCTTAAACCAGATTTACTATTACGAAATCACTCATCACAAACTTTACTCTAATGTAAAAATAATAAAAATACTATAACTACGTTTCACATTTAAAACATAAGTGTTACAACGCAGATATTAAAATTCTATTATTCTGCATTAGTCATTGTTGTAACATTTGCGGGAATTAAGCTTTTAAGTATTCTTGTGTTGGGTTTGAGTGGGTTTGATGGCCCATTTCCGAATTATGTAGCTACGAAGTGGATACGGAATGCAATATCAGCTCTGAACTTATATAAAATTACTGGGAAATTTTTTTTTTCAATGACTTTAGGAACTTACGAATCATTGTATTTTTATAATTTTACAAAAAGAAGTGATCAAAAAAGGTTTAATATTTTAAATTTCATAATAATGCCCCTTAGAATTTCATGGCAAACAGTATTAGTATTATTATGGTAACAATTTTTAATGCAAATGTAATTCAAATGAATGGCACGAGAAACACTACAACTGCTATATTACGAGTATTTACGTTAAGAGCTAACGTTATAATAGAACATGTGGAAATTAATATTCTTATAATTTAAAGTATATCTTTACCAGGCAGAGTGAGGTTTAATTTTTTTATTTTACACTTGTGGAGGAAAATAGGTACTAATTAAAATAAAATATAACGACTGAGATTCTCAGATATTAGGAAGGTATGTGTCTTAATATTCATATCTTGATATCAAATTAGCGTGCCATCGATATAAACATTTAAATTCATATAAATGAAATGAAGAAAAATATTACCAAATTCTTTAAACTGATTTAAATTAAACTATAGAAAAAAAAAATTAAATTCAAAACAATTGTTTTTATTAATGGATTAAAGAATTTATAACATAATGTTTTCACTGGAACATTAATGCAATTAAAATAAAATAAACCCGATGTAGTTCATTTATAAAGGTAAGGAAAAAAGAATACGAAATTTAATATTGACTAAACATTTTTATCACAATATTTTCAAGACCTAATGCATCTGTGATATTGCTATAATTGTTTATATTGGGACCAACTAATATTTTCCGGTAGCCATAGCCTATTTACTATTTATAAAGTTCATTTACTATGCATAGGTAAATTTTGCATGTTTTCACTGATACACTCGTATAACATTAATACTGTGCCTTTATTGATCAATCTATAATTCTGAACTATGGATCATAGATATGTTGTTGTAAAATGAACTTTTAAAAATTAAATGAAAATAACTTCTTGAACCATCCTGGCTTAAGATTGATTTTTATATATTTTCTAAAAGAAACTTTGACATTTAATTAAAAAAATCAAGCAAGTAAAAATTGTATAACTAATTTGTTCTATATATCTAATTTGTTCTACAACATTTCTAATTTTTGAATAGGAGACGCGAATATATATAGTTTTAGTTCGTGCAATACACTTGTTTGAAACCAAGTTAAATATGGGTAGGCATGTGGACAGGAACGTAACTGGACCGTTAAAGTAGGCTGTGGCGTCAAGCAAGCTAGTCTTACACGCGACATTGCACAAAAATTTAGTGAAAAACTATTAAGTATATAAGACTATTAATTTTCCTTTCTTAAGATTTATTTATTCACATAAAAGTTAGCATACATGAATACATTTTATGTGTTGCCATTTTTATTTACTTTGAAGTCGTTGCTATTTAAAAGAAGTATATTTTAATTTCCACAACTTTAGCAGTATTTTTATTTTAAAATTGAAACAATATTATAAATTTAAATTTATTTAAACACTGCATATTAAACTTTCATCAATGATTTGTAGGAGTAAAATTACAATTATTTTTTTTATCATTACTTATGATTCTGTAAAAAAACTTATCGCCGCAAAGGGAAAAAATATCACTCGCATTCTTTTACAAACAATTTGACGTAGAAATTCATAATTTTGCATGGACGTATGGAAATTGTGGAGACACGAAAAAAAGTTTTTTTTTTAATTTCTCACATTTGAGGGAATAACAATTTAAAGATTGACATATAGGGATTTCTAACTTATTAGTTTATATAAGATATTTGCTGGTATATTACTAGAAAAATTCGCAGAATCTTTCTCAGAATCCCTTTCACGTAGAACTTGAAATTTGAAAAAGAGAAACTGCAGTATAACCCACATATATCTCAATTTCTACGTTCTTCTTCTTAAGCCATGTTATACCGCATAGGTTTATGCCTCCATCATTCTATACCACTATCATAATTTAATAAACATTTTCAAGTACATCCTTCGTTACCTTTAATATATATTTTTTATATTTTGAGATTTAACTCAAAGTCAAAATTTAAATGTGAACATTTTGGAAAGGCAAATTAGATACAATATTTTTCCCTTAAATTTTTACATCCTGTGAAAAATCAATAGAAAGTGTTCAGGAGTTTCTAAAACTATTTTCTCAGATCTTGTAACATTTTTCGAGAGATAATGTTGAGAATGTCCATAAAAAATATAGCCACTTCTTTTCGCTCCCCGTCTTTCTCCATCGACAGGACTGTTATACTTTGTGGAAAAAGTATTGTTTATTTTTTTTATTATTATTAAACTATTATTTACATTGATTATTTATTTCAAAACTTTGAGGTATTTATTTTTATGCAATATATATTCAAACATTTATTTCCGTGATTAAAAAGAATTTGAATGTTTGTAAAAAGTTTAATACCTTTACATCCTGCATGATGTACCTTTTACATCCTGCCTAAGGATGTATGAGTTCTTCTTTTATTTAATAAATTTAATATAGTTTTAGTTTTACCTGCATACGCATTGATCATTTAACTTATTTTTCAAGGGAAATTATGAAAGTAAGTTCATTCGTAAATTGTTATTTCTTCAAATGCAAGAAATTTAAAAAAAAACTTTTTTCGTGTCTGCAAAATTTCCGTACGTCTATGTAAAATTATGAATTTCTACGTCAAATTGTTTGTGAAAGAATTCGAGTGATATTTTTTTCCTTTGCTGCTATACATTTTTTTTACAGAATCATAAGTAATGATAAAAAAAAAATTTTAATTTTACTCCCAGAAATCATTGATGAAAGTTTAATATGTAGTGTGTAAATAAATTTAAGTTTATAATATTGTTTTAATTTTAAAATAAAAATACGGCTACGGTTGTGGTTGGTTGTGAGTTGTGGAAATTAAAATATACTTCTTTTAAATAGCAACGACTTTAAAGTAAATAAAAAATGGCGATACATAAAATGTATTCATATGCCAAATTTTACGTAAATAAATAAGTCTCAGGTAAGGAAAATTAGTAGTCTTACAAAGGTGAATTTTTATAAAATTTTGAAACTCAAAGGGTTTTTTTTTAAAAAAAAAAAATTGTAAAATATGCACCGCGTTCCAAGTTAATTGTAATAAGTCATTAATTTAGACAGAGTTAGCTTAAGCTTTAAGGAAAAAAATAAAATTTGCTGTTAAATATTTTTAGATAGATATCTAATTTATTACAACATATTTACTAACATATTTATAAATTATAATAATTCCGCCATAATAATTCTCATTGAAAATAAACTAAAATGCTTCGTCCAACTTTGTGTTCTCCTAAGTGCACCTCTTACTTTTATATTTTAAGCTAAATTTCTGTAAGTAGCGTTTTATTTAAGTAAACATTATAATTATAGAAGGAGAACTTAAACATGTTTTTTTATGAACTTTTCATTTCAAACGACGAGACTTTCAATTACTACGACACTTGATGCACATTTACTTTCAATATTATTTCTACTGATATGTGAAGGTTACACGTCTTGAGATTAGTTCAAGAAAGAGAAGTATAAAGAATTATATTCCTAAAACTGTTATTAGATATTCTTCCAAGAATCAGTGTAATCCAACTAAAACTAAATAGCCTATTTAAACTCTTGAAGAAAATCTTCAATGTGTGTAAAATTTAAAACTCTCTCTTTAAAGTTTCCTATCCTACGAGAGTAATCAAATCATATTTTGTTCTACCTACGCTAAAGTCGTTAAAATTATAAATTTAATAGAATTAAGTATTAAAGAAAAACATAGCACAAAATAATGTATAAAGTCTTAAGTACACTCAGCTTATTTCAATTTATATTTACTCTATTTCCCCTGCGGAATTTTCCTTAACTCTGCTGGTACTCTCAGGAAGATACATCTTTACATATATCTGACGGTGAGCAGATTTATATTTTTATATGGATACAAAATTTTCAGCTAAATTTTGTGGTACTTTAAAGAAATTATTTTGGTCACTTTAGCAAATTGCGCTTGTGAATTACAACAAAAGTTTCCAATTCCTTACTTTTACAACTTACGCAGGTTCCGAATAAGAGGATTTTTTTCGATATTCTGTATACTTAAGTATAGTATACTGAATGTTGAGCTTAAAGAGTAATATGTATTCTATGAAGAATGAGGTTACCTGATTCTCCGTTGGTAGGTAAACTAACTAGATTTTAAAGCTATGGATCAGTAGCTCGAAAGTTTCAGCGTGTCATTCAGCTGATTAATGGAAACAGCTAAGTGATTATTCGAAAAAGATTATTTTTAAGCTTGTTTTCTTGGTCTATCTTTGATAAATGTTAGCCTACGTTCAATTCAAGAAAACATACAGTGATGGTATTTATTATATCATATATATATAATATGACACTCCCACTATTTAATTTTTTTTAGTTTTGAATTTTAGAGTCCTTAATTATTTTTAAGTTTTCAAAAATATCCTCTTCTTTACAAGCGCAATAGCCCCTTGCAGGCCTTGGGTACTAGGCGCTATGTCCAGCGTCTCCCATCAGTTTTAACTCGTTTCTAATTACTTATGTTCAAAGTTTTTATGTCTTTTTCGATATCATTCATTTATTAATGGGTGGCTTACCTCTTGGTGGTGTACCCTCGGGTTTTTTTAATGTTAATATTTTAGTAGGATTCTCTTCTGGGTTTCTCCACTTGTGATCAATCGGTCTTAATATTATGCTACGGATTACTTGGGTAATTTGTGGTTATCCGTAAAGCTTATACCGTTCAAAATTATATGTGTTTCTATATTCTTGTATTAGGCCAAAGATAGCTCTGGGGACCTTTCGCTCAAACGTGTCCTGTAATCGCTGTGTCTACGTTTAGGGTCCATGTTTCTCTCGCATACTAGTAGGACCGGTAGACTTAGAGTTTTATAGATTTTTAGTTTAGTATTACGACTGATGAATTTAGACTTCAGCTTAGTTGTCTTGTTGTGCCCAAAGAAGCATTTATTTGCCATTTTAATTCAGGTATCAATTTCCGCTTTTAGTTTATTTTTATTCGTTATATACTGTGACAAATTAGATAAATTTTTTAAATTGTTCAAACATGTTGTCATTTATATAAAGGAGTGTCTATGGAATGTGAAATTTCCATGTATTTAGTTTTATCCTGGTTGACAGTTAGGCCCATATTTATTGCAGAGAATTCAAGTACTAAAAAGGCGACTTTAATTGCACTTTCTGACCTTACAACATCATCTGTATCATCTGCATCAATATTTGTAGAGATCTGTTCCACAGAGTTCCTCTTCGGTTTAAACCACTGTCTCTGATGCTCTTGACACACTGTCTCTGATGCACTTTTTTAGAGCTATGTTAAATAATAGACAGGCAAGAAAATCTCCTTGGCGTATGCCTGTTTCTGTCATAAAAGGTTGTGAAAGTCAATTGAGTTTGATAAATAGTGGATCTAAATCCACATTAGTATTTTCCAATTTCTCTAACATCAAAAGGTATGAGTCTAGTATAGAGCAGGTTGGGAGTATTAAGAAATGCAATGCCCCTGTTATTACGACATTCAAGTTGGTCTCACTTTTTAGAAATAGGGTAGATGAAGCCTTCCTCTCATTCGATTGGTATTTTCTCCGTAGTCCAGATTTTTACCATAATTTTATGGATGACATTTAATAGGTTGGGCTCGTCTGATTTCAGTAGCTCTGACGATATACAGTCAGGGCCAGCCGATCTGTTATCTTTTAGCTTTTTGATAGCCACCCTTACTTTGTCTAAAGATTGTGGAGGGTGGATTCAATCATCCAAGGAAGTACTTGTATCTTGAAAGGGATCAGATGAATCAACAGTTTCGTAGAATTCAAGTACATCTCAAAAATATATTGTCCATACATCTAATACCTCCTCCTTTCTCCAAGTAGATCTTTAAAATATGATTTCCATACGTCTAATACCTTATGGAGTTCGCGCACCGGTTCTCCATTCCCATTTCTACATGTGGTTCTTGAATTACCTTCTTGTGTTGATGACTTGGTTATTTGTTTATATGTTTATATTTATGTTTACATTTATCTCTTTTAAAAATATAGGGGGTAAAATACAAACAAATCTAGCATTATTAAAGTAGGGTTGAGCGAGATGGAATAGTTATTTCCCACTTTGGTCCTAGAATTATTTAAATCGAAGGATATTAGTTTAAAATAATCTTATAATTTACTTCTTTATAATTAATAATGATTCTATTTGTGGTATTTAAAATGTAAATATATTTCAAAGGAGCTCGTTAAAACATTTTAAATACAACTTTCAGACTAAAACACATTGAAAAACTTGATAAATTAATGTATTACGAAATTATACTTTGTTAAAGACTGCGACTGCAGTTTTTAATATAAAACGTATTACGTTATTAAGTGGCTTATTAAAGGTAGATCTTGATGATAAATTGTTTTTTACAAGATTCATGATAGTAATGGAATAAAGACTTTTAGTAGCAATTTCGATATTTCCAGAGGAATCATTCCTTTCTGAGGCACATTTCCTTTTTGGAAAGCAATTCAAAGTTATAAGCTTCTCAGAAAAGACAGAACGCATATTTATTTTCTGTTTATTTAAGTTCACCGTCTTGTACAGCTTAACAAATCTATTGTTATATAACAATTACCATGTCTAAAGTAAACAATTGTTAAAATGTTTCTTTTTTTTTAAATATATTTTTAGAACCCCAGGAAATAACCATATTTATATTGACATTGATATTTGCACTAATAGAAACTTTTAAATTCTGTAATTTCTTAAATATTATGGAAACTCCTTGAATATTTCTGATAGAGTATATGCAGACCATTCAATCTTCTTTTCTTATAGCAACTAAGAGTGTTAGCATCTGACTCGTCCCGTAGGCTGAGTCAATATGGTGCAAATATAGTTAGTGGAAAAACAACAGGGATTGGGATAATGGATGAAACGGATGTATTTATTCAGACATTAATTTATTATTCTCAGAAATGACATTTAATTTTTCTTAAAAATATTGTAGGCTACAATTATTCGGAGATTCTGATGACCTTACTTAAAACTATATTCCTAGGTCAGAAAATTATATCGAAAGAAGAGACTGCTTTGTAAAAATGACTTTGATTTGTTAAAAAGATAAAGCATTAAATATAATGGAATTTGAATATGGAAAAGAAGAAGCAGAAGTCACCATAGACATGAAATTTTCACGTCAATGCAGCACTTCTGCACGCAAACCTGACGGAATTTTAAATCAAATATATCAAAAACTCTTAAAGGTATAAACTCTAATTTAAATGTACAGATAAATTTGCAGTATTCCCTGGAGATGAGTTATGAGTACAGGATGCCGTATCTGCTGGTACAGATCAGAACTTGGAAAACAAATGGTTTGTTTTTAATAAGAAAAAGCTAATTATAGAACGAAAATAAACACATTAACTAGAAGTAAACATCAGTCTGAGCCTGAATTCAATAAACACAACAACACAACAAGAACTAAATTTTTTACTATATTTGCTGTAACTAATATTCCTTTGGTGCTGAAGCTACCAGAAATTAATAGCATATTTTTCGTATTTGTAGATTCCAAAATTATAATTTTTACGAAAATTTGGTACCCAATATCCTGTTACTTATAATTTGTAATAAATAAAGTATAGGGCTACTTAGTGACGAAGTATTACATGTTCATAAAATATACAATTTTTTTATTCTTATTTTATATATTTAAAAATGAATGTTAGTTAATATTCAAACTCAAAATACATAAATATTAAATACATCCACATTAAATTCCTATTTCAATACACATGTCTTCATATATACTAAAGCTCCCGGATATACGGATAACCTACTCTCGGATATACGGACTTCAGACCTACATCTATACATATTCATGCATGTATTAGCTAATATAAACAGATGTCATAATAAAAGCTGTAGGCGTGATAAAACTACGTGCTACGAGCACTTTGTGTCAATAGTGATTGTTTATGACTATGCATACAGGAGTCGGAAATGTTCAGTTGCTGAGTGCAAGGGGTTGTGATTATAAAAAGGTCATGTCAAGCAGATTTGAAATATATTGAAGCTTTTATTTTGTACAATATTCAAGCTTTCGTCAAATTTTATGTCCAATCACAAATATTATGTTGAACGGTATTGAAATGATTTAATATACACAAATGCATTATAAGTTTTACTGAAATTTATTTGTATATTCCAAAGAATATAAATATCACATAAACTTTATGAGAAGACATTTTATTGGTTTAAACCAATATCTCCAGATATCTATGAAAATAAATGGAAAATACAAAAGTAATAAAATTTTTACTCATATTTTAATAATCATGCTGATGCTATTTTATAGATGAAAATTTAGCGATAAGTTTTTTAAATTAATTGAATAGGAATTTGCATATATATATATATATATATATATATATATATATATATATATATATATATATATAATTTCAATAAACAAAAAGTACAGGTAGGCTGTTTAATAGCGAATGATACGAAACGACCACTAACGTAAGCAAAATTTACTGTTATTTTGTATGAAATATCTCAAGGGAGCAATAAAATGCCGATAAGGCACACGAAATTTCTGTGAAGAACTTTTTTCTTTAAAATTTATGAATTTATAATATCGGAATAAAAACCGTCAATAATAAGCCTAAATTAAGATTTGTTTACCGAATAAATTTTTGACTATCTCAAGCCATTCAAAACAATGTTTAATAGAGACAAGTAATATAGACAATACAAACATAACTTGAGAAGTGCCGCTATTGTACACAATCTGTACTATGCCAGTATTATTTTGTATGTCACAGATACACAATAAATATCACCATTTATTATGTCAAAAATGACTGACGAAGTATTGAAGGAAATGCTCAAATAGAGTAATTCAAAGTGAATATTGACATATTCTGGCTCCATCATCGATAAAGAAATATCAAACTACCCGATTATGATAAAAAAAGAAAAGGGCTTTTGGAAATTCACACAAAAAATCAAGCTAACTGAGAACATTTCCAGCAAATAAAATATTTTTGATAATAGTGTCATTGTTATAGATTTTACTTCCTATGAACAACATCATTCATTTCCTTTTGAAGGTAGTTGAATTGAGAAATATACATATATATATATATATATATATATATATATATATATATATATATATAAATATTCCAGATGAAATCATATGCTCGTAAGTCGTTATTGATTGATTACGTCACAGTGAAGAAAAAAAAATATTCCTGCGTACAAAAAACTTAATGTGTGAATCAATTTAGTTTTCAAAAGCAATGGAATTCATGCAATTTTCTATATCAAATTCATGGTTTACATATTACAGTTAATTTTACTTCAGACTAAAAACTAACATCGTATAATTCGAGTGGCACACCATTTACAAAAAATGTTGGTACCAAATCTAGGAAATTACGCCAAAAATAATAGTTACCTCTCAAATATCTTGATTGTAATCAATAATCATTTCTTTAAAATAAAATTGTTTCTTGCATTTTTACGAGAATTGCGGGCCAAAGGTTGTTAGAGAATAAACGTAATCATAAAGAAATACCATGCTTTTTCCTAATAAACAGAAAAAATGCGATGCGTTAACATTCTTTCATTGTTTCAATAGCATGATATCATTGAATTTCTTATGGGCAGAAGTAGCTTCATCATAAATAGATATTTAAACTTAATAAAAAAACTAGAATTTTCTAGTATTTCTAGTAATTATAATAATTAATAGTAGTGAAGCATTCTAGAGATTCATTGATTGAATTCCAAACAACATTTTTAGACCTATTTATAAAGCTAAATAATACACAACATATAAGACTAAATGGGAGAGTAAACGAACAACCTCTAAAGAAGAGCAGTAAATCAACCATAATTTTATTTGCTCGTCTTGAAATCCACATTTGAAGACAAACCGCCTTGCATTTAATAACAATGGCGCGTCCCGTAAACCAGAGTTACGCTTTTGAAATCACTCACTGCAAATTTTGCGGTAATGTTAGGATAATAAAAATATTATGGCACGCTTTCACTCCAGTGACAGTTAAAATATAAGTGTTGCAACTTAACATTAAACTTCCATTATTCTACATTCATAATTGCTAAATTTTGTTTTACTATTTATGTGCTAAGTTAGGATGACTTTCATTGCCCCCTTGCGTAGTGCTTCCGCGAAATAAATGATGTATGCGGTGTTGCCTCTGAATTTTCACCAAAGGAATGAAAAAATAATTACGTCATATAATTTTCAAAAATATTTATGCTTGAGCTAGTTGGGAATAATTGTTATTTTTAATTTTATAAAAAATAATAATGAAAAATGGTTTAAAATGCAAATATTAGAACTATTACTAAAATATTTCAAAGATTACTAACAATTTTCCTGGAAATACGTTCTTAACCATGTTATAATTATTTTGAAGCAATAAGAAAACTGTTCGCAGATCCATTAGTTCTAGTGGTCTAAGATATATTATGCGAGTTATATGAAAATTTTAACGAAATAACATTATCATTGTAGCAGGTAATTTGTATCTATATTTGTTTATTTCTACAACGCTTTCGGAAGAAAAATATAATTATAATAAAATAAGAAAAAGTCTTCGGGTATAGATAATTATCTAAGATTCAACACCAAAAGATCGCAGAAACACTTTTCAGTAATTATAGTTTATATGTTTATTATATTTACGTCTATTGTATGTTTCTCCATGAGCATGGGTTACATTAACTTTGTAAGTTACGTAAATAGTTAAAAAAAATATTTATTAAATGATCATAAATTAAAACAAAACCACTCAATTTACCATATTACTAAGTAGTGACGGAAAAATAAGTGACAAGAAGACAAGTTAGCTCGGCAATATATTCTTAAGCATTTTAGGTAGGCGAAAAACGTATATTTTCTGATCAGCCTATGAGATTTGACATTGTTAAAATGGTGCAAGGGTTTTCATTTGGAATTTCATGACATGGGACTTTAAACTAGTACGTTCGTTGGTGATATATTGCAAAATGTAGAACTGATTTTTAAAATTATCAAACTGAAATTAAAAAAAATATTTCCTTAGAAAAAGCTTTCTTAATATTTCTGATAGAAAAAAAACGCATTACAGTGGAAAAACAAATAATGGAGATGTTAGGGAAAGTGTAGAAAAAATATACGTAAAAACTCTGCGTAATTGAAAAATATCCTGACTAGTGTTACATGGTGGTTTACTAAAAATGGATAAGGAGTTATAATGGGATTACATATAATTATTAATGAACAAAAGAACATCAATACATTAATCATGATTATATATGTGCGTTTCAAGGTTACAATTATTTAAACATTTAAATGCTAGTAAGTTTTCATACGCACTAAGATTGAACTGTAAAACTGATTTTTATGAGCCACTTCATTAAATATCTTCTTAGTAGAATTTATAATAAAAAAGCGGTATTGAATTGAAATGAAAAAAGTGTAGTTTAGAGAAGAGAAAGTATTGGTTTAATACTTAAAAGCAAGCAATTACAAAATTCTGCATCTCGCAAAACGACTCGTATTTGTTGCGAAGCGGGATTGCTCTTTATTTGCCCATTTGATGAGATACTCGAAAAATAATTTTCACCTCAACTTTACGTGTATAGAGAATGCATTAGTTTTTCTGAAGGCATACTTATTTAAGTACGTTATGAAACAAATTATGGGAATGTAATTTTAAAAATGCAACAAAAAATAGAAAGAATGAATTTGTTCAAAATGCGGCAAAAATATGTAGATAATCAACAGGAATGAAGTTGCTCACTTAACATATATTTATATATTTTATTACACAAATGAGTTGTTTACCATTTTAATTTTCCATTTTAAGCCAATTATCTGCCAGACCGTTTTTGTTTTCACATATTTTAATTACATTTAATGCTGTGTATTCAAACTAAATAAACTTTAAAGTAATTAAAATGAATCTAATTAATTTAATAAATGATAATAATGATTATTATTAGTAATATCAATTTGAATTTAATATAAGTAATGGTTCTTCTAGATAGAAAATAAAATTTTTTACAACTCTCTACGAAAAAATAATAAAGTGCGATAATTTGGAAATGGTCTGGCAGATAATTTGGTAACAACTGAAAGTTAGCCAATGTCAAAAATAAAATGGTGGCGCACATATGTGTCAAATAAATTTTAATTTTTATGTTTGAATTATTTTATTAAATATAGATTTTACCAACTGTATTTACAATCAGCCTCGAATCCTTTTGTTATTTTTTTCCATTAATTATTTGCGTGGTAAATAAAGATGTTCTTGTATTATGTCAGAGAACTGTAACGTTTAACGCACATACATTATTAAACACATAATTTTTTTTATATATTGCTTTACATTAATTGAATTTTTATATTAACAAACTACTTTTAAAATGTTATTCTTATATACTTAAAATTATAGAAACTATGAGGCTCTAAGAGTAGCATGAATAGGTTGTATGAAATTTTAAGGGTTTTTTTCAATACACAACCCTAAAAAATGAGAATACATTGATTGTTTATTGATACGAGTTGAAAAAAATTAAATAATGTCAAAAGATATCGTACCGTAAGACAATGTAAGATAAAACAGAAACTTAAAGAAGAAGTTAAATAATGCGGTATATGCGGATAAAAGAGAAACTTAAAGAAGAAGTTAAATAATGCGGTATATGCGGATAAAACAGTAACTTAAAGAAGAAGTTAAATAATGCGGTATATGCGGATAAAACAGAAACTTAAAGAAGAAGTTAAATAATGTGGTATATGCGGATAAAAGAGAAACTTAAAGAAGAAGTTAAATAATGCGGTATATGCGGATAAAACAGTAACTTAAAGAAGAAGTTAAATAACGCGGTATATGCGGATAAAACAGAAACTTAAAGAAAAAGTTGAATAATGCGGTATATAAAACTTTGCCTTAAATAATACACGTAACGTTTATCAATAAAATAACACTTAGCAAAAGTGATTCGATATTTTATAATAATGACTTAAATTACTTGTGAATAAATGGGAAATTGTAACTTATTACAAAAAAAACATGAAATCAGACAACACTGAACATTCTCCATACAGATGAATTAACCGTTAAATTAAAATTTTGAAGCTCGCTGTATTTTCAGCAGAAGGCATAAACTAAGTTATCAAATTTAAGCTCTCTTGATGAATAAATATTTTCCGTTTAATTGTCAAACACTCATATGGGAGTTCAAGGCTGATAATTCTTTGACCCTATTAAAATTGTTTTAATTGAAATTTAATCGGAGTTACGGCTTCTTACCATATTTGTGAGTAAAGCTTATCGAAACTGATATAGATATAGTGAGATATGTTCTTGATACGTGTTGCAAATTATTTTTTTTTCCTTTATTAAGATCTATAAGAGAAAAAAGTGAGTAGAATCGTGCTTGGAGAAAATTGAGTTGAAAATATAAAGCACTGCAAGAAAGTATATTTAAAATCATCTAAATTGCTTAAGCATGTACTTAAGTACGTTTAAACATATAAGAATAATATGGACTGCCAGGAGGTGAAATTAGTTTAAAAATATTAGGATAATAGGGACTGCCAGAAGACTAAATTAGTACATACATTAGGTTAAATTAGTACTAACCGTTCGGGATGTGAATTGATAGATGAGACAGTCAGTCAGGATATTCTTTCATACGTATAAATTTTAAAGTTTTAAAAAATAAAAAAAAATATCAACCTCCTTACCTTAATTACCGTGGCGCGGTTAATTATCGATCATAGTGGCTAATGACTAGATAAACACAGAAGTTCACGCGACTTGAGCTGCGGGCAAAGAGCTAATATTATTAGACATACGATTATTTTCATTATTATACTAATTCTGCGCCACGTTGTCACGCACGTAAAATTTGGAGGAAGAAAAATTATTAGAATTATTTTTCCCTCTGTTGTATTGCTCTTAGGTATAAACTATTACCACACTGAATTTAATCAAAATCCGTTTAATAGATTTTACGTCATTGACTCAAAGTAACATACAGACAGACAACAATTCCAAAAAGAAATCTGGCTCCTATTATGATTCTTTATGCTATTTCAATCACTTTTTAAACTATTTTTCATGTACAGAATTTGCTCTTTTCCAAATTTATTAATATTATAGATTATTATACGTGTCTATCATTATCGAAATAAATTAATATCGATATTGCTTTTGAAGGTTCTAACGTAAAATTTATAGGTTTTTTATCAATTTCACAAGGACCTAAGAAAAGTGAATTAGATTCATCATTTTAGGCCATGACAGAGGTGATTCCATGGGTATGTTATAACGATAAACAGTCATTAAAAGAAAATTATTAGAAATTGATATAAAACAGGTTCTATTTGTAAGGAATTTATATAAATTTGACCCATTTTCAACGGCAATGTTTCATAATCGATCATGTGTCAGCCACCCACGCAAACTTGATACGCTGGCATCCCTTCTGTCATTAGCAGACGAGCGTATTTCAAGCGTGATTATGATCGGTAAGGCGTAAAACTACTTCTTTTAATTTAAGGCGTAAAACTACTTCTTTTAGTTCTACTTCTTTTAATTATCTCTATGCCAAATTTAGGAAAGAGAACTTTCTCAATCACGTACTTTGTATACTTACAAAATACATGCTACATCTTGACTTAAAATTGACCATTATCTTTGAGTACCGGTTCTTATATTACCAGATCTTATATCTTACCTAACATTTTGAGGACTATAAAATGTAAATTTTTGAGAAGGATAGGAACTTTTTTATATATGTGATTGTGATTTTCTATTTTTTTTGTTTTCATTAAAGAGTATTAGAAAGATTTAAAAACACTAACTTTTAAAATTTCCATTGCACTATTATTAACACTAAGTATCTAGAAACATTTTTAAAATAATTTCTCTTTCAAAGTTGACTGGCGCCCGTAGTTCATATATTAGTAAACCACGTGAAAGTAATTGTGGGAAAAAATTAGTGAAATATGAAACTATTTAAAAAAATGGTTTGGCTTTAGTCATAAATCAATGCTGAACTCCTAAACAGTGGTATCAAACTGAATTGGGAAATACGACTATATTAATTCTCATTAATTTTATACCATTTTTAAAATAATTTTTAGTACTATTTAAATAAAAAGTAGTCGGGGTAGCATCAAATATTTTGCATCTTTAATAATAAAATTTAATCTTAATTGACAAAAAAGATTATATGCCCTATTACACTTTTTTGTAAATAAATAGACTTTCCTGAAATTTTTTCCTAAGTAAATTTCAAAGTTTTCTGAATGTTAAGACGTGAATAAAAAGCAAAAATTGTAGAAACAGGGTAAAATGAAGGAGAACAAATTTTTCACCAAAACGATATCCGCTTTCTCATGCCTTTAAAAATTATCTTTAATTGATACGAGGTGCGTCCTATCCGAAGTAAATTACACATAAAATTTCTTCGTACGCCTTCAATAATTTTTAACAGCTATTCATATCATGCATGTATTCGATTAAGTTGAAATATCACTTTCTACACACACTTTTTATTTAGGAATCGCGAAACTTCAAAATTTACACAGATATAGTTTTTCACTGGCATTTCTTTTCGTAATTTATGGTCCAATTTCCAATAAAAAATTGTGTTGTACAGATTGCTTATTAGGGGTGAGTTATTCTTAATGGAGTGTTTTCGCACATTCTAATGCAAAACAACAGTTTACACTTATTAAATTTGAGGGGAAGAAAGAATATTTCTTGATACAATAAATAGGATTTGGATAACGCAACATTCAACATTTTGTATTAAATAAATACAACAGAACAACTATTTCATAAACATTTCTGTTCTACGAAATTTAATCACACTTTTGTTAAAAGTACATATTTTCTCACATGTGAGGAAATATATACTCTTTCATAGATGAATACATTTATATGTGTAACACATTTCACACGTATTATTTGTAGTGTTTTTTAAGTAATAATTCATAATATTCATTTTTAAATGTATTAGTATTTAATTGCAAAAGGAAAATTTATATTATATATTATTAGAAATAACTAATATTTCATGAAACTTCCAATGAATATATATGTGATTAAAACAGTTACAACAAACAAAGATGTCGATGGCAATAAAAAAGTTTCCATCCGTTAAAATACTTAATTTTTCACGTGCACATTTTCTTGTACATTTTCAATTGAAAAGTTTTAATTGATCGCGTTCATTAATAACATTATCGTATGTATTATGTAAATCATGCGAACTAAAATTTATCTCTAGATGTATATTTAACTTGAAATAGTATTTAATTAATATTTTAGGGCACAGTAATTTCAAACATCTGCCGGGGCGTGAATGACTGCGCCTCACTAATACATTTTTTTTAAATCCATAGTGCGGTTTATTAAAATAATACCTTCGTCGAAATTTATGATATAAAGTTTCTATTCCTTTACGATTTACGGTCCCCAGGTTGCGCATTGACATTTCTTGACAATAATGGACAAATCTTTTTAGTCTACGTCAATGTGACAAAATGTAGCGGGAATTCGATTGTAATCACTCGGCCTGATTATAATACCGTATTGGAATTAACTGACATAGCCATTTTCACAAATACCTTTAGATTCAATAGAAAATTATCGTGTATACTGTAGCAACGTCAAAAAAATTGTAGTTTTGGTAATCCTTGTAAGTGGTGTCGATTGGTACTCCACATAATATATAATATGAAATGGAAAAGTTCGAATAAATTGCCTATTCCTCTATAATTTTCTGAAGAGTATTTTCCCAGAAAATAGAAGCAAAAGGATTCTCAGAAAAACGAATAAAATAAACAGGCTTATGAAAGCACGCGGGTTATCCAATAGGTTTCAGGTTTTTCCTTTTAGGTACATAATTTTAAGAACTCCTAAATTTAAAATTATTTCTTTCCGTTTGTACTCATTTGGAAACCTTTTATTTCTTGTTAACAATGTAAAATTTCCTTATATATATATATATATATATATATATATATATATATATATGTCATATGGAAAGTTTATATATATCCGGAAATTTCCTTTTTATATTATAAGAAAAAAAATACACGCGTAAGAAAACCAAACATACGGAATGGCCACAGATGGAAGGAAATTAAATGATAAATTTATTAAAGAAAAATATGCTTTACTGCAAATTATCGATATCTTGAAAAAATTAGGTAAAAGCCTACTACCTCACATTTGGGTGCAGAAAATCATCAAATTCTTTTCAAACAAATTCCTTTTTCAACAAGACGCAGTCGTTACGAATTTGAACGAATGTCGTTTGGAATGAAAAATGCGTAAGCCACGTTTCAAAAGTTTTTCGATAATATCTTAGGTGATCGACAGGCAGAAAAATATTAAGTTGACTTTGATAATACTATCATATAATCCACGTCACTATATGAACCCATGTGTAAATTAAGAAAACTATTTGAGTGACTTAGACAAATATATTTTAAAATACGTTAAGTAAAAGCGAATTTATAAGAAAAGTAGTGGCGTATTTAGGACACAAAATTACAAACAAGACATTGAGACTTAATCAGAATAAAATTATTCTATTCAACTTATTTTAATAATTGTGGTTGAACGTAGCTTTCAAGGAGGGTTTCCATATATTCATATTATATTTGCTTGAGCAAACCGATTTCTTTATTGACTATCATTAAATCTCTAGCCAGGTAATTTTATGTATATATTCCCACAGATTATGATTAATGTTACAATTTCTTCCCTTATACGGGTACTTTAAAAACCTAATAGGAATCATCATTTAGATTTTAGGAAAGTAAAAAAAATTAGTAATAATTTCAGTAATAGAGAGAAACTGTTAACTTAGTAAATACATTACTATGAATGAAAAATTGGTTTAAATTCATTCAATTTTAGTTTACTAAAATTGGAGTTAGAGTGAGTGCATTAAATATGTATATTGTAATCGAACCATAATCAAATAATGCATGCAGAATTTATTCCAATTCCAGGTGAGAAGGATCGTGAAGATACAAGTGTATAAGCATTGAATAAATGAGAGGAGTAATATTATGGTTGCTGAGTTATTTTGGGTGAATAGTCAAACTTACACGGGTCATTTTTCGTGATGCAAGATTAAAATCGGTTAAGTAATTTTCGGAACGCTCTGAAATTTAAATTGTGTAATTGTCTGAATCTCTTAAAATGACTTACAATGACGAAATTATTTTATTTGAAAATTTTTCACAAATACTAATATTTACAATGTTTTCAGATTTTTCAAAATATAATGTTTAATCTACACATTTTAAAATAATGGTAGATATAAATTTAATACACTTTTGACGGACTAATTGAATTTTATAATACCTAACTTGACGCTTAAAAAAATTGTTCTCATTTTATTTGTATATTAAAAAAAACTATTATAATATTCTATTTCGTTTGAAGTAATATCTCGTAAAATTGAATACATGCAACTGTAGACACTACAAAGTTGAGGTAAATTCACTTATTTTGATCAATTAATTAATTACATTTTTTCTTGAAAACCCCACTCTTGACTTACGGCTTCCCCCAAAACTTTGGCCATATGTGGGCACTGTAAGAATAAATGGCTACAAAATGTATTACAAAAGAAATGGATAACACGGAAAACACCAAGTAATTCTAATAAATATTACTCTAACTCGATCAGTCGTGAACCACCAAGTACTTCATTTCTAAAGCATTATATTAAAAAAAATATCAAGGCTAGATGTATCTCACAATATTGCGTTGAACAATGTGACTAAATAATATGCAAGTAAGTACTGCAAAATTCTAAGTACGTGGAATAAATTATGACATATTCCGTTAATATTAAAATTAGGGCAAAGATACTGACCTATGTGAAGAAACTAGAAAAGTCTTGCTTGCTGCAAAACTCTAAACAGATATTAGAATAAATTATAGAAACTTGAAAAATCAATTTAAGATATGGTGGCAGACGTTAAAATGCTTAATTTCTATATTTACGTCAAGTTTTTAAATATTCAAATAAAACGTACGCAATTAACCTGATCGATACTTTTTCCCACGCACTTAATGAAACTTTATCAAAGAAGCTGGGTAAACAATGCACGTAAGGTCAGGCTCTTTAAAATAACAGGAGTTAATTTAATTTCGTTTCAATCATTGTGGTTTACATGTTTATTGGTTTCTTTATTTAAAGGATTCCTTGGATTGATAACATAAAAAATGATGCTAGGAATAGTAGATACTATATCCCCAATACAAGTATCTAACAATTATATTTTTAATTTAAAATATTACCTGACCAATCATTTTAGTCACATTCCACTTATCATAAGTTTTTATAAATAACACTTGCCCGCAACTAATTTTAATCGTACAAACTTGTAACAACATGAAATAATATCCGACCATATACCCACAAAAATAACTTAGTTATTTTTCGATCCCAATCCAAATGAAAAGCCTCATTATAATATGCATTAAAATAAAACAATACGTACAAAACGTGTTCAATAATAAATGACATTTGTTAATGTAATATCATAAAAGGCAAGCAAACGGAGTCTAAGTAAACAGATATGTTCAAATCGTAAAGTTCATTTTATTCACAGCCCATCCGTGATTGCCAGATATTTATGCAAAGTCGCCATTCGTTTATGTGTGAAGAGCTGTATGAATGTATTATGCGGGTATTTAGGGATAGATAAAAGCTGTAAAAGATTATGCAATGGAAGCCAATTTTTATTTTATTTGTGCTTTTTATGCCGACTGTGTGCGGTTTGGAATTTAAGGCAATTTTTTTATTGTGTTTTTTTTATTTATATTTTACTATTGACAAAATGAAAATAGTATGGATATTAGAAGCAAGCTAATATGCGAATTACTTTTGAACAAAGATAATAAAAAGCTTAAAAGAAATAAAATGACATTTCTCGACGCAGTGATGAATGTTTTTAAAAACACGTAAATAATATTTTTAATTCACATTCACTATGTTGCGAAAAATAAATCCATTCAGTTATCTTCATTGTTTTAATCATTGTTTCGGAAGTCATATCTAGAGCTTCAATATATTCTATTACTGCATCGGCCGAAACACCATCAGACTATAAACGCTTCTCGAATATATAATGTAATAATTGTACAATTATACGAATATTATTTTATTATCCATAGCGTAATATACTAGTTTTTTAAATTATTGGTCTAAAGACAGCTTCAATAACCCATATGGCTTTATTATTCCGTGAGAAATACAATTACTTTCTTTTTTTTTGATAATTGAAATAAGGGGAGAGTACGTTTTATTTTAATTTCAACATCGCGACATCTACAGTTAAGAAGGCGTAAGTATGCTAAATATAATAATATTTTTAGGCAATGTGAATTTTCTAATATAGTTTTTATAACATTTGCGTCATTTCGTGGAAGTAAAAAATCCGAAAATATTAAAAATATAACCAAAAGCTATCAGATAACAGACCATTGACGAGCAGCAGTGACACTGGTTGGAGACGCTATGCACAGAGATTGTCAACTTGCCAGCCCAGAGTGGCAGTTATGGATATTACCTCCATTGATAGGCGCATTGAATAGGCCTATATACTTTGTATAAAAATGGCTAATACGAGGAATATTGAGATAGCTATCAGTAAAATATATGGAAAATGGCCTACATTGGAGCACCTTTATCTAGTTTGAATAAAATTTGCTTTGATATTTATTATTGAAGCTATTTTCGTAACAAATACACGTGCCGTCAAAATTTAACATTAACTCATCCGTAATATTAAATATGTCTTTCGGTATGTGAACTTTATTCCTTTCAATTAACATGTTTGGTGACTGCGGGAATATCAAAATAGATTGGCAAATTATATTTTTCAAGAACACGTAAATAATATTTTCAATTCACGTTCACTATGTTGCGGAAAATAAATCCATTCAGTTATCTTCATTGTTTTAATCAAATAGATTTGCAAATTATCTTTTTCGATGCGACATGTACTATTTGATCGCAAACATTCGATATTGATGGTTCAAATTTGAGGCCTAAGAATCTAACAATCGATCTGTCTCAATTTCCAGTTCTTAATTTTATAATAAACACTACCGAAGTCTAAGTAACTATGCGAGTATCGTAGTTCCTTCTAGAAACAGACATTTGTTTAAGTTTGATAATAAATTTAAAATGTTCTGCGGGCATTGAAATGTTACTTATTTTTTTGACGAGCGAAACGTGTGTTCTAGCTATCAATTACCCCAAAATACCCTAATTTCTTCGCTCCTTGGAGCTGGTATTGGAATAAAAAAAGTGTTGATGACTCATTGTAACATCGGTCACAATGCGGAATGAATATTATTTCTTGCCCAAATATTTGAATTCTATCCTCTAAATGTAGCAGTATATTGATAGAGTAACGTTTTAATGTAGCAGTATATTAACAAAGTATTCAATATTTTGTGAAGAAAACTATTTTAAAAGACTACTCAATAGCTAGTCATCATCATGGCTATTGTTTGTGTCCTTTAATTATGTCCACGTGTCATCATCAAAAAAATTTTCTTTATTTAAGCATTATGTATGTCGATACCACTACGTTATTTAGTATCATCAGAGTCCACTAATTCTATTTATAAAGATGATATTGATGACCTTTGCAGATAAATAAGAAATCAATGAGGTATTGATCGGCATTTTTCATAAAAACATATTATTACCAACCTCATTTCAGTATGAATAGAATGAAGCTATTTTGTATTTAAATAAATTTTTTTCTCGCAGACAATGCACCCAATATATTATTACAATTATAACCTTTAGAATTTGATATAATTTTTAAATTAGAAAATCATAAATATAGTACTTATTTGGAACTGTATGAACCATTTTTGAAAATAATATTTATTTAAGAGCCTTGTAAAATTGACTCTCGTCAACGAGGAGAACAGACGTTAAGTTCTGATACTTGGCTGAGACAAAATGATAAGAGTTGATGAGTGCAGAAGGATTAAACAGGTCACCAAATAATAAAGATGAGGTTCACTGAAGTAGATGGTTGATTATTATTCATACTCTATGTAAATAAACGAAGAGAGATCAAACAGGTCGCCGAATGATGAAAACGAAGTCCATCGAAGTAGCTTATTGATTGATGGAGTTCCTGAGTACCTACTACGATGTTTGAAATAAAAACTGTCTTACATTCACATCCATATACGAGTATATATATATATGTGTGTGTGTGTGTATATATATATATATATGTATATATATATATATATATATATATATATATATACACACCCATACATGTTAGATTCGTGATAACTTCTGTTGAGTAATAGTGGGGCGTCCCAGCCACTACAGACCACCCAGATAATTCAGCCATCAACACTGATCTCCTTAACTTGTTCCTGGATATTTTCAGCTCTGAAACAAGAATTATCCTCGGCGATTTCAATACTAAGAGCTCCACTTGGAGATCATTGACATTAGATTCAAAAGGCTCATAGATTTAGGACCTTTTTTATGACATTGAATACACAGACCTTAACGATAAGACAGCAACATATATTTAAAAAACCACAACATTTGCACTTGATATCACTTCTATTAAGCATTAATCGGCAATCAGATAAACCAAAAAATAGATGTCACAACCGAGCTATCAGCGACCACTATGGATGTCACAACCAAGCTATCAGCGACCAATGCTATCAGCGACGACTTTCCAATTCTAACTCAGATCAACCAAAAAATGGATGTCACAACAAACACCATACCGAGTCCATCTTAATACGTCGACCAACTCTTTTACCTCTATCAGACTATTATTGATGGCTTTCACGAAAAGCCTCACAGAAAAACTGTAGCTTTATATTTAGATCTTTCAGCAGCATTCGATCGAGTTTGGCGACAAAAATTAGTCCATATCATTCATGATATAGGAGTAAGGGGAAATGCGCTAATATAGATAAATGATTTTCTTAGAGGCAGAAAATTGTCAGTAAAATAAAATTAAGCTTCTCTGAGTCACGCATGTGTGGACGGAGTGGACAGGTGTACTACATTTTTCCTCCTTTTTATGAACACCATCCATTCTCATAGTCACCCTGGCACAAAATTAGCATGCTCTTCTGACGATATCGCAGTCTGGCATTTTCACAACGAGATTAAAGCATCTGCAAGATCTCTTAACATAATCCTCGATCGTATTGCTGCATGAACAGATGACCTTAAATTAACCATAAATGCAGGAAAAAACGAATAACAACATTTTCTCTACCGACCGGTGAAATAGAAGTAACTTTAACACCAACATCAAAATCAAGGACTCTCAAATCCATAAGATCGATCTCCCAAAATATCTTGGAGTTTCTTTTACAAGTTCCATGATAGTAATAAAAAATGGCAGTTTCATTATTTATAGAGAAATCAAGCACATTTCCTATTTGGAAAGCAATTCAATGTTATGCGCTTGTCAGAAAAAAAGATGGGACGCATATTTATTTTCTACAAACTTAAATTCACCGTTTTATACAGCTTAAAAAATCAATTGTTACGTAATAATTACCACATCTAATGTAAAAAATTGTTAAAATGTTTCTCTATTTTTAAATTGTATTTATAGAACCGCAAACAAATTCTACTACCATATTGACCTTGATATTTACACTAATATAAACTTTTGTTTGCTCTTTCTACGTCATTGCTAAACATCGTCCTTTAATGTTATTGTGAACTCTATGTATGTATTAAATTTCAATCTTGTGGCTTTACTGAAAGTCACAAAAATCTTAGAGTTTCATGATTTAACTCTTATTTAGTTAGTGAATATGCTAAAGACTGACGGAATTTTATGTGAAATAGGTCAAAAACTATTAGAGGTAAAAACTCTAAATGAAACGTTGGAATAAGTTTCAGAATTCTCTGGAGATGAGTTACAAGTATCGAATGCACCATTCGCGAGTACAAAATAGAACTTGGTCAACAAATGGTTCTATTTAAAAAGCGAAAGCGAATTTTAGAGCAAAAATAAACACATTAACTCTAATAAACATCAGTCTGAGTCTGAATTCAAATCACTCATTCAACAACACAACGAGAACCAAAACAATTTTTCTCTGAATTTGCTGCAAATGATATTCCTTCCGTGTTGAAACTACCAGGAATTGATGGCTTATTTTTCGAATTCATAGATTCTAAAATTATTATTTTTCCGATAATATGGCACCCAATAACCTCTTACTTGTAATTCGTAAGAAATAAAATATAGTATAGTGCTACTTAGTGACAAAGTATTTCATGTTCATAAAATATTAAATTTTTCTATTCTTATTTTATATATATAAAAAGAAAGTTCAAAATAAAATACATTAAATCAGAGATACCACATTAAATTCCTATTTCAACACAAATATCCGTAATATCTACAAAATTTCCTGAATATTTGGGTAACCACGAAAGACTTAAGACCTATGTCTATACATATTCATGTATGTATATATCAAATAAAGCTTCTCAAAAGTAATATAAACGGGTGCCATAATAAAAGCTGTAGGCGGGATAAAACTGCGTGCTACTGGCATGTTCATGTCAATAGTGATTGTTTTATGACTATGTATACAGGAGTCGGTAAAGTTCGGTTACTGAGTCGAAGGGGTTGTGATAATAAAAAAGTCAGGTCAAGTAGATTTTAAATATATTGAGGGTTTTATTTTGTATAATATTCACGCTTTCGTCGAATTTTATGTCTACTTGCATATATTATGTTGAACGGTATTGAAGTAATTTAATATAAACAAATTTATTATGAGTTTTACTAAAAATTATTTTTATATTCGAAAGTAAATAAATATCCCAAAAAACTTTACGAGAAAATATTTTACTTATTTAAACCAATATCTCAAGATGTCGATGAAAATAAATGGAAAATATAACAGTAATAATTTTTTTGCTTACCTGTTGATAATCAATGAAATTAACGAGAACTTATATATATGTAAATATATATGTATATATATATATATATATATATATATATATATATATATATACATATATAATTTCAATAAACAAAAATACTAGGTAGACTGCTTAATAGAGAATGATACGAAACGACTACTAATTTAAGCAACATTTACTGTTTGCATGAAATATCCCAAGGGAGTAATAAAATGCTGATATAAGAAACTTCTGTGAAGAAATTTTTTTTTGAAATTTTTGGAAATGAAGAAGCTAGGTTTTTTGTATCACAATAAAAAAATAAGAAAGATTTATGTGAGGAAAAGGTTCATTTTTTTATATTTCAATTTGAAAGTTTAGAAAACTGATTCTACCTTTTCCAATATATTACCAACGAACGTACAAATTGAAAATCTCATGTTATGAAATTTGAAATCAAATCCTTCCACTGTTTTAATGATATCAAATCTCATATGTTTATCAGAAAATATATATTTTTCAACTGCCTGGAGTGTTTACGAATATATTGCAGAGCTAACTTGTTTTCCTGTCACTTAATTGTCCCACGCTGCTTTAATGATGTGGTAAATTTAATTGATTTGATTTTATTTATGATAACTATAAATAATTTCCTCAACTATAGAAACTGAAAACATTAATGTAACCGATGCTCATGGAAAAAAAACATTTGACAAAGATACAATAAACATGTAAACAATAATTCCTGAAATCTGCTTCTATGACATTTTGGTATGGAATCTCAGGTACCTATCTATACCCGAAAATATTTAATTATTTTATTATAATTATAAACTTTTTCCAAAAATTATAAAGAGTTAATCAAATATAGACATATATTAACAACGATAATATTTTTTCGTTAAAATTTTCATGTAACTAGTTCCAGTGGTATATTATAAATATAGCTTAGACCACTGGAACTAATGGAGCAGTGAACAGTTTTCTTCTTTTTTCAAAATAATTATAACATGGTTAAGAATGTATTTCCATGATAATTGTTAGAATTTGAATCATTACAGAAATAGTTCTAATATTTGCATTTTAAACCATTTTTAATTATTTTATTTTGTAAAATTAAAAATAACAATTATTCCCAACTAGCTCAAGTGTATCAATAAAGATTTTTTTAAATTATATGACATTATATTTTTTTCATTCCTTTCGTAAAAGTTCAGAGGCGACACCGCACATAGCATTTATTTTGCGGAATCACTATACGCAAGCGGACAATGAAAGTCATCCTAACTTAACATATAAATAGTAAAACAAAATTTAGCAATTATGAATTTAGAATAATGTAAGTTTAATGTTAAGTTGCAACGCTTATATTTTAACTGTCACCAAAGTGAAAGCTTGCCATAGTATTTTTATTGTCCTAACATTACCGCAAAGTTTGTAATGAGTGATTTCAAAAGCATAACTCTGGTTTACGAGACGCGTTTCTGTCTTTAAATGTAAGGCGGTTTGTCTTCAAATGTGGATTTCAAGACGGGCAAATAAAATTATGGTTGAGTTACTGCTCTCCTTTAGAGGTTGTTCGTTTACTCTCCCATTTAGTCTTATATGTCGTTTATTATTTAGTTTTTTAAGTAGGTCTAAAAAATGTTGTTTTGAATTCATTGCAACAATCTTTATGTGACAATTGCTAAAGTGCTTCTCTTCGTTTAATTAATAAAATTACTAATATTATCTGTAGCTACGAGATAATTCCGTTTCAATGGTGATAATTTGTGGAATCTTTGGAATTACTATAAAATTCTAGTTTTTTTCGTTAAGTTCAAATCTCTAATTATTTTTGACGTAATTTCCCAGATTTGATACCAACATTTTTTGTAAATGGTGTGACACTCGAATTATACAATGTTAGTTTTTAGTCTGAAGTAAAATTAAGTGTAATATGTAAACCATGAATTTTGGCATAGTAAATTAAATGAATTCCATTGCTTTTGGAAACTAAATTGATTCACACATTAAGTTTTTTGTAAGCAGGAATATTTTTTTTATTTTTGTTGATTGATTATGGCACTGTGAAAAAAAATTATTCTTGCGTATATTTATTTATATATATATATATATATATATATATATATATATATATGTTTATATGTGTTTGTATATATATACATATAAAATACATA
Source organism: Druceiella hillmani (assembly GCA_039881145.1). Lineage (NCBI taxonomy): Eukaryota > Metazoa > Arthropoda > Insecta > Lepidoptera > Hepialidae > Druceiella > Druceiella hillmani. Next base: position 15,427,346 of record JAYKKI010000013.1, read on the forward strand.
TAAATCTTAATTCAAATAAAATTTATGACTAAATGTTTTAATTTTTCACATATCTGACTTGTATTTTACCTTCAATAAGAAATGGATAATTTGTTTATAGGAAGCAAAACCCATAACAATGACAATATAATTAAAAATCTTTCATTTGCTGCGATATGTTCTCCGGTAGCTTGGTTTGTTGTGTGAATTTCCAAGAGCCCCTGCTTTTTAAATAATAATCGGGTAGTTTGATATTTCGTTATTGATGATGGAGCCAGAATATGTTAATATTCACTTTGAATTACTCTATTTGAACATTTCCTTAAATACTTCGTCAGTCATTTTTGACATAATAAATGGTGATATTTATTGAGTATCTGCGACATACAAAATAATACTGGCATAGTACAGATTGTGTACAATAGCGGCACTTCTCAAGTTATGTTTGTATTGTCTATATTACTTGTCTCTATTAAACATTGTTTTGAATGGCTTGAGATAGTCAAAAATATATCCGATAAACAAATCTTAATTTAGGCTTATTATTGACGGCTTTTATTGTGATACAAAAAACCTAGCTTCTTCATTTGCAAAAATTTCAAAAAAAAATTTCTTCACAGAAGTTTCTTATATCAGCATTTTATTACTCCCTTTCGATATTTCATGCAAACAGTAAATGTTGCTTAATTTAGTAGTCGTTTCGTATCATTCTCTATTAAACAGTCTACCTAGTATTTTTGTTTATTGAAATTATATATGTATATATATATATATTTTTATTTTTTTATTTTTGTTGTTAATATATGTGTCTATTTTTGACTAATTCTTTATAATTTTTGGAAAAAGTTTATAATTATAATAAAATAATTAAATATTTTCGGGTATAGATAGGTACCTGAGATTCCATACCAAAATGTCATAGAAGCAGATTTCAGGAATTATTGTTTACATGTTTATTGTATCTTTGTCAAATGTTTTTTTTTCCATGAGCATCGGTTACATTAATGTTTTCAGTTTCTATAGTTGAGGAAATTATTTATAGTTATCATAAATAAAATCAAATCAATTAAATTTACCACATCATTAAAGCAGCGTGGGACAATTAAGTGACAGGAAAACAAGTTAGCTCTGCAATATATTCGTAAACACTCCAGGCAGTTGAAAAATATATATTTTCTGATAAACATATGAGATTTGATATCATTAAAACAGTGGAAGGATTTGATTTCAAATTTCATAACATGAGATTTTCAATTTGTACGTTCGTTGGTAATATATTGGAAAAGGTAGAATCAGTTTTCTAAACTTTCAAATTGAAATATAAAAAAATGAACCTTTTCCTCACATAAATCTTTCTTATTTTTTTGTTAGAAAAAAAATAACACAGTAAGATGAAAAAAGTGATCAAGATGTTAGGGAAAGGGTGGAAAAAAATATACGTATAACTCTGCGCAACTGAAAAATATCCTGACCAATGTTATATGGCGGTTTAGTGAAAATGGATAATGAGTTATAATAGGATTATATGTAATTATGACCTTGAAAAGGTTATAAGTAAATAAAATACTTATATCCCGATCAGTTTTTTATACGCACTTAGATGGAATTATAAAATGGCTTTTAATAAGAAACTTCATAAAATATTCTGCTAATAAAATTTATCACTAAAAAAGAGATATTTAATAGAAAATGAAAAAAATCCAGCTAAGAAAAGAGAAAGTATGGCATTAATACTGAAAAACAAGCAACTACAAAATTTAGCAAGTCGCAAAATGACAGGTATTTATTTCGAAGCGGGATTGCTATTTTCCCATTTAATTGGATACTATCTTATACTATCCTAACTTTACGCGTATAGGAGATTATTTTATATATTATTATATATATAGATTATTTATATAGATCCTTATTTTTCTGAAGTTATTTAAGTGAGTTATGAAAAAATAATGGGAATGAAATTTTATGAATGCAACAAAAAATAGAAATAATGAAGTTGTTCACTATGCAACAAAAATATATAGGAAATTAGCAGGATGAAGTTGCTTACTAAACATATATTTACATAGTTTATTTCACGGATGACACCATTTTATTTTTCTGCTGGTTTTCCATCGTAAGCCAATTACTTGCCAAAGCGTTTTTGCATACACTTGTTTATGTTAAATGGAGTGATGAATATTCTTTAATTTTATTGTATTTAACATTATATTAATTAATTTAAGAAATATTAACAGTCATTATTATTGGTAATATCAACAATAACAATAATATTATATTAAAAGAGAATAATGGTGTTTTTACATAGAAAAACAAATTTTTACTGTATGTGGGAAAATAATGAAGTGGAAGCTCTATAATTTGGAAATGGTCTGACAGATAATTGGCTTGCAACTAAAAGTCAGCAAAAAAATAAAACGGTGGACTACTCATCTGTGAAATAAATTTTAAATATAATTTTTTACAATTTAGTTATTCGACTATATTTTTAGTCACGCTCCAGTCCTTTTATTATTTTATTTACATTAATTGTTTGCGTGCTAAATAAAGCTATTCTAGTAAAATATCAAAGAACCTTTTAACACGCCTTTAACACAAACATATTAATAACCTTTTAACACGAGTACGTAAGTACACATACATTTTTTTTGGTATATTGCTTTACATTAATTTATATGTTTATTTACACAAATTAATTGGAAAATGTCATGCATAAACTTTTAAAACTATGCAAACTTGTTGAATATATATGCCGTTAATTTAGTAGAAATTCAATATTTAAAATTAAATGAAACTACGTGATGTAGTATTATTTTTACTTTATTTAAGTCCAATAACACGACATAGATTTCTAACTAACATCTTCAGGTGGGCAAATAGCAAAGATATTTGTTAATTGCCCACCTGAAGATGTTGTAATACGACGAAACCTAGATAGTGGTAAATAACTTAAATAAAGTAGAAATAATACTAAATCACCTAGTTTCAATTAATTGTAAATAATTATGGACTATAGAAACTAGTAGCATGAATGGAGAAAAAAGACAGGGGATGAAATTTAAAGTTTTTATAAAACAGGAGCTTAAGAGGAAGCTAAATGATGCGATTTATAAAAAACATATTTTAAATTATTTATTTATACATATATATATATATATATATATATATATATATATATATATATATATATATATATATTTAGGGTGCCCAGTGGCAGATATCAATGTTTGAAAAATTATAAAAAAAAACTACACCTCTAATACAAAGTAGGTTTATTTTAACTTTATAATAACAAATGCGGATTTCATTTTTTAAAAATCGCGTTTTCCAAATGGCGGCCATCGAGTCTGACACACTCTTCGAGTCTAGCACTCATGTTTTCAAAAACGCGTTTGCAGAGCGACTGGGGTATCCTACTGACTTCGGCTCGAATATTTTCTTTAAGTTGTGTCACAGTGCTCGGATTTGTTTTTTCAACAACGGATTTTAAGTATCTCCATAGAAAAAAGTCACATGGGCTTAAATCGGGTGACCTAGGTGGCCACGGTACGGTACCGTTTCGGGATATGTTTTTTTCTGGAAATAACTGCCGCACTGCATTCATGGACACATTAGCAGTATGAGCTGTGGCCCCGTCCTGCTGGAACCATGTATTTTGGTTGAAGGATGGACTATTCTGTAGTTCTACTCAGAAAAAGTAATTTAACATCTGGGCATATCTCTCCGAATTCACAATTACAGTTTGGCCACGTTGATTTTCAAAGAAATAAGGCCCTATGATTGCAGATGCAGACATGGTACCAGATTGTTACTTTAGGCTTATATAAAGGATCTTGATGCATTTATTTTAGATTGTGGACATCCCAGTAACGAAAGTTCTGCTTATTCACATATCCTCCAATGTGAAAGTGAACTTCGTCACTGAAGAATATGTTTGACCATCCGGGTAGCAGTACGAAATCTCAACAACATCACCTCCGCGTAAGTTTTTCTTAATTCAAAGTCAGAATCATGTAAATCTTGAACAATTTGAATTTTATATAGATGGAACTTGAGCTTTTTTTTGCATTATTACCTGTAAAGTTGATTTCGGAATTCCCAATATCGATGAACTTGTATGCAGTGATAAAAGGGGATTTTCAACGATAGAAACCATAACACGCTCGACATTTTCATCAGCGGCTACCAATGGTGTAGGTTCTGGCCTGGGCCTATTGAACGTTGATCCTGTAACTCTGAACCTTGCTACCCATGACTTAATGAGGTTGATCGATGGTCCTTCACGTAATCGACGAATACTGTAACGATTATTAAATCGACGGCGTGATACAGATAGCGAAAATCCACTCGAAATGTACGCCTCGACGGCAAAAGCGCGGTGCTCTCCACTCCACTGTTCCATGGCTACTAAAACATCCGCACCGTTTGCGCTTCTAACGACTCCGAAATAAGATCAGTACTTATAATTTCTTAAATTCAAACTACTTCTGAAACTTTTATTTTTCGACTTGTGTTAGTTCATATCTTTTTCACCGCATTTTTTATGGCATTAATTATAAGGAAATTTTTTTTTGTATGCAAATTAATGAAACTGTACTAAGAGGGAAGCAGAGCATTTTTGTGGATGTGTTTGTGTTGGTATTTATGTGCGGGAGAGATTAATATGTGGAAACGATTTTGAATATTTCATGGAATTGATTGCCGTTAAGATTCGCACTTGGATTCCACTTTATTATATTTGGATGTTCATTTCGATGACTGCCGTTATTTTGGATCTGGCTACCCTATACATTGGAATTATTATGTAATTGTTTTTTGGAGTTGATGATTGTTTTTTGGAGATTCTTATGAGTTTTACTTTTTTTATCTAGCTTACCATGTGTTTGGGGTTGGCTACTCGATCCGTTGGTATTAGTTTGATATTCATAATATTGTGTTTAAGAGTTTTTTATCGATTATTGATCGACCATGATTTTGAAGCTGGTTACCCTGTGTGTTGGTTGAATTTTATGTAATAGTCATAATGTCTTTTTTGGATAAGTTATTTTACTTCCATAAAAGACATACCTCGATAGTATATCATGCCTTTTTACATTAACAACATACGAGCATTTTAGAAAAAGTATTCAATTTATCATGATTTGAGTCACAGTACTGCATTTTTATTTGATTTTCAATATAATTAGATTTGGTTAGACACGGATTTTATTGTCTTTGATCGAGTTTGTGATTATATTGTTTTTGTTTATAAAATAATTCTTTTATTTTTCTTAGAACATTGAGACAATATTTATGGTTTTAAGGCATTGAACCTTGTTAAAAATTTGGGAGAAAATTTAATTTTTGTTTTCTTTAATTTCGTTTTCAATGTATACGAGATTGTTACTTCCGTTAGAAATGTTCACTAACATGTGTCTACATGTAGTAAAAACTATTTAATTATCTCATTACTATCTTTTCTATAATTTGACAGGGCGGTGAGCAGGAGGGTATAATGTTTATGCTTCACACACTTTTTTTAGTTTTCTTTTTTTTCATTTGTGTTTATTTTCCCTGGACTTATACAGTCAGTGCGAATATGCTTTTGTGTATATATAAATATATATATTTATATATATATATATATATATATATATATATATATATATATATATATATATGCATACTCAAATTCATAAAAATTAAAAGCAAAAAAAATATCAGCCTTTGTATTACCACGGCATGGTTAATTATCTATTACAGCAGCTACTAATTACATAAACACAGAAGTTCACGCGAACCGAACCACGGGCAAGAAGCTGTTAATATGAGGGAGTGGATTATTTTTATTAATTTACTAAGTGTGCCCCACGTTTTCATTATGTGAAATTCAGAGAAAGAAAGGTTATTAGAATTATTTTTTCCTCTCATATGTTTCTCTGGGATATACGCCATTACGACCCCAAATTTCATCAAATCTTTCTAATAGATTTCACGTGATTGAAGAACAAATTAACACACATACAGAAAACATTCTTAAAATTGTTTTTCTGGTTTATATTATAATTCTTTGTGCTAAATCAGTCACTCTTTTTAAAATGTTTACCTGTTCAGAATTTGCTCTTTAACAATTTTATTAATTGTATATATTATTATACGTGTCTAGCATTATAAAAATAAAATAATATCAATATTGCTTTTTTAAGAATCTAACATAACATTTTTAGTTTTTCAACCAATTGCATAAGAACATAAGGAAAGTTAATTAAATTCATCATTTTGGTACATGGCGAAGATAATTCCATGAAAATAACGACAAAGAGAAAATTATTAATATTTGACATAAAAGAGTCTCATTTTGACATGAATTCTAAGTAATTTATATAAATTTGACTCGTTTTCAGCGGCGATGTTTCATAATCGATCTTGTATCAGCCACCCACGCAAAATTGATACGTTGGCATTTCTTCCGTCATTAGTAGACGAAGGTATTTCAAGCGTGATTGCGATCGATAAATCGTGAAAATACTGAACCACTTCTTGTAAATATTTCTACACTTAAATTAGGAAAGAGACAATTTCTTAATCGCGTATTATGTATACATGCAAAGTTCCTGCTATATATTGACTTACAATTGACCATTAATTTTGATTACCAGTTTTCATATAATAACCTAACATGTTGAGGATTATAAAATGTAAATTTTTGAGATGATAATAAATTTTCATTCATTAATTTTTATGTATCGTCACCAAGGAATATTAGATATATTTTAAAAGTACTTAAAAATACTAGTTTTTAATATTTTCAACACTAATAACAAAAACAAAAATATTTAAAACAATATTTTAAATTTTCAGTGGGCAGATGTTATAGTATTCTTTGAAAGTTCATACGTTAATAAATCACGAGAATGTAGTCATGGGAAAAAATTAGTCCAACATGAAACTATTGTAATGAACAATTTGGCTATAGTTATAAATAAACGTTAAACTTCTAGATATATCAAGTTTATTTAAATATATTAACTTCTTATTTCATTTTACATTCTTTTTCAAATAAACCATTATTACATATTATTTTTTAATAACATTAAAATAATTTACAGCAAATGTAGCGTCAAGTATTCGGCATCAACAATCTTTATAATGTTTTTAATAATAAAGCGGAATATTAATTTATTGTAAAAAAAATTATTGTGTTACTAATTTCATACATTTTTTTAAAATATTAATTCATAATAGTCATTTTTAAATATTCAGTATTTAATTACAAGAAAAGGAAAATTTACGGTACATATTATTAGTAATGACCAATATTTTATAAGACTTACAATGAATATATATGTGATTATATTAGTTAGAGATATATCAATCAAAAGCTATGAACAATTTTCCATCTGTATATCTATATAACTTTCCAAGTGCACATTTTCTTGTAGGTTTTCAATTGATAGCTTTTAATTGATCACATTGATTAATGTTATACTCATAATATCGTATGTATTATGTAAAATGACGGACAAACCTTTATCTTTAGAAGTATTATTTATCTTGAAATAATGTTTTATTAACATTTTAGAGCACAGTCATTTGAAACAACATCTGCAAGGTCGTAAATGACTGCGTCCTGTTATAACATTTTTCTTATACCAAAGTGTGATCATTTGATATAATTCCTTGGTCGAAATTTATGACAAAAAGAGTCATCCCTTTACGATTTATGGTACCCATATTGCGCATTGACACTTTTTGACAACAACGTATAAATCTATTTAACCTACGTCAGTGTGACAAGACGTATTGGCAATTTGATTCTGATCACTCAGCTGGATCATAATAACGTATTGAATTTAAATGGTATTATGATTCTGCTCGGAGGACGTATCTAGAAGATAAGTGCCAATAGGATAAGGGCGTCTCCGCGGAGTTGTGTGTAGTTTAATGAAATCAAATATTTAATATTAATTTTAAGTATTTTAAATCTTTTAAATGATGACCATGTTAAGAATAAGTAATACCTTAAATCATCCTATTAATCGATAGAAAAAAAATTTTATCATGAGGAAGTATTGCGTTTTATAAGTGGCTGTTTCGAGAATTTTTCATCGTTTAAATAGACTGCCTAGTTTACATTCCTTGGTATAAATTAAGAAAATTATCTTGAAATGATTGAATATAGAATCATTACTATAACTTTCCGATAAAATTTAGGCCAATTTCTAATAACGCTGCTTTTTTCCTAAATGGATTTTACTACTTTGGAAGATAAATAAAGAGCAAATATTTTTCTGCCATTTTCACAAATAGCTGTAGATGAAAGAAAAAATTATCGTAAATAATTTGACAAGGCCAACAAAATGAAAACAAATTTCCAAAAAAAATTGTAGTTTTGGGAATCATTGTAAGCAGTATCGATTGATGCTCCGTATAATATATAATATGAAATGGAAAAATTTTAATAATTTATTTATTTCTCAAAAATTTTGTAATAAATGTTTTCCCAAAAAAATGGAATCAAAAGATTCAAAGAGAAATAAATATGATAGACGGGCTCATGAAAAGGCACGCAGGTTATCTAGTATTGTGAGGTACGGCACTTGAAGAATTCCTAAATATAAAATTAATTCCTTTCCGGTTGTACTCATTTGAAAACTCGTTATCAATGTATAAGTTTCTCTAACCCATATCAGTGTCAATTTAATTCAAATGTATATATATATATATATATATCTATATATATATATATATATATATATATATGTATGTATATATATGTAGAATTATTTCACATCCTTAAGTTTGGTTGCAGGAGATCGTGAAATTGAAATGGACCGCGAGGTTCCATTTCAATTTGATGATTCGAAAATTCCTTTTTCAACAAGACGCGATCATGAACAATTTAAACGAATAATATTTGGATTAAAGAATGCGACCAAAGGCTTATGGATTATAATATCATAGGTGGTGGACAGGCAGAAAAATAATTAGTTTGCTTTGATAACATTATCATACACTCCATCTCACTACATGAACACATGCATAAATCAAAAGAACCACTTGATTGGCTGAGACAAACTGTTTTTAAAATACATTGAGTAGATGCGAGTTTTTAAGAAAAGGAGTAGCGTATTTAGGACACAAAATCACCAATAAAGCATATACACCTAATCAGATTAAAATCACAGCTTTTCAAATTATTTGAATAATTGTATGTTCATAGTACGTTTATTTATATTACGTTTGTTTGGGCAAACCGGTTTTTGTATTGACTGTCATTAAATTTCTAGCCAGCTAGTGTCATATATATTCATTCAGATTTTGATTAATGTTATAATTTCTTAATTTCCATGGGTACGTTAAAATTGTAATAAAGAATCTAAATTGCACTTTTAAGAAACCAAAACAAATTATTTATAATAGAAAGATAAGTTAACAAAAAAATTATTGTGTGTAATAATAGAAAGGTTGTTAAATTAACAAATAAACTATTATGAATAAGCTATTGGTTTAAATTCATGTAATTCTTAGTTCATTACATTTAGAGTTAGTGTGAGTGTATTAAAGATGTATAATGTAATCGAACTTCAATCAAATACTGCCCGCAAAATGCATAATAGATATCATAAAATATAGACTGGCTATAAAATATCATATACTACGTCGCATCAGAAATGTATTCTTCGTAAGAATATATTCGAGATGAGAAAGATCGTAAAGGTGCAAGTGTAGAAGCACTGAATATATTACAAGATAAATCCTATGGTTTCTGGGGTATTTGAAATGAATAGCCAAAACTCGTTTGTCTTAAATGGGTTACTTTTCGTGATGTGAAATTCAAATCGGTCAGGTAATTTTCGGAACACGCTTAAATTAAGATTGTATAGTTATTTGAATCTCTTAAAATGATAAATATTGACTAAAATTATTTTATTTGAATATTGTAGCAAACAATTATTACTTAGAATGCTTTAACGTTTTTGAAAACAATGCGAAGGTTTTTGAAAATAATGGTGAATAGAAATTTGGTATCTTTTTATGGATCTGTTCCATTTCATACCACTTAAGGGGACGTCTAAAAAAATGTTATCATTTCACTTTTGAATTTAAAAAAAACAATTATAGGATTCTACTTTCGTTTAACAACTATTTCATACACATAAATTCACAACGGTATAAAATAAAAAGTTCAGGTAGGTTCATTCATTTTCATCAATTAATTAATTAATTTCCTTTTTAAAACTCCTGCCTTAACGTTCCTCCAAACTTTTGGACATATGTGAGCATCGTAAGATTAAATGGCACAAAATTTGTTGCAAAAAAAATGGATACCACCGAAAATAAAAAGCAATTCTAATAAATATTACAATGACTAGATCAGTCGTGAACCATCAAGTACTTAATTTCTAAAGCATTTTATTAAGCAAAAAAAATATCAAGGTTAGATGTATTTCACAATATTGCATTCAACAATGTGACTATACAAAACGCAAGGAAGCACTGCAAGATTCTAGGTAAGTGGAATAAATCACGACATCATACGCTCATGCAAAAATTATAGACAGACAGAGATACTGACCTATATGACAAAATTATAAGAGCTTGTTTTGCTGCAAAATCCTAAACAGATATGAGGATAAATTATAAAAACTAGTGGAATACATTTTAGACTATGACGAAAGATATTGAAATTCCTTCTTTCAATATTTTACACCTTATACACCTTAAGTTTCAAATGATCAAGTAGAACGTACGGAATTAACCTGATCTATACTTTTTCCCACGCACTTTACTTAACTTTATGAAAGAAGCTGGTTAGATAGCGCAATACGCGCAAAGTCAGACTCTTTAAAATTACAGAAGTTGATTAAATTTCGTCTCAATCATTGTTGCATACACATGTATTATTGATTTGTTTATTTAAAGGATGTCTTTGGATTGGCAACCTAAAAATTATGCTGGGAATAGTTAATGCTATATCCCCAATACATGTATCTAACAATTATTTTTTAATTTAAAATTTTACCTAACCAATCATTTCATCATAATCGATTTATCATAAATTTTTATGGACAACATATTCCTACAAATCATTTTAATCGTACCAACTTGAAGCAACATGGGATAATATCAGACAAAATACCCACAAATATAAATTAGTAAGTTTTCCATACCAATACGAAATAAAGCGTCATTATTATAAGTATTGAAATAAAACATTACGTGCAAAACGTGTTCAATTCTGAATCACACTTTTGTTAACATAATATCATAAAAGGCCAGCAAACGGAGTCAAAGTAAACAGATAGGTTCAAATCGTCAAGTTCATTTTATTCACAGCCCATTCGCGCTTGACAGATATTTATGCAAAGTTACCATTTTTTTGCGTGTGAAGAGTTGTATGAATGTATTATGCGGGTAGTTAGGGGTAGATAAAAGCAGGATTAGATTATGTAAGTGAAACCAATTTTTGTTTGATGTGTGCTTTATGTGTCAACTGCGTGCGGATTTGAGTTTGAAATATAAATTTTGGTACATAAAGTTTGAAATTTAAGGAAAACCTATTGCACTACTGACATAATCTAAATTAGCTAATTTGCTACCATTAACTTTGAAAAAAAAGATATACAATAAAAAGCTTCAAAATATATAAAATGGTATTTCTTGATGCAGCAAATAATGTTTTTAAGAACCTGTAAATAATATTTTACATTCATTGAGTTCAGGGAAATTAAAAATGTTTTGGCAGAGTTATATAGGGAGCTTTAAAATATTCTATTATTAAGTCAGCCAAAACACCGTCAGGCTCTATATGCTTTCCGAATATAGTACGTAAAATTTCAACAATTATACGAATATTTTTGTGGTATCATTTTATAATCCATAGTGTAATCTAGATATATTTGAATTATTGGCCAAATCCAAATATCGCTTCAATAATCCATCGCAACTTTTTTATTCCGTGAGAATTATTAAACTCTTCTGTCGATAATCGCTTTTTTGAACTTCTACATAAAAGGAGCGTACTAATTTTAAATTTATTCCAAGATCGCGGAATTTAGAATCGACAAGGCAGAAATCCCCACTTTGCTAACATTCCGCCGTAATTTAGTATTTTTATACATTTTCAATTATAATTTTCAGAGAACATTTGACGTATTTTTAACAGTGTCTTGTTAAATGTTAAATTGTGAAGTGTCATATAGGAATAAGTCAAATAAAGAATGTTTTGCGTGTAAACAAAATTCACATATTTTGCTTAGTTCATCTCTTATTTTTCACTAAATTATTATTCAATTAAACTTTTTAAAATAAATATATCACATTATATGCACTCTGTTTTAAGTTCGAGTTTCTATTTTTTAGTTTTGTAAGAAAAATATGAGATATTTTATTGCTGGAAAATAATACTTTATGTATAAGGAGTGATAATATTTTATAGACAAATCATTAACATCTAACAAAATATTCAAATGAAAGAAGATCTAAAGTTGGAGAACAAAACTACATGTCAGCGCATATTTCAAAGAAAAAGTTAAAGTGACTAACTGTGAATTATTTTCAGGGTCTGATTCCAAAGCTATTGAATACTGCGGTGATTTTTTATCTCATCTCAATATGACAGTTGGGAAGCCACTATGTCATTTATGACCCTCGCCAATGACATATTCAATATGTTTTATTCCAGAAACTTTACTTTCTTCTGCGTTTAAAAACTTTTACGCCCAATTGATAAACAAAAAGTTTTTGACAATACCGACCTAGTATACAAATAGTTCAGAAATTAATATGTTGCACTTTTATCTTAAATTGTAAAGGACAATTAGAATTAGCAGGATTTTTAATAAACATAAAAGTGTAAAATATTTACTGACTATATCGAAAAAGCTACTAGCATTTTTATCTTTTTATGAAGTGGTGATTACTAAAATGCAAGTGACCTTTTTAAATGTCTAGAAATAAGTTCATTTGGAAATAGTTTATAATTTGGATGATGCTGTAAAAGCACAGTACGTTCATCTATCCCTTGTGTATCAAATATATCAGTCCCATTTTCACTTAAATTGTAAGAGACAGTTTTTCATTCTTTAATTTAACTCTTTCTTTACTTATCAAGTAAGTGGAAATTTTTGTCAGGCTGTGCCAAATAAATATATAGACCACCATAGCCTTCAAAGAAACATTGACTCGAATTTTAAATACAGTCCATTTGTAAAATTTAATTTCAATGAAAATGAACATAGTAATATTTTCTTGTATTGTAAATGAATAATTGAAATTTCGGACCAACCAGGAATGAATAAAACAAAACTTTTTTTTTACTATCTAGTTTGATTTTGATGCAAATGTTACAATATATATGATCAGAGTTTTTTTCAAGACGGTCACTTAAAGGGAATTTGAAAAATAATGAATAAAAATATTTTATTGGAAAAAAAGGAAATTATTTTAAGTAACATTTTCACGATTCAAACGTAATATTCTTCCTAATATTATTTATCCTTCTTCCTTGGAATCTTCATTCTAATCTTATAAGATTCATAGAAAATATAGTAGAAAAAATTCATCTTATGCAGGATATTTCAAAGTTATTGGATTGCATATGTACCAATTTACGTATAATGGTTTGTTGCCCTTATTATCACTGCCGATAGTTTTCAACAAAAATTTACATTGAATTTAATATCTATTTTGGATAAATAAACCTTATAAAAATATAACCAATTCAAAATGAACATATTAGACTGCATCATTATATATATATATATATATATATATATATATATATATATATATATATATCAATATACATATACATATACACCGTGCTCGGGAATAAGTCTCGGACAAAGAAAGACGCTAATGTTGGCTATAAAGGTATAAATTGACGTCAAAGCGAAACGTAAAATACGCCCTTTTTCTAATTGAGTGCAAAAAAAATACACATAAATCTTTTTAAAACAACCAATACTTTTCTGGAGCGCGGTGCTTACCCGGGCAGCTTGATGTCTTCCTTTGTGTGATGATTATGTCTATGTTGTCACGATAATGTACGCAAGTATCGTGTGTATGATTAAGAATTATAAATATTATTAAAAAATCGACATTTCAATTTAGTTTTAACGACAATCAACTATTTTTCAATCAACGAATAACTAAGATTTTTCAGTCATCAGTATGGCATAGGCAGTACAGTATCTGTGTCCGAAATTTATTCCCGGAATATTTTTGTGGTATCATTTTATAATTTATTCCCGGACTCCGTGTATATACAATTTTCTTGTTTTAAAATGGGTCTGTGTATTGCCTTATAGGTGAAATCATTTTCTCAAATTTACTTCATAAAAAAACGAAGATCCCAATCGAACTATATTTTTCTATGTACCACATGTCTCCAATGTTTACAAACAGTGTTATACGAGTAATATTACCCACGCGCACACGCGTATAAGCACGTGGTTATATACGCATATGGGCACACACACAACATATGTACATACACTCACATCCACACGCGCACACGCGTTTACATAGGAACAAACACGCGCTCATACGCGAAGACACGAGAGCAGACGTGCGCTGGCATGCGCGCGCACACACACATTCACATACACACAACTAATCTCATGTATTATTTGATTTATTGCTTAAAACTTTTTGTTCTATTGTTATACGGGTTGTACATTACAACTTTTATTTGTTTAGTAATGTAAGTATAGAGTGGATCATTTGGTTTGTTATTACTCTCGTAGCAATAAGTCCGCCGTATGTTTCCATAGTATACACTGAAGTCTATAAAAAAAACTCATCGTTTGATTGAAATAATTTTATCAATTTCCAGTTCCGTAAAAAAATATTTGCTATCATTATAATCCAGTACATTATCTTAATTAAGAAAGTTTATTTAAATTCATTTCATTCGTATGCCTAGTTAGAAGACATAAAACACTCTCCTTCATTCAATATTGATCTGGGTATGACCTTTGAATTAACTCTTAAAAAAATTATATTTATTCTACAGTTTCTACATTATTATTAACAATATTGATATAGCATGACATTTTAGGGATATATTAAAAATATACTATAAATAATTTTTATTAATTTTTTGCGCAATTTTCTTACTATTTTACGTAATTTTTATTAAAGAAGATCAACTTATACTTAAATATAAATATTAACGCTTTTATATCAACTACTTCTTCTTATCAATTCGGACAGATACAAAACATACATAAGCCTCCGAATAAACCAAAAACCACAAAAGATTTAAGACTCATGTATTTAGGCTTATACAGATGCAAACATAAAAATACTAAGGAAAGCTTCCCAAAAGGTTGTATTAACATAAAACAAATGAATACCATAATAAAAGCTGTAGGCGGAAGAAAACTGTAGGCTACGTGTACGTTCACGTCAATACTGATTGTTTTACGGCTGTGTATATAGAGGGTCGGAAATATACTGTTAATGCGATGAAAAGACACGTCTAGCCAAGTTGACTCGAGACACACCGAGGCTTTTGTTTTTCACGATACGCAAATGGCCTTGAAGTTACTTATTTATAATGAAAATTTTGATGTATGTTTTTAAAACAAGTCACGGTTAATGTTTTTGTTGAATAAATTTTTTTTAATTTATGCAGATAGTTATTTTAGATTAAGTCAATATTGTTGAAATTCCTGAGAAATTTATTAATTCTAATATAATTTTATTACCAATTATATAATACACTAATATTCATGGATTGTAATTAGTTTTTTTATAAATGTGTGAAATAATGAAAAAAATAATAGGGCACTGAAAATGTTTTGGCAAGTTTTCTTACTGGTGGCAATTAAAATGTAAATATTTCCAAGTAATTATATTGAACTGAATTTATTTTGCTTGGTTATATATTATAGGACTTCATAACAGGAGAAGATTATAAATTCAACTGCACTTTTTTTTCAAATTTCAACTCCTTTTCATGTATAAAAGTGCCAGGCTGTGCCGCTTGCGTCTGGTTAAAGTACGACGTGTAGTTTTTCATTTTTCATTAAACAAACGTACAGACAAGAAAGAACACATATTCATAACAATATAATAACATAATATGCATAACAACATTTGATAAACATAACAATACACAAAACAAATTGGAAAACACCGTGTTTTCCTACTTTTTCGGAAAAAATGATCAAAACTTGTTAATAAGAAAATATAAATTTTATTAAATGTTTAGAGTTGTATTAATTCGTCATTATATGTCCCCAGAATTATAAAATATTTTCAGTTTCAACATTTCTCGAGATCCAAAGTTCTATGATCCTGAAAACAAGGTGTTATTAATTTTTTCTTCTTAAATATTTTTGTAATTTAAACCGTATCCATACGGGTAGGCAATGAGTTGCAGTTTTGTTGTCTAAGGAAAGAAAAAAAAACAAGAAAAATTTGATAAGCCAATGAGAAAAAATCTCTTGAAAATTTCCTAAAAATCCATAATAGTTTCTATGGCATTCTAAAAAAATAGTACATTGTCTATTTGTGCTGAACATAAAAAACATCAAAATTGTAATGATTTATCATCATACGAATGGGTTTATACTAATTTCTTTTATTTTACAATAGTGTCATTAATAGAGAAAATATATTTATAGCTAAAAATTCACGGAATTTTAAATTTGGGTAAATGTAGACAATAAAGGCAGAAATTGTATTCTTTAAGATGAAGTTTCTGTTTGGTATTGTCAATTAAGTTTTTAATGAAAAAATTAAATTTTTCTATATTTCGAGGGACAGGAACTTTTTTGTGTATAGAAACTTGTAATCTAGTAGAGGATTCAAAAAAAACTTTGTTTCTTGTCACCAACACAACTGTACATATATATATATATATATATATATATATATATATATATATGTATATATATATATATACGTATATATATATATATATATATATATATATATATATAAATTGGAAAAACAAAAAGATCAGGTAGGCAGTTTAGTATGGAATGACTCAAAACGACTACAAACGTAACGTAAGCAAACTTTGCTGTTGTTTTGTGTGAAATATCTCAAGCGAGCACTAAAATGCTGATAAGGCAAAAGAAACCTCTGTGGAGGAATTTTCTCTTAGAAATTTGTCGAAATTAAGTAGCTTGGTTTATTATTTCAGAACAAAAGTCGTCAGTAATAGGCCTAAATTAAGATTAGTTTATCGCATGAATTTTTGACTATCTCAAGCCATTCAAAACGATGTTTAATGGAGGCAAGTAATACAAACAATTGTATACAATCTGTACTATGCCAAAAAAAAATATTTTCAATGTTGCCGATACTCAATAAATTATATAATTGATTATGTTAAAAATAATTGACAAAGTGTTGAAAGAAATGCTCAAATAGAATAATTCAAAGTAAATATTTATATATTTTGGCTCAATCATCAATTAAGAAATATCAAACTACCCGATCATGATAAAAAGGCAAGGGCTCTTGGAAATTCACAAAAAAAACAAAGCTAACGGAAAACACATACCAGCAAATGAAAGATTATTGATTATAGTTTTTTTGTTATAGATTTTGCTTCCTATAAACAAGTTTTTAATTTCTTATTTAGGTAAAATACAAGTCAGATATACAAAAAAATTAAAACACGTAGTCAACATTTTAGTCGAATTGAGAATTTAAGTAAAATATGTAGAAAAAACAAATTACTTCATATATAAGATAACCGATTCTAAAAATTTGAGACGGAACTGGCAATTATTTCACTGGGGGGGGGTTAGCAACTGCAAACTATGAAACTTAATAACCAATGGGGTCTAAACTTGGAATTTTTCCGAAAATTTTACAAGTAAAATCATTAGTAAATTAGCAAAGTTCCGGAAACGTAAAGGATTGTCAAAATAAGTAAAAGAAATGTGAAATATAATCCTAAAGTTTGTTGTACTTCGTGCAGAACACGTAACCCAAATTAGTGAACTTAACAAATTTAGATTTCTGAATATATTTTGTTCAGTCCCAGAAGCAGGACCGAGGTCTGACACCAGCAAAGGTTTGGATTTATTTTAGTTGTTGTTATTATAATTTTGATTGAGGTTTAATGCAGAACAATACCAGAGATTCATATTATTGCAATTGTGACTTATTCATATATGTTCTTGATCGTCAGCCATTGTCGTAAGTCATTTGTTATTAAATGTCTACAAATAAGTAGGTGGTTATCTATCCAACGTGTGTATATATTTGTTTATTTTTCATACATGTACTACTGTAACTATGTGCGCAACAATTTAGATTTTTTTGTTTAAAATCAATGATTTCAGAGAAGTCCTGTGTAAATATGGTAAGAACCTATAAATATACATTGGAACTAAGGAACTCTTCAATGGGTGAGAATGCATGGTTTCTTTGAGAGAATTGATGTTGAGTTTGAACTCATTTAACACGTATTTATAAGTACTTTAGTCGCAGATGGTGGTCTATAGAACTAGTAAGCGTTGACAAAACACTCCGAGTGAGAATTAGATTCATCAAATGTGGGATCTTTCAACTTATCTTCATGAATCCATTGGTGAAGAACGGTGATAAATGTCTGACTATGTATCTGGATGACGACATGAATTGCTCAATAGCGAAAAATAAATTCATCATGTTTACGTCTCTCTGAAATCCTCCAAAACTTGCTACAATACCAATGATTGTTAATACTAATAGTTACAATAGTTTACGATGTCAATACCCATGCGCGACGGCAATAAAGCTTTTATTACTGTTCTACACATAACCTTTTATATATCGTGTTAAGTCGGGCTAATCATTTAATTCAACCTAAGTAGATTTAAAATTTAAAAGGTAACAATATATTTTTGTTTTGGATATATTTGTGTTTAATCATTTTCATTCCAAGTTCTAGCGTTTTTATCGGAGATTTAAGTTTTATGTTTCAATTGATTATATATGGTAATTTGTGTTATTCTTACAAGTTATTCCATATGTTACTTTTGTAGGTTCATCCAATTACACACAAGGGAAGTTAACTTCATGTTATAATTGCCCTTTTCCTTCGTCTTCACCTCAGAATATTTTGAATTTATTACAAGGACTATGTCTTATGTTTCATTCAAAAATATGTGTACGCAGTATAAATAGAGTGAGTGTTGTCGCTAGTAACTAAAGCTGTTTTGTGGCCTCTCCACTGATATAACTGAACTTGATTGACACATTACTACTCTATAAATATTTCCTTTAATATTTAGGAATATAAATTTAAATACTTATAAAAAAGAAATATTTATTATAAATTTCATAATGTCTTCTTTCTTGAACACTGGTTATTTTTCTTTGTGAAAGTGGAATAGGAGGATATTTTATAAATCAAAAGTTAACTTTAGAACTATTGGAACTAAACGAAGAATAACATGTGTATTCGTTAATTATAGATACAGATGTTGTTTTTTTTTTAGAAATTATTGTCTCATAAATATAGTTACATATTGGATATAAAAAAGGCGTATTTTGAAATCATACGTAATTTAAGTGCGTTAACTTTATCCAAACACCTCGTTGACTACTTTTTTGTCAAAAATAATTTCAGTTTGTTTGAATAGGATTTTACATTTTTGGGGTAACCATGAAAGGAAAAATACCTACCATGAAAGGAAAAATATGAAACCATTTTAAAATTACTCACGTGTGAATTTGTGTATCTTTCTTTTACAGCGTTTTTCTCTCATGGCCGTTTTCGAATTTGAAACATGACACGTTAACATGCGTAAATTGAAATTCCGTTTATCACTGTAAACTATATTAACCCTCTTATTTATTTTACACCCAACAATTAATTATTTTGGAAATTTTAGATAAAATTGTTTCACAAACCTTTGCAAAAATATTCACAAGAAAATATTCCATCTTCCACCCATCTCCGCGACTCACCCAAATCGATGAATTCAATCTAATAAAATAGAACGCTATTAGAAATTTAAATAAATGAAACCGAAAAAGAACAGCTATAAATTTAAATTCGAGAGTTTTTAAAATATTAGTGGTAATTTTACGGCTGAGAAGCTTGCATTTGACCATGTAATTGAACAATGAAGTTTAACAATTGTGTTTGTAAATAGTTTAAAAAAGATGTTACATGCATATTTAAACTTCTAAGAGTGCATCCTTTAAAATATTAAATATATCTAAAGGTTTGTAAAACCTTTATTGTACAATTTGTTCTCATAATTAACAAAAAAAATTATTAGGAAAAATAAAAAGCTGTAGAAGCTATGAAAATTTATCAGGTTGATGAATTATCAACAATAATTTACAGATGTGATTTTTAAACCATAAAATACCGATCATTTTTTAGAAAATAATTTTATCCTAACGTCTATATTTATATGCCAACAATTTTTTTTAATAACTTAAGTATAGATTTAGATTTTAACAAAATATCTGAAGTAAATTAATTCCGCATTGTTCGCTGAGGTGTAATTCTATAGCTTTTTACCAATTCTGACTGACAAAGTTTAATTTTTTTTCTACACTGTATGATATTATTCATCGAAAAAGATGTTGATATTTTAGATAATATAAGGCTGATTTCATTATTTTGTGATTAAAAAAATATATGTTTCATAAATAAACATTTTAAATAATGTTTTTCATTTTTACATTAATTTAAAATAATATTTACGTCTCGTTACAAAATCTTGTGAGTATTGAGCGTATCACATGTTAATAATGATAATTAATTAACATGATGTTTACTGCTAAAATTTATGTAAGCAATTTTTATCCCACAACATTCATTACTCGCCTGGTATTTACTAGATTCCACCCCTTCTTTCTTTACCTGAGGTACAAGCACAAATGCTTCATCTACCAGAACTATCCACTCAGCCAAAATATGTAAGTATCGCCTAAATATAAAAATGACAAATGATAACCATCATAATTAATAAACTATAATTTAAAGGTACCTAGTATTAAATTAATTTCTTATCTAAATGTATTTACTTGCCAACAGTGAAATTTATTTATATAATCCTTCGTAATTTTCAAAATAAAAATTCATGATAATGATATTGAGCATTAATAGGCGTTTCTAAATTTCACAATTTTTTTCAACACATTAAATTTACGAAGCTTACGTGCTTAACGTTACTTAAGTTACTTAAGCATACGTGGACTTTTTAAAAAAAAAACTGTTTAATATATTTGGCGTTAATTTTGTAGAAATTCATTATTCACAATTAAATAAAACTATGTGATGTAGTATTATTTCTACTTTCTATAAGTTCTTTACTACGACCTAAGTATCGTTGTATTACAACATCTTCAGGTGAGCAAAGATATATTTTTCCCGGTAAAATTACTTTTTTTAAATAGAACATTTTTCATTATTTTGTTATTATTTCCATTAATATTAAAATATACTTAGGTTTTTCCGTGTTATTTTCCAATTTTTTTCTTTCTTTGAAAATATAATCTATATATACTTACATTTTTGTTCATTCGATTGAAAAAGACTAACAATTGCCTCATAAAAATTTTATTTTCATACCTGATTGTTAATATGTCCGAGGTTATCATTATATACTAACAGTTCCATTTTCTTTTCATAAAACAATATTTGAAAAAACTCCCTCTATCTTTCTATTGTAAATTCCTCTATTATATTTTTATTTTATTAATAAAACAAATTTATCAACTGTGATGGGCTTAAATAAGATTTTTGCGTCTTTCATAATGAAGATATCATAGATTATCATTAAACATATATAAAAAAATGACAGTAAATTTATTAAAATGGATTTTATATCTGCAAAACTGCAGATTTGGGTTCATCGTTCTAATAAATGCTATACGAAATCTACTTAATTGGTAATGTATATTCATATATCTAATTGTTATAAAATTGTTTTATTTTAATAAATTTAATATTCAAAAAAAGACCATCAGTAACTTTTGATTTCAAAGTGTTACTGTAATAATATAAAGAAATTGGCCAACGTCTATTCGCGGTTTAGCCTCTGTTTATGTTATCAGTGGCTTACGGCCATGTTCTCATTGAGGTACAGATGTCTTTGTTAGTTCAATCAATATTCTTTAAGTCAAACTTCTTTATTAACACAAAATAACACAAGTATTACTAAAACGAGTTAGTTCTATAAATTACAAATTTAACAATGACGCAAGACGCAACCAATCAAACTGATCTTTTAAAAACATTACAAAGGTATTTTCATGAAAATATCACAATAACCAAAATAACCATTGAACGTAAATTATATGTAATTAATATTTTTACTCCTTAAAGCATCACAATTTCATAATCGATCACATGCCAGCGTCCCGTACAAAATTGGTATGTTACGATCCGGTTCCTCATTAGCAGACGGGCGTATTGTGAGCAGTGTTGCTAATGAGAAGACGTGAAATGTAATTAACCACTTCTCGTAATTACTTATTTCCTTACTCTGCGGTCTTTATACTTCGTCTGTATTCATTGAGTGAAAGAGATAATTAAGGGTGTATTATGTATAAAAGCATATTCATAGCAGAAAATTAAAATTAAATCGCATGTTACAGTTATTTATTCATTTGAGCTATCACTCCCTCCTTCAGTCTGTAAGTAGTACCCATTTGAACTGCTTACTTGTAAAATTTTGTTATTTGTTTCCATTGATATCTCGGTATTTTGTAGATTTTCTCAGCTGCTCCAATCATCTAGCTAAATAACAGATTCTTTTTCTTTTTACCGCTATTTTGCTTAATATAAATAGCTTTTTAAGCTATTTTTTTCATCTCGAGCTATCTAGCAAAACTATGCTCCTTTTATTTGTAATATATTGTAAACAATATGTTTTTTGTACTATTGTATACTTTGGGGATTATAAATACAATGGTTTGCCTAATTAATAGGGACAAACTAAATTTTCTTTTTAGTAGCAAGCTTAAGGTAATAGAGATATTTGTTATGGTAAAAATAAGTTATTTAATGTCTATTGTAATTCTTATTAAATAATGCATAATACAAGAAACGGAGAAAAATACTTCGACTTTTATGTAAAATATAATAATACTTTATTCCTATTTATAGATAAGGATATAATCAAATATTTTTGTGCATGGCCTTTACTGATCGTTGATGCATCTGAATGGGGTGTGATCTTATTGCATTTTTTCCTATTAGTGGTGAGAGGTATTTCGAAAGGTTTCCACCAGTTGTCTTTGGGATCTCATGGTTTGTTTGACTACTTCCCATTTTCAAATTATCGGGGGGGTTCATGTCGGGAGAATTATATGGCCATGGTAAAACTGTTACTTATACGCAGCCAAGATACTAATAATACACAGGTTTATGACACAGAGTAAATTAGTGCATAAATATGAAATGATTGTCTTCAAGCAACCATACTTGCTGTTAAGGAACAAGGAGAGTCCGCAAAATACCTATTTATTGGTACAGACTCATTGTGCTCTGAAGAACATAATGACATTTGCAACCTCTGCCTTAATCACAGGCCACAACACGATGTACGGTTGACTCATCCAAGGATGCACTTAGGAGAGGATTGCTAATCAGAGGGTCTTTGAACCAAACTACTCTTGTCCTCAAGAATTTTGAAAGTTGATTTGCCTGAAAAGGAAAAACACAAGAAACAAATATTTCTTTCAAGAACAATTATATCTTAAGGCAATAATAACAATTAAAACGTTAGGTCAATCCTTTACAGTCATATGGTGATGTTTAGGGACCCGGGAAATTTGTTTTCATAGTATCAGTGAAGTGTGGTTTCTTTGCCAGGCGATAAGTTATCAGTTCTTCTTCAGCAAGACGTCTCTTCAGACTTCTTTGAAGTATAACTACTAAAGAGGCATGGAATAATTTCGTAAATATTTTGACACTTCAATTTCTACACTAATAGCTCATTTTCTAATTGGTAATTCATTTTTGGTCACAATTTAATTTTTTTCTTCGGATCTTAACACTTGGGTTTTGTTAGGGAATTTACTTAGTTCTATTTATTACCGATTTCAACAAACCTGTTAGTTCCTCCATTTGTATTTCTGAATGACTTGTGTTAAGCAGAAGGGTTTTTTATCAGATATTTTTCTTGGAATAATGCCTCACCCTTGACTTATATGTGGGTAAAAAAATTAAATAATTTGCGGGTAGTTTTTAGTACATGAATATTAATAATAATTACACAAAATCAGTATTAACTTTAAAATATCCACGACAATTAAATTCCATATTAAAAACTTCTCCACACTTGATTCGCCATGAGATGTCTAATAATGAACTCGATGTTGAGTTAAATAATAAAAAATTTTTTTCAAAGATATCATAAATTTAATATGCCGTACCCACTTGAAATGTGTTTGGTAGCAACAATTTAATGTTATGTGCAACCCATTCTAAATTGTGAGATAGAAAACGAACAATTTCGAAATTTATTGACTTTCAGTCTCTTACTTTCTCAACGCTATTAGACAAATTTTCATAAGATTGTTTGCGATATATTACAGAATATGCTTTCAAATTTATATTATTTTATTTCAAGGGGATATGTTTCAAAAAGGTTGAGATTAAAGTATGGAAAAAGAGCTAGAAGCAATTGAAATATTTTAAATTTTAATATTACAAATTCCTAAATTGAAGTCCTTTCATTGCTTTTTTTTCTTTTATCATTAAGTACTTTTAAGTAATTTTAAATTAGGGTTCGGATATATGCCAAGAAATATTTCGTTTCTCAAAAGATGTATTTTTGAGAAACGAAATATTCGAACACGGGCCCTCTTAATGGTGTGCGTTACTCATACACGCTCGGTACTGAGAGTCGATGCAGACAATTTTTATAATTGTATCAATTATTATAAGAATGTGAACATAAACTTCTCTTATAAATTCTTTGTATATCTTTTGATACGGGATATGGAATCAATATTCAATAAGGATCCTTTTAATATAGTCGTGAAATTTAATCACATTTTAAAGTAGATTCTCATAGTTTCCTGATGCAAAATTTTTTCTATAAAAATTGTTTAACAGTTTTTAGGACCTAAAGTCTTATTCCAATTTTATTAATTTTAACAATTATACAATAAAACTACAATATATCACGTTTTGTCAAAAAAATATTTAAAATTTTATGCAAATATTATTTTTGTGTCTAGTTTTGCTCGATCTGTTGCGTTTATTGCTCGTGAAATAAACTTTATGAAGTTTAATTGAAATTGTACAAGGTTTTTGAGAATTAAAATGACGGCATATTTTTGTCCCAAAATAAATTGCGACTTTTCTCCTCCGGGAATCTCAGGGTTCTGAATTAAAATTTCACAATTTCTTGGTAATCGTTATGGTAGCATTAATTTATTTTCATATAAACCGCCGCAAAGTTCGACATTAGTTAATTTTACGGTATGAATTTCGAATTTCGCAAAGTTTTTGTCACTAAGATGGCAGTATCTGTGTTTCTTAAAATATATCGTTACTGTGTCCGTTTCCTCTCAGATTAGGTTGCTGAATTTGAATTCCATAATGTCCGAATTCGAATTTCACAACGTATTTACGTCCTAAAAAAATATAACTTCTGTCGATTTCGACTAAATATAGGATACCGGATTCGAATTTTAATTAAATAAATTATTGTGGTAATGAAAGTGGTGGCATCCGCTTCTCATCAAATGAGTCATCAGTATTTTCACTTTTTGCTAACTTCACAGCGTTCAATTCAAATTCAAGACTCTTTTTGAGATTGAAGATGGTAGAATTTCTCCCTCTGTTACAATATACGATATATTCGACTTTGACCAATTTCAGGGTACTAAACTTGCATTTTGGCAATATTTTTTTTCCTTTTAATCATGTAATGAAAAAATATTAAAAGATTAAATTTAATATTAGTCATAAATTGGAATAGTGGCGATTTATAGCGAATAACAGACGTTGCTATTTTAAATCTCAAAAACATTACGAAATTCGAAACCAATATCCTAAAATTAACAGAAAACGGATATAGTAGCGATTTATTGCGAATAGAGGAGGCCGCCATTTTGAATCTCAAAATGAAATTCAAATGCAGTAATCCCAAAATTATTAGAAAACGATATAATGGCTGATTCTTAAAAATATTCTAAAATTGTATTTCAGGACCCTAATATTAGCCGAAAGCCAAAATAGTGATGATTTATCGCGAGTTACGAACACGGACATTATGAATCTCATAGACGTGACACAATTTGAATACAGGACCTTGTTGAAAACGATTACAGTGTCAAAAAATTGTATAGTTTCAACAAATTTATTATAATTTCAACTAATTTTATATTTGCTTAGCAGAAAAAAATCAATTTAAATGAGTATTAAATTTGGAAAGAATGTAAAAACAACCCTAATAATAATTAACAAAATTATATTTCCTGGAAAACGCGAAGACAATTGAACTTAATTATTACATCGAATAATTATTTAAATTGATATTATTAATAGAATTTCTCTTCCAGCCAATCACAACAGCGAAATATTGCATTTATTGCACACTTGACAATGCTTTTTAGAAATGAAAAACTAATAAAATGAAATATGTTTAGTGTATTAAAAAAATGGTTAGGTAAGAGTAGAACTCGCAATTCTTTCTTTCTTTTCTTGCAATAATTTTTCAAACCAATAATAATGTTATTTTTAACCGACTCCAAAAATTGGAGGAAGTTCTCAATTAGTTGAATTCTGTTTTATTTTTTGTATGTTCAGTGATAATTCTTTACCAAGCAGACCGATTTCAATGATTCTTTTTTTATAGAAAAGAAGGTATTTTGATAGTGATCTCATATAAATATTACGAAGATCTGATGATGGGGTCTGGAAATGAACAATGGAAATTCTTAAATAATGGTAGTAAATTAATTATGCTTCAAGATATAGGGACTACGGGTTGTTGTTACTTTGCAAAATAACTATACGACCAGGTTCAATGATGAGTTCTGGAGATGAATAATGAAACTCCTTAAGGGATATTAGTAAATCAACCCTGATTAAAGTTATTTGCTACAGGAAGTTCTACTTTGTAAAATAACTACACTATCAACCAGGTCAGCGTCTGATGACGAGTTTTGAAGATATATAATGCAACTCGTTAACGGATGATAGGAAATCAATTGAGATTGGTTGGTTGTTACTTTAGTTATTACTTTTAAAAATCTGATACAGAGAAGCAAACTCCTCAAGTGGTA
Organism: Druceiella hillmani; assembly: GCA_039881145.1. Lineage (NCBI taxonomy): Eukaryota > Metazoa > Arthropoda > Insecta > Lepidoptera > Hepialidae > Druceiella > Druceiella hillmani. The sequence goes on from JAYKKI010000013.1 coordinate 15,454,526, forward strand.
TTTGTAACTTTGCAAAATCTGATATTGATCTTCGGATTTGCATAACGGAAGTCTTCAACGGATAATAACTAACTACTGGCGGCTACCAATATCGCCACCATTCTGTGTGTTGTTTATAACCAATTATAGACAAAGTGGAAATTATCTATATATTAGCTTTTGCCAGTGACTTTCAATAATTAAACAACATTCTAAGGCATTAAATGAATGAATGGTAGTTATGGCGTGATGAGTGAAATTATTAATCACTAAAAGTTCTAAAATAAAATATTTTTTAAAAAACCGACTTTAAAAAGTAGGTACTAAAAAGTAAATATTAATTAACTCAAAATAGGTACCTAATTATAATTCGTTATAATTATCTAAGTCACTTATTTCGAAAGTTGGTGCTAGCATCACCGTTCAACTTAAACAAATATAAAATTTTATATTATAAATACGCCCTTTATGAATCTATTTCGTATTGTGATTGAAGATGTAAAAGTTGTAAATTTGAGTTATCACTTAAAATGTATTTTAAATTTGTTTAAGTTGGTCGTCAATACTGGCACCAACTTCGGAAATAAGTAACTTGGTGATTTATGCCGAAAAAGTAGATACATATTCTGAGTTACTTATTTTTTTACTTTTTAGCAGCTACTTTAAATTATGAAAGTAGCATGCAGCAGTAGTAGCATGTAAATAAATTGTCAAACTTATTTATTTAATCTAAAATAAAGTAAATATCTCAAAAGATGCGAAGTTTAAAATCACCTTTATAAGTTTAACAATAAACAAGTTACAAAGTTTCATTGTATAAATTTTCAGCAGTGTATTAGTATGTATTTCATAATTATGACGGCCAATACCCACGAAAATAGAGGAGGTAAGGGTTTTTTATTACGATTTTAAAAACATTTCTAGGAGAAAGAGAAAATTTTTGTACACATTTTTACAAATGTTTCTAGAACTATATTTAATAATTACCTAAAGTTAATAGTTATCCATACATTTTAGAGTATTATTTTAATTACCATAATAAGTGATTTAAAAAGATATAATACATAATTCACCCTCTCTAAATTTCCGTATGAACGTAAAATTTAAATTGAAATGTTTTTGAAGTTTATGACTTAAGATTTACTAGAAGATAGTTAGCAACAATAACTTTGTCGTACGTATAAAAATTGCTTAAAAATGTGATTTCAAAAGTAACGGTACTAAAATACTTCGTAATTATTTATAAAAGGAATTCTTATTAAAATGTAAGACACGTTTAATCTGCAAGGAAATTTTACGTAAAAAATAAATTTCATTTTAAAAGTTATAATCACTTAAGTACCAGGTAAACTACTAAACGTATTATTATAAACGTAAATAATTTAATCTCTGCCTAAAATAATTAATATGATTTTCTTATTTTTTTTTTAAAAAGACTGAGTCAAAGTCTTATTATATTATTTAACTTTAATTGTTGTTTCAAATTTATGCAAATAATAAAATTATAACAGAGTATATTCTACATATGGAAAATAATTTAAAATGTAGTATTGAATGATAATAGAAGCCGGGAATGTTGGTAGGTTAATCTATTTAAGTTTAAAGTATCTGTCTGTTGGTAGGTTAATTTGTACATCAGTCACGCAAAAACTACCGAACTCATTTTGATGAAATTTTTTACGGTAATAGTTTATAACCAAAAGCAACATATGATAGTACAAAAAAATCCAAATTTTTCGCGAATGAAACCGTGGAGGCACATCCAGTAGAAAAGATCAGACTATGGTGAAAGATAATTTCTGCAACTCAATTTTTATTGAGTTAAGTGCTTACATTTTTTTCATATCAATTTGACTTTAAAATTACTTTTATTTGTTAACTGTTCATATATCAAAATATATGTTTTTACACATACTATTCAATACATACTTTTAAATCAAATCACGCTGCCTGCAATTAAAATGGGCTGATGGCAAAAGTTACCAAAAGACTGTTAGTACACTAATAAATTTTAGTATATTTGTGTCAAATAATGTCATTACGTATGATTATGATAATCATTAATATAAATATACAGGTTCGATTCTTTTATTCCAAAACAAATATCTGCCATCGCCCTAGTTGGGCTGAAGATGAAGAGATATTTGGAACTATTATTCTTTATAAAGTTTAAGTTAAATGAAAACAATATAATTCTTTTAGATAAGAGCCATTTGCTGGAGAGGATGCATTACATGGATTAATATATTCTTTCTTGGTATTTTAGTGGAGTTTTTTTTACATATTATATTTCCGTATAAAATAAATGTAAACAGGGAAAGTTATTTGCCATTCTATTTATTTGTTATTTTGAAAGATTATAACTTTTCAAGTATTTTTATAGTAACTATTAATTTCAAAATATTAAGGTTTTTTTTTCTGAACTCATACCTTGCTATTATCTCAAAATAGAAACTAAGTATAATCTATTGGGATATAATTTTTTCTGGGATTAAAAAAATTGAGTAACCGTTTAAAAAATATGGGAGTTACGAGTATCTAAATTTAACCAGAGTGATAAGTGAAGGTATTTCTTTCTTTCTCATCCCCAATTCTAATAAACAGTAAGCGAAATTTTTTGAACTTAAAATATGACATCATAGTAGAGCATTGTTGCTCTTGTCTAAATGTTATGTTTTAACCTTTATAAATTGGTGAATTGTTAGGTTTTAAACCAACTTTCAAAAGGGAGGAGGTTCTCAATTAGTGGAAATCTTTTTTATATATATTTCCAGCTACAATTATTTACTGAGTTAACCGATTTCGATGATTTTTATTTGGAAGCGGGTATTTTAGAGGTATATGATGATGATTTCGATTATTTTTTATTTGGAAGCGGGTGTTTTAGAGGTAATATGATGATGATCTGATGATGCATTTTAGAAATGAAAGATTGAACCACTTAACGAACGGCAGTAAATCAATTATGATTCAAGATATTTGCTATGGGTAGTTGTTGTTTTGAAAATTAACTACAATACCTAGCAGGTTAGGGTCTGATGGCAAATTTTTAAGACAAAAAATGGAACTTCCCAACGGATGTTAGTAAATCAAGCGTAATTAAATATATTTGCTAAGAGTAGTCGTCTAACAGACACCATGTTAGGGTCTAATGATGAGTTCTGAAATTGAACGAGAGGAGTTCCAGTTAAGTATTACTAGCAAATTAAACGTGATTCAAGTTACTTGCTACTGGTAGTTGTTACTTTACAACATGACCATACCATCGACCATCGACCATATCAGAGTCTGATGATACGTTCTAGTGATGAACAATGGAACTCCTTGTTGGATGGCAGTAAACGTAATTCAAATAATTTGCTACTGGTAGTTTTAGTTTGCAAAATAACTGCGCTATCCACCAGGTCAGCGTCTGATGATAAGTTCTGAAGTTAAGATAGATAGTTCACAAGGTAGATACATAGTTCTGAAGTTGATACTGGAGTTGGTAGAGGCATCCTTGACAGATGGCAGTAAATCAATCGATATTAAATCTGCTCGCTACAGGTTAGTTGTAAATTTAGTTATTACTTTGCAAAATTTGATATTCGATTTCCGATATGGAGAACAGAAGTCCTCAAGTATTAGTTGATACTGTGGAAAATCTGATATTGAATAGAATAGTTTTAAATATATTTGAAAAGGAAAAAAATAGTCCGTATCGTTCATACTTCGATGTACTCCAGTGCAAGTATATTTTGACAGGGAATTAAGTAGCAACTTTCTAGTGCTGTATAAATATTGATCTATTTATAGACCAATATCTAAGTAAGCAACGTGAATTACGTAATTACATATAAATGCAAACACAAATTGATAATTTAAAAAAAATAGGTCCGAAACATCCAAAATTTAGTAAACAAACAAATTATGTAAAAAATATAAAGACAAACACGAAGTGATATAACTAAAAAACTAACCAACCTATCCAAAAATTAAATGAGCAAAAAGCATCGCGTTAAGGTTATACGCACACACATGATATTGGTATAGGATTGATAAAAATACTTAAAACATTTCAAATTTAGTGAATAGAAAGGATTATGCAAAAAATATATATAAATGCAGACACGAATTGATATATAAGAAAATCAACCAAGGTATCCAAAAATTAAATAAGCAAAAAGGGTCGTGTAAAGAAGTTTATATATAAAAACACAAATGGTTAATTAAAAAAAATAAACTTAAAACATCCAAAACTGAGAATGTAAAAAAGGATAAGGAAAAAAAAATATAAATACAAACATGAATTGCCATAAAAAAGCAACAAGTGTCATGCGAAAAAAATTTATAAAATCAACCATGAATCAATATAAAAAAGTCAAACCCAAAATATTCCAAAGTGAGTAAGCAAAAAGAATTGAAAATAGGTGAATTACGTCAAAGAAAAAAGGTTAAAATTTATTCTCGCGCAAACAATAGCGTGAAAATTTTCAAATCGATTTTTTCATAAGTAATCGCGAGTTACAATATATCCTCAGAATTATACGACTTATTTCAAAATTTTTATTGCATTCAATATATAATGCATATTTTTCCACCTTCTATGAACAAATTTCAAAATATTATTGGTGCTAAACTAAACTATCCCTACGATATTAAAACACAGATCCAAACCTAAAATTGAAATTAATTTAATTACATCACTTTTTATTTTTATATCTTTTGGAGCGGGTGGGAAAATAAGCGACATATATCTAATTAGCACCGAGCCTCAGCGGATACTGATCGTTTGCATACGAGTAAAAGAGAAGCAATAGACATCGGAAAAACGCGTCTTAATATTCGAGAGAAATAAAATGTTTTATTTTTTTTATTGGAATTCTATTTACATTATCAAAATAAAAAACTAAGCACGGTTTTAAATAAAATGTGAACAGTTATCTTTTTAATTCTATTCATGAAGTGTTGTAAATAACGGAGTTAATTTTGTTTAAAATTTTTGTTATGAGAAGTTTTTGGATATTTGTTCAGATATAAAAGATATTTTAGGCGTGTTTTAAAAAAAACAGGACGTTAGGAATATCATCAAGAATAACATATAATTTTCAAGGCCATAGATTTAGCAGATTTCGCTAATCTATAGGCGCAGGTATAAACCGGATCGTTGGCGTGGCGACGCTTGCCGTGGCGACGGGTCGCCACGGTATACTAAGCTATATATATATATATATATATATAGTCTATATGTAGTAGAGTGTACGGTATGGCGACGTGTCGCCATGCACAATCGACTACGCGACCCCTCCTCACTCAGTTTGACGCTGTTGTTTACTACGGTACACTTAACCTATGCTTTATTATTTATGTATTAATTGTAAATAAATGTTTATTAAATAAAGTCACCATTTTCTGTAAGAAATTCGTAATACTTTACTTCTCATTATGCTATATTTAGTTCCTGTAATAATCTTGTCTTTTATGCATATTACTTGTATGAACACGATGTTTCACATCTGCCAGGCGTCCCGTGACGAATCACTGTTTTTTTTAAAATAGGATTATGTCTGGACTGGCATTGTTAGCGGCTTAATTATCACATTGAACATTTGTAAGTAGTACCTACTTAATTATTTTTGAAATTTTGATATTAGAGTTAAGATGTGGTAAACGAATTATTACATTTTGTTATTTTATTTATATATCTATAATTTATTAGATATATTTTTTTTTATTTTAAATTCTCAATTTCAAAAGATATTCTAAAAAATATAGCAACCATCCTCACCTCCTTTCTTTCGAAACTACCGAATCATGAAAAATCAGGGTTCGTAAATGTTACTAGAGGATTACCTCAAATTTATTCATATTTTTGGGTAACAGGCGTCACATATTTAGCATGTAGCACAATAGACAATATATTTGTGTGTAATTAATATTTTAGTATTTAGTGGAATTTTATAAATTCCTAGATATTAATAAGTGTCAAAAATTTACGGGAAAGAAGAATTCAAAGAAAAATTTAGACAGAACTTTATGAATATTCATGTGAGGAGCTATAATTTAATATAATTATATAATAATCATAACTTATGTAGAAAAATTAAGGTAGGATCACTTTGAACTGAAATATTAAATATATTAAATTATTTGACATTTTATATTTACCGCGTAAATTTAGAGTGTAATTTTATATTTCTCATTTGCAGAAGCGACTTTATTATAAATATATTTTTATGAGCCCTGACGATTTCTACTGAGAAACAAATACTCAAACATCTATAAATTCATCACCAGCTCATCATCATCAAAACATTACGTATATTCAAGGAAAATAAATATACACATATAAATGAGGTAGATGACCCCAAAATTACAAATATTATTTTTAATTATGATATAAGATACGCCAGATCTTCAGAACTCGCGATAATGTAATACTTATTGGACTAAATCACACTTGAAAACGTGGCGAATATTCCTATTTAGTTACATTACCTTGAAAGAGATTTAAATAATCATCAAGAACTGAGTAGCTAGAAAATCTTAACAAGAAGTGCACATAACTTCTTGAATTCAAATTGCCCCTCTTAAAGCCTGCGTTTGAAAAGAAACAGATATGATTTTACGACAGTAGTGCGCCCCCGTAAACACCGAGAATCGTTTCGAAAATCTTTCCTTATAAACTTAATGGCAATGTCAGGACAATAAAAATATTATAGCGAACTTTCACACCGATGACATTTAAAAGGTCATTGTTGCGAAGTTAGACGATAAATAGCTATTATTTGCGTAAATAATCCTTACTAGAATTTCAACTGAATTTAATGTATAAGGGCTAGGCTGCAATAATTTTCACAGTTTGCTTGTATTTAGTTTCCTAAGGTATGACATTTTAAAATATGTATTAGACATTTTGAACCCAAAATTTTTTAAAAAGTCATTGTTGCGAAGTTAGACGATAAACAGCTATTATTTGCGTAAATAATTCGTACTAGAATTTTAACTGAATTTAATGTATAAGTGCTAGGCTGCAATAATTTTCACAGTTTGCTTGTATTTAGTTTCCTAAGTTATGACATTTTAAAATACGTGTTAGACATTTTGAACCCAAAATTTTTTAAAAGGTCATTGTTGCGAAGTTACACGATAAACAGCTATTATTTGCGTAAATAATTCGTACTAGAATTTCAACTGAATTTAAGGTATAAGGGCTAGGCTGCAGTAATTTTCACAGTTGGCTTGTATTTAGTTTCCTAAGATATGACATTTTAAAATATGTATTAGACATTTTGAACCCAACATTTTTTAGCAAATTAAATTGTATTCAAATACGCAGAATAAATTGAAAAACACTATTATTAAATTTTTCGGAAAGCATAACAATCAAAAATATTTAATTTGAATTTAATGAAATATTTTCCCATCATGAGATGGGTTTTAATTTTTGAAAATTTTCGATATACGAAGTATGTATTCAATTTTCTTTACAAAAACTTTACGGGAAAAATGTTTGTAGCAAATTTTACTAAGGACTCTTAAGTTATACTTCTTATTTTTTTTAATTGTCAAGACTCTAGAAAGTTAGAGTCAAAGTGATATCAATAATAGAATAATTATTTTTCAGAAACTAAACTGGAAATATTTGGGTAGGTAATAAGGGTGAATTTATTAAGTTTAAAAAAAAAAGACAAGGAAGTTCTAATCCGATGTTGCCAAGTAGGACCAAGTGTAGAAGAAATTTTCTCAGCAAATTTCTCTAGTTTTATTATAAATAATACAAAGTGGCCATAGATAATACAAGGTGGCGTAAGTGTCATTTAATTTTAAGCTCTTTTAATTTACAATCGCGTTGTTAATAGAATCATGTGTATTCCCAGTTAGTAGCAGAAGCAGGTAGGAATTATTTTATGAAGTTTAAATGAATTATTAATAAAACAGACTACGAGTTGGTTTGATATCAAATATCTAGCTTCAAAATAAATATCAACCAAACATTTCAATAACTTAACATTAAAAATCTCTTTTAGACACAAGTTATTACCATTGAGTTTCATATGACATTTGATGTTTTTAACCACTTTAGTAATTATATATGATATGTTTTGAACTATACACACTCATTTTAAATTTTTAATCGCATCTATCTTACGTTAGTTGTCAATGTAAGGAGTTGGCGGATAAGATGAATACTAAGTGGATATCCCGTATATCACAAATTTATACAGTTCTTAACTATTTATACATAAAGGTTACATTTGTTTATGAATTGATTATAATAATGGTAGTACATATATCTAGAAACCGTTTCCACCAGAGTTTCAAGCTTAAAAGTGAATAAGGTGTCTGAATAGCGGGATTATGATTGAAACAGACGAGCAAGGTAAGAAGATTGTGGAAACCGAAAAAGAATGGTAAATTGAAAGCTGTAAAAATGTATAAAGCGACATGTTTAAACTCATTTGATCGAACGATTCTTTCAATTACATTGAGTTTATTAAAAACACGAAAGTTGCAAGTTATTAATTAATTTATACTCCAGTTAAAGTTTTAAACACTCTTACTTGTACTTTATCTGCATTCTAGTCGAAATACTTAAGCACATATAATTTATGTAAATTAAATATTTCTGAAAACTTAAAATGCTGTCATGTTTTTAAAAGAACTCTCATCATGTACATTTTTGGATAATTTCCAGTCATTTAAAACAAGGTTTGTATAACAAACGAAAATCGGTAAGACATGACTTGACAAATGCTGGTGCTGTACGTAATCAGTCATATACTAAAGTTATTTTAAATGTTGCAGATGCTCAATAAATAATCTTATTTTGTTGTTAAATATAACAGTAAAAGTTGAAGGGGAAACAGTAAAAAAAGTACTTTCAATTGAATATTGAGAGATATAACTTCATCATAAGTGAAGAAATATTTGATTTCACCATATCAAAATTTATTCTTCATTCAACACATCTCCATGCATGATCATGAACAAATGCATGATCCCGGACAGAAATGTACACGTTCGTTTTTACTACACATTTTTCTTCCCGTTAAATAGTGCAAAATTATTCACAGCTTGTTAAAGCTAGAACATATTCCAAATATGTCACAAAATGAAAATAAATGGGTTTGTTTATTACCTAAACTATTGTAAGTTAGATATAGAAACATATTATTTCATTTGTGAAAAAGGGTTCAGACTGTCGCTCGTTATACCCATATATACATTGTACCCATATATAATTACAGTACAGAATTTGGGATAAATGTGAAAAATTTTAAACAACATATGGAGCCAGTGAATGAATGGACAAAATAAATATACTATATTGTTAAAAACTCTGATAGAGTCGAGAAGCACAACAATTCAATATTTAAACACATATAGAGCCAATGCAAATATCTCTTATTTCTGATAATGTATTCAAGGAGCCTCATCCACTTGTGTATAAGTCACTTTTGATCGCCATATGGATTAAATTGAAATAATCCGATGTAAGGAATATATTTTTACAAAAAAATCTCTGAATCTAAGAATAAATATTGGTAAGCGGCCATAGTTTTGTTTTGCAAAAAGTGAAAAAATCTCAAAAAAAAACTATTAAAACAGATAAGAAAAAAGGACAGTTCGGAAAGCACAGAAAAAAACACTAAATCATAAAATTAAGAAAAAATTAAATACGTTTTAGAAAACAACTTTAAAATACTTTCCTTTACAAAACTGTATTAACAAAAAGAATTATTCATAAAAAGACAACCGCAAAATATGAAACGACAATACTGTAGCTCTGTGTTTAAAACTCTGTATTAAAATCGGTTTTAATTTTGAAGTTGGCTCATACTGTTACTAGTAAAAAGATTAATTAATAAGCAAACTTGAAAAAAGTGAGTGGCCTCTGAGATAAATAGACAAATGTAAAATTACAATCCTAAAATTAACTATAGTTTTCGCAGAACACATAACGGACGGAGGTATTCCTGCTCAAGCACCTAGTAGGCGGAGGTCAGTCACCAACAGTTGTTAATGCTTATTTAAGCCGCTGTAATTCTATTTGTATTTGGGCTGTGACATTGGATGTAATTAGTTAGTCAACTTATTTTAACATAATTCAGATTTTTCCTTAATTTTTATTTTTGGAAAAAACGAAAAGTCGACATATGATACGCTAATTAGTAAATAACATTCCCTACAGGCATAGAACAAAATAAAAATAAAATAATTTATTTCCAATATATGGTGGCGTATCTCTCTCCATCGCCTCATAAGCTACTTTTTGGCATTCAAAAAATTTTTTCGTGACCCCCTTGAAACATCAAAGAAACAGGGCTGTTCAGATTTTGCATGTCGTTTATCCGTTTATTTTTATAAGAAATATCAGTTTCGACCCACAGAACATGTATTCATAATTATTTTCCAGCTACTGTAGTTTTCTGTGCTATTGCCCATACCACTCATTGCTATTCTGCATATATACTCCTAAATATCTTATTAACAGTTCCTATACCGCTGCAAAATACTTCATAAATATGTTTAAGAACGTAAATAATAACACAATTTTGTATTGAAAATACTTACACATAATAACTAATACTTGAAATACTAAATTCTTTAGCAGATACCGTCACTTTCACTTCACTGTTCAATTTGATACATGTCCATATTTTTTTTTGTTATTTCTAAAGGCTTACAAGCATCTACTTAAAGGTTGAGAAGCATTTTTCGTGTTATATGTTACTTTATCATCGATCAGTAACCAAAAATATTTTAAATGTGTTACACGGTCTTCGAAAATATGTTATACTTGTGATTCACGTATCTAGTATTTATTGGGTTAAATAGAGAATAATTTTTAGATATGTTTTTTAGATAGCTGCATATCCTCAGCAGGCTATCGAGGCACTCACCTAATATAGCTAAGTTCTATTGAGTGTAAAATTAAATATTTGCAAACAATAAACATTTGAGTTTTTGAAATGTGTTAATATCTGTCACGAGAAAGACATCGATCCCGGCTTTGGTTGTGGACATAACGTACGAAAGGTTCATAAATGGAAGGGTTTATTATTGTAGTTACGAATACCTCAAGGGTAGACCTTGTATTTGTCAACTATATAACGTGACAGCTAATGGAGCCATATACTTAACGAGTATTTGTTTTGTCATATCTTATTGACCCTTTGTATTTCGTTTCGAGATAGTTACACACAGTTTCTAATTAAGCAAACTTTGATAATATTTATATATTCACATTACATAACTACTGTAACACTTGATAAATACTTGTAATCGCGCATATATATCCGATAACTCGTCTGACTATCATCGTAATATCACAAATATCCAATTAGTTTTATATCTATTTCCATACGGATTTTTCTAACGATTTGAAATTTATATACAGTAGAGGATCTGGATAACGTAAATTTTGCTCTAAAATATATTTAATGTAAACAAAAAACTCGACAATAAACATTGCAAACTAAAGAAAGAGATTTTTACAATATTAGAGAAATTTAAATTATGTCAGCATTTTAGTCTTCCCGCAAGTTAAGATTTGAAATCAAACTGATAGAAACTTCTGAAAATCTCATTACTTATGTCAATCTCGTTAGTGTCTTTAGTTTTGAATACCTTGAATGATATCTACAGAAACTTTTAAGATTTAGATCACTATCCTGCAAATTAGGTCATAAATTTAGTCTAATAAATATAAAAACTATTAAATATAAGAACAGTGCTAGGTGATAGGAGCCCTTTGTCCCAATTATATACTTAATTACTTATTACTATCGCTTTTAATTCAAGATTAGTTTTGTATTTACGTTTGATTTGTTGTAATTAACTTTTGCAGATTCATCCAATTTTCAAATGCCATTTTCACGAAATTTTTTAATATAAATTTTATGAGATTTATATTTAAATACCGGGTTATATTTTAATTTTGAGATATTTTTTGTTACTTTCCCATATTAAAACTTATGAGATCTTTTTATCTTATATTTTAATTCAAATTTTAGTCAAAATGACTGCCCATTTCTTTCTAAATATTGCTGAAATTTTTTATTTTTTTTCTTTATTCTATCTTCGAATAGTAGGTTAATTTATATAAACTTTCGAGAAAAATAATTCGAAATCGAATATTGTCGTAAAACATAGCTTTAAAAAGAAGATCTACATGAGTGAAATGATTACTTTTAATTCCACCTCAGTTAATAAAGTAATTTTCAGTTTAATAACATATTTCGTTTCCTTCGTAATTATGGCAATTACAAAAGAAAATTTCGCACATCCTTCAAGTCGTGAGGTGATATTAACTTTCACTTTGAAGTTGTATGAAAGCAATTAAAATTTTCGTAATATTATCCTTTGTGAACGTTGTCTATTTTTTAATATAGGTCATTTGAGGGTAAGACACAAATTAGTATCAAATTAAAGAGAAATGCTTAAAGTTATAAAATTAAAATGTTGGTTTAGAAATGATAGAGTGAGATAAAGAGTCACATGTGTATTTCCTAATATTGATACAAATTATATCCATTCGTCTTAGAATTGATTGCTCCGAAAATCTAATAAAATATTTTAGACTAAAAGACATTTGTGTTCAAAACTATGTACTTAGCCCATTATATTATCGGAATAACCTCGATAAATGCTGTTATAGATAATTTAAGTTTTTTAGTAAAAGTTTTTCGAGAATAGGCTATAACTTAGGGACAAAAACACAAAATATTTGAATTGTAATTATTCTAAGGTTCTCGATAATCGATCATTCAACAGAGAAAAAAGCAATAGCACATTCACACTTGATTTCGGTTTCGCGTTTTTTGGGAGCTGTACTTAAAAGAAAAAAGGGAGCCTTTATAAAGTAACTCCCCTATCTGCCTGTCTGTTTGTCTGTTTTAATTCTTTACGGTTGCAGCCTTTTTCGATGTTGGAACTTGAAATTTTAACCCTTTTATGCCATATGAGATGGACTTATTTATCAAAAATATTTGTCAATGACAACTTCTAAGCAAACAACTTTCTAAGCAAAAACTATTGAAACTAGCCAATGCAAAAGAAATCTTATTGATAAAAATATGATAGTAATGTTAATCAAAACTACTGAAACAGATCAATGCAAAAGAAATGTATTATTAAAAAATATGATAGTAATATTAATCGGAAACTGTTGAAATTGGCCAATGCAAAACTGACAGGCCAATTCAAAAGAAATGTTTAGAGTTGTTTGCTAAACGAAGGATATAAATCTTTCTCTAATCTATGTCTTTCTTGTTGGCTATATTTCAATAACTTTCAGATTTTTCTTAAATGTACTTTGGAGTTATCAAAAAAACTTAAGAATTAACTCAATAGCTTTTTAATGGTGTATCTCGATAACTTTTCTGAAGTGTACGATATTCATAAAAAATAACGCAAACATATATGCTATAAGTTACATTTGATCGTTTCTTATGTCTATAATATGGAATTTTTTTTTAACAAATGTTTTGAAACATTATTATTTTTATTGTATATAGATAATGTTCATATTTGATTATAAAATTCAGTAACTAATATTTGTGTCATAATATTAATAATGATCAATATTTTATATGGAGTCCGTTACTTATATTTGCAATAATAATTTATTATTTAAAATTTTCGCTTAAATTGTTATTCTCTATATATTTTTGGGTTTCTATTTATACAGCAAAATACTTGCTGTATCTGTATCAATATTTTTAGCAATCTTTTTTACATCTACACGTGTGTAATCTATGTTAACTAACAGTTTCATTTCTTTCATGTACGTAATTTTGGGGTTACCCTTGTTAAATTAGGAAGGGTGGATTACATTTCTCCACTAGACCGATAATATATGGCCAAACTCTTTGAAACTTCATCTCAAATACGACTTAGTTTTATATTATTGAACAAGATAGTATTATTGAACAACTAGTTGCCCCATAAAAGAAGCACATATATAATTGTTAACATATATTTAGAAATAATTATTCAGTGACATTTCCATTAAAAAAAATACATATCCTGTAATTTTCACATCCGCTACGTTTTTCTTTTACTAACAATACAAACATATAAACTTAAAACTATTACGGCAATATTTTGCATTCATATATAGAGTGTTAGCGGTTTTAGATTTTATGATTTGTCATCAATGTACAAAATTCGAATTGCCACATATAACATAGGCGCAAAAAATTTATATCATGCTTCTTATAAATGTATGTTTGTAATACTTGTATGTGTACAGCATCTTTAACTTTTGTGCGGTATTACCGTCTGAAGAGCATTTTTAATTTCTATTTTTAATTTTTAATTATTTGTTCTGTATTTTCCAATTTATACATTTTTTGTCGTTTTTTTGTTCATAGCAATTTTTTATAATTTTGTAGGTTTATTTAAGTTCCTTGACCCTTGGTTTTTGATATCTTGCATATATCAAGATTAGCTACGTACCGTTCCATTACAGACAAAACCGTGGTAATATACAATATTAGAGAATTATAATATTTGGATCCCTTACATCTCTGAATTGGTTCCTATGTTTATTTTAATTCTTTGTGATTAATTTCCAATCGTAAATTATTATTTAAACCAGGTGATTTAAAAAAATTTGCCACCGAACGGGTCATTTTAGGGTCATTCTTTAATTAAAAAAAAGGAATCGAAATAGCTTTATGAAAATAAAAAATACGAGATTAATAATATTATCTACATTATTTAGTCTGTATCACATAAAAGTATAAATATCATTTCTGCCGATCGGTGAATCAAGTTCGATGTTGGCCGTCTTTATTTTGTTTTCTCTCAACCACCTGATTGTTCATTTCAACTACATCAAAATGGATCAGTAAATAAAGTTTGAAAAATAAACCTTAAATTTTAGCATATCGATGGAACGTTCTACCCAACAGAGTTTACTAAAAGTAAAACTTTTTCTTTTAATTTTACATATTTAAAGAACTTATTATGAGTTTCTCAAAATAATATTTTCAACATTTCATCTAGGATTGATCTAGAGGTATTATTGAAATCATTCGCAACGTGTGTCACCCGCCCATCTCTGAAATTATTAAAGTAAAAGTTAGATTTAATAAAAAAACATACCGGCAAATTACCTTGTGTATACATTTTTGAAAACTTTAATATATTTTTATGCCAATGTACGTTCCAAATGTAATATGATAATTATAATATTAATATTTGTAAATAGGTTAATAGAAACACTAAATACTCTTTATTAAATATTTTTTTATTGATTATAAAGTTTTCAGTTAACAAGATTTTGAACCTCCATTTCATCTCTCCTTGGATGAAATTTTGGAAATATTCGCTTTATGGGCTATTTACTTTTTGTAAGGAATATTTCCTCCAAATCGATATAATCGTATGAAAATATATATATGTATATATATATATATATACATATATATATATAATACGCAATACAAGAAAGGAAATATAAAGAAGTACATCAGTCCACTTTTTGTCAAGACATAGATAACTACTTATGAGAACATTAAAAAATAGAATATGCAAATATTATGCGAGTTAAGACGTGAGTGACAAGCTGATAAAATTGCATACACAGTTATTTTTATTATTGTATTACTAGACGTGGCTGTCTTTATTTATTAAATCATTTCATATTTTAATAAGACCATTAACCTTTTTTTATGTTATGATAATACCAATAGAAATAGAATTTGAAAAGAAATTGTAAGTAATTTATGTAAATCAGGAAATTTTCAGCGGTACTGTTTCATAATCGATCAGGTACTAATAATTCATACTAGTACAAAATTAATGCGTTGCGACCCGTTCGTTGTTAGCATATGTGTATATTTTCAGCGAAGTTTGGATGGGGCTGTGGGGTCAAACATAATTAACCACTGATGGAAATTATTTCTCGGTTTATCTTACTGTCCGTGTATTACGGCAGTATCCACTGGGCGAAGGAGAAAATTAAGCAGCGAATTTATATTAAAAAATTAAATGGTCACTCCATGTTAACCTAGCCTTTTTTAAAAGTGATCTAATTCTTAGGTTAAGTTTCGAAATAAATAGTGGGAAAGGAAACAAAGAATTTTGAAATATATAGCAGTCAGTTTCCTTTTATTTATATAATATTATTACATCATACTCTTATAAATATTACTATAATAATTATTACGTGATACTCATATACCAATTTTGAAAAAATGTACATTTTACAGGTTAGGTTTCCTCGGGTAAAGAAAGCATCCTATCAATGAATGCATTGATAGGATGTCAAAAAGTCGAGTAGTAAAGAAAACAATTATTAGGCAGGAGACAAAATTTATTCGTTAGAATTACTATAAAAATTTAAGCTTTTAAATTTTTTATTTATTTTTTGCAACTAAGCCAGTGGAAGTAATTTTAAAATAAGGTTTAAAATTGTCAATGTGCAGATACTTAATACTATTCCTTAAATAGATGGCGCTAAATATAAATTAACTGGCGCTACTAGTTTTTATATAATAGTCCACGCGAAATTCAATGCGAAACTATTGTAAAATTTGTTTTCTTTATTAATATATGCAATTTTATATACTCCCAAAAGCGCTATAAATTTTACTTGTGGAATATTCATATCGTTCATTCTTCTTCTTATTTCAAGTATTTTTATTAAATTATAACATAAACAAAACATATTGGCTTTTACAGCCTTGTAATTTCAAATATTTCTAATTTTCAACTTATGTAATATCTAAAAAAATCAGATTTTATGTGTACATAATAACTATTACAGGAGGGGAGGGGTGAGAGGAAGAATGGCTTTAAGATCCTGCTAGTCTTAACTGTCATCTTCAATTGTTTGCTGTGGTGGTCGGTAGGAATAGACGACGGCAGTGGCTCAACCGCTGAGGTACCTCCTGCCAGATAACCGACGAGGCTCTGACGACCGAATTGTAGCGGTATAACCACACACGCCTGACCAGACAAATGATTGTAGGAATGACACCACCCTAGAGATCAAAATAATCTATAAATGGACTGGTGAAGAAAGCAACGGGAAACCTCTGCTACTATATTCCCACGAAAGTCTACATAGAATTACAAGTAAGTAAATCACGATTGCCATGCAAACCGCGTAACAATCGGCACCGCTCTGCATCCAAGGCAGGCAATAGAAAATTGGTTACCGGCCATACTGGAGTGGGCGACCAGGCCCCTAATAGAAATCCAGCTACTGGAAATAGCATCAAATTGCGATTGTCCAATACCGACAATCTAAAGATTACCAGATGGGGTAAAATAATGAACACTATCGACTGACACCCACATTATATATTTCTCTGGAAACATCACAAAAATTGTGTATTGCGGTACGAAACAGTGAATAACAGAATGCTCCTTATCAAACTTAAGGCATCCTCTATAAAATTAAACCTTATACAAGTTTACACCCCTGCAAGTGAGAAAGATATCGAGGACTTCTACTCAGAATTAGAGACCACCATCGGAAAGGTACCAAAAAGAGAGCTGCTTTTAATCTTTAGAGATTGTAATGCTAAATTTGGCGCTAACTCTCATCAGATATGCAATTGCATAGGGAAGTTTGCACTTGGTGTGCGGAATGAAAGAGGTGAACGTTTGTTACAATTTGCGTCAGAAAACAGTCTTACAGTAGCTAAAAATGATTTTCATTACCATCCGCCAATATTTTACATTTGGACATCTCCAGATGGCAACTACCGGAAACAAGTAGGCTAAATCCTTATTGGATTGTGTTGGAGAACGTCTATCCAAGATGCTCAAATGCTACCCGGTACGCATTGTGTCTCTGATCACCAGCTACTCATTTCAAAATTTAAACTGAGACTATGAGCAGCCACTACAAGCACAAGAAAATGTCAATAAAAAATAACTAGAAGTTCATGTATGATACGGATAAGTAATAAAAGTGAAAATGGGTTGACAGGCGTAAAGAGAGAGATGATATGTTGCCACACTCTTCTACGATGCGAGAGCTCATTCGTGGTCAAAGTCAATTATTAATTTAATCGATTTCCAAATCTCTTTGTGTTCGGTTGTGTTGCACCACCGCACTCCGTTGTTAAAGTTCGTGATAGGCTAAACGAAATGTCTGGTATCCAGTGGATAGATCGACTTGGACATATAGGTTAGCCTCCACATTTACCAGACATCACTCCATTGGACTTCTTTGTGTGGGGATTTATTAGAGACTAAGTGTTTCAGGAAGATTGTGACCGTGAAATGGAGGTACGTGCGCATATTATCGCTGCTTTTAACAAACATATAAGTACCATTAAACAAGACATTATTTTACTTAATAGAGTCCAAAAACAAAGAAAAAAACGTGCGAAAATGTATCGAAAATAAGGGACCACAAGTTCTCATATCATTTAATTTGTTCTTTAATTTTCATTGACTTTTTCTTTTACAACTTATTTTTACTTTAATCGATTGAAAAACCAGTGCATTCATAATTTGATCTATCATCCGTGCAACAATCATAGATGACTGATTACTGATTTTATTCTTGGGAAACTTCAAAGTATGTGGAAACTTCAAAGTATATCTATCAGGGGCGAGCACTCATACACAGCTTAATACTGTAAATAAATTAATACGATTATATTACAAAATACTACTATTGCGATATTTGCGTTATTTAAAATCACTAAGCACCCTTAATTACGAAATCATAGCATTTAAGTATTTCGTAGCAAGCGTAACCCATATATACTGCACACAATCATGCGCAATTGTCAAAACTCAAATATACATAATACCCAATTCAGGCATTCGCCAGAATTGTTAGTCAGTTAGTTAGTCACTCCTTTGATCTTGTTCTAGTAGTAGTTAGTTAGTCACTCCTTTGATCTTGTTCAAAAATCCGCCATCAGAGTGAGCGTCGTGAGTGGTGAGGCGAGTGAGTCACGTGGCGAATAGCGAGCAATCTGCAACGTGAAGCGACGTGCTAGCGTTAAATGTTTAAGCTATGTTTACAACAGACTTTTTATTATTTATTAAAAATCTTACAACTCAATATTTTTCTGAAATATATCCTGCTTTGCAACCTACTGGTGGAGCACAAGTCAAGGTTTTTTTTTCGGATAGGGGTCGCGGATACTCTGTGTAATTCATGATAATGATTTTCACTTTTCAAACTCCAAGGTTTCAATTTATTTGACAAGTGTATTGACAAGAGCATATGATGGATTTATACACCGCAATATTCTGAGTACAACGCTTAAAAATTTATCTGATACATCTTGACAAATGTAAAATATACATACATATATATATATATATATATACATATATGTATATATATATATATATATATATATACATATATATATATATATATATATATATATATATGTGTATATATATATATAAAATATTATGCGATTTTTGACCGATTCCAAAATAGTAGTTCTAAATTCGATGTATATCTGTAGTTTTAATGTACTACCGTAATTCGAAGAGGCATTAACCAATTACATAATTTTTTTTTCGAGTTGAAAGAACGAGTTTTGAATCGAACTTGTTTAAATATAATCAAGAGCTGGTAATAAGAAACGTTAATATCCTAAGGAATTCCTCAATTGATGAGAGCCCAAAGCTTCTTTGAGCATTTTAATACCGAGATTGAACATAATTGACAATAATTTAATCTCAAATAGGGGTCACAAACTTATAAAGAAGGTAAAAGATCGTAAAAAACTCCTGAATAATCAAGAGTAGATTCTGGGGGTTTGGGCTTGTTTCACTTTTCTTAACAAATTACTTGAGTACCAATGATGTATATAGCCCATCGATATAGCCAGAAGGTAGGGACTCCTCGAAGATAAGGAGTAGATTCATTAGATTTACACTTCTTATTCTTACTTTCCTTGGCAAATATTTTGTACAAAATGGTGACCTATGTTTAGTGATAGGGTCGTTATGTTCTAGAGCACTGAAGTTTGTATTAATAATGTAATGATATATAAAGTATTTTTTTCTTACGATTATTTTTCCACAGAAAGAAGGGTATTTAAAGTTTCATTTCTTGTCTTAGTATTATTCTATAATTACACATCAACTTCTACTTTCTGGTTTAATTACATTTCTTTTTTAACTTTTTTGCACCATTTCTTTTTTAACTTGGTGACTTTATTTTCCTGTAAGAATGTAGGAAAAAATGTCATACCCTGAAATATTGTTACAAAGTATACTTCTCAAATTGTTGCACTGATCAATGTCAAAATATCGTATACCTTTGTAAGTTAAACACTTAAATATCGTATACCTTGTTAACATTGTCGTTTAGAAATATTCTGATTTAAAAACTTAAATATCGTATACCTTGTTACCATTGTTGTTTAGAAATATTCTGTATCTCAAAACCATTTTCAATTAACATTAATATTCTAAAATAATTCAGGAATTTTAAGCAACCTGTGTAGAGCTGTGGATGGTTGTAATCAGTAGTACGTTTGATTTATGATAATGTGCAGTGTGTTCAAATAATCTATTGGTGGAAATTTACAATAAAAAGACTTTATCTTTTTCTGATTTATGATGCTCATTTTAGACGCTGACATTTTTCTAAAAACATAGTATAACCATAGCATCTTGTTGAACTACATCAGTGTAACTAGATGTTTTGGTAATTTCATTTTAATCTCTTAGATGAATCATAAAAAGATACAGAATTTGAAAGGAACTGCGGTTCTACTACCAGGACATATTTTGAATTGGCAAATAAAGCATGGGCATACCTTCGGAGTAGTATATACATTTTAGGAACTGAAATATTGCAATTTGTATTTCTTTTTATTTTTGAAGTGATTTGGGTCAAATGTATGGGTTAGTGGTGATAGTTTTGAATAAATAATGCATTAAAACAGTCGATTTCTAACAGATCATACGCATGTCAATTAACGAATAACGCTTTATATATATATATATATATATATATATATATATATATATATATATATATATATATTAATATATATATATTAAATAATCAATAAATATATTAGTTAACACCTAAAACACAAAAACTATTGATCTAATTGTTAGCATTATTATTAATAAAATTTTATCGTTTTTATAAGTATGTAGTACTTATTACCAGAAGCCTCTTACATACAACCATAACCAAGGCATAGAAACAAACAGTTCAAATATGGGCTGGGATTACTGTTATAATTTTGATAATATTTGTAATAAATTAAATACAAAAATAAATATCGGCCATGTTCAACCTATATTTGCATAACTCTAATCCGTCTCATAAGTCCCCTATTCAGATATTAATAGTGATGTACTCCGAATATGTGCAATGCTGCTCTCAATTTAGATCTAAAGGCTAAAATAAATTAACCATTTTTATAAAGGCGTAACGACGAAAAACTTTTCCTGTATGTTAATATTTCAGTAGATGTAAAGAAGCCAAAAACTAGATTTTTTAAATCCTGATTTTTCTGATTGTTCTAAGTGATTTTCTTGAGAACAAATAAGGGAGCAGCAGAATTTTAAAAAAAGCAGTATCTTTTTCTGAAAAATTAAAAAAATACTTTTTTTTCATTCTTTGGACGTTTTATATGTATTGACTTTGTACTTCAACAAGTTTCCATTTGAAATCCTACACAACCCCCTTGATTTTTTTATTACCAATAGAAGCCTTTAAATTAACTTCATAATAAAAACTAAATGTTATACACTAAATGTATATTATTAGACCTTCATACTGTATATAAGTGTGCTAAGGTTTAAATTTGATATCCAACAGATTGTGAGAAAATGCGAGAAAATTGAAAACAGACGAAAGGATCGACCCGTGGGACTACAAGTGATTTCTGTGTTGGCAATTTTGTCACGGAACGCTAAAAATTATAGAGTAATCAGTAAAATAAAATTCTGTCGTGTGTTTCAGTGTACTCTCTTTTTTATTTCAAAAGGCATTTTCCGGTAGGTTCATACGTAAAACTAACATTTGTTCTAACCTAAGTGATCACGTGATTCCATTTATTTGTATAGTTTTTCAGATTTTGAAATAATTAAAGAGTTTAATTATAATACAAAGTGAACTAAAACAAATTAAGCATATATTGAAAACTTCTTATCGCTCGGTTGTATTAATTTGCTTAGTAGATTACTGTGCTACTAGGTCAGACACAATAGAGAACCTAGCGAACTTGACATGCAGTTCTGAGGCCAGGTAATACTTATAGTTAATTTTAGCCCAGTTCTACGAAATAGCAAAGGTCTTAAATCGATGTTTTGGAATGTACTTTGAATTCTTAATGATGTTCATATGAATATATATCTATACGCTTAAGTCAATACAGAAAGAAATAGTAATAATATAATACTTTCCCACTTCTTTTATTCCTTGGTATTTATTTTTATTAAATGCGTGAATATGTTATTAAACAAACCTTACTTAAATATATTCACATATTCAACATTTTTGTTAGTTGCATAAACACTTTATGTTTTTTAATAAATGAAAATTTTAATTAAGTAATGAATGCTTACAATATGTACAATAATTTTATCAAGATTGATATTTAAAGTCGAGAACTTCATTCTCCGGTTTTCAGCAACAAAATGTCATGTGGCAACGTCTACACTCGTGGATCTGCCGTACTCGAGTTATTCATTCAAACACCTACCCTTCCTTTACCATTCCACAATTCACCATCTATGTCCATGATTGTCGCACTCTAATCCAATTGAATAAAAATATGTCCGAGGGGAAAATTTTATTTGTCTGTCCTCATACATCTGCTGTTTTCGAGTTGCTTGTGCAAACCCCTACCTTTCCCATATCACTTATGCGCGAGTAGAAAATTTCATTGCTCCGTTTACTACTAAAAAAATCCCCTGTGACTGTGTCAACTCTCACGTATCAGCCGTATTCGATTTTCTCATTCAAACGCCTTCAGAATTAAGTTCTGTTTACCTCCATTTCACCAGTGTATGTCCGAATCGAAAACTTAATCGCCAGTTTTAAAAAACACGTATTGTCATTTACTGACATACATAGAAACAATTGTGTAATTAAATGTGTAGATAACTTTCGTTTAATTACAATACGTCAATTATTTAGACACTTCATTGTCGTTGCTTTACTGATAAAATATAATTTTGAACAAATAAAATTTACCCATCTGCAACCTTTTATAGCAATGCAACAAAAATTATTGTTATTCTGTAGGACCTTCTATTTTTTCTTTTCATTAAACAATATTCAAATCGGATTAGTTTTACGCAATGCATGTACAAACACAGAAATTCTAAAAACTCTGTCAGTTCGTTCATATCACTTATCTTTTATCCTGCCGATTATTAGTTTTCGCAAAATTTAGATTTTTAACATATGTATAAAGGTGATGAAATAAAATTTTGGCAATTTACCACAGATAACATCGATAATTTTTCTCACGCCACCATCGTAAATTGATGGAAGAAGCTGCGTAAGTTGTACAATTCGTGATCATGGTCTTTGAAGTCACGAAAGAGTACTTGAAATTTAATTAAATTTAGTCACCCATCTAACAATTATGTTTTCAAACATGAGGTAACCAAACTCAGGAATACAATCGACTGGTCTCGACTGTTTATGGACAACGCCCGCGCTCTACCCATTGCAAAAACCTGAAATGACATCCGATTACGCCAGACATGAAACTCGCAATAAATATTTTGAAATTTTCCCATCCTCAATATAAATGGTAACCAACATTACAATATTGTTAAAGAAAAACAATACGCTCAAAACCAACTCAATACTAAACCACTTTCATCAACATAATATTATATAAATTCAGTTAAACAGACCAAAATAAATATATACAAAAAAAAGTTTACTTGACTCATCCGTTATTCTTAGATGTTTTTGCAAATTTGCCAATCGTTAGAAGGACGAGGTGTATGAATATTGTATTGGGTTATTTGAGTGTAGATAAAAGTGGAAATAGCTTGTGTGAGGGAACCCTATTCTTGTTTAGTGAGTGCTTTATATGTCGACTGTATGGCGAGTTGGATTCTTTATAAGAATTGTACTATATTAATTATGGAATTTAAAGAATTTTAAAAATCATTAACTTACATAATTTTATACGTAATTAAAACTGTTCATATAACAAATTGATTTATATGACGATAAATTTGAAATAAAATTAAGCTATAAAAAGCGTTAAAAAAATCTTAAACTGTGATTTCTTAGTAAAATTGATTTTTTTTTATTTTAACAAAGAATTTACAAAACTAAAGAGAAAATTAATCTTAAGGAAATGAGTTTTGGAAATCATATGCATTTGTCTTCAAAAATATTTTACGACCCTTATTTTTTTAAGTGTATATTTTAATTGGTTTATCTTCTTTTATTTTCTACTTCAGTGACCCGTTTAAAGATATAATGAATTACAATGATTTTATATTTTTAATTGCCATTTAAATAATGTATATTTTTCCTATTTCGTTTATTTTATTTAACTTTTTTTCAACCGTTTCAGCATTAATCAATGAAGCGATCCGCTTGATCGAACAGTACAGTAGATTTATATATATATATATATATATATATATATATATACAAGTATAAATATATATGTATATATATATAAATATAGGATAGATAAAGCACTTTTCTCCTTTTAGGGTAGTAACCCTAAAGAACAAATGTAATTTGTTTAAAATAATCTTATTTTTTGTTAGTGAGACAATAAGCAATATTTTTTTTCATGCACTGTTGATAATGTAAATTATTTCACACAATGTTAATATTGTAAATTTTGAACTAACTTTTAGAAAAAAATAGAACAAAATCTATTCAATAATTTCTTTGATGACATTGAAAATTAACTATATTCTTAAGCAAGTATGATGGCATTGATATTAATTTATATTTTTCATATTTTTTATGGGGTAAAACCATTTTTTCGATAAATTATTGAGATATATTATATTTATGTGGAATCTCTCCGTAGTCATTGTTTTTAATTTTAGATACCTTTTATTAATGAACATCTTTTTTGGTACTAAAACATAGACCATAATTTAATATATCTATATCAAGCAAATTTTTATATCAATGCAGATATCTGCAAAGTTTATATAATCTATTGAATATGCAGACAATCATAAGAGACAACCACATACGTAGACAAAACCTTACTAAGGAAAGCTTCCCGAAAAGCTTGTATTGACATAAAACAGGCTCATGCCACAATAGAAATTGTAGGCGGGATAAAACAACGTGCTACGAGTACAATCATGTCCACACTGATTGTTTTATGGCTACGCATATAGGGGTTTGGAAAGATACGGTTACTGTGGTGAAGAGTGGCCAATGAAAACATATGTCTAGTCAAGTGGTCTTAGTACATAATGAGGCTTTTGTTTCATACGACCCTAGAAAATACTTTAAATGTTGTATTTAGTAATTAATGACTAAGTAAGTATTAACAATTCATTGTTGGTGTAATAAAAATAGGGGATTTAAAATAATCTTTTTTATGCATATTAAAACATATTTATTTTACAGAGAGTCATGTTAGTCTAATAAAAACAGAAGATTTAAAATAATCCGTTTTATGCATATTAAAACATATCTATTTTAAAGAGAGTCATCGTTGTGAAAATTTTGCTAGGTAAATATTTATTCCAATACTTATTAATTAATGTTAGGAAAATTATACGCATTACGGAATTTTAAAGGAATAATAAATTAATTTGATAAGAAAATATTTATTTCTTATCGAAGAGATGTAGAGAAAAAAATTTAGTTGCGTTTCAAAAGCAAACATGAAGTTATAATTTATTATGTTTTAGTAATGGTCATAAGATGCAAAAGAAAATTAAATTTCTTTCGTCGTAAAACGTCATCAATGATTTTGAATTGCGAGCACAATATATATATATATATATATATATACACACACATATATATGTGTATACATTTATTAATACTTATTAGAATAATAAAATTATCGTAAATAGCTTAAAAACTAAAATATGAAAAATATTTATAACTAAAATTATGAAAAATATTTATAAGACTTTTTAAAATAACACAATAAAAAATAAACAGAATTTAGAAAAAATTATGAGATTCTTTCAAATGACACGACAAAAAATAAAGAATTTGGAAAAATATTTGTCAAATACTTAATTTTCTTATCCCACAACAAACTTACATACAAATGAAGAAGTCAGTCACTGAACAACTTCTGAAAGATGCGCGTTTATTCAATGAACTTAACGTGTTCCTCTTAATGTGTGCATATGAAGTAAGACATATATGTTTTAATAACGGCAGTGTGTTCCGTAAACGTGAGTTTAGATTTTGAAATTGCTTGTTAAATATTTTATGGCAATATCTAGGTAATAAACATATAGTGACGGACTTTTACGCCGGTGATATTTGAATGATAATTTTGCCAAATTAAATATAAAACATTTATCATTTTGCATGAATTAATATTTACTTCAAATTAATTTTAAAATAGAAAGCTGCAGTTCTCACCGTCCGCTTGAGTCTAGTTTCGTCAGGAAATATGTTTTTTTAATTTTCGTAAAGAAAATGTATAAAAAATTGTTTAGATGAAAATTAACTACTTCATTGAAATGATCAAAGCAATAGGAAAAATATATTTTTTAAATTTTTTCAGGAGCAAAGTGATCATAAACTGAACATAGAAAATTATTTTAATATTTGCTCGTTATGGTATATATTTTATTTATAAACACTTAATAATAAAACTATTTAAAGTGCAAGTTTTTCATTATTAAAAAGAAAAATCAATGTGAAAAACATGTCCAGTAATCATTTCAATTTTTCTCTACCTTAAAAACTCTACGTTGTAGATTTTTCGAAAGTTGAACTCAAAACGTTTGGGTAATCGATGGGCTTCATAGTTTTATTGTTCGCAAAGAGAAAAAAAATAGAAACTTGTCCCCGGTAAGTTAAAAGTGCTGCACAGAAAGTGTATAATAGGAATTTCATAAAACTTTTTGAATTTATGAGAATAAACTAGAGATTTGCATTGAAAAATTACTATAGATTTAATAAAAATCATACATATTTTTGACTAAAGGCACGAGCATAAAATTTAAAAAAATTTTTGTTATCAATATCGTGTTAACTTGAACTTTTTTAATTTACTTTCGTGTTGTTAACATAATAATTTTAATTTATGATTGATTGGTAGCTAAACATCAAATTTAAATCAAAAAAATCTAACAGCAATTGAAAATCCCTCTGCTTCAAATTATTACATCATATATATAGAGACGCAAATTAAAAAAAAAATTACGCTATTTAAACTTCTTAAATTATTTTTAGAAGACGCCTATTATCTCATTCGACATATATGCATTATTTTCAAATTCTCAATAATATATGTGTTATGTATACTTTCATTCGCATAATATAAAATAAAACAACTTTTTTATATCTATATCTAATGTACTATTAGATCAAAAGTATCAATTATTGATTTTCCTGAAATAGTTGAAAAAACTAAATGTAGCTAATAAAAAAGGATAATAATCCATTATTAAAAAAAACACTTAAAAATATAATATCCAATTCCATACATATCTAAAGGAATCACTGAAAAAAAGCGAGTACATGAAAAACAAATAAGAGTGGCAGAATATTTCTGAGCGGAAATGAACATGTGTACGTATTTAGGAAGAAAAATTATTTCCTGACAACGAATTTCCTAAAACATCTTTCATAAAACCTTAGAATATTATAGAATATTATAGTATATATTTACCCTATATTAATTATCAAAATATAGAACCATGCTTTACTTTTCCACAATAAAAGAGTTATCAGAAGCAAGCCCAAAATAAACTTCCTTTATCTTATAAAATGAAGTAAAACTTCGTTATTCTAAGCGATGCTAGCAAACTAAGGGATCGTAACATCACTCGAGAAATGTTGCTATTATACGCAATGAACACTATTTATACAAAATCAATACCGATAACATTATTTGGGATGCTGTACAAATAAAATAAAAATGATAAGAATCTCAAATGAATATTGATATATTGTTGCTTTATTATTGACAAAGAACTATCTAGTTTCTTAACTCTTATATGAAGAGATAAAGCTCGTTATAAATTGATTCACAATAGAGAAAAAATTTTGGAAATATGCACAGTAAAGGCACTAGTAGTTAAAGATTCATTATTTTTTGAAAAAGAATATAATCCGTTGTCTGAATGAAAAGAAAACAATATTTACAACATCATACAGTCCCGATGAAGAGTCACAGGGTATACACCAATTGTAAATATTTCTAAATTTTTGTAAACTAATCTACTACTTTAAAGCGAGTTACACCCTCTGCATCATATCCAAAAATTTATTCAAACTAAAAATATATACATTGTTCAAACGCTCGCCTTAATGTGGAGTTATGCATTATCCTATTCCTACCGAAGATCGATTAAATAAACTAGAACGCCTTGAAATACTATGAATTTACTATTTATTTATTTTTAGGAAATAAAACCATATAACCGAGTTTAGACTGAGTCTTAACTACATGAAAACCATTATAGGCGCAACTTGTATTTGCTCTGTCTTCTTCTCGGTCCATTGTATAAGCCATGTACTTATCTTATTTTAGGTATGGATTGAAAGGATAGGTGTTCGTGTTCTTCATTCTGGTTCTGATTGGATGATCCTTTATAAAGTTTTTTGAATTACGTTTGAATTCATTCTTCCTATTACTAGATACAACACTACTTTCTACATGTACTCCTTCTTTATAGATGTCGACTTTTCATAAGCCAAACTCTGGAATAAACTTGATATTAACATCCGTCCGTCCTCTCTGTCTCCTCTTATATCATTTCTTTAATTTGATGAACAAAAGTGTTTCTACCTAAAAATTATTTGCTAATTTAGATACTTTTATGTTATTGCAAATATAGCTGCGCTTGACCGATATTTATTTTTGTTATATATATATATATATATATATATATATATATGCATATATATATATATATATATACACATAAATATATATATATATATATGTATATATATATATATATATATATATATATATATACATATATATATATATATATATATATATGAAGATAATAATCTAACAATGGTTGGATACTATTTTAAATTTTTAAATATATGGCGATTTTAGGAAGAAAATTTAGTTACAAAAAATATTTCCGTTCTTACTTTTTTGCTTAATATATTAAAGGATGTCTTCCGAAAATTTCAAATAATTAAGATAACAAATATTTGAGTTGTATTATAGACTAATTTTTATATATTGTTTATCGATATTAATAAGAAAATTCTGCTTTTGGACGAATGATTTCAAAATTTTCTTGAAAAAAGTAAGGGTATATTTGTATCTCTATTACACAAATATTTAGGGCTACTCTTTGAGTATTTAAAGTCCGTATTAATAAGAGAAAGAGATATAATTCTAGAAAGTAGTACTTATCATAAATTAGGAATTATTATTTCCAAATAAAAGGAATTATCCGAATTGGTTCGACTTATTTTATTCGAATTCAAGGATGGTACCTGTGCTGGTCAATCTTTACACATATTAGATTTTTATGGTTAGATTCACCAAAGTTTCGAACCAAATATTTATGAAACCCAAACCAAAGTCTCTAACCAAATATTTATGAGACTCGGAATAGAAATAAAGAAGAATCATTCAACATAGTAATATCGGGAATATAAAATAACGCTACACAAATACAATGGAATTTATAGTATTTCTATGAATTTATACTAACAATTAAATGATGTCAGCCTTGAAATAAAACAAGTATTCTAGATTAAAGTAAGTATCTGAGAAACCAATAAGTTTCGTAAAATGTTTATGGTCCCAAATTTTAATTCAAAGTAAAAAGGTAAAAGAGGAAAACTATTATCTTCGGCACGAATTTTCTTTTAGATTTCCTTGATTATTTTTTTAATAGAAAACAAAATTGGTTGATTTCCCTTTGAAATAACTATTTCTATAATAGGTAAATATAACCGGTAATAAAATAGGTAATATATATTTGAGTGTATGTATACACTTATGCGTGAAAGACAAACTCTGTTCCTTAATAAAACAAAAATTTTATATCTTCTTCAATTGCACAAATATAACTGTAGTTTTATTAAAAACAAATTTTCGTAATGCATAAAGTTGCTAATATATGATATTTTACCCCAAAATTCACAGTGAAGACGGTAATAATCAAAACTTATGTTTACATCAGCTAAGTCACTGTAATTTTCATAAACTTTCGTGGCAGAGATATTATCTTTTCCGATGCGACGTACTGCAATAAAAGTTCACATTTGAGATAAAAAAGTGCTGAAACTATACATATTACATGAGGTAAGCTAATTTCCAGTACAGAACAAACACAAAATGACTTCTAGCTTAAACGAAATATGCTGTCGGTTCTTTAAAATATTTCTAACAAAATGCAGGAAACCTCTTCGCAAACATTTACACTTTGTAAGTTACCAAAATGGAGAATTTTATTTTATTTTCTCCAAATGAAACATATATCGAGAACAAGCCCGAATTAAAATAAAGTTTGGTTGATGTAATATACATTCAAACTATTTACATCGATCCAAAACGATGTAAGTTTAGTAGAGGAAATAGTAAAAACATGACTATTATAATTCCGTAGTCGCACATAACCAGTAATAACAAATAACAAATAATGTTACTCAATTGTTGCATTTAAATATAACATCGCTTGGTATTAAAAATAAATGAAAACAGTAAAAATTATTAATTAAATATGTGGATATTTACTGTTCATCATTAGCAAATAACATTTCAAATAACATTTAGCAAATAACAGCTCTCCAAAATTTATAAAATAAACCAAACAAGCTGAGAATGTATCTCAACAAATGGATGATTCTGGACAGAAATATGAACTGAAGTTTTTGTTACACATTCTGCTTTCTGTGAAATAATGATGAATAATTTATAGCTTACTAAAACTAGAATATGTTCTAAGTATATTATCGAAGGAAAATGTTAAATTCGTGTATTATTTGGAACAAAGTTTTGAAGATTAGAAAGATGTTAAAATCCTAGCACGTGTAGCGACTCTTTCAATACATAGGAAAAACATTTCAACTATTGTGCTGACGCTGAGCCGAGTTGTACAAATATTCAATATTTTAAGACACAAATATTTTTCTAATCATAGCTAAACAGGCAACCGTGAAATTATAATCCACAAGCCCGCTGTAGTTTTTACAGAACGCACATATTACACAACTTAATCAGTTTAAATGGCTAAATATTTTCCACAAATTATTGTTAATTATTGTCCTAAACAGTCAAATTAAGTTCCGCGCCAAGAGTTGTTTGAATTTATTTAAGTTGTTTTAACTTTATAATGATTGAGGTGGCGGCATCTAATGTTATTAGTGAGTCAACGTACTATCCACATATTCACATATGTTCCTGAGTATTGATCGTTGGCATTCTTTTTGGAACAATAAAAAAGTTGAAGTTAAAACCAATTTTTGTATCTGTATTTCACATGATAAAAAATAATTTTTTCCACTTATACAATAAAAGATTCAGTTCATTTCTATAAGTTGTTTTTCATTCAAAGAGCTAATTATTTCAAATATTTTGTTTCGCGTAGAACAAAGTACAAAAATAACTAATGTCTGAACAATAGGCACTAAAACTTATGTGAAAATTGTAAGAAATGTTACTTGTTTGCAAATGGGGGAATATTTAAACAGAAAAGCATTTTTCATTACAAATATTTAAAAAAAAACGCAAAAAAATATTCACCATTTTACAAGACCTTGCGTACTTCTATGCATAATATATTAAACAGTTTCGCTTGTAAATCTGCTTATCGTATCTTGACAGATTCGTTATTTTTGTATTTAACTTTGTTACTAGCTACTTTAATACCTCTACATCTATTTGTAAAAGTATTAATTGTAATCTTTAATTGCATAACGTGAGTGCATTATGCAATTACAAATTGCGTGACGTGAGTGCGTTATGCCACTAACGATAGAGAAATATATTGCATTATTAGAAGTATATAGGCTCGTTCATTAGGATTTCCAGCTTCACTGAAATACAAAATTCATTTTTAAAAGCTCCCTCTTCCGAGGAGAATTATAATCAGCGTATTGCAAGAGGGGTTGCGAACGAGAACGGTGAAACAAAAGTAACAATTTCTTCTAAATACCTGTCTCTTTACCTTATGATTCTTATAATACATAAGTTTTCTTTAGGTAAAACAGAAAATTAAACAACGAATTCATAATACAAAATTAAAATGGATACTATATTTCTACTTAGCCTTTCTTAAATAGTGACATAACCGTTAAGTTAGGTCTGCAAATAAATTGTATGCAAGAAAACGAAGGAAAATGAACTGCTTTACTGTCAATCTATTTTTTTATGTACATCACGCAAGAACTACTCGGATCAATTTTGAAAACATGTAATAAACACTATTTTACACGCTGGGCTTTCACGAGTAAAAAGGGTCATATATCGAATGTATGAGTCAACGAATAAAGAAAAAAAGTATTAGTCAGTGGATATTTATTTTTATTAGTCAGTGGATATTTATTTTTCGTTTGAAATTAGTCAGTGGATATTTATTTTTCGTTTGAAATTAGTCAGTGGATATTTATTTTATTAGTCAGTGGATATATATTTGAATTAGTCAGTGGATATTTATTTTATTAGTCAGTGGATATTTATTTTTCGTTTGAAATTAGTCAGTGGATATTTATTTTTCGTTTGAAATTAGTCAGTGGATATTTATTTTATTAGTCAGTGGATATATATTTGAATTAGTCAGTGGATATTTATTTTATTAGTCAGTGGATATTTATTTTTCGTTTGAAATTAGTCAGTGGATATTTATTTTTCGTTTGAAATTAGTCAGTGGATATTTATTTTATTAGTCAGTGGATATATATTTGAATTAGTCAGTGGATATTTATTTTTCGTTTGAAATTAGTTCACAAATGTTGTTTTTAATTTTTAATGCATATTTTGCCACTAAGCGGATGAAAAAAATGTTAAAATGAGATTTCAAATTATCAGATAGCCTTAGACGTAAATTCAACGGCGCTACTGATTTATATCTAATAGCCTACGCAAATTTCAATGCGTATCTATTACAGAATGATTTGGTTTTAGTTATACAGACAAGTTTATATATCCGTAAAAGTGGTGTCAAGTTATTTATGGAAAATTTTGCCTACTGATTTCAATTAGTTTTTTCTCTTTAAATTAAATAATTACCAGTTGTTTTTGGATTTTAATACTGAGACTAATTGTAGCCTTTAAGGCATTCAATTATCTACATTTTTAATTTTAACACTATTTCAACAATAAAATCTTAATTTATTTATATATAATACGTATTTTAGTAGGTAATATTTATGATTTCAGCAGTTAATTCAATTTTAAAATTTATTGCATGCTATATATCTGTAGAGATTTTCATTAAATAAATTCGATGTATTCAACGTATTTTTTTTTAAATCAACAATTTGAGCAAAACACAAAAGCTTTAGAAATTGCTGAAATGAATTAATGGATTCAAACCTTATTCATCACCGATGTCTGCTTCTTTACGTCTCCAAAACAATAGCATAATCCTGAATTGATATTAAGTATATTCTATCTAAAGCAGGTCAGACATAAGAGGTATTTGCATGCCCTAAATAAATTTCTTAACAGCTTTTTATATAGAGCACGTTTTCAATCAAATTGCAAATTGAGTTCCTGCAAACAGTTTCTATCTAAGCGCAAAGCTTATAAATCTACACAAATATAGTTTTTCATTCGTATTTCATTTCATATTTCATGCTCCAATTTCCAATAAAATATTGCGTTGTGGGTACAGGTTGCTTCTTAGAGGTTGGCTCTATTTGCATTGGAATATTTTCGCATATTTCAATGTATTACAACGGTTGGTATTAATTGAAATCTAGCGTATAAATTTATTTCATGTTTTTTTCAAGAATTTCTATACCGCAATATAATAAAGTATTAAATAGACATAAAAGAATTTGTTTCATACATATTTTAATTTGATAAAATTTATTCTGGGCCTGTGGACAATTTTAGGTATTGATACATACAGGCTGTAATTTTTTAGTATGTTATAGTTAAGGTATTTTTTAATATATTTGTAAATTTTAACTTGATAAAAATTGCATTGTGTATATTACAAAAAAGGTAACACGAGACGTATATTAAAAGATTGGCATATTTAATTAAGTACTTTTAATAATTCCTCCCCTCGTTACGAAGACGACATATTTTCATAATTTGTTGACGTAGAAGTACTCGTTTCCCGGAATTAGTTAAAAATCAATTTCCATGTTCAATGCAATAATAATATGTCACATTGTGTTTGCATATATACGTGTTAAACTGATAATCGTGGATGTTAAACGGATTACGTCATTGGAAAGATGATGTAACGCTTTTTCCGAAAAACGCAAATTTCAACTTATCGCTTTTAGGCATTTAAATAGTGTAGCTTTACAAAATTATGTTAAAGATTACTTGATTTTTAAGGCTAAAAAAAGTAGATTTTCAATTCTAGTCGCGTGTGTTTTTAATAAAGGTGCGTCCGTAACTCCGAGAGGTGTTAGCAAATAAGACTCGTTTAAATGCTTTCAAGTGTTGGTGATGGATTATGGAGATATTCTAAAGAACTCCTCAGCCGATGAATGTACAAAGCCCCTTTGAGAAATTTGATGCCGACTTTAAAAATATCTTACAGTACTTTGATGATTTATTTGGATCAGGATCATATGATGCAACAAAATTTTTTTAATGATGAAGAGTAACTTCTTGGAATTTGGGCTCATTTAACTTTTCCTTACGAGTCCTTTCATTAAAAATAGTGCACAGGTTCTTACGATATAGCCAGATAAAAGAAATCCTCAATGATGAGTGGACTTTTTGAATGGAGTAAATTCAAAAAGTCAAAAGTGCTCAACAAACAATTGCTACATAATGACCAGGGTCTGATTATGAAGCTGTTGTTTTGTTGCGGGTGGACGTTTATATTAGTAATGACACTTCAAACAAGGTGCGGGATCCTCGATGCGCAAACCATACTCGTACTTAGCTTGTTTTTTTTATTAATTTCCTATAGATAGAAGAGTGTGTATAGTTTCACCTCATGTCTTATTGTCATATGTCTATGATTACGGGTCAACCTCTAGTTTCTGATTTATCTACGCTCTCCATTATTTTCTGCCTCGTTCAGGGTATTTTCTAGCGAGATCATATCACATTTATAAATTTTATAATTCAACTTAAACTTCGTAAATTATTCCATTTATTAGGGTTGTAACATCATACATAATTGGAAAATCTTTGGAACCAGGTTTTTTTATTAAAAATATTATGTTTTTCAACGTCGTTTTTTATTGATGTCAATATTTTACAACACCACAGAAAATTCAGGCAACCTATATGATTGGTTGTCTCCCATTAATGGGTTTTTCTTAATTAAAAGAAACCCCTTGGTGGGAATTTATAATACAAAAACAGTTTCTCTCCGTGTGAGGATTTGTTAGATTTTTCTATGGGGGTATTTGATTTTGCATAAGTGAAACCTCTTTTTGAATAGTGCATACTTTATGCGCCGACTATGTGTGGATTTCAATTCAAAATATATTTATAAATATATAAATTTTGAATATAATGCAGATTAATAATGTTCAATAACTGACGTAATGAGAAGTATATGGATATTGATTACAAGTTAATTTACGTTTTGAAGGTTTCCGGAATGATGAAAAAGTTGGGCAATATAAAGCTTATTAAAAATGGCTTTACTCAATGTGGGGTTCTCTACGAAAGATTACCTTGACATTGATGTTTTTTACAATTCTATTGATATATTCACATGTAAAATCATTTCTTCTATTTTATATATTTTTATAAATTTATTAAATTTGTGTTATGGTTGTTATGTTATAAATTGTCTTAGGATAAGATTCTGTATTTGTTAAGACAAATAAAGCTTACATAACGTCTTAGTTTCCACGGTAAGTTGGTTTACAGCCTACATAAGTAATTAATTAAATTAACATTAATGGTGTTATAGTTATTTATTTCACATGTTACTATTTAATTTATTGAAATCACATGAAAATTTTTAAATTGAATATTTTATTAATCAAATAATTTCACTCTTACATGAGGTGAAAATGATTTAGCCGCATAATGAACAAATTTGTCTTGTAATGGAAAAAACATAATAGTAATTTTATTTTAAGGCACTTAGCTGCTGTGGATTTATGATAATGTCACATAATGCAGTTTTATAGTCTCAATGTAGTAAAATAGTTCACTACTTAATTTCCTCCTTTTAGTAAAATAACAATTATAGAGAGAATCGGGAACTATTAGTGAAAAAACATAAAAATTGTTTGTGTAACGAGTTATGACTTTCTAAATTTAAATGAAGCGATGGTACGGGAAAATGTCCCTGTCGCAATGCCTGTTCCAATGATTCTTATAAAAATAATAAATAATTGTCACTTCTAGAAATGGAGTTATGATTCTTAAAAAATTAAAAACAGGTAGCAATGGCTACACTTTCAAGAAAGCAAGAAACACTGATTATTTTTTGTAATCCTTTCAAAAAAGTCATGTATTCTGTTAATTTTTTTTTTTGTATTTTTTATTTCTAATTAATATTTCTTTATAGTTTAAAAGTAAGATATATGTGCATTTATGCAGATAACTTTTTTGTTTCGTATCATGATTACAAATTGTAATCCAATTTTTTCCTCTTTCATGATTATCAATTACTGGATTCTTTGTTTTTTTAAATTGTATAAAATACCAGCTTTATTAAAACTTATTCTTCATCTCTGTAGCGTCTGGGTCCATTTTTGCCGGTTTCGTTTGGAAATAAGGGAAGAGGGCCGCATATTCTTTGTTTGTTATTCGGTGTGTCTCTAAGGATGTGCTACGAAAACATAAAAGAAGAACGTTTTTAAATCATCTTAAATTATGTTTGAAACCATCAAACGATATTTCTAGCCGTAGCGATATTTATATCACTATATATGAAATAAAAAAATGTCTTATTTCATTTGGTTATCTCAAAAAAATATAAGGAACTGGACTAACTAAGCGAGAAGCACGCGTAACTCAAAGTATTCAATCTGTTCTAAACTTCCGAATTTGAAACGAAGCAGCTATGCTTTTACGACCACCAGCGCCCACCGTAAACTTGAGTTATGCTTTTGAAATCACTCATCATAATCTTTACGACAATATCGGGGCAATAAAAATATTATGGCGAACTTTCACACCGGTGACATGTAAAACGTGTATATTGTCAAATTAAATATTAAATATTTATATTTTGGGTTAATAATAATTTAATTTTAACTCATTTTGTGTATGTACCAGACTGCACTTATTTGAATACTTTGCCTGTATAATGTGCCGCTACAAAAACCTGTTTTATTTTATAGTTTTCGACAATAAATGTTCGATTAAAGTTATTTAATGAGCAATTTAAAATGCAAAACACTGTGTTTTTAACTTCTTAGTAAAGGAATTGTTCGAAAATTTTCACATGGAAGTACTAAGAAAATTCCTATTTTACTTAGCATTTCAGTTTTTAACGCTTTTAGTAACGTTGTATAAGATTTCTTTAAGAAATTTTTTGTTGAAGAATTATTGGGAAAAAATATTGAAGAGGTACGAGCAGGAAATGAGTTTCAATTCTTTTGTACATATGAGGAAAAACACAAGAAAATTCAACTTTTTACAATTTATTTATCTTCATAGATATCGACTTATTTAACATTTTTTAATTTTAAATCGTATATAGCATTATTATATTAACATTTAACTAGTAGCAAAACGTAGAAGAAATCGATAAAAATGAACCCAGACGTTAAAGAGATAAAACATTATTCAAATACTTGATATTTTTTAGGATATAAAAAAACTAAACGGTTTAGTATTTCGCAACCTGGAAAGAGGAAAAGGAGAATTAAAATTTGTAACCATAATACGAAACAAAAAAGCTATCTTCACAAATGCGCATTTATTACATCTTTAAAATATAAATATTCGTTTTTTGGAAATAAAAACAGGAAAAAGAAATGAACTGAATACTCTTGCTTTCATTAATCTGTAGCCATTGTCTAAATTATTTAAAAATAAATGGTTCTGTTATTGAAAAAATTAATGGCTTTTTGCCCATAATCGAGGTTTTCATAACTTTTTTCGTCGAGCCTGTGAGCATAATGGATTAATATGGTATACGTGTGAATAGAGGATATAACAAGACACAATCTGCATTATGCTTTATCTCTTTATCTGTTCATTCAAACAATTCCGTAGAAATTACATTCACCATCTATCATGAGCAATAACCTAACTTTCCTTTCAAAAATACGAGAATTCTCTTCTGTCTCATTGATGATTTTGATAAAAGTTTTAAGGAGCCAAATAAATGACGATTTTGATAAAAGTGTTAAGGAGCCAAATAAATGACGATTTTGATAAGTTTTAAGGAGCCAAATAAATGACGGTTTTGATAAAAGTGTTAAGGAGCCAAATAAATGACGATTTTGATAAGTTTTAAGGAGCCAAATAAATGACGATTTTGATAAAAGTGTTAAGGAACCAAATAAATAACTATTTTGATAAGTTTTAAGGAGCCAAATAAATGACGATTTTGATAAAAGTGTTAAGGAGCCAAATAAATGAAGCTTTTGATAAGTTTTAAGGAGCCAAA
Organism: Druceiella hillmani; assembly: GCA_039881145.1. Classification (NCBI taxonomy): domain Eukaryota; kingdom Metazoa; phylum Arthropoda; class Insecta; order Lepidoptera; family Hepialidae; genus Druceiella; species Druceiella hillmani. Next base: position 15,493,307 of record JAYKKI010000013.1, read on the forward strand.
TAAATCACGATTTTGATAAAAGTGTTAAGGAGCCAAATAAATGACGATTTTGATAAGTTTTAAGGAGCCAAATAAATGACGATTTTGATAAGTGTTAAGGAGCCAAATAAATGACGATTTTGATAAGTTTTAAGGAGCCACATAAATCACGATTTTGATAAAAGTGTTAAGGAGCCAAATAAATGACGATTTTGATAAGTTTTAAGGAGCCAAATAAATGACGATTTTGATAAAAGTGTTAAGGAGCCAAATAAATGACGATTTTGATAAGTTTTAAGGAGCCAAATAAATGACGATTTTGATAAAAGTATTAAGGAGCCAAATAAATGACGATTTTGATAAGTTTTAAGGAGCCAAATAAATGACGATTTTGATAAGTTTTAAGGAGTCAAATAGATGATAAAAATAATTTAATTTTTTAATTTTCTCTACACAACAGTGTATTTTTTATTCTTTTAACACCTGAGTCAAACAATATATGGATTTATGCCGGTCTCCTTTGTATCACAGAAAATAATTCTTACTGAACAAAGGATACTTCAAAATCTCTCTGCTTCGAATTCTTATTTCATAGGTTTAGTAACCAACATTTAAAAACGCTATGAGAAATATATATTTTTCTAACTTTTTTAAAAACGTCCAATAAGAGGGAGATTATTTTATTTAGTCCTACCTGTAAAGTTATCGATAATATGGAGATAGTCTTCTATAATTTGATAATCATAAAATAAATAATGCATATATGTTCTGTTTAATGTACTACTTGACCAACAGCTATCATATTAATGTACATGGTATGAAATAAGAAAGTGGAAATATTTATTTTTTTTAAAGTCAAATAACAAAACTAAATCTACCAACTCATTATATCTCTCCAGATATCAGAAAAGTTGGAAAACTGAAATGACAATCAAGTTTTATTCAGTGCTAAATAGTTTTTATCAACGAAATATCATAAGAGACTAGTAAATAGGGCTAAAGCAGATATATGCGAATCATAAAGTACTCTTTTTTCATAGCTCCATCATCATTATTACCCAGATGTGTATGGAAAGTCGCCACTCCTTTGCTTGTGAGATGTATTTGGGTATCTGCGCGTATCTAAAGCGGGTTTATATTGTTTGAGGGAAACCTCTTTTTGTTTAGTATGAATTTTATGCACCCACTGTGTGCGGATTTGAATTTGAAATATATATTTTGGTACATAACATTTGGAATTTAAAGCAAATTAAAAATAATTTAATTTGAATTTATTAAAAATTATGTAGCTGATGGTAGAGAATTATTTCGCAAACTAAATATTTTCGTGGCGATTGATCGTAAAAAAGATGGATAATATAAGCCTTCACACAAAAATATAAATCAATGCAGTTTTGAAGGAAAGTTCTTAGTTAACGATCTCCTGGATTTTAAAAGTTTTTCTATTCAGCTGATATTTTCATAATCAAATAATTTATCTTATTGAACTATTTTAATGAAATGGATGAAGATGTGTTATGTTCGTTCAAAGATAGATTGTTTTACGAATTATAGATTTTTTTTCCACATTTGTGATACCAATAGCTTGGGTAACGTCTCAGTTTAAACCATAATATGACCAATGTTGGATGTAATTTATTAATATTTTGTTATTTATTGTAAATTGCTTTTCTTTAATTTATAGAAATGCACATAATATTGTTAAACTGGATGATTTATGGTTAACTTTTTTATTTTTGCTCAAAGTAGAATGTTACCTTGGCTGCACGATTACTAAAGTTTCTCCTGTAATAGAATAAAAATTAAGGTAATGGTATAACCTAATACTTAACTACTATGAGGTTATACATTTATCTCGTAACACAGTTTTGTAAACTTATTGTAATAAGATAGGCAACAATTAGGATAATTGAAGCCAGTGGTGAGACAAAAATTAACATTGTCTGAAAAATGAGCGAGTTAAGAGCTTTTAAATTTATTTGTAGCGATAGAATGAATACACCACCCTGTGGTGTTCACCTTTTATGAAACAACGAGTATTTCTTAAAATTACTTCCGAATTCTGTAATGACGACTCAGTGTAATGCCAGTTATGAAGGTTTAATTTTAAAAAATTAAATTGAAACCTTTATAATGTCGAAAATTTGTAGATATAATAATAATAATAAAATATAATAATAAAATTTAGATATTAAGCTTTTCACAATATTTTTTAAAAGAGGATTTATTCTATATCTACCGTAACCTTTTGTTGAAAAAAACACGGTGTTTGAAAAAAAAAACGGAACCATCGGTAAACCCAAAAGTGATTTTATTGCCTCTTAAATAAACAACTGTAAAAACTTGAAAAAAACAAAAAAAGACAATGTTGGAATATTTTTCTCCATAATTATTAAGATATTGTAAAATGATTTTATTTTTCGATAAGCCCATGTAGATATACCACCATCACTTAAAAGCCTTTCATTACATTTTATTTTACCTTTTGATAAAATTTATCACATTATCACATTGCATTCAAATTCAAACTAAGAGAGTTATCAAAATGATCTTCATCAAATAATTCCTATCTTAATGCCGATGTCTACGCTTCTTACGTAAGGTACGGAAAATATCAATATTCAGAAAATATTAACCTTTATATCTACACCAACATATATCCATAAATAAAGATACAAAGCTTTCCACAATGCTGTATTACCATAAAACATGCCAACGTCATAAGATATCTGCAGATGGCATGAACCTGCGAGCTAGGAGTTCATTAACGTCTACACTGATTGTTTTGTAGCTACGCATATAGAGTTTCGGAAAGATACAGTTACTGTATCAAAGAGAACGTAATGAAAGACATCTCTTGTCAAGTGGACTCGAGGCACATTCAGGTTTTTGTTTTGTGCGATGCAAGAATAAATTTAAATTTTACATTTAGTGATAAATGTTTTTGTATGCGTTGTTTGTGTATTCGTAATATATTATTTCAATTATTATTTTTCAAATGTGTTTATACCTATTTAAGCGTATATATATATATATATATATATATATGTAGGTATATATATCCATATATATATATATATATATATATATTATAGTTATAGTCATGGTATAAGCATATAATATTGTACTATATAAACAAATAAATATATAAGTAAAATAATCTTATAATTAATTATTCAGTTTCTTGAAATTGTGACTTGACATTTATTTATGTTACTAAACTGCTGTTATATAAATTATATATTAAAACATTTATTTCAGTGCTAATGTGTAATTTGGCTGGATATGCATTTAGTAACACTCTTTAGCCATGCAAAAGAGTAGGTGATCTGTTTGTAATCCTGAATACAACCTGAACGAATCAAGTAAGTATATTTAGAAAAAAGTATTTATTACATGACAGGATAACGCAAAACATTTTTGTTCAAGAAATATTGATCGCGAGATAGAAATTGACATGACTTTTGGCAAAAATGGAAAAGGTCCATTGTAATATATTCAGCAGTTTCCATATGATTATTTGGTATATGTATATATATATATATGTATATATATATATATATATATATATATATATATATATATATATATATATTATAAAGAAATAAAGGAAAAATGGATACGTTCAAATTCTTCGTAATGATTAAGCAAGAGTAAAATGAATATATTTTTCAATAATAATTCCAAGGAAATATACCAGTTTCACCTATATATTTATTTATTTATCTTCTTTAACATATTCAATTGACACATATGGCAGACTTAGTGCTAGCTCTCCTAGAGCTGACTTCTTGCAGCCAATTATGACACCCGTACAGCCGATATCCGCCGTCATCTGCTGGACTAACGGCTGGAAATCGAACCCGAGTCCCCTTGGTGCGCTGCATCCTAAAAACCGTATCCCTTGTGTTCAACCCAATACACCAAGTTGACGGCTTAAAAGCTTTTCATAGGAATTTGTTTTACTTTTAGATAGCATTTTATAATGAACATTAATTATAATCAACCTCAAACTATTATATAAATAATCTACAAATAATAATTCCCATTTTAATGCAGATTTCTACAAAGCCTACATAAAGTACTAAATATACCAATAATCTCAAGAGACTTAGCGCCAATATATATGCATATATAGAGATACAAAGCTTCTCAAAAGGTTATATTTATATAGAACAGGCAAGTCATAACAAAGGCTATAGGGGAAACGAAACTACGAGCTACGAGGACGTTCACGCCAACACTTATTGTTTTGTGGCTACGTATATAAACTTTGGAAAGATATAAAGATATGGTTACTGGGTAGATGGGCACGCAACGAAAATACATGTCTTGTCAAGTGGGCTCGAGGCTTTTGTTTTGTACGACAGGATAACAGATTTAAAATGTTGCATTAAGTAATGAAGGCTTTAGTAAATTTTGTAAATAATTCGTTGTTAGGGTATTCAAAATGTATTTTTCTTTTAAATATATTTATATTTACTTTAGAGTTAAAATTTCGTTCGTTAAGTTGTTCTAAGCTACGTGAAACAATAACTGAAAAATCCCCATTGCTAATGATATGCGTAAAAATGTTTCTATTTTTTGCGGATTACGCTTAATTCTTTGCTTTTCATAGCCAAATTTGTTATCATATATTAATTTTTTTCCTACTATCAAAGCACCTCCTCATTTTAGAAATGAGGTTAAAAATTTTAAGCACACCTCATTATATGTGGGTTCTAGGAGAAGTCATTTAAAATAATGTTTAGGTTTCATTTGCTTCTTTTATTTTTTTTTCCTCCATCTACTATTACGTACACAATCGTTTGAAATCGGTCTACCAACTCCCAATTTCAAACGTTAATTATAGAAAGGTTTGGAAGAAATCCGACAAAGACCCTTACGTACCCGAAAATAAGGCAAATCGAATTTATTGGGCGAATGAATTGTATTTTTAATAAATCGCTATGAATTATGAAATTTTATTTTAAAATATTTTATTTAAAAAACACAGAAAAAGGGCCAAAATAACAAGTCCCACTTTTGGTTGTTGGAATGCTATTTCAACGACATTAATTAGGCCTTTACGGAACGCTAGATTTCTCCAGCGAATCACAAAAATAATTGAAGTTATACTAAAAAAAATTTATCCATTGTCAAAATTGGGTTATGATACAATCAAAGCGTTATTAAAATTTTATTTGAAGAATTAATTGAAGGCTAAATTGAAAACATAGGACTGGAAAAGGAGTTTCAAGTTTTTTGTTCACAAAAAGAAAAGAAGGCAAGAAAAAATTAACAATTTATAATAGGCTATATCCAAAGATGTTGCCTTACTTTAGTATAATTTTTAGGATAATTGTATTTATAGTTAACTAGTAGCTGAACCCCAAATCTTGAAGGAAGGAAATTGTTTTTGCGGAGCAAAAAATAGTTAAGATATCTTAGCTTCAAAGTTTTATTTTATATAATTAGTGATCAATATTAATAAACAAGAAAATAAAAATTTCTCATTTTATTAACCTTTTTAAAAACACCCTACAACGGGCAGATTATTTTAGCCTTCCTGCCAAGGAAAGTCTCTATATTCTATAGGTCATTAACTATACTTTGACACTCACAAAATAGAACAATGTATAAGTATATTATAAGTATATTAAATCTAGCCAAATTATATAATAATATAAAAAATAATAATATTTTTAAATGTTTATCGATGAACGAAAAATTTAAAATAAAAATAATTTTTCCTAAATAAATACTAAAAAAATATCGACCTGCTATTAAGTACGACGTGGTGGTAACGAGTGGCAATGTAAGCCATACTGCTGACAAGTATGGCTTACATTGCCACTCGTTATGAAATATATATATAATATATCAAAAGTTTGATTGTATTACAAATGAAACAATTAGACAAAAAATAAATTAAAATAAATATAAAATTGAAGACGTCCATTATAAGTCTTCAGTTAACAAAACGAAATCTGCTCACTTGTCACACGAGTGAAGATGTCTACGAAGCAGAAAAAAGAAAAGAACGGCTGTTACAAATTTATAATGTTATATAATAAAACTATACATATCAAATTTTACTCTGTACTAAACTACTAAACTTAATGAAAGCTTTATTAACATAATATCATAAAAGGCGAATATAGTGAGCCAAAGCAGATATGTTCAAATTGTAAAGTTCACTTTAGTCATCTATTTAGGCCTCTCCATGATTGTTACCGAAATGTGCATGCAAATCCCCATTTCTTTACGTGTGATGAGTTGTATGAATTTTTTATTGGGACATTGAGTGATAAATAAAAGCGGGATTCGATAGTGTAAGCGAATACTTTTATTTTGAGTATATATTTTATGTGCTAACTGTGTGGATTCCAATTCAAATTATGAATTTTGGTGCGTAAAGTTTGGAAATTAAAGCAAATTAAAAACTATTCGCTCTCAATGTAATAAAAATTATAAAGATATAATTAGCGAGTTAATTTTTAAATTAAATGTTATCGTGATGATTAATCGCAAAAGAGATGAACAATACAAAGCTTCGTACAAAGTAATAAAGTGGCATTACTCAATATGGTATTGAAGGAATTTCTCAATTAACGGTTACAAGTTTTTTCAACTTTTTTCTTTCTTTTGTTATTATTAGTCGTTAAAATAATTTATTCTTTTTAAATATTGTAATAAAATAAGTGACGATGTGTCATATTTATTATGTTATATGTGTATTACTTTGTTCTATATTTGTGTTATAAATAACTCGGATAACTTCTTAGCATAAACGATAAATTAAATGAGACTCTACCTAATTTATTAATGAAAATAACAAGAAATATTTTGTCATTATTTTTCGTTACTCTTCTTTAATTTATGGAAATCCACAATATACTATTAAATTGAATGTTTTGTGGCTTGAGTATTTTTATTCTCGCTTAAATTAAGAATTGTTTATCTTCAAAAATGTTTTCCTCTTATATAAAAGAAATGTAATGGTTTAATGTGATACTTAGCAGCTGTGGGTTTACGTATATGTCTCATAACGCAGTTTTACAAACTTAGTGTAATAAGGTAGACAATTACTGTTAAATTCGATCTGTTTTGTTAAAATTAATGAAAATATAAAATGATACCAGTAGTGAAACAAATATAAAAACTGTTAGAAAATAATCGAGATTTGAGATTTTAAATTTAATAGCACCAACAGAGTGAAGATTCCTCCCTGCGGCATTTAGTTTTTTATACTACAATGAACATTTCTAAAGATGAGATCACAATTTGGTAATGCATGTCCATGCCAAAAATTAAGTCTGAACCTTGATAATGAAGGAAATTTTTTAAATTTCTAAATTTTTTTTCATTTGTAATTTTAAATCAAAAGTTAAAAACTTTGGAGGAAGTAGTAAAACACTTTTGTTGGATTATGGATGTACTTGTTTACTTGGAAAGTTAGGAATGCCATTAATTTTTCTATAAAATTTCTGGAATATTTATCCATGAACGAAAAATTTAAAATAAAAATAACTTACCCTAAACAAATACTATAAAAATATTGACCTGCTATTGGTTTCAATATGCACTAATAGTCGTTAGTTTAATGAAACAAAAGTAAATATATGCATATAATTGAAAATAATATTGAAATCATGGGTTACACCGCCACCCGTTATGAAATTTATATACCTATAATCTGTCAAGTATATAAGCTTGTTTAGTAATTTTGAAAGTAATTGTGAAATAAGCTTTTAGTTCAACTCGCGCTGCCCATTATAGGTTATGGGCCTAACCCACTTCATATTTTAAATGCAAATACAGTTAATATTTCGGGTTGTGCAAGTAAGAAAATAACCTTCAGATATTTTACAAACATGTAAAAGCTGAAAGAATGTGAAAACTTTGTTGATTGGAAACGTTCAATCATTAAAGTTTTGCTATGAAAAACTTGCTGATTTTGGAAGGAGTGGATAAGTACCTAAAGGAAGAAGGGAACGAGGTAACAGCTAATGTAAATTACGAGCTAAAGTGGTATTTATAATTGTCACATTTTAATTTGTGCATGTAAAAGGAACAAAATCTATGTAGAATTGTGAACGAAACTGCGTGCTTTGTAAGACTATTCAAGATTTTTACGGAGAATTTCTAATTTTCGTCATTAAATATCCATAAAGTTCAAAATATGTAAGAATATGACGAATTATGTGAAGTAAGTAGTAGAAAAGTCCCAACGTTTAAGGTACACGCTTCGCGATGGACAATGAATGGGTTGATTTGTTATTGTTGGCCATGTTGACCTGAGCGATTTATGCCTCGATTATGGGAGCAGAACATTCCGGAAATCAAGTAAATGCCGATTCATTCAGGACAAAATTATTTGATATGGAATTAGTAGCCAAAAATTGAACGAGACCTAGGTCATTATTACTATTAAAAGCTGCAATGCTTCCGGTTACTGAGAACAAAAAATAATTGGTAGTACTACAGCTAAAATTTTGAAGAATTGTTAAAGAAAGAGGCTATAATATATCAAAAAAAGAAACCCTTGTACGCCACAATAGAATAGACTTAGTAAGAGACCGAATGGAGCAATAGTGGAAAGAGCAAGATGCTTACTTTTTGAAGCTCATACAAATTTGAGCAGTATCTACCAATACAGCCTATCTATTTAAAATATATTATATATATTTCAGGCATTGAAAGGACTCCACATGAAATAGGGACTGAAAAAGCCAAAATAAACAACACATACTCTTATTTGGGAGGCCTATGAAGGCACATATAACAAGGGAGAAAAAAACTAAATGGGACAAAAAGTTAAAGCTACGTACACTGATCAGCTTCTATGATAACGTCAAGATTTACAGAATTGGTGATAGTATGGATTTTGTAATATTAGAGAAAACAAAGAAAGGAAAAAAAAGTCATATAGATATAGAGAACACAGATTCAGTGCGGAAATCAATGGAGAGACCTGTAGTGAATTAAGAATCTTTTGGTCAGTCCAGATCAACTGAGTAAGAATAATTGAATAACGAGGACAGGAATATTCAAAAAGAAAATGCCAAGAATGCAGCAAATGAAAAAGAGCGCTAATCAACGCAAGGTATATTATATTTACCGTATTAGTATTATAAAGAAAAAGAGAAAAGACAGAGAAAGAAACCTTTAAGATATGTATCTGTTAATATATGTACTATGTTCATAAAAAAACAAGAAAGATCCACGCATAGGCTCTTGGTTATCCTGAAAAATAAAAGTGGTTACAAGCGATGACAGAGGAGCAGCAATCATTCGAAGACAATCAAGTGTAGAAGATTGCTGATGTTCTAAAAAATACAAGTGTAGTGCACTGCAAATTAATTTTAAAGAAGAAATTTGATAGCAACAAAAAAGGAAGGTATCGTGCCAGATTCGCAACTATCTACAAATCGTTTCATCGTCTATCAGGTAACCAATTTTACGGTTATCTAATCTGCATCCGTATTTACGGCTTTAATTTTTAATCCAATACAATTTTACGGCTTTGCTTCCATACCCAATTTTACGGCTATGCTTTAATTGTACAGCTAGATAAGTTATCTAAATAGCTTTTCTCAAGGATCACTTAAAAGAAAATTTGTTATGCATTTGCCAGAAAGTTTCCCTGTTAAAAATTCAAGTAGTCTTAAAATTTAAAAAGACTGTTTATGGCTGGAAACAGTCATCACCAGATTTACACCAGAAAGTAGAGGAAACATTGTACCCCTTAGGGTTTAATAAGATCGTACTAGAACCTTCTTACTATGAAAATCTTAATAATAATGAGAAATGATTGTTGGAATTTATGTCAATCATTACATCTTATTTTCAAATAATAAGCCAGAAAGTACTTGTCAAAGATTTGAGTCAAAAATTTAAAATGACTAATCTAAATCAAGTCAAACAATATTTAAATAAGAGAATCCGTATAAATCAAAATTTAAATTTAGTTTAATTTTAAATCAAGTCAAACAATAGTTAGATAGAAGAATCTATATAAATAATAATTCAAATATAGGAACATTATATCAAAAAGTTGCTAAAGAAATTTTATATTTGATCCCATGCCGTGGAAGGTGAATATCAAAAGGTGTAATGTTTGTGAAGGTAAGCTGCAATATCAAAAATTTTTGAGTAGTTAGATATATTTAGCCACTCCCACATGGCCAAATATTGCTCATTCCCAGTCACCTGTATAAATTCAATAATTTTTATTCATTTATTTACTGGAATGATTCTAAAGTATTTTAAAATATTTATTACAAAAAAGACCTGTGTGTTCTAAATAAAAAAAGAGTATTGGAAGAATTTTTGGATAGGGATTGGACTAACGATACAATTGACAGGTGTTCAGATACTATATTTTGCTTTATAAAATCCGGATCTGCTCTTTCTTTGGAAAAAAAGAAGTAAAGAACATTGGCGTTGATTATCTGTGAAGAAGAGTACATGGTTTGTCAGGGAAATGTTTACAAGTAATTTACTTACAGAATTTAGAGTTTGAAATACCAGATAAATTTGATAAAACTCTACTATATAATGATAGTCACAGTATGATCTTATTGAATTTGGTAAATAATCATTAGTGTCATTAGGGCTCAAAACGCATTGATGTGCGATATCATTTTATCAGCGATGTAATTAGTTGAGACAATAAATTTTCAACCTGCTAATATGCCCGCTGACTTGTTAACTAGGGGATTGTACGGAATAAGACACTAGTTTGGGCTAGCATTTGTAATTTTTCAAAAAGAAATTTATTGTTATTTTTGGTGATAGTAATAGATATTTTATTTATATTTATATAATGGAGATATTGGAAATTATATCAAAAACATTGTTCCCCCTTCAACCGCCACCTTTTAACCGTTTAATTATAACTTGTCAGGAGCTTAAGCGTGTAGTAATGTTGAAATAACTGAGTCCTTTATTAACGGTCTACTTGCATATTTTATTACACGTATTTATAATTGTACCAGGTATATAATATTTAACTGTGCATCGTGGCATTATTTCTCGAAATTCATCTTTCCTTCGACTGTTACTGGACAAGATTTTATTTGCGGCGATATGTTCTCAATATCTATTTATTATCTAAATATAACTCATATTCTAACAACAAAGCGTATAGATTAATAAGTGAGAAATAAAATTATTTCTTGTTATTAATTATTTAGTTTCTTAATGTCTATTTTATAAAATACACAGTAGAATTTTATTGATTAATTAAGATGTCATTTGGCTGAATATACCTTTATCAGTAGTTTTAGTCATGTACACACACTCAATTTGTTGTCTTGAATAAAACCATAAACGACAAACTTAGTTTGTTACAAAATCAATTTAGTAATTTTTGCAAGAAGAGATAACAAAAAAGAGTGATTTTAATGAAATTTTGATTTTGCCACGGACTTTGAACTTACTTTTGGAAAAAAGTAGAAAAATTAAAAAAAAATCAATTCTGTAGTTTCTACACTATGATTTAATTTTACATAAAGAAAAGAAGGATGACTACATTCAAATTGTTTTTTCTCTGCAATTATTTTGCAAGTGCAAAATCATTGTGTTTTTGGATAATTCAATGTAGAATATACTACTCTTAATTACAAATATTTTTTGGAATTTTATTTTATTTTTCGATACAGTTCGTCAATAAACTACGAATTATATTCAAACTCGAACAAAGTTATTAAAATCGTATACATCAAACCATTTCCATCTCAATGCAAATTTCTTCAAAGTCTGCATAGGGTAATGAAAATATCAAAAGCCACAAAAGATTTAGGTCCTCTGTATCTACGCCAAAATATATTCATAAATAAAGATACAAGAATTTCCAAATACCCTGTACTGACATTCAGCAGGCAAACGTCATAATAAAGGCTGCAGGCGGATTAAAACTACGAGGTACAAGTATATTCACGTCAACAAAGATTGTTTTGTGTTTACGCAAATAGATTTTTTTAATGGTACGGTTACTGTGTCGAAGAGCGTGTCATGAAAAGACATGTCTAGTCAAGTGGACTCGGGACCCATTCAGACTTTTGTTTTGTACAATTTGAGGACAGCTTTCAAATTTTATAATTTGTAATAAATATATTTGCAACATATGAAAAAACGTCGTTAATGCAAAAATTTCGTTCGGAACATTTTTCAAGACTGTTTTCAAGAAGAAGCAGTAAATGAATAATCTGAATATTCGACATAATCCTGAAAAATATATATAATTTTGTGGTTAATATTTAATTTTTCATGTTCGGTAACGAAACAAGTGAAATTTGTATTTTTTCCTCTTCTGTTTTCTCATAAGAAATGGGGACAAAAAAAATGTTTGTGGCGTATTTCATTGTATGATATATCACTATAAGGGCTTTCTAAAATTAACGTTATGTTTCTTTTACCGTTTAATTTTTTAACCCTGTTTACAAAACGTAAAGTTTCAAAATCGTTTTGCCTCGTGTCTGGAAAAAAATTTCGAAAATAAGTTTGTTATTTCAACTGAAATTATTTCAGGTAAACCAACTCCTTTAACTTTTAAACTGTCAACAATAAAGTGTTATTTACGCGAAAAAACACCGATGAAAATTAATTGTCACTGACTTTGTTAATCTACTTAAAATAAATTGAACAAACGAATGTGTGTTGCAATATTTGATTTACAAAAATACAGAAAAATTATCAGATTACTGACCCCAACAGTTTGGGTATTAGAATTCTTCTTCAGCTATATTGGAACTAAACGAAACTCGTGAACACGAGATAATAATTTATAAAAAATATATAATTTACTGTTCCTGTAATCTTTACTCAAAAATTAGGGAATGCTAATTTATGCGTGGTCTAGTTTTAACTTGATCGGTTTATTTTCATTAAAAATCGGTCTTGGTTCAATAAATGTCGGTAAAATATAATAAGAAAACATTTCCCTAAATTACAAGAAATCGCACCATTTCTTTAGGACATATCTAAGGGGATATGGAGCCATAAAGCAATCACGTAATGAGTTATAACTTAATACAATAGCGTAATGGTCTTCAGTAAGAAAGGAAAATTAAGATACAATGATGATAAACTGAAAAATTTTATGGGATATTTTATATTTTGCTTCAGGTTTCGACAGTCTAATTTTGGTTTTGATATTTGTAAGTCCAGCTTCGTAGTGAAAATATTAGTCGCGGCATTTTTATAAAAAATCAAAGCCAGTCTGGCTTGCGGTCAATGGCTTCGTACCTATTATGAACTGAAATTACTTTATTTATCGTATGTCATTGCTGAAACAGACGGAATATATATTTAATAATACCTAATATAATTAAATATAAAATTTATATTTTCGAGAATACTTCAAAAACTTTGATATTTAATATCTTCGTTATAGATTTCCTACAACTTTCACGTAAACTTCTGTAAACAAAATGTTTTTTTCCTAATTTTGGTTTCAGTATTTTCCGAAACAAATATGGAGGATGATGTATCATTCAGCGTGTTTGGTTATAAGTATATATATTATTATTATTACATATAATTATACATTATTCAGTGTATTTCCAAAGATATGCCAAGACTTCTAAATGTCCTGAAATGATATTTCATATCGACCAAAGGAATTGAAAAAAATCAAATATTTAATTTGCTTATCTCCCAAAAACCTTTTTATTTCAAAATAAATGAGTAACTGAACAAACTAAACAAGAAGGGTGCGTACTTTAACAAATTCCATCTGTCCTTAATGTCCGCTCTTTAAATGAAACAGATATGCTTTTACGACCTCAGTGCGCACCGTAAAGCTGAGTAATGCTTTTGAAATCACTCATTACCAACTTTACGGCAATACTGGGACAATAAAAATATTATGACGAACTTTCCCACAGGTGATACTTGAAACGTGCACGTGGCCGAATTACACTTCAAACCTTTATTATATTGTGTGAATAATTATTAAATTTGAACTATTTTTTTGTGAATGCAGCGTTGCATTTGTTTTAACCATTCGCTCGCCTCTATGGTCGTAACGAAATTTCGTTTTTACTTATTTTTGTGGAATAAGTGTAGACAAAAGTTTTACTAAAGATGGTTTCATGCAAATGCGCAAATTAAATTCCGATGTACAGTGTTTCTTAATTTTCTGGGCAGTGTAGTGATCAGAAATATTTAATGTAAAAACATTATGATAATTCCCGTTGATGTTTCAGTTTTAGTTGATGTTTCAGATTTTTCATCGGGAAAGATATATCCAAAAATTATAGGAATAGAACTATATAACTATACTCACAATTTTCGTAAATTGCGAAAATTCTGTAATGTTAAAGTCAAAGTTTTTTTAATCTTATTTGGAGAAATGTTTGGAAACTTAACAAAAAGTTAAATATATTATCTACTCATAAATTTCTAGTATGAGTAGACAACGAGTTTTTTTTTTGTTTACAGAAGGAAAAAAAATTTACCATTTATAAACTATCCATCTTCATAGATATCGCTTACTTTAGTACCATTAATAGGATTATTATATTTATAATTAACTAATAGCAGAACCACAAATTTGGATCAAAAAATAATTTTTACTAAGAAAAAAATGGTCCAAAATTTCACTACTTCATATTCCAATTTGATATGATTAATAATCGAAATTAGTAATAATATGATGAGCACTAAATTTTTTTCTAAACTTTCAAAAACATCAGACGAAAGGGAGATTATTGGAGATTAGATTCCCTTTCAGACGAAAGGGAGATTATTGGAGGTAGATTATGGAGATTATTTTATGTCGTGCCAACCCATATAATTGTCGATAATGTGTAGGTACTTTCCTATTAAATTATACTCACATTATAAATAATGTATAAAAAATCCTGTACACCTATGTCTATTGTACTATTCGACCGTAATTTCAGTTATATTAATTTCCAAGCACACAATTGGAAGAAAACAAAATGAATTAATTAAAAAAGTGAAAACATTTATTATTAAGACACTAATTAACAAAACTAAATCCACCAAAGTATTATATCTCTAAAGAGGTCATTAAAGGAGAAAAACTAAAAACACAAAATTAAAACATTATTATTAAAACAAAACAATACAGTCAAATTCTACTAAACTGTACTGAACACCTTTTATTAATGTAATATCATAGTAAGTGCACAAAAAAAGTAAGCCAAAACAGACATGTATAAATCGTGAAGTTAACATTAGTTCTAGCCCGTGCACGATAGTTACCCATATGTTTATGCAAAGTCGCTTCGCGAGTGATGAGTTGTATGTGAACTATATATCTGGGCTTTTGAGAGTAGGTAAAAGCAGGATTAGCTTTTTTAAGAGAAACTTTTTTTTGTATACAATTTATGAGCCGACTTTTATTAAAAAAAATTTAAAGAAAATTATAAATCATTTACTTCTTTAACTACGGAAGTAATGAAAATTATATAAATATTGGCAGCATTTTAAATTGTATATTTAATGTTTTTGTGATGATTTAAGGTACTATAGTCGTGATATAAATATCTCGGGTAACGACTTATTTTACACTAAAACTTGACTAAGACTGTTTAATGAAAACAAATATTTTGTGGTTCATTTTACATCCTTTTTATTTATTTATAGAAAAACACATAAATATTATTTTGGTAGGCACCTAATAATTTTAATTGTTTGAATATTTTAGTAACCATAATGCTTATTTTTTCTAAATTTGTTTTTTTTATATAATTTTTTTCCCAATTCGCATTAGCTAGTTGCCCCTTGATACAAATTTCTGTACGCGAAGAGCTAAAATTTTTGTAGTTTTACTGGGCGTGATAAATGTTTTTCAGAATTATCATATTTTTTATTAGCATTTGTCAAATTATCTAGGTTATCAAAGCCTCCTTTTACTATATTCAGTTTTGAATAATAAATAAGGCCAGCAAAACATTTTATTTAAAACACGACTTCTGATTAGCCACCAAAAATAATCGTAAAAATTACTGTGAAAATTCTGTATAGTAGGTTTATTACAAACGTTTAGTTTCAAAATTGGTTTCGATTTGCCATTTTCAATTACATTATTTTTTTATTAAATGATAAAACGAAAAATTCTATCTTAATCACATAATTATTGCGATATTTGATAGTTACTATCATTTGTTTACTTTCACAACGAAAATGCACGTGAAAAAATTAACTAATAAAATAGTAATTTTAATGCACAAAGAAAACAGTAATAATTTGTCTTACCAAATATAATACATGCATTTAAAAACCGGAAATCTATTAAAATTGTTTATTAAATTAATCGAACAAGAATAATAAACTGACAGTACAGAAATCATTATAATAACGTTATGTACATAATATAATTACGGAATCGTTACAGTCTGAATATAGCCGACCGTAGTCCATCGAGCTTCAGCTTGCCTTAACATTATTCATTAAAACTGTTGCTCTAAACTGAGGTAATCAATTTTAATTTCGAATGGACCATTTCTGATTCGAGGAGTTTTTGTAATTTTATAAAATATAGGACTCAAGTTTTTAAGTTTTATCTAAAGTGCGACGTATCGGTACGTTTGCTTTACGCACGTGAACTGCAAATGATACATTGAGTTTTTGAGCCAAAATTTGCTTAATAACTAAATGTAATACAATTTTCGAAATTTATGTGTATATATGCTAAATGTTCAGGACAATCTACGTGTAACTACGTATAAGATACCTCGCGCCACTACCCTAGAGAGGGGTTGGGAAGGATTTTGCTTTCGACTATACGTTATCGAACAATGTGTATAATTTATACGTATCCCATTTAATATTATTTTAGTATTAAGATGACAACTTAAAAACACGCCCTCTCTGTACACAAACTTTTCAACTTTTTGTGTGTAGTCGATAAAATCAATTATTAATTATATAAACACCGTCGGTATCCAACACTTGTCTGAATTAAGTTAGATTCTGATATGACTTTGGTCTTTAAATTTTTTATGAAGTAAATTATTTGACCAAGAGTGATACAAATGGTAATTAGATGGCAAAAGATCTGGAGAGTACGGTGATTTAAAGGAAATTTAGCCGCGATTTTGCTTAACTGTTCACAATAAATCTTAGATGTAACTACACTGTTAGCTTGAAAAAGTTTCCAATGAATAACTCAATGGTAAACTCCATTTATACCTCACCGTGCACGCAAAAGCATCTTTTATCTAGTATTATGTATTGGTACAGACACACCTTTAAGTGTGTAAGTTAGTTTATGTGGAAGCCAAACGAATATTTTCCTTTCTTCTCAAAGCATTGTGTAGTTTTTGTATTACAGTACAAGAGTATGAAAATATCTCTGCCAAACAATGCAGACTAAATCTAAGATCTGATTCAAAAAGGCTTTTAAAATTTTCTAAATCTATTCCAGGAGGTCGCTTGAGAGTTTTATTAAAATTCACTCCTTTGAATCTTTGGAACCAGTGCTTGGCTGTATCGGAAGAGGGTATACCTTCATCCATGTTGCATATGTATTGCGTGATGATTCGTTGGTTTTTCGCCCTAAACCACATTCATGAAAAATGGGTCCTTTAATTTCGCTTCGAAATACTTCCACTTTCAATACAAACAAAACTTTAAATGCTGCCCTCTTTACATACTTTACATGAAATATTCTGGAAGCTTCTAACATTTCAGAAATCGATCGCGAAAGTAGCATGTTTATAAGTTACCAACCTAATACATAAGTAAAGAGAGGAGAAACTAAATTGATTTCTTATAGTAGGTTAATAATTGTTTACGTTTTTAAGCTTCTATTTTATAAGTTATACATTAAAACTTTTCATTTCATTACTAATGAATCGTGGGCTCAACCAGTGACATTAATTTTTCATTCAAGTTTCACCTATAATTTTTAGCTAAGTAAAAAAATATGTGCTTTATTTTTAATCTAGGATGCAACCCAAATTAACCAATATATGCCCAACGATACAAAAATGACCCCAAAATTAGATCTACGTTCGTGTGCCGACCCTATGCACAATTAAAGAAAAAAGTGTTAAGTAACGCCATCTACCGATGATTAGATAAATTATCTTGAATTGACATTCGCTATGTTCTTAAGTAAGCGGTTTTTTGTGGAACTTATTACTGTCACAAGGTGACACTTGTTGCAAATTGAGAAAACAAAACGATTTCGCGAACAAAAATGTAAGTATTCTTTGTTTTAATGTTTTGATCACATTTAAACTACTTTATTTGTAAAGAATATTAGTATTTGCAACTATGCAAAACAAAAGTGCTAGTTTGAAGAAAGTTTTAAATATTCAAAGGAACGTGATTCTTTTTAGGGCGAAAACGACCCTTTGGGCTATGTGCCCAAAGGTCTGTTTTGTTGATTACAAACACATTGTGTCGTATTAAAGATTTTCTCAATGGGAATGCAACAAAATGTTTAAATAGTGTTTTTTTATCCAAGCATAGGTACTAATTATATAGGCATGATACATTATGTTAATCTCTTTAAAGGTCTCGTCATCGTCGAGTGCTGAAAACACACGAAATAGTTGAAACTTTGGGAGGAATACTGGTCGAGGAGGCTGACAGTATAGATGTGTTCATCGAACCACCAAATGACGGTAGAATATCTGACGGCGATTCCGGAGATGAAGATTGCTTTGACATAGATCGCATGAATCGGCATCAACTTTTAGCTTCAGCAGAATTAGTGTTGCGAAAGTCAGGTGATGCGGACCAAGGCGACGACATAGACGAATCAGATGACATCTCTCATCTATAACCTGCATCTGCTTAGGGTAAGTCAAAGGCAAACTCTGGCTTGAACGAAGGTGCCATTGCCAGATAGTTGCCCTCATCTAGCGCCGATGAAATAACTGATCCACAATCTTCATCATCTTCTGGTGAATCACGTCGCAAATCATCAAAAAAAGCGCTGACTTGAACCCAAATACCATTGCCGCAGAGACGACCTCTTCTGGCAACCGAAGTACTCGCAGCTATGTTACGGC
Source organism: Druceiella hillmani (assembly GCA_039881145.1). NCBI lineage: Eukaryota > Metazoa > Arthropoda > Insecta > Lepidoptera > Hepialidae > Druceiella > Druceiella hillmani. Next base: position 15,512,269 of record JAYKKI010000013.1, read on the forward strand.
TTTAAAGAGACCGCGTAAATGGTTGAAACGCGATTTGCTTCAAAATCAAGAAGAATGGTCACCACCTCTTCCTAGAGCAGTAACTTCTCTGTCTGAAAACAGCGATCCTATAGATTTCTTTGAACTGTTTTTTAATGAGACGATTGTACGTCGTATAGTGAGGCATTCTGTTATTTACGCTGTAAGTCAACACCACAACACAAATTTTACACTGTCTGGAGATGATATCTATTCCTTTTTAGGAATTTTGATTCTTAGTGGCTATGTTCCTCTGCATAGACCCAGAATGTTCTGGGAAAATAATGATGATACCAAAAATATACTGATGTGTAATGCTATGCGCCGCAATAGATTCGAAGAAATATTTAAGTACTTGCATGTTGCTGATAATGAAAACTTGCCTCGAGGGGACAAAATGGCTAAGGTTCGACCATTGTTTGACCACATGAATAAACAGTTTCTGAAGTACGCACCCATTGAAAAAAATGTAAGCGTCGATGAGTCTATGATACCGTACTATGGACATCATGGTTTCAAACAGCATATACACGGGAAGCCGATACGTTTCGGATTTAAAGCATAGGTTGCAGCTACTCGCCTGGGGTATTGTTTGTATGTTAATCTGTACGAAGGTAAATTACAAAACCGTGAAACCAGTCTTGGTGAACACGTAGTTAATAAATTGACTCAAAAGATCTAAGAAGTTTACCCTGATGTCCAGTTTTCAGTCTACTGTGACAACTTCTTTACTTCACCGACACTGCTGTCTGTTATGCAAGAAAAAGGGATCAAAGTGGCTCGGACTGCTCGTCAAAATAGAATAGACAAATGCCCATTGATGGATGTTAAGGCATGCAAGAAACAGCCATGCGGCTTTTATGATTATAGACTGGATACTCGTGACAAAATTTGTGCCGTGCGTTGGCATGACAATAGCATTGTGACATTACTGTCTAATGAGTTTGGCGTTCATCCCATCCAGAAAGCTCGCAGATACTCTGTAACTGCAAAGAAAAAAGTAGATATTGATCAACCAAACGTTGTGCACCAGTACAACAGATTTATGGGAGGCGTGGACCGCTTGGATGCCAATGTTGGAGTCTACCGCATTGCGATTAGAGGAAAGAAATGGTATACGCCTATTCTGCTGTGGCTGGTGGACGTTGCTGTAAATAATACAACTTTATTAGCTAAATTTTATGGGTGCGCGGTTGACACATTAGCGTTTAGACGAGCCTTTGCTCGATCTTTGATAGTTAAATACGGGACTGTCAGAAAAGCGGTAGGACCACAACCGAGGATTAACAGCCATGTTCCTACATCAGTGAGGAAATATTCCGCACATCATCTGATTACTACCAATCAGAACAGAAGACGATATGCCTTATGTAAGAACAAAACTGTGAAGATGTGCCGCAAGTGTCAGGTTTATCTTCATGATAAATGTTCTGGGCATACATGGGTTAATAAAGTAAGTATATTTAGAAATAAATTAAATAATTTCTGCGTGGCGAGATAACAGAGAACAGTCTTGTTTACAGAATGTTGGTATCGCCGTAAAGATTGAAATAACTTAAAGGCCAAACGGAAAAATATGGTTGCAACCAATTCAATCGTTTTCATATGATGATTTAATAAATATTTTTATATTATATGCTCACAACAGAAGGATGAACGTTGCCATAATTTTTTCTCCATAACTATTAGGCAAGTCTAAAATAATTGAATATTTCGATAATGAAATGGAGATACACTACCTTCACTGAGAAACTTTTCGTGGAATTTTCTTTACTTGTCAAATAAATTCTACAAACTACTAGCAAACAATTGGAAAAAAACATGAAACCAATTAAATAAAAGAGTGAAACATTCATTATGAAGATATCAATTAAGAAAACTAAATCCTCGCAAATCATTACACTTCCAAATATGTCACTAAAACGGAAAAAAATAAAAATTATAAAATTATAAAATTTTCATTAAAAAAACAATCCACTCCAATTTTAATCCGTACTAACAATATTAATCAATATAACATCGTAAAATACCAGTAAAGTAGTTCAAAGCTCACTTTACTCATGACCCGTCCGTGATGATTACTGAGACGTTTAGGCAAAGTCGTCAGTCGTTTGCGTATTAGGAGGTGTATGAATTTTGTATGCAGATATCTGAGGATAGATAGAACCGGGATTAGATTATGTAAGGGTAACTTTTTTTTGTCAGTGTGTTTTATGCGCCAACTGTAGCGCGAATTTGAATACGAAATATGAAATTTAGTGAGTGTATGTAAATTTTAGCATGACTGTTCGTCTAGATTTGAAACTTTTCCTCTTCTTGTGATATCTTCAGGAAAAAAATAATTTGTTTTATTACAAACATTTACTTGTTTAATTACTGGCGTAATAAAAATTATTGGCTGGAAGTTAATTGACAGATTGAAAGTTTTCTTAATGATTAATCATGAAGGAATGTTCTCAAGGAACGTTCGTCTAGATTTGAAACTTTTCCTCTTCTTGTGATATCTGCAGGAAAAAAATTATTTTTTCTACCATTTTAATAAACCAAATGAGGATATGTTAGAGCTAATCCGTTTTATATTGTTTTATGATATGTGTTTATTTTCGTGACGTAAATAGTTTAAGTGAGTGTTCTATAAGTTGGTTAAAACTGTATAATTATGAAAAATTATGAAAATGGCAAGAAATATTTCGTTATTAATTTTACATTATTGATGTTTCATTTATAAAGATGCCCATAAATTTGGAACTGTGTATTTTATGATTTTTTTAAATCTTGTTGAAATAAAAACTATTGAAATTGATTGCAAGGTGACAAAATTAACAATTTGTCTTGTAATGATAAAAGTAATGGTAATGGTGTGATATGATAGTCAGCTGCTATAAATTTATAAATTTATGACTTAACACAATTTTTTAAACTCACTATTATAATTTGGTTTTGCCAACCCAGTCTAAAAATTAAGTTCAAACCTTTTTAACATGTGAGATTTTTTGGAGTTCTCAATTTTTTTTGTTTCCTATCTAATCGTAAATTTAAATCATTACTTTTAAACTTTATAAAATGCAGCCTAATACCTTATTTTTGAACTGAGAATATACAAATTTACTTTCGAACTGACCAATGCTGTTAATTTTTCAATCAATTTTTAACGAGCTTCTCAAAGAACGGAAAGGTTCAAATTATAATTATTTGCCTAGACAAATACCATAATAAAATTGTCACCAATGTCTTTTAATCAATAATGCAAGTTACTTTTATGAAACCAAAACGAATATATCTATGTACATATATATATATGTATATATATATATATATATATATATATATATATTTGTGTTAGAAATATAATATTTGACTATTTATTGCACCGTAATTTTTTAAAATTTATCTTTCTTCGGCTGGGGTTGGGAAGAATAGTATTTATGTAATCCGTCTCTTGAAATTTCAGTTTCACCATTGCCTACGATTCTAAATTGCAAATACTATACATTACATTTATAGTTACTTTCATTTCATTATGTATAACTTTAATTTCACAGCTAATGTATAATTTTGCTGAATATCCGCTGAACAATAGTTTTTAGCCTTTTAAAATATGCGTAATATGTTGTAATACCGAATGCAAATTTAATGTCTGAAGTAAGTTTATTTAAAAAAAAATCAAATTATTTTTGCGTCTCTAGGTAACGGGAAACTGGCTTTTTCATGAAATATTGATCTTGAAATCGATTTTAAATTACCTTTTAGGAAAAGTGAAAAAAATTTAAGTGCAATATGTTTAGCAGTTTTCATATGATGATTTAGTAGTTGTGTTTATATTATATAGTTACTAAAGAAGGCGATAATATTCAACATATTTTTTTCTCCTTAATTTTTAAGCAGGTGTAAAATAATATAATTTTTCGAAAAATGACTGAAGATCTTAACTTACAAACTTTACATAGAATTATTTTTAATTTTAGACAGCATATATAAAACAAAATCAAATTATATTTAAACTCAAACAGAGTTATAAAAATAATTTTCATCAAACAATTCACATTCCAATGCACATTTGGAAAAAGCCTGGATAAGGTAATAAATATATCAGTAACGATGTATTATTTAAGATCTATATATCTTCGCAGACACATATGCATAAATAAAGATAATAAAGCTTTCCAAAGGCTGTATTAACATAAAACAGAAAAACGTCATAATAACTGTAGGCGGGATAAAACTACGAGCTACGAATACATTCACGTCAACACAGAATTTATTCTGGCTATGCATATAGAGCTTGGGAAAGATATGGGTCACTGTGTTGGAAAGAGAGTAATGAAAAGACATGTCTTGTTAAGCAGATTTGAGACTGATCCAGGCTTTCGTTTTCGTTTTGTACCACACGAGAAAAACCCGTCCAGTTTTGCATTTAGTAATGAAGGTTTTTATGATGGTTGTTTAAGTAATTATTTACTGTATTTAAAATACATACTTTAAATTTTTTTAAATATGTAAATATATTTAAAAAAATTTGAGTTTACATTGTTAAAATTTTGTTCAGAAAATTGTTTTAAAATATATGGCGTAACTGCCAAATCCACATACCCGACATAATTTTTCGAGTTCCATTGTAAAACAACTTCATATATTTTCAAGGCAAATCATCTTAGAAACGAGGAAAAAAAAATTTGCAGCATACCTCATTGTGGGAGTGTTTAGAATGGAGTTCCCGTTTAATTTTCTCTATCTTTTGTTGGTAACGTTTACGGATTGTTAATTATTAAGCTACAAATTCGTTTGTAATACTTTTACTGTATTACATTGTGTAAACATAAGTTATTTTTTTGATATCACTCACAGCAAACTTCATGGCAAAAAAATATTATCACAATCTTTCACATCGATGACATTTAAACTTGAATGTTGCCAAATTAAAAAAAATAAGTCACTCGCCTGCATATAGGGATTCTACAATTTTTTTAAATTTTTATCAAATGAATGTTTCCCAAAGGATTATTTCATATCAATGCGCAAGTTGAATTTGAAAACGATGTATTTTTAAAATTTTTTTAACAAATAAAGTAATAAAAATTTTAATACGACAATATTTCAAATAATCTTATTTTGATTAATGTTTTTATTTTAGACACCGTTGGTAATTCTAGATAAATGGAGTATATTTTTAATTTTCGTTATTAAAATTTTCCATAGGGAAAATTTATCTGGTGAATTATAAAAACGTTCGCGCAGCTATAATTGAATTGAAAAATTTTGTGATGTTAGAATCTAAGCTTCAGTATAATAATGTTTGACAGCAAAGAGTTTAATTTTTTCTTAAAAAAAAGGAAAAAAGGCCAGAAAACATATCTAAAAAAATCAACGATTTATAACCATATATGTGGCCTTACTTTCCTATCTTTTAATTTAAAACCTATATTCAATTTATTATTTCAATTCAGTTAACTAGTAGCAAAACTCTAATTATGAATCGAAGAAAACAATTTTAACTTAAAAAATAATAGTTCAAAATCTCTCTGCTTTTAATTTTTATTTAATACGTTTAGAAAACAAAATTAATAAACAAAGTGATGAAAATTACTCAGTTTTCAAAAGTTCTTAAATTATCCAACAACGTAGCAATAAATTTATCTTGTCTTGCCTATAAAATAATCAATAATGTATGGATCGTTTTCTACATTTCGATACTCGATAAAACAACATATAAATTTGCCAATATAATACATAGGCCAAATATTCGGTTACATTAATTTACAAGCAGATTTGGAAAAAAATTAGTGAATTAAATAATAAAGCGTGAATGAATTAATTAGTAAATCATTAAGAAGGTATTAAGTTAAAAAGGTGTCGTGACGCGTTTTCGCCGAAATTCGCCTAATTTTCGACATAAATAATTTATGAAATACTGAAGACGCAAGTAATTTGTGAAGTAGAAATTTCATCACAATTTCCATTTTATTTAAGAAACTAAGTCATTATGAGATGATGTTATGATATTATTATAACATAATTATAAGTGATGATATTGTAACATTTTTGAATAATAAAAAAAAGTATTTACCGTTTGATTTTGGTAAAAATCTCTCTCAAATATTGTAAAATTAATATTATGGGGAATGTAGATATTTAACTAAACTTCATTTTATCGAAAAAAAAGCAATAAGCAACGTATCTTTTTTTAAACTGTTAAAATGATGTTACATTAATAGTTTACAAAAATTTTATAATAATTTTTGTTTCTCATTATCACACGACAACAACTTAATTAACGAAACCAAATCGACTTAGTCATTACGTTTGTAAAGGTGTCACTGAAGCAGAAAATGTAGAATTGCGGTGCTCATAAAATTATATTATTTTCTTTAAAACAAAAAAATATACTCAATTCTACTTAGTATTATAAGACATTAATTAATATAACATCATTAAACTCAGTAAAGAGGGCTTACTTTACTCGTGACCCGTCCTTGATTTTTACCCAGATGTTTACGTAAAGTTTCTTTTGCTAGTGAAGTGGTAAGAATTTGATATGGGGGCATTTGAGGGTAGATAAAATAAGGATTAAATTGTATGAGCGAACCTCTTTTGTTCACTACGTTCCTTATGTGCCGACTGTGTGCATTTTTGAATTCGAAATGTGAATAAATTTTAGAATTCAATGTGAATTCTATATATATATGAAATCAATAGCTCGAATGACGATTTAGTTTACATTATAATTTGATCAAGACTGTGCATAATTAATTAATGGAAATGACAACAAATATTCTGTCATTTATTTTATATTTTTTTTTATACAATGTATAGAAGTATACATAAATATTATTAAATAACTTCTTTTATGATTTACGTATTTTCACCCTTGCTTAAAGTAGAAACGGTTTCACTTGATTGCATGATGACCAAAATTTGTCTTCTAATGGAAACGTAATGACAATGGTAGAATATTATATATAACTGCTATGGGTTTATGAATTTACGACCTAACGCAGTTTTGTAGAGTTACTGCAATAGGATAGACAAATACTCCTAAATTGTTTTTTTTATATAAAAGTACTGAAAATATGAGCAAATCCAGTAAAAACCTGCATTAAAAATATGAAAATTATTTAATAACTAAATCAGTTATGATTTTCTAAATTTAATCCAAATTAAAAATTGATTCTTTTATAACAAAAAGAGCATTTCTTAAAATTATATGGTAATTCGCATTGATGACCAATGCAAAAATTAATTTTAAACCTTCATAACTTGAAAAGTTTTCATGATTTAGGAATTTTTGTCACTTATCGTCAGTTTACAATTCTAAATCATAAATTATACAATTTAAATAAAGCAGTCTAATGTCCCATTGTTGGGTTACGAAAATGATAGTTTACTTAACAATTTACGAATTCCGAAATTTTGCAATCAAATTTTGGAATGTTTATCAAAGAATAAAAAGCTTAAAATAGCAATTGTTTACGGTAACTAAGTCCCATAATAAAACTTCAGGCCGGTGACTTTTCGATACGCACTGGAAATTATTAGTTTTGTGAAATAAAAACGAGTAATTACATATTTGTATCAGTTATAAATAATATTTATGTGTCTGTGATGTCATTATTTGTCAAAAATTACCTTTCCCTTAATTGAAAATGGGAAGTATTTCGCTTGCGGCGGTATATTCTCCATACTTGGTATGTGTGACCCACAATATAATATTGCAGTAGATAAAGAGATGACAAAGTAAAATAATTTTTTATAATTAAATATTTCGTCACTTAAAAATGCAGCTTAACAGTTTTCTACAATTTAGAACTCCAATTTTATAAATTACACATTAAGACTTTTATTTCATTGCTAATGTATTGCTTGGCTGAATACATAGTAAGTCTAGGGATAGTTTTTAGCCATGTAAAATAATATGTATCATTCAGGACAATAAATGTAGGACAAAGAAAAACGCCATTCGTTGGCTATAAAGGAATAAATTGTCATTGAAATAACATGTAAAATACGTCCTTTTTCTACTAAAGTGCAAAAAAGAAATATTACCAGGTCATCACCTCATCTTTTCAATTTTATTTTGACGACAATCCATTATTTTTCAATCAATGTCTTTTTTTGTCCGACGTTTATTCCTGGATACCGCGTATTTCGGATCTTGAATAGAATCGTAACGAATAAAGTAAAAATATCTAAAAATAAATTGATTAATTTTGTGCGTAACAAGGTATTCATAAAAGATTGATCTTACCATGGATTTAGAATTAACTTTAAAAAAAATTGGAAAAATTTAAGCACAATCTAATCAGTTGTTTCTATGTGACAATTTATTATACATGTTGATATCAAAATACAACCAAAAGAAGGATAAAACATTCAAAATAATGTTTTCTCAATAATCTTTAAACAACCTAAAATGAATTTTCGGTAATTCTGAAAGATTATGAAGATCTATGCATAAAAGCATATAAGCATCATATATCTATGCATAAAAGCATTTCAAGCCATTTTCTTATATTTCAAATGCTATTTATCAAAAGGGCGGAGCTATTAAATCCATCTATATCAAACAAGTCCCGTCTCAATGTAGATTTCCACAAAGCTTGCATAAGGTAATACATTCGTTGCCTAAATAATGCCCAATAATCGTGAAAGATTAAAGACCCAAGTATCTACGCATAAATAAGGATACAAAATTTTCCAAAAAGACTATTTTAACATACAACAGGTGAATGTCAAAATAAAAGCTGAAGGCGGGATAAAGCTACGAGCTACGAGTACATTCTCGTCAACACTAATTGCTTTATGGCTACGCATATAGAGTTTCGGAAAGACACAGCTACTGTATAGAAGGGCGTGCAATAAAAAGACATGTTTTGTCAAGTGGACTCGAAATGTATACAGCCTTTCGTTTTGTACGATGCGAGAAGATCTTTCAAGTTCCGTATTTAGTAATGAATGTTTTGTGACCATTGGGAAAACAATTTGCTGTTAGTGTTTTAAAAGTACATTATTTCAATGAATTTTTTTAGAATTAGATTATTAAAATTTTATTCGGAAAATTGTTCCAAGGTGCATGAAATTACAAATTGTATAACCTCTTATCCAATATAATCCGCAAACATATGTACATTTTCGCGGCTTGTACTTCATGTTTTGATTTCCGCAATAAAACACGTGAAACATATAATTTATTGTGCTTTCTTAAATTTTCTCATATTAAAAAATTGGGATAAAAGTTTCTTGTAGCCTGATACAGTATGTGGGACACTGTGGCAGGTTTCAAAAATATTTTTAGCCTGCCACAGTGTCCCAGACACTGTGGTATGTGAAAGTATCTGGAAGGATTTTGGAAGTATCCAAAAAAACTCTTACGCGGAAAAACTCATATCAAAATTAGTTGACGGTAGAATTTTCTAGTATACTTAAGATATTTAATTAATTAAATGGAATATGGTTTGTAAATTTAATTTAAAAAAATGCAGAAGAAGAATACAAATATCAAGTCTAACTTTCGTGGTATTAGAACTTTTTTTCAGTTTATTGGGCCTTTACGGGACGCACAAGCACGACATAAGAATTGTTAAAGTATATGTAATTTACATTTCGCGTAATGACTACGGAATCCTAATTAGTGCGTGATCCGACTTGGAATACTTATGAAAACAAGGCGAGGTCAGGTGCGAATCTGTTTCGCGAGTCAATGGTTTTGTAAATGAAAGTTAAATTACTTGGCTTATCATAAGTCGGCACTGACATGGAAAATACTTACGCACACACATATACACACACACTCACACACAAATGTCCGCATGCACGCACACACACACGCACGAACGTACACACGAGCGCTCACGCACGCACGCACACACACACACATCCATATATGTATGTATGTAATATTATCTAACATAATGAAATATATACTGTATTGAATATTTCATAAACTATAGTTTTTATACAATTTTAACGTAAGTTTTAAAAAGGTGTTTCTTTTTCATAATTTTTGGTGATATATTTTTACATAGCAATGCTACGCAAGATTACAAAAAAAATATTTCGAAATCCTCATAACCCTTTCAAACTATACTTTTTACTATATATGGAATTTAAAAAAGTCAATAAGTTTGTTTACTTCGCAAACGCTTGCTTATTTCAAAAGAAATGACTAATTAAACACTCTAAATAAGAAGGTCAACTACCTCAATGAATTCAATCTGTCCCTTTTAATGTCCGCATTTTAAGGGAAATAAATGTGCCTTTACGACGCCGTAAATTTGATTTACGCATTTGAAATCATTCATCGCAAACTTTACGTGAATATGAGCGAAATGAAAATATTATGACAAGCTTCCCTACTGGTGACGTTTAAAACGTTGATGTTGCAAAATTAAACGTTAAACGTTTATTATATTGTGTAAATAATCATTAAATTTCAACTAATATTTTTATGAATGTACTTAGTTGCAATTATTTTAACCATTCGCCCATCTTGTGTCGTTACGCGTTTGTTTTTTAACCTTGGTCGAATTAAGGACAAAAAATACTTTACTGAAACTATCTTCCGTATTTGTGTGAAATACGTAAGTTAAGTTCCAATGTATTGTATTTCTTTAATTTTGGGAAGTGAAGTAATCAAAAATTTTTAATATGAAATTATTACCAAAACTCCCGTTTTGGTTAATGTTTCCGTTTTAAACACTATCGGTATTGCTGTATAGAGAACGCGTTAAATTTTCCTAATAATTAGTCGTCGGAAAAGATTTCTCTAGCGTATTATAAGAAAGACTGTAACACTTTATTGTTTTTTCATTTGCGTGTGATGTTAAGAATAATTTTTTTTTAAACTTTATTTGGACAATTATTTAGATATTAACCTGGAAACGAATGGATGAATTTAAATTTTGTTGTTCGCAGAAGAAATGTCAAATAAGAAATACTTGTCCATGAAAACCACTTATAAACTAATTAACCTCATAAATATGGCCTTGTTTTAGTATCTTTAATAGGTTTATTTGATTTATATTTAACTGTAACGGATTTTCAAATTGAGATGAAAAAGATATTTTTTTCAATAAAGATATTTTTTTTCGATAAGACAAAATAATTGCTTCAAATTCTTACTTCATATGTTCAGAGACAAAAATGAAGTAATAAAACGTTAAAGATTTCTCAATTATAACTTTTGTAAATATATTCAAGGACGCGGAGATTATTTTGTCTCCTGCTAGCCTAAAAAATGCTCGATAATATATAAGTCTTTTACTATGTTTCGTAAAGTATGTATATATATATATATATATATATATATATATACATTAAATATTATTTTATTTATTATACCTATTTTATTTCACTAATAAAAATTCACATATGTATTATTAAACTGGATGTTTTATGATTTGAGCGTTTTCACTCCTTCTTAAGGTAAATATGAGTTATTGTTTAACTTAACTTCATGACACACAAACATATATATATATATATATATATATATATATATATATATATATATATATAATGTGTTTCTAATTCTTATCCTTGGATAATATGGTGATCAGTAAAACTATAGCATTGAGTTGCTCTGAAAAGAGATTTATTACATAAACAAATGTTTACACTTTTACAAAACAATTTATAACGTTAATTAATTAATCACAAACTCACCTGAAAAGAGAAACAACATTTAAAGCTATTGCTTCACTAGTTCGTATCAATTAAGTATTAAAATATTATACTATATCATATTATAATTCATTGATCGTTTCTAAGAATATAACCTATTTTTCTATCGTGGCGTGGCGACATGTCCAAGTGACAGCTAGCACAGATCATATGCAAACTTCATGCTGAATGAAGTGTCACTCACTTCGTTTACATCTCCCCCCCTCCATAGGTAATTATCAAAATTTTAACGTATTACTACCACTGGAACGAGTTTTGTTATGTGGAAAAGGTTTGACTGTACCTTTTTGTGTCCCGTGTTTACTTTGTAAATTGAATTAGATATTTTCTCTATAATTTGATGTGGACCAATTTTCAATTCATCTAGTTTTTTTCGGTTTAACCGATTTCCGTTTTCAACATATAATTAATCTCCGACTTCAAATTCATAATTTTTTCTGTTTTTATCAAATCTTTTTTTATTATAATTATGTGATTTTATACTATTTTCTAAGGCAATCTTCCGGTCTCGTATTAAATGTTGATTCTGTAATTTATTTTGTTTCAGTTCGTTTGGTAGAATGTCCACACTTTTTCCCTGCAGTAAATATTTTGGGGAGAACCCTGTCACATTATGTTCGGTTTCGTTATATTTGTTTGTGCATTCGTGAGCAATGGTAGTCCAAGCGATCTTATCTCTTTTTTCATTAATTTTACAACGAATTTTATTAACCAATGTTTGGTTTAATCTTTCGTTCAATCCATTAGAAAATGGTGCATTTACTGCAGTGAACACTATATGTATACCTTCCTTTTCTAAAAAATACTTAAATTCTTTTGAATTTATACTCGGATATTGGTCTGACAGAATCAAGTCTATTTTATAATCTTGTGTTACTCTTTGGACTAGTTTTATAAAGTCGTTTGCATTCTGAGTTTTGGATGTCAAAATGTAGGCGTAACGAGTGAATTGATCTACTAGAAGATGTAAATTCGTTTTTGTTGAACGTGCACCACCAAATCCACCTACGGTATCTATAGACACTATTTCGAATGGATGTGTGGCTGGTCCTAAGTGAGACATTAGTCCAAACTTGTATGCTCCTCTTGATTTATTTTTTATACAAACGTCACAGTTTTCGCATATTTTTTTTATGTTGTCTAATAAATGTTTAGCTTGATAAAAGGGTTTTATTTTTTTTTCTACTTGTTGTTTTCCTATGTGGCAATAGTAGTGATGAACTTGTTTTATAATATGTTTACTAAAGTCTTCAGTTAGTATAAACTTTTCATGTTTTCCAATCTTTTTATAATATATATTATTTTTATAAATAAGTTTATTTATATTCTCTTTTATATCTTCGTTTTTATTTTGATCTTGTTGTATACCTTCTATTTTGATAAAATTAACTACTTTTAAACTACTTTCTTCATTTTCATCTGGTTCTAACACTGGGTTTCTGCTTAAGGTATCTGCCTCTATATTATATTTTCCCGGAGAATATATTATTTTAAAATTGAAATGCGACAAATAAAACGTAAGATCTCCCAGTTCTTCATCCGTTCTGGCTTTTATATTCATTTTTTCTAAGGGTTTGTGATCTGAAAAAACCGTGAATGTGTTTCCTATAAGCCAATGTTGCCAGTATTTAACCGCCTCTTTTATAGCCAGACACTCAAGATATATAGCTTTTCTCTGTTTTTGGGAATTGTTTAATTTTTTGGAAAAATATGCGCAAGGTTTTTCATCACCATTGGGTTGAATTTGTTTTAAGATTGCAGCTATGCCTTGTATGCTAGCATCTGTATAAATATTGATTGGTAAGTCTGTATCAAAGATTGCTAGGATTGGTTTTGAGCATAGTAGTTTTTTTATAGTATCAAATGATTCTTGACATTTATCGGACCAGACAAATTTTTCTCCTTTTCTTAATAAATTATGTAATGGATCCAGCGTTATTGACATATTTGGTACATATTTTCCATAGAAATTTATTTTTCCCAAAAATTGACGAACGTTTTTTTGTGTTTTTGGAATCGGAAATTCTTTTATGGCAATTAAATTATCCTTTAGCGGAGTTACCGTGTTGTTTTTTATTATATGCCCTAGATATTTTACCGAGTCCTGTGCAAAGTTACATTTCGTGAATTTTAATTTAAACCCTTCTTTTAAGATTGCTTCCAATAAGAAGCATAAGTGTTCTATATGTTTCTCAAACGTTTCTGAAAATACTAAAATATCATCTATGTAATTAACAGTAAAATCTGATAATTTATGCTTTCTTATAATACTACTCAGGATTCTCTGAAAAATGGCGGGCGAAGTTTTTAAGCCAAAAGGTAAACATGTCCACTGATAGTGTGCATTCTGGGTAACAAATGCAGTTTTTTTTCTATCTTCAATCTTAAGAGGTATGGACCAAAACGCCGAGTTCACATCAAGTGTTGAAAAAAATTTACATTTCCTCGTTTTTATCATTAAATCCTCGATTACAGGAAACGGTTGCGATTGGGGAACTACAATCTTATTCAATTCTCGAAAATCTATGCAAAGCCTTGATCTTCTTCCTTCTTCTTTTTTAAATGCTAGTGTTACCGGAGCCGCAAAAGGGCTATATGATTCCTCGATTAAATTATTTTCTAGTAGTTTTGATATTTGATGTTCAATTTCTTTCATGTCCTCAATAGAGCACCTATATGGTCTCTTACTGCAGTACTTATCTATCAACAGATCAATATGTGCTTCGTAACCTTTTACTGTACCTATATCATATTTATCTTTAGCGAAAATTGAATTATATTTGCATATCAATTGATCAATATCAGATCTTTTTTTATGATCTAAACGATTTATCGTAATATCAAAATAATTGACCCTTATATTTTCATTAAAGTTTATTTCATATTCGTGAATAATAACTTGTTTTTCATTTTTATTTATCCCTATGTCACTACCTGTACTGCCAGGAATTTGTTTTGTGATTATAGGTTGTTTTTCTTTGTTTTTTATGTATTTTGTCTTATTGTTATTGTTGTGGATATTTTGCATGATTACTAAATTCTCATTTTGAGTTAATTTAAATTTTTGAACACAATCTAATCCAACTAGAAAATTATAGTCCAAGTTTCTTCATCTATAACAAAAATATCAACATGTTTTTCAATTTCAAAAATTTTTAGTTTTAAAGTTACCATTCCTATTGATTTTTTAGGCCGTTAATTGTTTTCAAACCTGCTTTTTTATAATGAGTTGGTATTTTTTTTAAAGATAATAACCTTGAATTTATTAAGGACACATTGGATCCTGAATCATAGATTCCTGATGTTTCTAAAATGTCATTTATTAGTAATTTAATTTTAATTAATGGCGGCACTACCAGTTTTTTTGGTTAATTTCATTTAGTTCAGTCTCTAATTCTGAATTGTTTACACTCCTTATCTGATCGTTTTTTGTTCTATCATTATTTTTTTATCTTAAACCAACATTGTGATTCGGGATGGTAACGTGTACCTTAATTTCCTTTTTCACAAATTTTACACGGACTAACCATGGGCCTTATATTTTTACCTTTAATTTTACTTTCGGAAGCTATTATCTTTTTATCAAATGTTTTTTCATTTACCATGTGCTCTAAACTTCTTATATTATTAAATAAATCTTGAGTTTCCTTTAAACTATTTCTATCAATTTTATCCGCAATGAAATTCGGTAATCCGGTGGCGATTAGATCAATTAGAGTATGTTTATCTATGGACTTATATATTTCTAATAGCAGTTTCTCTTTTTTTAATGCATACTCCAGTAATGAGCCCTGTCTATACTGAAATAACATTGCATTGATCGGTGACCAACTCTTATCTGCATATGTCTCACTAAAGTTTTGTTTCCACATAGCCCATTCTGAATTTATTGTGTATTTAATCAGCATAGAACTATACCAGTCTTTACAGGAATCTTCTAAAAATAACCTAAAAATTTCAATTTTTTTGATATCCTCCTCTATGCCTAAACGTGCACATTGCGCTTCAAAGATTGTTATCCACTGGGACACATTGGTAATCTTACTACTAAATTTTTGTATAACAAATTTTTCTGCCATTTTTCCCACATTAAAAGGTTTTGATGATTCATTCTTAATTTCAGCGAAGCTTTCCATGATTTTTATTAGATATTCTTCAGAGATTCCTGCTGTAGAAGTTTTCGGTGTTTCTTTTTCCTCTAAAAGGTATCCCATGAACTGTTTATTTCCATCTTCATCACAATAAACCGCCTTTGTTTCTGGGCTCATGGATATCCATACCTGTCGCTTGTCATGCCGTTTTTGTAAAGTAGCTTTGATTTTTTGAAAGATTTGTGTTTTTATTATTGCATCGTGTAGTTTTACCGGTTGTAATTTATCCGGGAACACAAAGGTATTGCCGTCTAAATCGGTAATTGTTGTTATACAAATAATATTTGTCTTCACATCTTCACTGGCCTTGACTACGAATTCGAACTGCAATTTGTCCATTATTCTTGGGAATTAGCTGTAGAAATGTTGTTTTATAATGTGTTTCTAATTCTTATCCTTGGATAATATGGTGAACAGTAAAACTATAGCATTGAGTTGCTCTGAAAAGAAATTTATTACATAAACTTTTACACTTTTACAAAACAATTTATAACGTTAGTTAATTAATCACAAACTCACCTGAAAAGAGAAACAACATTTAAAGCTATTGCTTCACTAGTTCGTATCAATTAAGTATTAAAATATTATACCATATCATATTATAATTCATTGATCGTTTCTAAGAACATAACCTATTTTTCTATCGTGGCGTGGCGACATGTCCAAGTGACAGCTAGCACAGATCATATGCAAACTTCATGCTGAATGAAGTGTCACTCACTTCGTTTACACATATATATATATATATATATATATATATATATATATATATATATATGTACATATATAACTTTTATAACATAGGAATCATTCATTTCTAATGATTTTCCACTTCTCACCATCTTGTTACTTAAAAATCATGAATTACAGACTTTAGAAAATCGAGTTAAATACCTGATTGTTGGATTACACAGTACTTGTTTACTATTAAAATTATCAATACCATTAGTTTTTTAATATAATTTTAGAATGGTTATAGAAGAATGAAAAGCTTAAAATCATAATTAATTACCCTAATTAAATACTATAATAGAATCTGACGCCGGTTATTTTAGTACCAACTTATAATCGTTAGTTTTCTGAGCAAAGTAAGCAAATATTTAACTTTCTATCGTGTCATTATTTGTTAAATGTTATCTTACCCTCGACTGGCACCGAAAAGGTTTTTGTTTGTGGCGATATGTTCTCCATACGTGTTTACTATGTATATATTTAACATATATTATAATATATGAATAAAGAAATGAGAAAAGGAATATATTTTTAATAAATACCAATACAGTCTCTTGAAATTAGAATTTAACAGTTATCTACACTTCTAAACACCTTATGTTTAGGTTAAACATTAACACTTTATTTAACTGCTAATATATCGTTTGGCTGAATATTCCATGCATCGTAGGTTTTAGCCATGAAAAATATATGCTCTATTTTTAATACAACTCTAATTTAAATCTTTATTCTAATTTAAAAATTTATTAAGTAATTTTTGCGTGGCGACATGACAGAACACATTCTTTTTCATGAAATGTTGGTCTTGGCTTCTATTTTGAATTAAGCGTCACAAAAATTAAAAAAAGTGCAATTTATTCCGTGCTTTTTGACGATTTAATGAATATGTTTAGGCTTTATATAAAAAGAAAAGAAAATAATATTTACAACTTAAATTTATTTTCTCCATAAATATTAAAAATATGCAAAATGATGGTATTTTTAGATAAATTAGTGTAAATATATTACTTCTGGTTAAAAGCTTTTCGTAGAATTTTTTTTTCATATTTAAATACTACATGTCAATGGACATCAAATTATATTCAAACTCAAACAGAAAGATTTATAAAAATCATCCACATCAAACAATTCCAATCTCATACAGCTTCCTTCAAAACTTACATAAGGTACCGAATATACCAATAACTACAAAACATTTAAATCCCATGTATCTACGCCAGTACATAGGCATAAACTAAAATATAAAGCTTCCTGAAAGGGCTACATAATATACAACAGACAAACGCTATAATAAAGGCTGTAGGCGGGATAAAACCACGAGCTACGAGTCCATTCACGTCAACACTGATGGTTTTGTGGTTATGGATATAGCGCTTCGAAAAGATACGATTACTGTATCGAAGGGCGCTAGATAAAAAGGCATGTCTTGTCAAGTGGACTTGAGATACATCCAGACTTTTGTTTTGTGGAGCAACCTTAAAATTTTGTATTTAGCAATGAATGTTTTTGTAACCGTTGTTGAAATTAATCATTGCTAGTGTGTTAATAATATATTATTTTAATTATTTTTTTATATTTAAATGTGCATAATTCTTTGCGGATTTTACTCAATTTTTTCGATTCCATATTGAAACACGTAATCCTTATATATTAATACATTTTAGGTAATGTTTTTCCTATTTATAAGGCGCCCCACCTTACTCAGAAGTGAGGATAAATGAATTAAAGGCCTACTTGTGGTGTTGTTGAAGAGGTTTTTTAGGTTCAATTTGTTAGTTTTAATTTTTTATTTCCGTTTGCAAATTGTTAAGCTACGATATTGCTTGCAATTGGTCTAGCAACTCCCATTTTCAAACAATATTTATGGAAAGATCTAAAAAAGTCTCGAAAATAAGTTTTGATGAGTACTTTTAATTAAAATTATTTTTAGAATCTATCTTCATTAATTTTAGAGCAATAAAAAAATTTCTTACGCGAAAATAATACGAATGCGAATTACTTGGCGACTAAACTTTTTATTGTATTTAAGATAAAGAAATATAAATTAATTATTATAATTTAATTTGGAAAATTTAATTTTAAAAAATGCAGCAAATAAATTATTTATCTATGCACTTCAATGTACCTAACTGATACATATGGCGGAACTTATTGCTACGAGAGCAATCTTCTAAAGCCAACCAGAACACCAATCCAACCTCGCAAGATGAGCAGCCGGGAACCGAACCCCGGTCCCCACGGTGCGTCCTGCTGTCAAAGGCTGCTTGCCTTTTGATCAATCCAACACACTAGGATGATAACATAAATCATAATATCACGTTAAATTTCCAGGGCATTGGAATAATTAGAAATTGGAAGAGGTAAACATTTTGGAACAATATATAGTTTTATATTTAATGTAATGATTATGGAACCCTAATTTGTGCGTGGTGTAACTTAAACTTGACCGGTTTCATTGAAAATAAGTTTTTTTGCTAATATTTAATAAAGAAATATTTAGTATTTAAAAGTTTAATAAGGACTTATCAAATAAATGATTTGGAGGCAAATTTGAGTCCACTAATATGTACTTCCAAGCGAAATAATTAAAATTGCCTAAAACAACCACCTCGTAAATTTAAAAAAAATGTTTTTTTTTAGTTTTAACTTTAGTGGAAAATGAAAATACCTCTCCTGGCATTGGCAACATATTTTTTTATATTATTCCTTGTATTTCTGAAGGTTTACTACTAAATTTAATCAAAACCCGTCCAATAGATTTCGCATGAATGACAAATTTGATCTTAGTCCACTAATATGTACTTCCAATGGCAATAAATAATTAGAAATGCCGAAATCCCTAATAAATTAAAAAAAACTCTTTTTTATAGTTTTAACTTCAGTATTAAATAAGAGGGTGGAGGGGTGGGGGCAACATATATTTTCATATTTTTCCTTGAATTTCTGAAAATTTACTACTAAATTTCATCGAGACGTGTCCAATAGATTTTGCATGATTGACAAATCTAATCTTAGTCCACTGATATGAACTTACAAGCGTAATAAACAATTAATAATACCTAAAACAACCTCCACGTAAATCGAAAAAAATGTTTTTTTTAGTTTTAATTTTAGTAAGAAGTAAGGGCGGGGGATGATGACAAATTCTTTTTTCATATATTTTTGTAACTGATGATTTACTAACAAATTTATGACAAATTGTTTTTAATCCTATTAATTAACTCTATAAACGATATTCCAAATTACTTACGAAATTAAAAGAAAATTTAAAAATTTAATTTGCTTATGTAACAGACTTACACTAGTTGAACACTAGTTGTTTCACTCGTGTGAATTTTGGAAAAAGGAAAGTTATAAAAAATTATTTTCTCTCTTATGGTTTAAACTATCGCCATACCAAATTTCATGAAAATTCAGACAGTAGATTTCGCGTAATTTACGAGAAAATTAACATACAAACGGAGAGACAAACATTTTTAAAATAGTTTTTCCGGCTTCAGATAAATCACTCTTTTTAAAATATTTTCCATGTGCTATTTTATTATATGTATAGATGAAGACGAGAGGGACTGAAAAGTCTAAACAATAAGCGCGTGTACCACAATAAATTCGATCTTTCCCTCTTAATGCCCTTTTTAAAATGAAACATATATGCTTTTACGGTGCCATTGCGCGCCGTAAACCTAAGTTATGCTTTTGAAATTACTCATCACAAACTTTATCGCAATACCAGGGCAATGAAAATGTTATGACGACCTTTCACTATGGTGATATCTAAAACCTGGGTTTACCAAATTAATCATTAAATGTCTATTACTTTGTGAAAATAACTATTCACTTTCAACTCATTTCTTTACGAATACACCAGACTACCATTTTTTTAAATCGTTCGCCTCTTCTAGTGTCAATACGAAATTTGTTTTTTTTTAAATTTTCGTCAAACATGTAAATGATCACGAAATGTTTAATTGCAAAACACCGTGTTTTAAGTTTTTTCTATTATATAATCTATTATTTTGGAGTTGACTTAATCTAATCATCTTAATTGCTTTTATATTTTGTTGAACGGTTATTAAAAGTGCAAACTCGATGGTTTGATTATGACAAAGGTAATAATATGGATCTTAGTCAATATTACAGCTAGATATTTTAAGTTTGTGCTAAAATTTATGGTTTAATCGGTGATTTCCCACACCCACAAATTTGATGGTCTGATGATAAACAGGAATGACAACACTTTGATCTAAACTCGTATGCCAGTTAAAACTTTGGGTTTAAGCTCGAATATTTAGTCTCGATATACCATCCTCGCGCGCTCCAACTGAAGGGTTTGATAATGATTGGAATTATATATGTGCGTTTATTTATTTTTAAACTTTAATGTACGCGGTCGATACATGTAGCCGACTTATTGATACAAGAGCAACCTATTATAGCCTAACAATATTTATATATATATATATATATACACAAACACACACACATATATATATATATATATATATATATATATATATATAACACACCCCACTCGGGACCATACGGTGCGCTCCACCACCAAACCAAAGCTGTAAATCTGGGATCTATCCAATATCCCACAGTGGTGACGACATAATGATATTACTAGATCTTAGCAAGAAGTTTTAAATTTAAGCCTAAGTATTACCAGATTCCATAAAATTACAAAAATGTCTATGGATACTCGTAAGTATTTAAAATATTTTAACACTCTTATCTGTTGTGGGGGTGGTACTTGTTCTATTTTGAAGTGCTGCTTTCAATCGGAATCTTCTGAGCGTCTTAGTTTTGTGAATTTATACTTTATGAGTTGCACACACATAACTAGATTATGCAGATGTATTAAAAATTTAAATAATTTTAATATGAAATACAATCTGATCCAAAAAGGGAAGGATAACTGGATGACACCAGCCAAGTGGATCCGACTTTATAGAAAATCCACTTGTGTCTGTTTGCGTTGCAAATAATTCAAGAAGACACTCACTGAAAAGTATTAATGTGAATGTACTGCAAGCATTATAAGAAGTATCTAAAGTAATATCGCCAAACAAGGCCTGGCTCCTAAAAAGACCTACACTTAAAAACTCGTACTTGTCATTATCTAAATAAGTTTAAACTTTGAGCAAATGTGTGAAATCAGTCATAAAAAGTGTAACCCCATTCCTATCCTAGCGTGTCTCCATTTTGATAAAAATTCTTAATTTGACTTCAACGATAAACGTTTTTATAAATTTCGGTTAAATCAGTCTAGATTTTTTAGTTGTTTTCTGTTAGACCTTTCTATTTAAATATTTTTACGCTAACGCGGAAATATATTAATAAAGCCTGCTTGTCGCATCATAAAAAATTTTGGGCCTTACTAAGACTATTAAATAAATACATCGATAAAAGCACTATCCGTTGCATGCACAGTATGCTTTCTCAAATCAATATGAACATCACGCCAGAATTATTGATATTTTTATCTGTTCCTTAGGGCTAAGAAACTAGCAAATTTAGACCTTTGTCATTAAGAAAACATAAATCTACATTACCACCCAAGGAAATAAATATTCGATTCTGAAAAGAAACTTCCTTTATCAAAATTAGTTAATATGAAAAATGTTAATTCTAAACAAAAACTTAAAGCTATATATCAAGTTGGCCAATGAAATAATAATTTTTTCTTTAATTCTGTGAAAGATAAAGCTACTCGTACAAACATTAAAAAACTTTCACATAAGACAAAGGTAAAAATGCAGCTTAAAAAGTTAGAAACTATTCAAAGAAAAGAAAGTCAGAAAGAATATCAAAAAGAAAACAACGGGTGATGTATGGTACCTTACTGCTAAGTTTGGTAGATAGAATACAAAGAGTGCCAAGCTTGTAATCATAAAGAATATAAAAAGTCAGAAAAAAGATGGAGATTTCATCTGTCTGAAGTGCGAGTAAGAATTTAGACGGAAAACATTCTTTATTTTTTAATGAAAAATAAGTGTCAGTTTTTCCTTAGCATTTCTCACAATTTTAAAATTCTAGTAATTTTAAATCTGTAGTATTTTTAGTTATTTTTCATAGAAATTGATTTTTGTTAAAAGGCTAAAGAGCCAATGTAGTTTCCTCATTACTAAAGTGTGTTACGGCACATTATTATTAAAAGGAATAACTGGTTCTAGTTACAGATTATCTGCAATAACTAAAACAATATAATAATTAAAACCTAGTTAATTTTTTTTATATAATCATTACGCAATCGCCCGATTTTGCAATAATTTTGTGAAAAGCGGGCTTTTTAGGCGATTGTGCCTTATTTAGAAAAATATTTGAAATGCAAACACGACTTCACTCAATTTTTTATACGTATAGATAGACATATGAGGGTCTATTATCATCAATCAGTGCCGGTTTATCAGAAACATGATTTTAAATAAATGAAAAAATCATTCAAATATGTAAAGCAAAAACTTACTAAATATATGCCTATGGTAAAAGATAAAATCAATTTCATTTTAATTTTAAAGATTTTTTTATTTTATTTAAATTTTTCGTTTTAATACATCTAAGCAGACACGGATCTTCTAGCGTAATTTTGGCTAAATTATTGTGCTACAAATTTATATTTAAATTGAAACTAGAACTTCTGAACACTTTTTGGTGGATAACAGTTATACACTTTAATTTTACTTAATACACATAGTTGTATGATAGACCATATTAGGCAATAAGGTCCAAACAAAGGCCTCAATACGAGTTTTTAAAATGTGCCTGTTTAACACCGAAACGCAATAACTTATTGTTTCTAGCATTAAAGCCATAATTAAACAATATCTTTTGATGTATATTGATGGTAGTTTTCATGTATTACGCAATTCCCTGACTTTACACATATTTTGTAAAAACTGAAAACTGGGCCTTGTTAGGTGGTTGTACCTTATATCAAATAATATTGGATATGCAAATCACTTAGTTACGATTTTTTTACGTATATATATTTATATATATATATATATATATATATATATATATATATATACCCGATGTGTATCTGCCTCTTAATGGTTCTCCTAAAAATCAATAACCTATAACAAAAACAAATACAATTTTGCACAGATTTGTTTTCAGGACAATTTTACATTTTAGAACTTCTGAAAAAAAGATACACTTAAAATTAGTTATGGGTCCACTTTTCTGATAGCAATAATTGTTTTTCTCAGAAGTCAGTCTATGACGTGTAAAAAATTATAGAATTTAAGAGTGTCTATATCTTATTTATCAGAATTTATAAAGCAATTTTTCCTCTGGTAAGTATATATTTCCTCCTGCTTATGTTACAATATGTTTCTTAAATATATTTTTGAAATTTTGATGCGAAATGTTTTTATTACTGTTCGTACGTCGGTTAGAGAATATATATATATATATATATATATATATATATATATATATATATATATATAATATATATATATATTTATATATATATATATATACACACATATATATAAATATATATATATATATATATATATATATATATATATACACATATATATATATATATATATATATATTTATACAACCAAAACCATAGTTTTACCTATCACTATAAGCATAGAAATAATACACTTCAAAAGTTTTTGAAACTCAAAAGTACATTAAAAAATATCTTAAAAATAATGATAGCCTGATAGTCAACTATAAACCATAAAAACAAACATTTATTTCCTATAATATGCTCAGTATAATAATAAGATTACTGCATTCTACCTAACAAGACTTTTCCAAAAATATGAAGGATCATATAATCAATTTAAAAAAAATAATGAGCTGTCGTAGGATAAATTTAAATTTTTAAATATTAATTAATATAATATAATATTGATACAGTTTTATGATCAGCATAATGACATTTGGACCTAAGTAAATACTACAGCTAGAAATATCGAGTTTGAGCTCCAATATTCGGTTTTAATGAGATGTCCTCACACCATAAATTCGAGGGTTTGATGATGTCCAGGATAATGACACCTGAATATAAGTCAATATTACAGATGGAATTTTTGACTTTAGGCTTCAATATTTAGTTTTATTGGGCAATTCTTTCATGGACACTAGACGGTCTGCCAATTACCAGTATAATTTTACCTGGATATAGAGAACAAATACTCTCTACTACTCTTTTTATTGGGTAGTTCTCATACCATAAATCTGTCGGTATTATGATGACCCGGATAATGACAGCTAGATCTAAGTTAACGTTATATATACATCCTTCGGCTTTAGGATCCAATATTTAATTTTACTGGGCAGTTCTTACATATGCAAATTCGATAGTCTGCTGATGGCCAAAACAAAAAGACCCAGATAGTAGTAACTATTACAACCAGAAATTTCTAGTTTGGGCTCAAATATTTAGTTCTTATACCTACTAATTCAATGATCTGATAATGTCCAGAATAATAACACAAGCTTTAAGCATTATTAGGTTCAGAAGCTTCGAATTTGGGCTATAGTATTCAGTTTTGTTAACAATTCTGAAATGAGCATATTTAAGGTTTCATTATGACCAACGTAATAGTACTTGAATCTTAGTCAATATTGGACCTAGATTTTTGAAGTCTGTGCCCATTTTTTTTATTTCACCGGTGACTCCTCACACTTGCAAATTTGAGAGTCTGATTATGACCAGGATGACAACATCTAGATCTGAGCCACTATTACAGTTAGATGTTTTTGATTTGGACTCTCAGAGGAACTTAATTTTTATACAGTTCTTATGTGCACTAACTCGAGGGTCTGGTGATGACTAAGATAATGGCAACTGGATCATAGTAAGAAACTTTGAATTTCGTACAAATTTCAAACCCCCATTTTACCCCTTTAGTGATAAAATTTTGCCCTCAGTGGTTACTTATGTTTCATAAGGAATATTCCTTCGAAATTGATAAAAACGTTTAATTATTTTCGATCCGATCGATATTTTAAATTCCTTTTCAGTCTCTTAAGCGTTAACATCGAAAATGTTGAAAATATATTTATAATAATTTATTTCTTAGAGTACTTTTATGATGTTTTTATGAAATAAAACCATCTAATATTTTATATAAAGGCAAATTTTTGAACCCAATTTAAGTGAAGAATAAAAAAAAAATAATTTACGCAAAAAAGTTTTATTAAATGACTTTATTCATTCAAACTTTATATTTTATGTTTAAGAAATAAAATGATGTTGATTATTGGCACAATGTGCATTTCTTCACAAATTTTACAAAGGCGCAACTATACCCAATTAAACTACTTACTTTAAGACAAGACAGGAATAAATCATGACAATGCTATACATATAAAAAATCATGAAACGTAAATTACAAGTAATTGACATAAAATTGGCTGCTGAAAGGAGCCAATTTTATGTCTCATAATCTATCATGTGTCAACGATCCAGGCAAAATTGATACGTTACATCCCCTTCCGTCTTTAGTAGTCGTGTGTATTGCCAGCAGGGTTGCGATTGAGATCGCGTGAAGCGTTATAAACTGCCTCTTGTTAATACGTGGCTGTTTAACTTGCGGTCTTTATACACTTCATCATTGTTAATTGGGTTAAAGAGATAATTTACTGAATGTGCAATATGAATAGCATATATTTATTGCACAATATTTATATAATCATTCAAGCATTATTTCATAAAAAAGTGACGAAACAATTCGGGGATTACAAATATAATGCAGGCAAGGACTGACTTTGAATATCAATCTCTTTTCTGTTATGAACATCACTCAAAAACGATTCGAGACCAATTTTGATAGGATTTATTAAACAATATTTTTTATGTTATGCCTCCGAAAGTAAATTTGATAATGCATTAGCAGGATGTAAAGAAGTTGCGAAAAAAAGAAAAAAAATTCACTCTGCGGAAAAAGAATTCATTGTTTTTACGAACAATAGCACTTCTAGCTTTCAATATTTTTAGTACATTCTTCTTGTCATAGAACAGATTGCAGAAATTATGAAGCATTTTTTTAAATTGTTTGTGCTGGATTTTTAATACTTCTCTGACTAACTTCAAAAGTGCCTTTCTGAGTGCCTTCTGGCGCTATATATTCGTATGTTACCAGTCCACGAGAGAATAATTACAGGCAAAGGCTTGCTCAACATGAAACGTTTATAGAATTATTTAACTAGCCTTAAATACAAGTCTATATAATCTGAAAATCGGTACCATGTTTAATTGTTTTAAATTTAACTGATTATTATGATTATTATTATATCAATATATTTAACGGAAATTTAACTGATTGTTTAATTTTTTCCCCATTTTTAGATTGAAGCATAGGCATGCATCATTGACTTACAATATTGAGATAAGAACCATTGGCGCTAAGTTTCTTTCACCAAATATTTTTATGGAATTTTGATAATGTATTTTATAGTATTTTTTAAATACAAAATATATATTTTCACATTTTTTTTTACTTTTGTATAGCAGTAACTGAAGGGGATGTGGGTTCATTTTCGTGATTGTTTTTGCTCGAAGGGAACTGGTATTGGATAAAAAGCGTACGACGGACTGCGGACATTTCCTAAGGAATTCTTTCTTGAACGCACAAAATTACAAGAACTTTTCAGTAATTTGATGCAGAGAAATACCTTTTAAGTACTTATGAAATTTTTAAAGTACAATTTTCAAGATTTTCTTTGGTTTCAAAGGAACCGGCTTCGGAGAAAGTCTATGTAGACATGGTCAAAAGTTAATAAAGGACTACAAAGATATTCTAAGGAACTCTTCAACATATGAAAATACGGGGACCTTTTGGTAATTTGGTAACGATTTGTCACAGATGTTGGCCATAGTCTAATGGACATGAAATGTGGCAACAAACCACCTGAATGATAACAAGTAGTTTTACGGACTTATGTGCTCAATTGACTTTTCTTGACAAGTCCTTTGGTTATAAATGATAACGGGGAGATAACTAAACAGCCAGAAGGCAGGGACTTTTTAATGATGAGGAGTAGACATTTGTCATATTTATGTAAGTTTTATTTTTGACAATTTTATTAGTAAAAAATAATAGCCAGGATGTCATGCTGGCGCCGTTGTGTTGTTATTCATGGACAGATTAAGGAATATATAAGTAGTATGTAGAAGAGTAGTATGTAAAAATGTAGATTAAGGATAAGTAGTATGTAGAAATGTAGATAAGTAGTATGTAGAAAGGTAGATTAAGGAATATTAGCTTTAATTTTTAGGTTGGCTGGAAAAGATTTTAATATCTGTAATTTTTACAATTGCTTTGATTAAATAAATTTTAAATAAAATTTATAATGTTATGTGAAGGAAGGTTAAATTGACTTTTTAAAACAATTATTTAATTTGAACTTATTTATTATAAAAGAAAATAGAAATATACAAAGGTACAGACATTTTACTAGTACAAGTGTTAGAAATGAAGTGTATCTTATGCTTAATCAGTGAGTATTATTATTCTAGGACTTACAGATAACGTACATATAATGTTTGAAAACAAACTAATATTTTAAATATGTTACTTTGACTAGTTGACAGATACATGTTTTTGGGGATATGGACTAATCGTTGGAAACAAGATTAATGGGATGCTTATTTAGAAACAGATCATCTACTTATTTGTAGGGATGACAACTAAACTGATAACAATATTAGTTATTACAAAAGTATCTATAATAACATTTGGAAGCTAAAACAGGATGCGATGTTTACTCTGAAGCAGATCGGTTAATTTATTTATGGAAGTGATAACTTAAACTGATTGCAAAGGATGGTCGTCTAACATTTACGAAGAACGGCTATCTACTATTCCTCCCCTGTTAGAATAAAGATTGGGCCGTCCTGCCTAATCTTTTTGAGCATGATGATGCCGATGGAATGTTGTCGGAGTCTTCGTCTTCAGGAATATTTGTTGGTAGTTGAGGTGTTGTCGTATTCATTGGGATTTCCATATGGGAACGATTTATTATTAGTGATTTGTCATAACAATTATTGAAGATTGTTACACAAGCAGATCGATTAGTTAAATCAGGATCATTATTTGCCATCCGCGCAATAGTAATGTCCATGGAAAACGGCAGTATTTATATGTCACGTATATAATTATAGTTGATATAAATATAAGAGTAAACCATGAGAATGTTGTTTGATTGCATTATAGAAATGTTTGCTTTTTTAACTTCGATAGTGGTCGGCGTATTCTTCGATTTTATCTCGAACATTATTTAATGAGTCTAATGGGGCTCTATTTAATTGAATCGGAATTAACTGTGGATGATTCGGAGTGTCCTCCATGTTATCGAAGTAATCGTCGATTCGAATATCCGGCAAGACTACTGGGTGACTGATATTTATTGATACTGTGTCGTTAATAGTTAAAGTCATGCTTTCAGTTAATAATTTGCAGTTAGGTTGCAGAGTTAGTATCCCTGTTCCTTGTAGCAGATGGCGCTCTGGTTTTGTTTCACACTGAATTACACTCGGTGTTTCTTTACTTAGGATATATAACCAATTGTTATCCCCCAGTGGTTGAAATAAGTCATTGTTTCCAGGGAATGTCGTTAGTACGCAGGAGTCTGGCATCTTTGTTGAGGCGGGTTATGACATCTCGATTTCGCATATAGGATTAATTGCTGTATTGTGAAAGATATAGTTGTAGCACATCATTTTCTTTGAAGCATATTTTTTTGCAGTTACGAAGATCGTTGCTGACAATGTATTGCTGACCATTGGCGTTCGTGCCTAAATAAGTGTAGTCGGGAATTATGTTTGAGTGGAATAGGGAGTCGGGGTGTTTAATGGGGACAGAATAAAGATGATATAAGGTGAATATATGGTTTTGGATGAGGGGAAATTGACTTTCTTTTAATAAGGAGATATAGTCTATGTAATATATAACAAAAGTTTTATTATAGAATGTATTATGGGAAAAGTATTTTCGGTATTTCATTGCTAATTGACTTTGGTTAGCATGGCTAACCTGAAAGAATAGTGAGATTTTGGAACATGAAATTGTCATATTAGATAGTGGTACATGTTAGATATAAGGTCTGAGTCTATTGGCATGAACTAATTGGTTTCGGCCTGATTTACGGATGACATAGCTTTCATTGAAGCCAATTCTGAATGTCTCATAGGGCCCATCCCATTTAGGGTTTCAGTTATTTGGTTTAGGAAGAGGAAGCATAACTTTTTGGCTTAGGATATATGATTTGGGGTTCTTTATTTGACTGTCATATCGAATTTTTGCTTTTTCTTTCATTGCACGAGCATTATTAATGGCTGCTTGATGAGCTATACGTAATCGTTCATGGAGATCGCGAAGATAATCGTGAGCTGTGTAGTAGAAAATTTTTTTCATTGAGTAAAATAAACAAGGTTTGTAACCAAATAATAGTTCATAAGGTGTATAACCAGTAGATTGGTTGACAGAAGTATTGTGACATATAATGGCGAAAGGAATTATCTGATCCCAATTGGGAGATTTATGAGCATAGTACATCCTTATATGTTCTCTAACTGTTGCATGAAAACGTTCTAGAGCACCATTTGATTGTGGATGATAGGCTGTATTAAAAGTGTGAAGAGTGCCTAGAAATTTGATGAGTTGTTTTAAGACATTATTCATAAATTCGCTGCCCTGGTCTGAATTGAACCTGCGGGGAACGCCGAAATGCTGAGCAAAAGTTAAAATCTGTTTTGCTACGGTAATTGCTTCTTTGTCAGGAATAGCATATGCTTGTACGTATCTAGTCAGTTCGTCTTGCAAAGTGAGAATATATTTATTATAGTCGTTCGTGATGTCTGGGTAAGCAACTAAATCGATCGAAACGCATTCAAACGGTTCAGTGGCTTGTGAAGTTATAACCATAAACCTTTTTCTTTGAATTTTATTTCTTTGACATACTAAGCAAGATTCAACATAGTTTTTTATCATTAGTCATACCCTTCCAAAAGAAATCATTACAAATTTTTTTGGTAGTTTCTATGACACCTCTGTGTCCGGAAAGGGGTTGACCGTGGTATATTTTTAAGATATTAGGTATTTCTTGTGGGTTTGGTGTAGTTACTTTATTTACACAAATAGTTTTATTCGTTTCGAAGATATCGGCTAGGTATGCAGTTATGTGATATTGTTCATGTCCTTATTTAAGATCGGGTATATGTAAAATGTCACAGTTATAATTACTTAAACAAGAATAAAGGAGCTTAAAGTAACCTTCTGAGTCCCATAGATCGAAGTGATGGGGTTGAGTGGAACCAAGATAAAATTTTGTTTATTATTAGAAACTAGTAGGTCAATTTCGTAAAGTGATTTAAGTTTTTCTATATACGGTTGGATTGAATACATAGAGTTAGGGTTTTGCAGGAAAGATTATTGTTTCCAGACAATTCGTCTGAAATGGGTATAAGAATATGTTTATGTCCTTCATCAAAGAGGTGATCGGGGGTAAATTGAAGCTTGGGTGTATCATAAGTTGAATAAGGATTGGAGGAATAATGCTCCTAATTTAATTGTAATGAATCTAATTGAGGATCGATGGTTGTTATTTGAGTCATGGTTTGAACAGGGAGTCTTGAAGAGAGTTTTTGGTGCCACATTTGTAAATTATTTCGTAATCGAATTTTTCCAATTTCAATCTCCAACGAACTAGGCGACTACCGGGGTCTTTTACTGAGAATAGCCATGTTAGAGGCTTATGATCTGTTACAATTTTAAATTTTCTACCGTAGAGGTAGGGTCTAAAATGTTTCGTAGCCCACACAATAGGTAAGAGTTCGCGTTCTATTGTGGAATAATTTGTTTCTGCTTTGTTAAGGGATTTCTCCTTGCGAGATAACCGCACCAATCGCGTATAAAGAAGCATCGGTTGTTAAAATGAATTCCTTGTTAAAATTTGGGTATTGCAAAAGTGGAGGGTTTGTTAGAATACGTTTGCACTCGTTAAATGCTTTTTCCTGTGAATCTCCCCATATAAAGCGTACATCTTTCTTTAAGAGACTTGTAAGAGGTTTAGTTAGCTTACTGAAGTTTGTGATGAATCTACGATAGTAGCCTGTAAGGCCTAGCAACGCTTTGATATCTTTACAAGATTTAGGTGTAGGGAAGTTCTGCACTGCTTCTATTTTGGAGAGGTTAGGTTTTAAAACTTCATTGGAAATAATGTAGCCTAAGTAACTTACTTCATGCCTTAAGAATTCGCATTTATCAGGTTGGCTTTTTAATTGATATTTACGGAGTCTAGAGAAAACTTCTTTTCATTTTTGTTCCTGTTCTTGTAAGCTAGATGTGAAGGTAACTATGTCATCGAGGTAAACAAAACAACGTTCGCCCTGAAGTCTACAAAGGACATTGCCAATGCACGTTGGAAGGTAGCGGGTGCATTTTTCAGACCAAAAGGTATACGTAAGAATTCATAATGTCCATAAGGTGTGCTGAATGCTGTTTTAGGGATATCTTTGGAATCTAGCTCTATTTGATGGAATCCGGAAACTATTTCTAGGGTTGTAAAATAAATAGAATGTCCTAACTTGTCTAATATATCCATTATATTAGGTAAAGGATAGCTGTCACCTACTGTTTTTCTGATGCGTTGAGTTTTTTTGTAACTACCCGTATAGGGCTTGTCCATGGTGAACTGCTAGGTCTGATGCTGTTTTGGTCAAGTAATTTCTGGATCTGAGTTTTGACTTCTTTTTCATGAACCTGGGGAAAACTATAAGTTTTGGTGTGTAAAAGGTTATCTGACGTAGTAGGAATTTGATGTTTAGTTTGACTTGTAAACGTAAGGGGGTCTCCTTCTACATAAAAAATGTCCATAAATTCATTTATGACTTTATTTAGCGACTCAGATTCTTCTTTGTTAAGATGGTCACGCCTCACGAGACTTACTACTTCATTTTTTCTATCTAATGAGTTGCTTGACTTGAAAGAATTGAAGGGTAGGTAATTAGTACTGTGTATTTGTTTATTTACAAAATCGCTATAGGGATAAACATTTACTATAGGCGTTGAAATTACTACATCATTATCTTTAGTATTGACACAAGTGACAACAAAGAATTGTTTTAATGAATTGGGGATGAAAATACCGTCACCGATATTTTGTTTGTCTACAATTGCCGTTCCGAAATCCAATGAATTCGTTAGACATGTTATTACTGTTTCCGCCCGGCTATGAAGAATTTGTTTGTTTTCTTTTGAGCTTTGATTATTATCTCCTAAAAGGAATAATGAATACTTTCGATTATTTTCGGTTACGCATTGTTTTCGGTTTTACGTGTATATGGACATTAAACCTTGACATGAAGTCGTTTCCAAGAATTCCGTCTGCTTCGATATTTAGATTTTCCACATAGAATTTATGCAGGGGAAGCTGGTCTAATGAGAGATTGGTAGTACCGTAGGTCTGTGTTGTTGATTGCTGATTTGATACACCTACGATAAAGACAGTATTCGATGCATCGAGAATTTTACTGCCAATTTTTTCTCGACCTATAACTGATATAGCGGCACCCGTGTCTACAAATAACGTTATGGGTTGACCGTCTACATGAAACTTACAATGTAATAGATTTTCAGGCGGTTTGAGGCTGGTTACCCTATTCGTGAGCTAAAAGAATCGAGATTAAATCAGTGGTTTGCGTTGAAACGTCGCGAGTTGGCATTTTATATATAAGTAGATTATTATGAGTAGGTTTTTCACGAGTGGTTAGTATCTTTTTTGAAATTATTGGTTCATTTGAAGGTTTTCGAGGATTGGAGTAGGTGCGATATTCCGTGAGTGATGGGCTGGAGCGGTTTCCCATGATGTGCCCAGTTCGAAGGCCGCTTGTGAATTTAAAGTATTTACGTAGTATAAAGTATTTAAGGTTTTTACAGTAATTGCAAAACTTTTGGAGGTTTGGGGTAGTAGAAATCGGGAGTTGTGATCTAATTGGATTCTGATTAGAAAAGAATAAAGGTAGTAAGGATCTGCGCTTGTTTTTAGGCGAGTTAAATTTATTGTCTTGCTCGATTCATTTGACGAATCTTATCTTCTTGCATCGCGAAGGTTTTTCTACCCTCGAGTGTACTATCATTTACTTCCGGTCGGTTATTGTCGGTTATTGTTTCGTTGGGTTTTTGGATCATAGCTTGTAGTTCTAAATTGAAATGAGCTAAGGTTTTTAAATTTGACAATTTTTCTATCAGAAAATTTTTAAGCTTTCCCAAGAAAGAAATTGTTTAGAATGAACATCGGTAGCTCTGGAGCATATTATCTTATTTAGGGCGTAAATAATAAAGATTGGTGTGCTGATAATGGAGCGAGTGTGAATGCTACGTCGCATGAGCGAATGAACCGGTATATTTCTGTATTGTGTTCTGTATTAAAATTGGGTATTAAATTTATTAATGAGCCTAGACTCAACGTTTTAGTCGGGGGTTTCTGATCTAGAGTATCCTGTATATTGGACGTTTTAGTTGAAGTTAAGGATACGAAAGTAAGATCTATGATTATAAATATATGTTCAAATACAATAGGTGTAGGGAAATTATTACAAGTAATATATATCGACTAATTATAATTATAAGGATTGGATGAGGAAGAGGATTTAGAATAAGTACACTATTTAACCACTCACTACAGAAGCAATATCTGGATGCGCATGCTGGTCCGGCAAGGTAGTTGAAACAAACAAACTAATATTTTAAATATATTACTTTGACTAGTTGACAGATACATATTTTTGGGGATATGGACTAATCGTTGGAAACAAGATTAATGGGTGCTTATTTAGAAACAGATCGTCTACTTATTTGTAGGAATGACAACTAAACTGATAACAATATTATTTATTACAAAAGTATGGTTATCTATAATAACATTTGGAAGCTAAAACATAATACATAATTGCGAACTTAAATATTTAATAGTATGATTATTAAAGTATTTTCAAAATTAATAATGTTTTCCCCATGAACATTTTTTGTTTAGTTTATTCTTCACTGGCATAAAAATAACATGATTATTTAAAAAAATACCACATTCAGTATAATCTTTCTAATACATACGAACATTGAAACGTAAAAATTTAAAAGTATATAGTGTTTTCATTGAAGTATATACACAATTTTATTATTGTTTTCACAATGTTTATTATAGTGAAAACAATAACAAGATGAATATACTTATAGCCTGTTATATTTTCAACTGGGATTATTTAAAAATATTGAGTATCGTCGCTATAATTCAACAAACTTTCGGTAAACTTCTAGTAACGCTGTTTTTTATAATTTACACTTCGACTGTTTTGAAGTTTATTTTTGTCGCGATATTCAAAATATGCCTGAAGAAAAAAACACAATTTTGTGGATATTTTTAATTACACTTTTAGAATCACTTTAAATAAAATTGTGAAATAAATAGTTTTGGAATCCTCATAAGTCACTTTTCTTTGTAAACATCAAAATAATAAAATGAAAAAAAAATTCAATATTTGATCCATCCTTAACTTTAAATTAACGTGAAAATTTTTGACTGCTAAAATGTACGCGTTCATATATATATGTATATAAATATATATACATATATATATATATATATATATATATATATATATATATATATATTTATATATATATATATATATGTATATATATATATATACATATATATGTATATATATATATATATATATGTATATATATATATATATATATACATATGTATACATATACAAAATCCTGTTTCTTCTTTCTATTTTCTTCTATGTCTTTTTTCTGTTAAACACTTTTTTCAATAAGTTAGCAGAAGCCATTTTGTAAGTATTTTTGTAAATGAAAATATTCGGTATTATATCATTTCAAGAATGTATTGCGACGAAAGTACGACACATTTTTCATATTATATATACATATAAATTATACCAATAATCATAGAAAAATAAAAATTTCATATACCATTGTATCTGCCATTTGATAGTTGAAATAATTTGATCTGTTTATAAAATGAAACTTTAATATTTTGGTTTCTGTACATAAACACTTGCAAAAAGATGTAATGGAGTAAAGATAAATGATTGTATTAAAATAAATTTTGAATTTTTTATTCGGTTGGCTGTTAATACGTCTTTATTTTTATTTACATTAAAAAAACAACTAACTCATTTCCGACATAACTTATAAGAAAATAAAAGGATTAATTAGAAATAATATTTTGTTATTATTTATTAAAATCACAGAACAATTAAAGCCCCTAAATACTGTTTTTTTCAAATATTTGTCGGTTTGTCTATTCGTGTGTTTTTCTGTCAGTGTGTCTGCTTGACCAGGTATCATGTAAAAAAAATTTGACTTAATGTAGAGAAGTTTTAAAATGCATAAGGGGTCAACCCTTGATATTTAGTTTTTATTTCATTGATATCTAGTTTTTATTTCACAAGAATTGGTTTTCTCGATCACAAAATGTCGAATTTTATGTTATAAAAAAATAATTTATAATACATTAGTACAGCAACAACAAAGAAGCTAAGCTACTCTGCGCGTAGTTATTACTCTAACATATAGTGCAATATTGTCCATTATTAGATTACGCTACGTGTGTTTAAAATTGCGCAATGAAATTCTTCACCCTGGCTTATATTAGCGAAATGGGGGTGGCGTCGTTTTAGGTCATCTTCTGCATATAACCTATAAGCTTACGAGTACCTTGTTTCCTCAATTTGTTATACAACTGACCTTATAAATATTTGTTATTTAATTAATTTATTAATTTCATTTGGTATTAGCATCTAGGGATTTATTTGTTACATGATTAGTGTGATATAAAAAAATTATTATAGGGAACATAAAAATTGTAACTTTAATTTTTTCTTTTTTGCTTGTCTTTGGGTCCATTTATTTCTTCTCACTTCACACAAAAACTGCTGAAGTGATTTTATTGAGGTTTGGATTCAATGAGTCTGGGGTAATATATAGACAGTAATTCATTAAAAACGAATAACTAGAAGAAGGAATGCTAATATGACATTTCAGCATAAAGCACACTCACGCATAATATTACTTTTATATTAAATTTGATAGATGGCGTTACTTGTATATATCTGAGAGTCAACTTAACACTAATTTCTAAAAATCGACGAGTCTGAAGTTACTGGCATAGGAAGTTTAAAGTTTCCCATTTTAAACATTCGAATTTAACAGCATCACAAAAATTAGTCAAACTGCACACCATTTGTTGTATGTTCTCATTAAGAAAAAGTCACAGATATCAAATACTATGAATGATTTAGTATTCATAACATATCCTAGAACTCGCGCTATGTGGGTTTCGTACAAGTAGGTACTTATAGACATTTAAGGGTATACATTATTTCGATTAAATTATTTACAAATATTAATATTTCACTACCAAAATATATTATCCACTGTATCTTTATCAGGCGTAGATCTTGGTTTATATTCCAAAAATTATGAAATCTGGAATAACTGCTGTAGTTTTCCTATAATAAATTACTAAGATTTTATCCATGCTATTTAATTTCAAATTTTTGCCTAAGTAGTTTTGAAAATAATGGCGGGGCTGCTTCACTTTTGCATGTATTTTTGGATAACTTTTTTTGGAATTTCAAATTAGGAATAAAATCTTTTGCTTTTGTCTTAAAAAACACTGAAGAATATTGCATATAGTATATAAGATTGAAAAAAAATGAGAACTTTATTTACCTATATAAATTTAATAATATGTGTTGTTACGCAAAAAATATATTGCCTGCTCTATCCTTCGGAGGCGTAAAAATATGGCGCAAATTTAAAAAAATATGACATCACTGTAATTTTCATACGACCTTCGCGTAGATTTCTAAAAACTCTTATTTTTTCATAACGTTAAGTGGAAGAGTTGCATATATTTAATGTTAATATAAAATTATAGAACGATGAAAAAAAATTATTTGGGACCTCCAAAACGGACCCTCAACAAAAGGATCCCCACATAAAATTCACATATACAAACGATCCCCATACGGATCCGCAGATACATACGGAAGTAAAATAAAATTCTATTACTTGATATGTCCTCTTTAAAATTTTCAAGTTTTAAATTTAGCGCAGTAAGAAAACATATTAACCCTCACTTGTGAGGGTTAATATGTTTTCTTACTGCGCTCAATTTCACATTTCTGCGTCAAGCAGTTTTTGAGACAAATGATTGTGATTAACGAATGGACTTACACAAGGGTGGCCTTATAATGTTTATGTTTTTCGTTTTGAGCTAAATGAGAAAATTTTCTCGCTCTATGTGTAATTGTTAATAAAGAGGTTTTTTAGATATTTTTCATTTGGAAGTATACTTTGCAAAATATAAGTTATAGCTGCATTTAAAAAAAAAATTTAAAATAAATTACAGCCAGCAGACAGTAAGATATTTTTATTGATAATATGTTTCCTTCCATTAAATTACAAATGAAATGTACTATTCGTTTTCGGAGAGACATCTGACCGATATAATTTCTATTTATATAGAGAACACTAAGGATATGTTATCGACTACATAAGCTCTTTTTCCATTGTCTGTAGATATCGCTCAGATACTTTCTATACTCAATATAAACCTTTCTTGTAACAAATCTTTCCAGCCTAGTATTGTTTATTTTGTTGTAAAATTTAGTTTCAAAAGTTTTTAGATAAATTTTACACGGTATAAAATCCGTAATTTGCATGAAAAATATTCATAATCTCTATAAATTTTTGGCTACTTTGTCAAGTTTCACTTGTTATAAGTTATTCTTAATCTAGAGAAAATAATTACTCACATTCTTATTATTTTTGGTTTTTCAGTATGTCCCTTATTCAGGGTTTATCTAAAGTCTCTTTGTTTGTGTAAAGTTTTTTATTTAGAAATGATATATTTTCTATGTTCTCATACATAAGAAACAAGCACGAAAGTCCAGAAGCATATATAAAGTTATTTTCATTTTGTTTTTTACTTAAAAACTAATTTTCATGCACTAAACCTAGTTGTTAATGCACAGGATTATTTAAAATTAATTTGAAATTTCCTAGGTTATATTTTTCATTTGAAAGCCTTATTTCCAAAATATCAGACCACATTTAAAGATTGATAACAAAAAATAAAGTTACAATTAAAACGCACTATGAGCAGCAATTATTGCAATGTGGTATGAAAATTTATTCATACCACACAGCAAAATTATTGCTATGTGGTATGAATAAATTTTGTTTTGTAATACAGGGATGTAATCTTCATTTTCAGACACGCGCTGGATTGGTTTTATTTCTATTCAACTTTAGAAACCAAAGAGTATTTTTTTATTTTTTTTTATTACAATTTTTATTAAAACTAGTTATCTAACTAAACTAGTTACTAACAATTAATTTGTTTCTGAATTAATATACTATGTGCTGACTAAACTAAGATTTTCCTTTGAATCACTTAGTATTTTAATGTCTAACAAGCTCAAAAGGTTATATTCTTTTGAGTCTTCTAATAGTATTTTGCACATTTGAGAGTCTGGACACTTCTGGGTTAATGTGGTTTTGAAGTCTCTTTTGATGAGAACTAGCAAATCTACTAATAGTATCGTTTACCATCTCAATCTCAAGATCGCGATGGAGATCACAGTTACTGACATACCTAGGCGCGTTAACTACACACTTAAGCATTTTGTTTTGGAATCTTTGTATCACTTGGATATTAGACTTACAGCTGTATTCCATAACTCCAAATTGGGCGTAAGACTTGCTCATACGAAATAAGCTTGTTGTATGTTGAAAGCTCAGAATTACGACCAAGCAACTAATACATTTTTCTGAACTTGATATTGAGTTCGTCGCGTTTCCTCTTAATATGTTCTTTCTACCGAAGCTTGGCGTCGAGAATCATACCAAGATATTTAGCCTTGTTTGCATATGGTAATTGAGTGCCATTAATAAAGACTGGTTGTTGTGTTATCTTTGTATTTGTAAAATTGATATGTGTTGATTTGGATTCGTTTAATTTAATGCGCCTTTTTTTTGTCCAGATGACTACTTTGTTGAGAGCAGATTGCAATTTTCTAATTGAAACTTCCACAGTCTCTCCCACTGCCATTATTGCCGTATCATCTGCAAATGTGGCTGTTGTACTATATAACGTTGTTGGAACATCATTAATGTATAGCAAATACAAAACTGGGACTAGAACACTACCTTGAGGGAACCCAGCTTTAATCAGCTTCAAGTCTGAATACGAGTCTTTGTATTTAACCCGAAAGAGTCCATTATTCAGATAGGATTTTAAGAGTTTGTAGAAGTGATCGGAAAGAAGTAATCTTAATTTGTATAGGAGACCTTCGTGCCAAACTCTATCAAATGTCTGTGCTACATCCAAGAAGACAGCAGAACATTCATTTTTTTTTCTATCGCTCTTTCAATAACATCAGTAATACGATGTACTTGATTAATTGTCGAGTGGTTGTTTCTGAAACCAAATTGGTGTGGTGGTATCAGGTTTCTTTGATCAAGAACAGGCTTGAGACTCTTTATAATTAGTTTCTCAAATAGCTTTGACATGATTGGTAAGAGTGAGATGGGTCGATATGATTCAACTTTACTTAGATTTTTACCAGGTTTTGGTATCATAATAACTTCAGCTGTTTTCCACGCATCTGGGACATAGTTTAGCCGAATACAGGCATTGATCAGAGTAGTTAATTTAACCACAGCTTTTCTTTGAAATCTTTTAAGTATGTCACCTGTAATCAGATCAAATCCAAGTGCTTTCTTCACATTGAGGTTGTTTTTAATTTCATCAGCAACTTCCTTAGGCGTAACTAATGGAATTCTGATAGGAAAAGCATTGGGATGAAGAGGTGACAGAGCATCATCTCCCTCGTTTGGATAGAATCTTGCTTCAAGATGTTGAGCAAACACATCTGCTTTTTCCGAATTATTACGAGCCCATTTTCCATCAGTTTTTTTATAGGGGGTAATTGAGCTAACGGTCGTTTAAGATATTTTGTAGCTTTCCATAGTGAGTATTCAGTTCTGCTATCTGCAGTAAGTGCTGTGAGAAATTTTTTGATTGATAATTGTTTGATGTTTTTTATTTCTGTAGTTATTTTTCTAGTAGTTCTGTTAAGTAGAGTTTTATCATATGGGCTTCTTGATTGATACCACTTTCTTCGAAGTTTTCTTTTTTCTGATATTCGGACTCTAATTTCTTTTGGATAATTAAGACCTTTTAATTTTCTTTTAATAACCGGCGTACTATTTCAGTATAAAGAGTATTTTGATTAAGTTATTTTTTTCACTAATTTTCTATATTTATTGTTCAGGTACTTTATATTAAGCAAGGTATGTTATTAGCTTCTGAAATTTGCCTAAATTTGCTAGTCACAAAACTTTGTATTTATATATTATAACTAATATTTTTCGGTAGATTCTGTATAACAAAATTGTTAATTAGGCTTCTGTGCTTAATACTAATTTTTTAATATTTCATAAATCACTTATGACTTATGTATCGGAGAAGCGGCCCATACTTTCGTCTGTCACGCCAATTCTTATCAGAAGCTGCTTAGAATGGAAATTGAAATGTCGCATATAAATAAAACTTTTTAATTTATAAAATTCTCAACAGCTAACAATCAAAAATATTTACATAGATTATGGAAATATTTTTGAATTTAAGTTGATTAGATTATGTTGGTCGTATTGAGACGCGGGTGCAAATTTGCTCCCGAACATTTCTTTTTTTTTTTAAATAGTTCACCTAGTTTCAACAATACTTCTTTATAATTTTAAGTGCTACATCCCTAGATATGTCTTGAAAAATAAGCAAAAAAATATGTCAAATCCTTGCTTCCAAAACAATTAAAATTAAAATTATAAAAAAACGCATTTATTAGAAACCTACCCAATAGTTGCAGGAGACCATAATAGATAAATAAAATAAACTACCCTGAATACTGTGACATCTTGAATGTCACAGTATTTGGGATATTCACGATATGTTATTGTCACGAGAACATGATAATAAGTCTTCTAGACTTATTTGTAATAGGTATTACTAAATATTTATTTTACGAGAAAGTATATATTATTGATGACTTATGATAAATAAAGCAATTTCACTTCAAACGAGATATGGAAACTTCAATTCACAAGCTATACTTACATTTGGGCAATTTTTTAGATTTTGTATCTTACTGTCACTTTTAAATGCAAGATGAACATATAAAGCACCACCGTTAGTAATAATGATTAATTTTTACAACATAAAACCTACAAATATATAAATAATTGACCTTACAGAGTATATTAGCAATAAAGACATTTCTCCTTCGAGAATTTACTACTTAAGTTTACTTAAGTATTAATTTTCTATTCATATGTTGATGTGGAAAGTTTCTAGAAATTTCATATTGTTTTTCTTTTGTTATACAAAAATTCTTAGTTACTGGTTTCATTACACGATAAATTATTTTTTTCCGCGCTAATATAATCTTCCACTGAGGTTGTAGAGATAAATATCACACTATCAAATTGTATTGTAAATAATAAATTATAAACAGTTGCATTCTATTATGTTACAGTATTATATTTATTAAGTTATTGTTTTCAATTACGCCGTATTTTTGGAGTGTCAACTACTTCGAAGCCATTTTTAAATTACCTTAATATTGTGAAATTTCTCTTGAAATTCAAACAACCGATGTAGGGCAGGGAATGTTTGCGTTCCATTATTACTTTTCTTTTATTTCAAAGTGCGGTCCGTTGATATAAACCCTGTAGAGGAAATTCATGATAAAAATAGCCTTATCCTTGTCCCCTTTATGATACCTATTTTGCCCATTGATATATTATGACAGCAAAGTAAAAATCTTTTTAATCTACCACAAGATGAATAAGGAATTTGACACTTATATCTTGGCTGGATCATAATAACATATTGAGTGTAAATAGGATTGCGGTTCTGCTCTGAAGACATATTTTGATATGACAAAACGCTTGTCCATGGAGTTGTATTGTACTTCCAGTAAGCCAAATATTTGTTAAAATTCATACACAATTTTTATTTTTATAATAATTTTTTTTGGCTGAAAATTTGTGATAGTTACAAATAATGACGTCCTAATTTAATTTATTCCTGGAAAACATGAAAACATTTGATCTAGTCTTTAAATTACGTCAGATTTACATTTACAAAATCCAGTCTACAATTTATAAATTTATGTAGGTAATGAAATCCCAACTGTGAAAACCCAATCTGCTTATTAATGTAATATTTTAAAGTTTTGATAAAACAAATATGAACTCTAAAAAATTGATACATGCACAAACTAATTTTTATTGATACTACTAAACTAGTTAAGTATATGTAGATATTATTATTTCCCGCCATGCAAATATAGTACTTATATAACTATATGTGTATATATATATATATATATATATATAAATATATATGTGATAAATTTATTGCAGCATTTATTGGACTGAAAGAAAAGAAAGGCGTGAAATTATATCAATAGGAATTTTGCGCCTCAAGGATTTGATTCATCGGGTTTAGCTACTCGCACTAATTATCAGATGTGGGTCTTTCTAAATAAGTCCGCCAGACTGGGTGTTTTACATAATCTGTATATAAAATCCAAAAATATCTGAAAGTCATTTCAAGAAAGCTTACACAGATTTTATAGAAAAAAAATAAAATATG
Source organism: Druceiella hillmani (assembly GCA_039881145.1). NCBI lineage: Eukaryota > Metazoa > Arthropoda > Insecta > Lepidoptera > Hepialidae > Druceiella > Druceiella hillmani. Next base: position 15,555,579 of record JAYKKI010000013.1, read on the forward strand.
GCATAAATTATAGAATTAAGTTAAATAATAAAGCCCAGAATAAATATTAAATATTGAAGACCCACTTGTTACCATTAATCAATGAATATAGCAGCCACCACTGAATAACTAAAGCATTTCGGATGAGCTAAGCAATCGTGTATTATCTGTGGGTAAGTCTAGGTTGTTTTTATTAAAGTGTAATGCGAAATAAAATAACGTCGATATTACTAATATGGATTTATGGATTCCTGTTTTTAAAAATTATAAAAAAATGCAATAGCCAATTATAATGATTTTTTTAAACATGACGTAGATGTCACCATGAAATTACCGTAAACATCTTAAATGTAAATCTTCTTCCTATTCCGTATTTGATGGACAAGCTTATTGCAAACGAAACATAATTAACCATTTCTCGTAATTACTTTTCTGCTTACGGTCTTTATACTACGTTAATGCTCAATGGATGAAAGGAAATTAAAAAAGCAAGTTTATACGGCAAAATTAACATGGACGGTATATGATTAAGCAGCATTTCGTAAAGTTACCTAATACGTGCTTATGAGGAACAACATGAATATTTTTGGAATCTTTTCACTGCACTTTGAAAAGGTATACGCCAAAAACTATTTGCGCGATTTTCATAACATTTGTTATACCACATGTTATACTTTATTTCCGCTTGTGAAATCGGATACGTATCGATTGGATTTGAGTAAAGTGAGTGAAAAAATATTTAAAAAACTTACTTGTTTTAATTCGGTGTAAAAATTAATTTAATATTTTAATTCATTTCTTTAGTTACTGGTTGAAGAAAGGTTAAAATAAAACATGTTTTAATTTGTCAGTGTGTTGAACAATTCGGTTAGCTTCACACAAGGCGTTAGGCATATAACTTAATCAGTGCTATTGGTTCGTATGTTAAGAGTCCACACGAACGTAGTTGCGAACAGTAAATAGTTTAATATCAAGCTATTATAGAATGATTTGATTAAAATATATATATATATATATATATATATATATATGTATATACATATATATATATATATATATATATATATGTACACATTTTTTGGCATATTTTTATATATTTCCAGTTGATAGTTGGGTGTATAAAGTTTCAGGAAAAGGTTCTCAATTCCACTGTATTTTTTCATGTGTATTATCTCATATCCCGAAATATGAGCAATTTTTTTCTTTTATTAGAAAGTGTATACGCTCGTACGAACCAATAAAATTGTTAAGAGGCTGACCGTGAAACTTAATATGTACCACAGAATTTTTTCACACAGGCGCCGTGTTCGAATTTGAAAAATATAGGTCTAATAATAATATAATTAAATATGACTAAAATGACATAAACTTTCCCCTTAACAAAGCTAGGGAGCAACGATGAATTAAGAAGGTGATGAGAGTAGCTCTTCAATTATGAAAGGCAAACTCATCGAGATTAGACTCATTTTAATTGTTTTAATTTAGTGAAAAAATAAAAAGGTAAATAAGTAGGTATGTATGTATAATTATACCTTTGATTCATAAATCCTGATGCTGGAGTTGATACGGGGTTCAAACTCCATAGTTAAACGGGGGTTCAAACTCCATATTTTTGACGCTGCAGATATACTCTCTGCCTAATGCACGACCCATGAAGATCTGCTGTTTTTAAATTTATATTCTGGATTTTAAATGGAGCTTCTGTCATAGAACTCTGGGTCCAACTCTACGGTTCTGAGGCTGCAGATGTACTGTTTTCCTAAACTGTGAAACTCGACGATCCGTTGTCTTTAAAATAGTGATTTGGGTCTCAAACAGAGACTGCCATTGACCCCCAGTTTTAACTCCTGACTCCAGTTAGTTCATGAGTACTACCTTTTTGAACCGTGAGACTTGAGGACCTGCTGTTTTTAAATTAGTATTTTGGTTATCAAGTAAAGGCGTTGCTACTAAGTTTTAAATTCCAGCTCGTCTCTGGAGGTATTACCTGCTTAGATTTTAAAATGAGAGGATCTGCACTTTTTAAGTAAGTATTGTGGATCTCAAGCAGGGACTCTGCCACTTAGCTCAGAATTCCAACTCTTCAGTCTTGGCACTTTAGTTTTATGACGAATTTCCTGTTGGTTAACTCAAGTCTCTAGCATTAAACAACAAGTTTGGATGATTTTGATATGAATGGCTCTATTATAGTAACATAAAAATTGGTTAGAATTATACCAATTTTAGAAATTGAAGGTATTCAATAGAATTCCTCATGTAGAAATAGTACAGATGCCGTGGTTGATGTTGTAAGGTATATGTCTATTGTAAATCTAATAATAATATCTCTAAACTTTTGACACAACTAAGTGCAGCATAAACTTTCTCTTTGGCAAAATCAGAGCGTAGTTAAGATACCGAGTAGTGACGATGAGTAATTTTCATAGAAATAAATTGATCGAGTTAAGACTGATTTTAATGACCTTGTCGAAAGCAAAATATAACTAAAGTGACTAGGTTGTTAAGTATGTACGAGCACTTACAAAAACGTGAAGCAACTAAATTATTAGTTGGGAGATAACAAGTAGATAACTATGTGAAGTTATTAAACATAAGTACGTTGGTAGTTGAGTATGTAAGTAAACAGAAGTATACACAGACACATATAGCAACTAGAATATTACGAGGCAGGTAGGCACGTACATACTAAAATAAAAAACAGCATGAAGCAAGTAGTATATTATAAGGCGGATATATAGGATGTAAAGGTATATACGGAACTGAATCACTGACCATGGTAAAGTCAAAAGGTAGAATATAATTTATACGTATATATGTACTTATAAACGCGTGTCTTTAAATGCACATAAATGTTAATTTATAAAAATTGATTTCGATTCATTAAATGCAGTGAATGTCTGTTCCGACTAAAATGAATGAGGCATTTTTGTTATTGAATTCACCTTAAGTTCGCAATATTCTATATAACATAGGATGTCTTAGACCCAAAAATTAAAAAAAAACCTTTTTACAAGAAAAATTAATAAACTATACTTTACTACGGAATAAGAAGCACACTCAAAGTGCAAAATAATCAAAATACGGGTACTAAGCTGGACGTTTTACGGTACAATATCGTTTCCGAATATAAACAGATTTGCAAAATACTACCAGTGCTAGAAAATGTTGGGAACGGTGTCTAGTGAAATATATCACTCATTTGTGTGTATGTGTATGTATATAGTGGAGAGAGCAGAAAAGCCTGGATTTATTATATGAAAATTCACATTTCTGTTTTTTTTCGTATGAGTTATTTCGGTTAGATCTGTTACAGAATCGTTTAACTTATCGCTTATTCATAATTGTAACAAATATGAATAATTGAAACGTTCAACGCTTCTGTTGTTTGCTAGAAAATTATTGTACCAGTTAATAATTAATTTCGTCAATTAATTACTTTTTTGGGAAATACTAGAAGAAATAATCAAATTATTAACTTGAAAATTTCGTCTTAAAGTTATTTTTATGCATATATCATATTTATTCCTACAAAATCACTTTAGCTTAATTAAAACTAAGGAATATTAGCAATCAGCTCCTAGGTATGCTGCAAAAGATTGTTGTGATTGTAATGTTGACAAATATTTTGATTAATGAAATGCAAATTTTGTGAAGAGAAATAGTTAATAAAAAAAGCAATTTATTAGTTTTTAAGAACATATTACATTTTTATCAAAGTATTCACAATTTTTTTTCTTATTTTGAAACTATAAATATATTGATTTAATTTCCCAGTAAACGCAAAAACAATAAGACTTAGAACATCGCTCTAGTTTCATAGTAAACGTTGGGTAAATGTCTAGGAACGCTTTTTCTTCTCATATTTGTCACTTTAGCAGTTTAGAAGATTGAGTGTTGATATATATTTATAGCCTTTTTCGGCTATATATCTAGAGGATAAAAATAATTTAGAATTGTTGATGTCTAGAATTAACAATTCTAAAATTTATAGCTGTGTATTCAATATAAGTCGCTATTTCAATTGATATTTATTTATATATATTTGTAGATATATATATATATATATATATATATATATATATATATATATATATATATGTGTATATATATATATATCTATACATACTTTATTTTTATTATTATTATATTCCCCCTAAAAGTAAATTTCTAAAAATTGTAATATCGTGGTAGGACTCAAAAATTTTAAATTGTTATCTCAGTCAATAAATGTTTAACAAGTATTTATGTCCACTTCAAAATTCATAAATGTTTTTAGATGCTCATAATTCTTTGGGGACCCTACTACTATAACCTGTAAATCTGACGTGTGAAGATTTATTTGTTTATGATATTCAGAAGTAAATATATTGAGGTATTTTTGTTTAACTGCGGAACTCTGCTTAAACTGTGCAATGCCCAGAGAGACGGGCTTAATTAATGACTCATCATTTCCGGCGAAATCCCCCGATCCCGATGACCGATGTCGTTTGGCGAAGAGAGGGATACTAGAGCTTGTGCAGGATTGACACTAGCTATTTTTTTACATTTAAGTTTACTTCAGTTTGATGAATTATTAAATATTTAATATATTTGGCGTTAATTTTGCAGAAATTCATTATTCACAATTAAATGAAACTACGGGATGTAGTATTATTTCTACTGTTTTAAGTTCTTTACCACGACTTAGGTTTCATACATACCTAACTTCCATTATATAGAAACAAATAATAAGAACAGTGTATTATATCAAATTTAAGTGGATATATTTTTTACAGTTGTCCTATTCTGTACATATTTACTAATACACGTTAAGTAAATATATCTCCACAAACAAGATAAGTAACGTTAAATTACCATGCCAAAATCATGTTAATTAAAGAATGTGCCAGAATTAAATCCAAATGTTGTTTTGTTTATGAAATCCTTTTTAAAAATTAATGATATTTAAACCTGATTATTATGACTTGTGTAGATTTCATTCGCTACCTTGTTTAAATTAATTTGTTTCAGGTACCTTAAAATCATGCCGGTAATCGCTTATCGTAAATCCAGTCCACGGTTCTAATAATCAGATTTTAATTTGATATATTCTATAATCAAATCAATGATAACAATTGATTAGTCATAAAATTTTATAGACCATGCCCGACTTCAAGCCGTAGCAAGTGTATAAACATAATAGAATGTGCGATTATATCAAACATGAAATTGACAACGAAAATGTGGCACTCTTTCTACCCTGATACGAAAAACAAGCGAGATAATAACAATAATAAAACAAAGCAATACACTAGAAGTCTGCTCAGTACTAAACCACTTTTATGAGCATAATATCATAAAAGGCCAGTAAAGTGGAGCCAAAATGGATATGTACAAATCGTAAAGTTCACTTTGTTCATGGAAAATCCATGATGTTTATGTAAATTCGCCGTTGATTTGCGTGTGAGATGTAATATATATATATATATATATATATATATATATATATATATATATATATATATATATATATATATATATATATATATGAATATTGGATAAAATGTGGGGTTAGATAAAAGCGGAATTATATTGCGTAGAGGAAACCACTTTTGTACTGCATATGTCAATTGTGGGCTTATTTGAGTTAAAAGTACTGATGATAGAATGTAAAATGAAGAATTTGAGACGAAATTTATTACTGACATTATTAGAATTGCATAGATATTTGTAGTAAATTATTTTGAACTTGATTTCTTTATCATAAATTCTAAAAAAAGGTAAACCAGTAAAAAGAGCAAAAAATCATAAAATATTGTTACTTTATGAAGGTATGTTCTTTATTTTGATGACTTTATTTTGATTTTCGAATTTTTTTCCCTATTGACGTTATAAGGGATAAATTGGGTTATAAGGAAAAAATAAGGTATTGAATAATTTTGGCTTTAATTTTGTAGAAATTCATTATTCACAATTACATGAAACTACGTGAGGTAGTATTATTTCAACTTTCTTTAATTTCTTTACCACGACCTAGGTTTCGTTGTATTACAACATCTTCAGGTGGGATATTAGCAAAGATTGTAAAGTATCTTGAAATAATACTACATCACGTAGTTTCATTTAATTGTGAAAAAATAAGGGATAAATGTTTTACTTAAATATTCCAATAATGTGTTTAAATATGTGCTAGGATTGTTATGCTATAGATTGTTTTATGATATTTCCTTTATGAAGATATTTCGTTTAAGAAGATGTAATAAATTGGTCCATGGTTTAAGTTTGCACTATATATTAGTTAAGATTAGGCATAAATAATGAATTGATACCCCCAAGTGTTTTATAACTTGGGTGTTTTTTCTTTTTCTTAAGGTTGGCACCTTATTAAACTTGATTGCATGGGTACCAATTGATTAAAATATATATATATATATATATATATATATATATATATATATATATATATATATACATATATATATATATATATATATATATATATATATATATATATATATATATATGTACACATTTTTTGGCATATTTTTATATATTTCCAGTTGATAGTTGGGTGTATAAAGTTTCAGGAAAAGGTTCTCAATTCCACTGTATTTTTTCATGTGTATTATCTCATATCCCGAAATATGAGCAATTTTTTTCTTTTATTAGAAAGTGTATACGCTCGTACGAACCAATAAAATTGTTAAGAGGCTGACCGTGAAACTTAATATGTACCACAGAATTTTTTCACACAGGCGCCGTGTTCGAATTTGAAAAATATAGGTCTAATAATAATATAATTAAATATGACTAAAATGACATAAACTTTCCCCTTAACAAAACTAGGGAGCAACGATGAATTAAGAAGGTGATGAGAGTAGCTCTTCAATTATGAAAGGCAAACTCATCGAGATTAGACTCATTTTAATTGTTTTAATTTAGTGAAAAAATAAAAAGTTAATAAGTAGGTATGTATGTATAATTATACCTTTGATTCATAAATCCTGATGCTGGAGTTGATACGGGGTTCAAACTCCATAGTTAAACGGGGGTTCAAACTCCATATTTTTGACGCTGCAGATATACTCTCTGCCTAATGCACGACCCATGAAGATCTGCTGTTTTTAAATTTATATTCTGGATTTTAAATGGAGCTTCTGTCATAGAACTCTGGGTCCAACTCTACGGTTCTGAGGCTGCAGATGTACTGTTTTCCTAAACTGTGAAACTCGACGATCCGTTGTCTTTAAAATAGTGATTTGGGTCTCAAACAGAGACTGCCATTGACCCCCAGTTTTAACTCCTGACTCCAGTTAGTTCATGAGTACTACCTTTTTGAACCGTGAGACTTGAGGACCTGCTGTTTTTAAATTAGTATTTTGGTTATCAAGTAAAGGCGTTGCTACTAAGTTTTAAATTCCAGCTCGTCTCTGGAGGTATTACCTGCTTAGATTTTAAAATGAGAGGATCTGCACTTTTTAAGTAAGTATTGTGGATCTCAAGCAGGGACTCTGCCACTTAGCTCAGAATTCCAACTCTTCAGTCTTGGCACTTTAGTTTTATGACGAATTTCCTGTTGGTTAACTCAAGTCTCTAGCATTAAACAACAAGTTTGGATGATTTTGATATGAATGGCTCTATTATAGTAACATAAAAATTGGTTAGAATTATACCAATTTTAGAAATTGAAGGTATTCAATAGAATTCCTCATGTAGAAATAGTACAGATGCCGTGGTTGATGTTGTAAGGTATATGTCTATTGTAAATCTAATAATAATATCTCTAAACTTTTGACACAACTAAGTGCAGCATAAACTTTCTCTTTGGCAAAATCAGAGCGTAGTTAAGATACCGAGTAGTGACGATGAGTAATTTTCATAGAAATAAATTGATCGAGTTAAGACTGATTTTAATGACCTTGTCGAAAGCAAAATATAACTAAAGTGACTAGGTTGTTAAGTATGTACGAGCACTTACAAAAACGTGAAGCAACTAAATTATTAGTTGGGAGATAACAAGTAGATAACTATGTGAAGTTATTAAACATAAGTACGTTGGTAGTTGAGTATGTAAGTAAACAGAAGTATACACAGACACATATAGCAACTAGAATATTACGAGGCAGGTAGGCACGTACATACTAAAATAAAAAACAGCATGAAGCAAGTAGTATATTATAAGGCGGATATATAGGATGTAAAGGTATATACGAAACTGAATCACTGACCATGGTAAAGTCAAAAGGTAGAATATAATTTATACGTATATATGTACTTATAAACGCGTGTCTTTAAATGCACATAAATGTTAATTTATAAAAATTGATTTCGATTCATTAAATGCAGTGAATGTCTGTTCCGACTAAAATGAATGAGGCATTTTTGTTATTGAATTCACCTTAAGTTCGCAATATTCTATATAACATAGGATGTCTTAGACCCAAAAATTAAAAAAAAACCTTTTTACAAGAAAAATTAATAAACTATACTTTACTACGGAATAAGAAGCACACTCAAAGTGCAAAATAATCAAAATACGGGTACTAAGCTGGACGTTTTACGGTACAATATCGTTTCCGAATATAAACAGATTTGCAAAATACTACCAGTGCTAGAAAATGTTGGGAACGGTGTCTAGTGAAATATATCACTCATTTGTGTGTATGTGTATGTATATAGTGGAGAGAGCAGAAAAGCCTGGATTTATTATATGAAAATTCACATTTCTGTTTTTTTTCGTATGAGTTATTTCGGTTAGATCTGTTACAGAATCGTTTAACTTATCGCTTATTCATAATTGTAACAAATATGAATAATTGAAACGTTCAACGCTTCTGTTGTTTGCTAGAAAATTATTGTACCAGTTAATAATTAATTTCGTCAATTAATTTATTTTTTGGGAAATACTAGAAGAAATAATCAAATTATTAACTTGAATATTTCGTCTTAAAGTTATTTTTATGCATATATCATATTTATTCTCCTACAAAATCACTTTAGCTTAATTAAAACTAAGGAATATTAGCAATCAGCTCCTAGGTATGCTGCAAAAGATTGTTGTGATTGTAATGTTGACAAATATTTTGATTAATGAAATGCAAATTTTGTGAAGAGAAATAGTTAATAAAAAAAGCAATTTATTAGTTTTTAAGAACATATTACATTTTTATCAAAGTATTCACAATTTTTTTTCTTATTTTGAAACTATAAATATATTGATTTAATTTCCAAGTGAACGCAAAAACAATAAGACTTAGAACATCGCTCTAGTTTAATAGTAAACGTTGGGTAAATGTCTAGGAACGCTTTTTCTTCTCATATTTGTCACTTTAGCAGTTTAGAAGATTGATTGTAGATATATATTTATAGCCTTTTTCGGCTATATATCTAGAGGATAAAAATAATTTAGAATTGTTGATGTCTAGAATTAACACTTCTAAAATTTATAGCTGTGTATTCAATATAAGTCGCTATTTCAATTGATATTTATTTATATATATTTGTAGATATATATATATATATATATATATATATATATATATATATATATATATATATATATATATATATATATATATATATATATACATACTTTATTTTTATTATTATTATATTCCCCCTGAAAGTAAATTTCTAAAAATTGTAATATCGTGGTAGGACTCAAAAATTTTAAATTGTTATCTCAGTCAATAAATGTTTAACAAGTATTTATGTTCACTTCAAAATTCATAAATGTTTTTAGATGCTCATAATTCTTTGGGGACCCTACTACTATAACCTGTAAATCTGACGTGTGAAGATTTATTTGTTTATGATATTCAGAAGTAAATATATTGAGGTATTTTTGCTTAACTGCGGAACTCTGCTTAAACTGTGCAATGCCCAGAGAGACGGGCTTAATTAATGACTCATCATTTCCGGCGAAATTCCCGATGACCGATGTCGTTTGGCGAAGAGAGGGATACTAGAGCTTGTGCAGGATTGACACTAGCTATTTTTACATTTAAGTTTACTTCAGTTTGATGAATTATTAAATATTTAATATATTTGGCGTTAATTTTGCAGAAATTCATTATTCACAATTAAATGAAACTACGGGATGTAGTATTATTTCTACTGTTTTAAGTTCTTTACCACGACTTAGGTTTCGTTTTATACCTAACTTCCATTATATAGAAACAAATAATAAGAACAGTGTATTATATCAAATTTAAGTGGATATATTTTTTACAGTTGTCCTATTCTGTACATATTTACTAATACACGTTAAGTAAATATATCTCCACAAACAAGATAAGTAACGTTAAATTAACATGCCAAAATCATGTTAATTAAAGAATGTGCCAGAATTAAATCCAAATGTTGTTTTTCAGGTACCTTAAAATCATGCCGGAAATCGCTTATCGTAAATCCAGTCCACGGTTCTAATAATCAGATTTTAATTTGATATATTCTATAATCAAATCAATGATAACAATTGATTAGTCATAAAATTTTATAGACCATGCCCGACTTCAAGCCGTAGCAAGTGTATAAACATAATAGAATGTGCGATTATATCAAACATGAAATTGACAACGAAAATGTGGCACTCTTTCTACCCTGATACGAAAAACAAGCGAGATAATAACAATATTAAAACAAAGCAATACACTAGAAGTCTGCTCAGTACTAAACCACTTTTATGAGCATAATATCATAAAAGGCCAGTAAAGTGGAGCCAAAATGGATATGTACAAATCGTAAAGTTCACTTTGTTCATGGAAAATCCATGATGTTTATGTAAATTCGCCGTTGATTTGCGTGTGAGATGTAATATATATATATATATATATATATATATATATATATATATATATTATATGAATATTGGATAAAATGTGGGGTGAGATAAAAGCGGAATTATATTGCGTAGAGGAAACCACTTTTTGGTTAGTGTGTACTGCATATGTCAATTGTGGGCTTATTTGAGTTAAAAGTACTGATGATAGAATGTAAAATGAAGAATTTGAGACGAAATTTATTACTGACATTATTAGAATTGCATAGATATTTGTAGTAAATTATTTTGAACTTGATTTCTTTATCATAAATTCTAAAAAAAGGTAAACCAGTAAAAACAGCAAAAAATCATAAAATATTGTTACTTTATGAAGGTATGTTCTTTATTTTGATGACTTTATTTTGATTTTCGAATTTTTTTCCCTATTGACGTTATAAGGGATAAATTGGGTTATAAGGAAAAAATAAGGTATTGAATATTTTTGGCTTTAATTTTGTAGAAATTCATTATTCACAATTACATGAAACTACGTGAGGTAGTATTATTTCAACTTTCTTTAATTTCTTTACCACGACCTAGGTTTCGTTGTATTACAACATCTTCAGGTGGGATATTAGCAAAGATTGTAAAGTATCTTGAAATAATACTACATCACGTAGTTTCATTTAATTGTGAAAAAATAAGGGATAAATGTTTTACTTAAATATTCCAATAATGTGTTTAAATATGTGCTAGGATTGTTATGCTATAGATTGTTTTATGATATTTCCTTTATGAAGATATTTCGTTTAAGAAGATGTAATAAATTGGTCCATGGTTTAAGTTTGCACTATATATTAGTTAGGATTAGGCATAAATAATGAATTGATACCCCCAAGTGTTTTATAACTTGGGTGTTTTTTCTTTTTCTTAAGGTTGGCACCTTATTAAACTTGATTGCATGGGTACCAATTGATTAAAATATATATATATATATATATATATATATATATATATATATATATATATATATATATACATATATATATATATATATGTATATATATATATATATATATATATGTACACATTTTTTGGCATATTTTTATATATTTCCAGTTGATAGTTGGGTGTATAAAGTTTCAGGAAAAGGTTCTCAATTCCACTGTATTTTTTCATGTGTATTATCTCATATCCCGAAATATGAGCAATTTTTTTCTTTTATTAGAAAGTGTATACGCTCGTACGAACCAATAAAATTGTTAAGAGGCTGACCGTGAAACTTAATATGTACCACAGAATTTTTTCACACAGGCGCCGTGTTCGAATTTGAAAAATATAGGTCTAATAATAATATAATTAAATATGACTAAAATGACATAAACTTTCCCCTTAACAAAACTAGGGAGCAACGATGAATTAAGAAGGTGATGAGAGTAGCTCTTCAATTATGAAAGGCAAACTCATCGAGATTAGACTCATTTTAATTGTTTTAATTTAGTGAAAAAATAAAAAGGTAAATAAGTAGGTATGTATGTATAATTATACCTTTGATTCATAAATCCTGATGCTGGAGTTGATACGGGGTTCAAACTCCATAGTTAAACGGGGGTTCAAACTCCATATTTTTGACGCTGCAGATATACTCTCTGCCTAATGCACGACCCATGAAGATCTGCTGTTTTTAAATTTATATTCTGGATTTTAAATGGAGCTTCTGTCATAGAACTCTGGGTCCAACTCTACGGTTCTGAGGCTGCAGATGTACTGTTTTCCTAAACTGTGAAACTCGACGATCCGTTGTCTTTAAAATAGTGATTTGGGTCTCAAACAGAGACTGCCATTGACCCCCAGTTTTAACTCCTGACTCCAGTTAGTTCATGAGTACTACCTTTTTGAACCGAGAGACTTGAGGACCTGCTGTTTTTAAATTAGTATTTTGGTTATCAAGTAAAGGCGTTGCTACTAAGTTTTAAATTCCAGCTCGTCTCTGGAGGTATTACCTGCTTAGATTTTAAAATGAGAGGATCTGCACTTTTTAAGTAAGTATTGTGGATCTCAAGCAGGGACTCTGCCACTTAGCTCAGAATTCCAACTCTTCAGTCTTGGCACTTTAGTTTTATGACGAATTTCCTGTTGGTTAACTCAAGTCTCTAGCATTAAACAACAAGTTTGGATGATTTTGATATGAATGGCTCTATTATAGTAACATAAAAATTGGTTAGAATTATACCAATTTTAGAAATTGAAGGTATTCAATAGAATTCCTCATGTAGAAATAGTACAGATGCCGTGGTTGATGTTGTAAGGTATATGTCTATTGTAAATCTAATAATAATATCTCTAAACTTTTGACACAACTAAGTGCAGCATAAACTTTCTCTTTGGCAAAATCAGAGCGTAGTTAAGATACCGAGTAGTGACGATGAGTAATTTTCATAGAAATAAATTGATCGAGTTAAGACTGATTTTAATGACCTTGTCGAAAGCAAAATATAACTAAAGTGACTAGGTTGTTAAGTATGTACGAGCACTTACAAAAACGTGAAGCAACTAAATTATTAGTTGGGAGATAACAAGTAGATAACTATGTGAAGTTATTAAACATAAGTACGTTGGTAGTTGAGTATGTAAGTAAACAGAAGTATACACAGACACATATAGCAACTAGAATATTACGAGGCAGGTAGGCACGTACATACTAAAATAAAAAACAGCATGAAGCAAGTAGTATATTATAAGGCGGATATATAGGATGTAAAGGTATATACGGAACTGAATCACTGACCATGGTAAAGTCAAAAGGTAGAATATAATTTATACGTATATATGTACTTATAAACGCGTGTCTTTAAATGCACATAAATGTTAATTTATAAAAATTGATTTCGATTCATTAAATGCAGTGAATGTCTGTTCCGACTAAAATGAATGAGGCATTTTTGTTATTGAATTCACCTTAAGTTCGCAATATTCTATATAACATAGGATGTCTTAGACCCAAAAATTAAAAAAAAACCTTTTTACAAGAAAAATTAATAAACTATACTTTACTACGGAATAAGAAGCACACTCAAAGTGCAAAATAATCAAAATACGGGTACTAAGCTGGACGTTTTACGGTACAATATCGTTTCCGAATATAAACAGATTTGCAAAATACTACCAGTGCTAGAAAATGTTGGGAACGGTGTCTAGTGAAATATATCACTCATTTGTGTGTATGTGTATGTATATAGTGGAGAGAGCAGAAAAGCCTGGATTTATTATATGAAAATTCACATTTCTGTTTTTTTTCGTATGAGTTATTTCGGTTAGATCTGTTACAGAATCGTTTAACTTATCGCTTATTCATAATTGTAACAAATATGAATAATTGAAACGTTCAACGCTTCTGTTGTTTGCTAGAAAATTATTGTACCAGTTAATAATTAATTTCGTCAATTAATTTATTTTTTGGGAAATACTAGAAGAAATAATCAAATTATTAACTTGAATATTTCGTCTTAAAGTTATTTTTATGCATATATCATATTTATTCCTACAAAATCACTTTAGCTTAATTAAAACTAAGGAATATTAGCAATCAGCTCCTAGGTATGCTGCAAAAGATTGTTGTGATTGTAATGTTGACAAATATTTTGATTAATGAAATGCAAATTTTGTGAAGAGAAATAGTTAATAAAAAAAGCAATTTATTAGTTTTTAAGAACATATTACATTTTTATCAAAGTATTCACAATTTTTTTTCTTATTTTGAAACTATAAATATATTGATTTAATTTCCAAGTGAACGCAAAAACAATAAGACTTAGAACATCGCTCTAGTTTAATAGTAAACGTTGGGTAAATGTCTAGGAACGCTTTTTCTTCTCATATTTGTCACTTTAGCAGTTTAGAAGATTGATTGTAGATATATATTTATAGCCTTTTTCGGCTATATATCTAGAGGATAAAAATAATTTAGAATTGTTGATGTCTAGAATTAACACTTCTAAAATTTATAGCTGTGTATTCAATATAAGTCGCTATTTCAATTGATATTTATTTATATATATTTGTAGATATATATATATATATATATATATATATATATATATATATATATATATATATATGTATATTTATATATATATATATATATATATATACATACTTTATTTTTATTATTATTATATTCCCCCTGAAAGTAAATTTCTAAAAATTGTAATATCGTGGTAGGACTCAAAAATTTTAAATTGTTATCTCAGTCAATAAATGTTTAACAAGTATTTATGTTCACTTCAAAATTCATAAATGTTTTTAGATGCTCATAATTCTTTGGGGACCCTACTACTATAACCTGTAAATCTGACGTGTGAAGATTTATTTGTTTATGATATTCAGAAGTAAATATATTGAGGTATTTTTGCTTAACTGCGGAACTCTGCTTAAACTGTGCAATGCCCAGAGAGACGGGCTTAATTAATGACTCATCATTTCCGGCGAAATTCCCGATGACCGATGTCGTTTGGCGAAGAGAGGGATACTAGAGCTTGTGCAGGATTGACACTAGCTATTTTTACATTTAAGTTTACTTCAGTTTGATGAATTATTAAATATTTAATATATTTGGCGTTAATTTTGCAGAAATTCATTATTCACAATTAAATGAAACTACGGGATGTAGTATTATTTCTACTGTTTTAAGTTCTTTACCACGACTTAGGTTTCGTTTTATACCTAACTTCCATTATATAGAAACAAATAATAAGAACAGTGTATTATATCAAATTTAAGTGGATATATTTTTTACAGTTGTCCTATTCTGTACATATTTACTAATACACGTTAAGTAAATATATCTCCACAAACAAGATAAGTAACGTTAAATTAACATGCCAAAATCATGTTAATTAAAGAATGTGCCAGAATTAAATCCAAATGTTGTTTTTCAGGTACCTTAAAATCATGCCGGAAATCGCTTATCGTAAATCCAGTCCACGGTTCTAATAATCAGATTTTAATTTGATATATTCTATAATCAAATCAATGATAACAATTGATTAGTCATAAAATTTTATAGACCATGCCCGACTTCAAGCCGTAGCAAGTGTATAAACATAATAGAATGTGCGATTATATCAAACATGAAATTGACAACGAAAATGTGGCACTCTTTCTACCCTGATACGAAAAACAAGCGAGATAATAACAATATTAAAACAAAGCAATACACTAGAAGTCTGCTCAGTACTAAACCACTTTTATGAGCATAATATCATAAAAGGCCAGTAAAGTGGAGCCAAAATGGATATGTACAAATCGTAAAGTTCACTTTGTTCATGGAAAATCCATGATGTTTATGTAAATTCGCCGTTGATTTGCGTGTGAGATGTAATATATATATATATATATATATATATATATATATATATATATTATATGAATATTGGATAAAATGTGGGGTGAGATAAAAGCGGAATTATATTGCGTAGAGGAAACCACTTTTTGGTTAGTGTGTACTGCATATGTCAATTGTGGGCTTATTTGAGTTAAAAGTACTGATGATAGAATGTAAAATGAAGAATTTGAGACGAAATTTATTACTGACATTATTAGAATTGCATAGATATTTGTAGTAAATTATTTTGAACTTGATTTCTTTATCATAAATTCTAAAAAAAGGTAAACCAGTAAAAACAGCAAAAAATCATAAAATATTGTTACTTTATGAAGGTATGTTCTTTTTTTTTCCCTATTGACGTTATAAGGGATAAATTGGGTTATAAGGAAAAAATAAGGTATTGAATATTTTTGGCTTTAATTTTGTAGAAATTCATTATTCACAATTACATGAAACTACGTGAGGTAGTATTATTTCAACTTTCTTTAATTTCTTTACCACGACCTAGGTTTCGTTGTATTACAACATCTTCAGGTGGGATATTAGCAAAGATTGTAAAGTATCTTGAAATAATACTACATCACGTAGTTTCATTTAATTGTGAAAAAATAAGGGATAAATGTTTTACTTAAATATTCCAATAATGTGTTAAATATGTGCTAGGATTGTTATGCTATAGATTGTTTTATGATATTTCCTTTATGAAGATATTTCGTTTAAGAAGATGTAATAAATTGGTCCATGGTTTAAGTTTGCACTATATATTAGTTAAGATTAGGCATAAATAATGAATTGATACCCCCAAGTGTTTTATAACTTGGGTGTTTTTTCTTTTTCTTAAGGTTGGCACCTTATTAAACTTGATTGCATGGGTACCAAATTTGCCTTGTGATAGAAACACTAATGATACGAGTGTAATAATATATTGGTGTAGGTTTATGAATTTATCATATAATATAGTTCTGAAGTGTTTAGTATAATTAATTACTGATAAATTGACTATATTAGTAAAATATCAGGCTAATTTAAAATAAAAAAATATAAGAACTACTTAAAAATTAGTGTATTTTTAATAATATAAATAGGAACATTTTCCTCTACTCTATTCATAGATTACAAATATACAATAATCATCAATATGGATAACTTTTCAATAAAATTTTACAATATTTATTGGAGAAGATAACATCTAAATATAAATGGAAGAGCCGAAAATTATAAGATTAAAATTTACTCACCATATTAGCCCGCTTCGTTCACGTTTTCTTATAGTTAAATGCAAAATATTTTAAAAGTTATTTTATAATTAGCTTTTCCAGCTGTATAGCTTTTATTTTATTAAAAGATTTGAGCAATAGAATCTCTTTTGAATCTGTTCTTTCAAATGACTTCAGGAAAGGATGAGTTCCCGACTGGACGGTACTTCCTATGTATTTTAACGCATATTTCCTATCTTTATTTCTTTTTCAGTAGGATGTAACTCAAAATTTTCTCTTTCTAAATTATGTAACTCAAAAATTTTCTCTTAATTGATGTAACTCAATTTTAATTGATGTAACTCAAAATTTTCTCTTTCCAAATTTTCAGTAGGATGTAACTCAAAATTTTCTCTTTCTAAATTTCATTAAGACCCATTGATCCACATTGGAGGTGGAGAGAAGTGTTTCTTGACATATTATTTTACACCATCCATAATTACAGGCATTTATTTTGAAGAAAGTTTTTGTTAATAAAGTAATTAAAATACCAGATGGTTCATAGTCTGATGTGGATATGTGGGCTTTGGTCCAATAGAGTTCACAACGGAAAGCCAAACATTTATTTTTTTAACTGATTAAGTGTACACGATTCTTTGTGCTTTTTATATTCAGGATACTATTTGTGAAACTCTTGTGAAAGTATGAGTCCACGCTTAGAGCATTTGACTATTTTCGTAGGATATTAAATAATTTTCCAGTGTCCGCTCTCGTTTCCTCATAATAATGATACATTAGGTCCGATCATATTTTTATTTCAATTGCTAAAAAAACACTAAAAATTGTAAAACGATTTAGAGTTAATAAGAAGAACCGACTTGTATGTCATAGTTTAAAATAATAATATATTGAGAAGAACCGACTTCGAAAATAAAGTTTTCATGAAGCTTCATAGTTTAAAATAATAATAACTATTAGGATTACTGTAATAACAGCAATATTATTAATAGTTCGTGACTTGTAATTTTCGATACACAATATATTAAAAAGAACATTCAATTTAACAAATAACTAGGTATTTTATACGTTACAGAACAAATATTATATTCGAAATACCTAGATATCACCGACTAAGGATTATTTAATTTTTGGAATATCTTAAAATCTCCGCGTAACACTATTATACTTTACAAAAAATATTACTAATTTTTTTTTACTTTCCCTTAGATTTATTTTATAACTTTAGTGTGTTCTTAGGAATTCAAATACCTACTAAACTCATCGCGATTATGTAAAAATGAGAGAGGAAACGGAGCATCTGTTGGGAAAAAAATATTGAAGAAAATTTAGTGAGTACTTCGAGGCTGGATGCTGAGGCGTCGACATTGGTTTTCACAAAGGAGAAGGTGAACGAATAATCCTCACTTATGAAATCCTATACGTTCCTGTTTACTTCCTTAGCCTTTTTGAGCTGATGATGTATTATGTTTATGGTATTTAACTGTTTACCACAGCATTATTTGCTATATTTGATTGTAAGTATTTTCTATATACTGATTACCCGTATGTGCCATGTATTATATATTAAATTTTTAAATAACTAAATAAGGAACAGAGAACAGTTCTTATAATTTACCATCCAGTCTCTCGATATAGTGTTGATTATTCTTTTATAAATTTAATATAGATTTTTTTAAGTTGTATGTTAAACCTTTTATTTTATTATTAGTCTACCACTTGGCAGAGTATAAATTTGTCAATAGTTTCTCGTCATAGGAAATAACCATATTTTCAATCTTCCTAGGGCAGTACCACAAAGAAGATAGTAAGCTAACATGTAATTATTTACGTAAGTTGTACGCATTGAGAAAAGAGACAATTGCCTTTTTGGGTGCAAGGCTGACCTTGCCATGAAAAATTTAATAAAATATGTTAACAGTCTCAACAAAAATTTAATATACATCTTTATGTCATATGCGAACAAATAAAGGACGACAATACTGTACATTTTTTTTCAAAAAGTCGCAAAAGATTTATATATTCGAAAATTTAATTCTAAGTGCTGTTGTTGTCCTGTATAATTAATAAGTCCTGTACTTGAAATTTTATGGTTTATTTCTGTAATTTTTACATTCCATTATCAATGAACTTTAATTTATCTTCCAATCTAAATGGACGACATTGTGATATAAACGAATTTCTAGCAATTCTCATCAATATGAACATATGTAAAGTTTGGATAAGCCACCGAATATGCCAATAATTATACGGGATTTAAGGTCCATAAACCTACAATAATATTACATACACGCATAAAGATTCCAAGAAAATTTTCCTAAAAAAGCTTAGTAGACGTGAGCCATAATAAAAGCTGTAGGTCATTAAAACTACACCCTGCTAGTACGTTCACGTCAATACTGATTGTTTTATTGCTATTCATATTGAGAGCTAGGAAGATATGTTACTGTATCCAAGGGCGGGCGATGAAACGACTTGTCTAGTTTAATGGATACAAGATAAACCGAAACGCACAATAAATATCACGCAAATGCTATTTTTTCAATACTTTATGTATTAAAATATTATAGAGCATTACATATATATATATATATATATATATTTATATATATATATATATATATATATATATATATATATATATATATATATATGTGTAAATATATATATATATATGTGTGTATATATATACATATATATATATATATATATATATATATATATATATATTACGTTACTTGCGGATTGAAAACTTGTGGATTTGAAATTCTCACCTAATTTAATATTAAAAAAAAGGAAATTTTCACTATGCGGAATTATATTTTTCCTACGAAATTCGTAAAGATTTTCCTGAAATAAAATTCAGACTTTTAAAACAAATTTCATATTTTACCAAATAAAAAGCTGAGTAGAAAACAATAGTGGCTAGAATTGACAAAATTAAGACTCGATTTCGACCACAGATTCCAACTCTTCCTCTGCTTCCTTTTATTGGGATATAAATATACTATTGAAATCAAATCATATATAGAAGTTCACATGTGCTTTTTATAAATTTCCTCTTTTATATGATGCATGCTTTCGATCAAATTGCAATTACAGTTTCTATATATATATATATATATATATGTGTGTGTGTGTGTGTGTGTGTGTGTGTATATATGTATATATTTATATGATATTCCCATTTATTATTACATGCCCTAATTTCTAATCAATTATTGCGTTGTACAGGTCGCTTCTTGACGGTTGATCATACATAATTTATTGGAATGGTTTCATAAATTTCATTGCATCAAAATATTTTGTACCTATTCAGGTCGAGAGTTATTAATGTAACACGTACAAAGTATTTATGTGCGGCAATATATAACATATTGTTTATTTTTAAGTGAAGCAAGTAATTAACATAATCTGTAACCTTTTTTGATACAAATAATATCTAATTTAATTCTTTTTGTCTACTTTGATTTACCAGTTTACGGTAATTTGTTTATATTTTTCAGCCATTTTAGTACTTAATAATTATAGTAAAAGTTACGGAATTTGCTAACCATAACAATAAAATTAATAGTTTTCAAAATTTATAAGTAATGATTAAATCCGTAAGAAAGATATCATTAGCAATGAACAAATGTCCCTTTGAGAACTTATATGAGTTATTATGCGCACATTTTCTGGTATATTTTTGCTATTAATTTCCGATTGAAAGGTGTGTGTATAAAGTTTCATATTTTAAAAGAAAAGGTTCGTAATTCAACTGTATTTTTTATATTATCTCAAATCTCCAGTGTTTCTCCCGAAATTTAATAATCTTTTTTTAATTAGGAAGGATATACCTCCAAATAACAATTTGTTAAGAATCTGACCATGAAAACTTAAGATATACCATAGATTTTTTCAACACTGAATAGCACTGGTACCATGTTTAAATTTGGATAATATAGGCTAATAATAGTTTAATAAAATACGACTAAGATGTATAGTTTTCCCTTAGCGAAATTAGGACCAATGATGAAGTATAATTTTACTGAGAGTAACTGTTCGGTGATGAAGGGTAAACTCATTGAGTTTGGACTCGTTTAAATTATTTTAATATAGCCAGAAAATCAAAAGGTTAACAAGTAGGTACGTATGTATAATGTTACCTTACATCCATAAATCTTGATGCTGAAGTTGCACTGTCTCTGTGTACAGTGAGACTTTAAAATCAGCACTTTTTAAGTTTGTATTGCAAGTCTCAAGCAGAGATTCTGTCATGAAACTTTTGGTTCCAACCCCTCAGTCCCGACGTTGTAGGGATACTATCTGCCCAGACTGTAGTACTTGAGGTATGCTGTTTTTAAAATGGTATTTTCGGTTTGATGCAAAGAATATGTCAATGAACTGTCAATATGTCAATGAACTGGAATATGTCAATGAAGGATTCCAAATCACCAGTCCTAATGCATGAAAAGTACTGCCTGCTTAAACTGTGAGATTTGAGAACTTACTGTTTTTCTCACAAGAGAAACAAGAGAATCTGTTCTTTTTAAATTAATATTGTGAATGTTAAGCAGTGACTCTGCCACTAAACTCTGAATTCCAAATTTTTACTTTTGACCATACTGGTCTACTTTCTGTTTCTTAACTCAAATTTCTTGCATTCCTCACTTAATTTGGATGATTTTATATTTGAATGGCTCTAATATAATGTGATAAAAATGACTTTGCCAGGGAAATTGAAGGTATTCAATGGAATTTCTTATGAAGGAACAGTACAGATGCCGTGGACAATGTTGCGTCGTATATGACGATTGACAATCTACAACTATTATCTCTAAAGTTTTGATACAACAAATTTTTGCAACATAATTTTTTTCTTTTGTAAAATCAAAGAGTAGTTAGGAAGCCGAGTAGTGGCGATGAGATGACTTTTCACTTATGTGGTGTAAATTAATCAAGTTAAGACTCATCTTAATTATCATTTCAACAGCAGAATATTACCAAAGTAAACAGAAAGGTAAGTAAGTAGAAGTCTAAATAATTATGTGAAATGATTAAACATAAGTACGTTGGTAGTTAGGTAAGTAAGTAAATACATAGTATATACAAACACATATAGCAATTAGAATATTACGAGACAGATAAGCACGTATATACTATAATACCAAATATCATGAAGTATGTAGGATATTATAAGGAGGACATATTGAATATAAAAGTATATAAGGAGCTAAATCATTGACATTGAATTCATCGTGAGTTCGTTATATTGTAGATAATATAGGATTTCATAGACCCTAAAAATTGAAAATTAAACATTTTTGCAAAAAAATTGGACTAACTACAATTAACTATCGAATAAAAAGCGGATTGAAATTATTAAATATTGAAAATACGAGAACTAAACTGGACCTTTTACGGTACAATATCGTTTCCGAATATAAATAAATTTGCAAAATACAACCAGAGCCAGAAATTATTGGGGACGGTGTCAAGTGAAATATATCACACATTCGTGTTTTTGTGTGTACATATAACAGAGAGAGGAAAAAAACGTGGACTTGTTTTATGATAATTCACATTTCTGTTTTTCATTTCCATACGAGTGATTTCGGTTAGAACTATTATAGAATCGTATAACATATCACTTATTCAGAATTGTAACAACTATGAATAAATGATATGTTAAACTAATATATTTTTGATGGAAAATAAATATATCCATTATAATTAATTTCGTTATATTATTTCACTTGTGGACATATCGAAAAAAATTAATAAATTTATTAACTTTAAAATTTAGTCCCAAAGTTATTTTTATGCATATGTCATACTTATTCTTAAAAGAACACTTCAATTTAATTAAAGCTGAGTAATATTATCAATCAGCTCGGAGGTGGGCTGCGAAAGTTTGTTGTGACTGTAATATTGACAAACATTTTGATAAATAAAATGGAAAATTTAAGAAAAAAATATTAAAAAGTAATATATTAGTATTTCAATCCATTTACAAATGTTTTTAATTTTTTTAGACTATAAATGTATTGCTGAGATTGTAATTTCCCAGCAAAAATAAATTCAAAAACAATATGATATAAAACATCGCTCTAGTTTCACAGTAAACTTTGGAAACATTTCTAGGAACGCTTTTTCGTTTCATAATTTTGACATTACCAGTTTAGAAGATAGAGTATTGACATATATTTTTTGCCCATTTCAACAATATATCTAGAGGAAAGGAACAATATTTCTAGAACAACTTTCAAAAAAAGGCTAAAATTTAAATACATAAGTTGCTATTTCAATTGATATTCATATACATACCTTATTTTTACATTTTCTAAAAGTTCCGTATGTATATTTTTGAGTTTTAGTATTGAGATATGCGCGAGTTAGTATATTTTATCACTCCGTCATATTTTAAGTTTCTGTGATACAGAAATTCCTAGAAAAAAGGCTATATCAAGGGCGGACACTAAAGCGAATATTTTAATGAGTTCAAAGAGATCTTTTTTTTTCAAAATTAATAGGACCTTAAAAAGACCTATTTTGATATTTGTCCCTTTAAAATAAAGATTAAAAAAGTAATGAAAATATTTATTTTTCTTTAAAATAAACATATTTTTTGCTTAATTACGTGTTAACCCATAAAGTAAACTTTTATAATTATTTAACAGTCATATTTGAAATAATTTTTATATCAACTGATCACCTTATGAAATTTTATGATTATATATATATATATATATATATATATATATATATATATGTATATATATATATATATATATATATATATATATATATATATATATGTATATATATATATATATATATATATATATATATGTATATATATATATATATATATATATATATATATATCTCGGTATTAGGAATACTTCTATTTTATGGGAAATAATAACACAACAACCAACACCACTACTAAACGTTAATATTAACATATAATATTACTAAAATATTTTTTTTCCCAATTGTAAAGAACAAGGGAATAGTAGTCATTTTTGGAAAACAAAATTAAAATGGTATAAACGCATTCATTGAATACTTTTTTTATTTGTCGGTGTCATGTCAACAGTATAAAGAATTGTAATTAAAGACAATTTTTACAAGTCAATTTTTATTGATCATTGTGCTTACAAAAATTTAACTTCCAATTCATTAAAACTTTAAAATTATTTTTGCTCGATGCAGAATGAAGATTTCATGTTTTAATGTACATATTTTCGTATCGCGTCGCACTGCTCACGTCTAAACTCTCTTTCTCTCTTTTTTCCTCTTCCTCTTCCTCTGTCTCTCTCTTTTATATTGATTATTCACGATCGAAGTTTTAAATACTTTTATTATATTTCGATCTATTCATAACATTGGTGAAGTTTAATTAATTCTAAAATTATTTTGTATGCGTTCACTGCTCCTTTTCTAATATTCCTGGTGTTTTTGTGCAGGCTATAAAATTTTGTCATTCACTACCATTAAATTTAAAATATATTCCGCCAGATTGTGGTCAAATTTTTTTGATCTCTGACATGGACATGTTCCTTATTTGCATTTGAATAGAAATCAAAGTAAATCAACTAGTACAGTGAAGATGTGAAGTTTCGTGGCATTTTTGTTTGCTGGAGGATAATATATTTCAGATCATGCAAAGCAAATTTGCAAAGGTAATTTTATGCACTTTTTAAGGTTGAAGGATCGATACAGTGTCTGATTTTAATTTACTACAATCGGATTTAAATTTAAATGTGAAGAAATAAAACATAAACTCTTCAGTGAAATATTCATATAGCTGTCATAAAATATTTCAAGGTTTTAAAATAGTGCTTTTACCATATATTAATTGCTATGTACATATTCCAGTATCACAAGCTGTGTGATGGAAATAAAGCTACGAAAATTGAAATAATGAGTTACGGTATTATCGGGATTTAGAGGAAAAATTTATTTACATAATAATTAAAATTAATTTATAACTTACCTAGTTATAAAAAAAGCAAATAAAGCATTCATTTGTTTGTTTGCACTAATATCCGGAACTATATGAGCGGTTTTAAAAATTGTTTTTGAATTTGAAAACTTATATTTGGTGAAATATTACGCGATATTTTATAGCGACAGAGCAATAATAAAAATAGTAACATAAGTTCCTATCGCGGGAAGAGAAAATATATAATTATCGTTTGACTCGGCAAGATATTTAATTGAATGTGCATTTTTACCTACTAAGTAATAAATTTAAACCATTTAATATAAATGTGGAGTTCAGTAAAGATAATTTAAGATGCTGTTCTGTACTGCACAGTTTAATACGCAAGCATGATGGGTACCAGTTTTGTCATACTTTGACTACCGTAAGACTTGAAGATCCACCTGCTGGAGGATCTTCAAGGATGAGCAAAACTACGATCAAAAAAATGAACACTAATTAGTTTAGCACTGGTAAAGGTGCTGACCATGGCAGAACTCAAAAATTTGAAACTGTGATCTCAGTCAAACTATGTTTAAGTGTGGTAAATATTTTTTTTCATTTAAAAATTCAAAAAGGTTATTAGACAATCATAATTATTCGAGGACCTTACTACTATAACCTGTAAATCTGACAGTTAAAAGTTTATATGTTTATGATATTTAGAAATAAATAGGTTCATGTAACTTTCCTTAAAAGGGGAACTCTGCTTAAACTGTGGTAGGCCAAGGTAGACGGGCTTAATTAATAACTCATAGTTCTGAGTATTTCCAGCGATTTCTCTCGATCCCGATGATCGATTTCGCTTCACGAAGAGATTAGATACTGGAGCTGGTGTAGAATTGACACTAGGTATGTTTTGTTACTTTACTTCAGTTCGACGAATTAGTAAGTGTTTGGGAAACGTATTTGATATTCCATT
The DNA here is from genome assembly GCA_039881145.1 of Druceiella hillmani. Taxonomy (NCBI): domain Eukaryota; kingdom Metazoa; phylum Arthropoda; class Insecta; order Lepidoptera; family Hepialidae; genus Druceiella; species Druceiella hillmani. Next base: position 15,581,793 of record JAYKKI010000013.1, read on the forward strand.
CAGTAAAATTTATTTATGATATTCATTAAAATAATTTACCTCACTTCCATTATTTAGAAATAAATAATAAGAACAGTGTATTAGGTTAAATTTAAGCCGATGTGTTTTTACATATGTTCTTACTCTGTACATTAGTAAATACAGGTTGTCCAGTGGCAGATTTCATTGTTTGAAAAATTGTATAAAAAAAACTACATGTCTAATACAAAGTAGGTTTATTTTAACTTTATAACAACAAATGCGGATTTTATTTTTTAAAAACCTTGTATTCCAAATGGCGGCCATCGAGTCTGACACACTCTTCGAGTCTAGCACGCATGTTTTCAAAAACGCGTTTGCAGAGCGACTGGGGTATCCTACTGACTTCGGCTCGAATATTTTTTCACAGTGCTCAGATTTGTTTTGTAAACAATGCATTTTAAGTATCCCCGTAAGAAAAAGTCACATGGGCTTAAATCGGATGACCTTGGTGGCCACGGTACGGTACCGTTTCGGGATATGTTTTTTTCTGGAAATAACTGCCGCACTGCATTCATGGACACATTAGCAGTGTGAGCTGTGGCCCCGTCCTGCTGGGAACATGTGTTATGGTTGAAGGATGGACTATTCTGTAGTTTTACTCTGAAAAAGTCACTTAACATCTGGGCATATCTCTCCGAATTCACAGTTACAAAAATAAGGCCCTATGATTGCAGATGCAGACATGGCATACCAGACTGTTACTTTAGGCTTATGTAAAGGCTCTTGATGCATTTGTCTTGGGTTGTGGACATCCAAGTAACTAAAGTTTTGCTTATTTACATATCCTCCAATGTGAAAGTGAGCTTCGTCACTAAAGAATATGTTGCCCATCCGGGTAGCAGCACGAAATCTCAACAACATCACCTCCGCGTAAGTTTTTTTTAATTCAAAGTCAGAATCTTGTAAATCTTGAACAATTTGAATTTTATATGGATGGAACTTGAGCTTTTTTGCATTATTACCTGTAAAGTTGTTTCGGAATTCCCAATATCGATGAACATGTACGCAGTGATAAACGGGGATTTTCAACGACAGAAACCATAACACGCTCGACATTTTCATCCGTGGCTGCCAATAGTGTAGGTCCTGCCCTGGGCCTATTTAATGTTGATCCTGTAGGTCTGAACCTTGATACCCATGACTGGATGGGGTTAGTCGATGGTCCATCACGTAACCGACGAATACTCTAACGATTATTAAATCGACGGAGTGCTACAGACAGCGAAAATCCACTCGAAATGTACGCCTCGACGGCAAAAGCGCGGTGCTCTCCACTCCACTGTTCCATGGCTCCTAAAACATCCGCACCACTTGCGCTTCTAACGACGCCCCCCCGCTCCCCTTTTATGTGTTCCGTTCAGAAACTATGTTTGTTCAAACTTTGAAATCTGCCACTGGACAACCTGTATATTCGGTAAATAGATATGTTGTAACAAGTAAGACGAGTAACTTTGAATTCGTATAACACAGTCATGTTAATCAAAGAATTTACCAGACATAAAAATACAATATTTTCGTGGTTATGAAACGCTTTTCAAATATAAATCATATTAAACCTAATTGCGGTTTGTGTATCTTTGTATTTGTTCTAATAAGCTTAAAAAATAATGCCGGGAATCGTTTATCGTAACACCTTCAGTCCACAGTCCTAACAATCACATCTTAATTTGATATATTACATTATCTAATCAATGACCATCAATGATTAGTCATAAGTTTATATAGACCATCCCTAACTTCAAACCGTGGCAAGTGTACAAACATGATACGATATGTGATTATTTCAAACATCAAACTGACAACGAAAATTTGGCACTCTTTCTACCCTAATACGAAAAACAAACGAGTTGATAACAATATTAAAACAAAGCAATACACTCAAAGTCTACTCAGTACTAAACCACTTTTATTAGCATAATATCATAAAAGGCTAGTAAAGCAGGCCAAAATGGATATGTCCAAATCGTAAAGTTTACTTTATTCATGGTAAGTCCATGATTGTTACATAGATGTTTATGTAAATTCGCTGTTGGTTTGCGTGTGAGGAGTTATATGTATATTATATGAATATTGGATGAAATGTGGGGTTAGATAAAAGCGGAATTACATTGCGTAAGGGAAACTACTCTCTAGTTACTGTGTACTATATACGCCAACGTTGGGCTTATTTGAGTTAAAAACACTGATATTAGAACTTAATATGTATAATTTGAGGCTTGGAGCTGAACTGAAGATCATTTATTTAATTAACTACTGGTATTACAACTATTTCAATAACATGTTTCAATATATGCTAGGATTATTCTGCTATAGATTGTTTTATAATATTGCTTTATATTTCAGAAGACGTAATTAACTTGCATACTATTTAAATTTGCACTGTATATTGGTTAAAATTATGCATAAATAATTAATTGATTGCTGAAAATAATATGATTTTTATTAAAATTTCACTGAAAGTTTTATAATTTAAGTGTTTTCACTCTTGCTTAAGGTGCGAAAAATTTAACTTAACTGAAGGGCTACAAAATTTTCTTTGTAATAAAAATATTAATGATCAGCGTATAAAAATATATTGGTGTAGGTTTACGAGTTTATTACGTAACATATTTCTGAAGTGTTTAGCAAAATTGATTACTATTTCAGTAAAATAGCAGGATAATTGAAAATCGGTAGTATAATTATAAGAGGTTACTAGCGTGACCCGTGCGAAGTCTTCGCATTATAAATTATTCAACTCAATTTAATAAATCAAAATTGATTGCAGGTATTCAATTCATTTCTAATTTTGCACACTGCTTATTACGTTTTTATTCCATTATGAAGCTCAGATGATAGATCAAACAAATATTTTACTAAAATTGACATATATAGGCGCAAGTATCAAAAGCATTGAGCTAAAGCGCCACTTTATTTATACGTGAGTGGATTTGAAATTAAACAAAAATTTTACCGACCGTCAATCATATTGACGTTGAGCCGTTAGATGGCAGCATTGCTGTTTTGTGTATATAATTTTAATAATTAATTAATTCGCAAAAACAATAGCAATAATAATTTTTTTAGTTGTGGATGCCGGTAGAGCAAGCAATTATCTATAAAATGATATATAATTTATGTGGATTAGTTGTGAGGTTTTTTCTAAAAAGGGAGAGTAACATCTTAACCTTAGCGTATTAATATATATGATGATGATGATTGAAAATTAGTGAGTCATGAATATAATATTACAAATAGAAATATTTTTTTATATCCTATCATGTATTACAAATATACTATCCTTGTCACTGTGGGTAACTTTTCAATAAAATTTTAGAATATTTATCGATTGTAAAATTACAATTTACTCATTATCAACATTTTAGCCAGCATCGTTTACTTTTATAAATTGTGTTATAAATTCTTTTAAAATTAATTAAATATTTAAATAGAGTGCGCATATGGCTCGCTTAAAAACACACGATATTAAAAAAAGTGCATATAGCTCGCCTAAAGCAGTAGTTCACTTTACTAATGCCGAAATGAGCCAAGGTTACCCGATTAGTTAACCCGATAGCATCACGGACCCTAGCTGGATCGTGACGGCTATTCGTGACTGTTCAGTTTCATTCACTGCTCAGAAAAAGTACGCATGTTGTGTCTAAAGAAGTTTTAAATTTTTTTCACTTAAAAAACATATTAGATATAAATGCTTCATTATGATTTATCAAAGAAAATACCTGGAGACAAAATTCTAAACATCTCGTAAGGAATAATGCAAGGAGCTATAATTTATTATAATTATGTAATAGTTATTTATAATAAAGGAAATTAAAGTCCTAGTTTCAATAGCGTAGCTTTATATTTCGCACCTCAATTCAAGTGAAATTACTTGGTCGTGAGTCATCACTTATATGAACTTCCGAGCGTAATAATTATACACACGTATATATATATATATATATATATATATATATATATATATATATATACATATATATATATATATATACACATATATACATATATATATATATATATCTATATATATATATACACACATATATATATATATATATATGTGTGTATGTGTATGTATATATTCTATAACTTTTGCCTACACTTGTAAAAATATGGCTTTTTCGTAATTTTAGGTTCATTTGTTTCAGAAGTGAATAGGGAGAAGATATTTTTTCCATGGTATTCTATACATCTTTTAGGACATAATGCCTAAAATTAAAAAAAAAACATATTTGACACTCGTACTCGTAAGAAATTTAGATTTTTTACGAGAAATTAATTTGTCAATTTCAGAAGAAAATTATATTAATTAGAAGGAGTGAGTAGTAGCGACGATACATATTACAATTAATTTAATGTATATCTATTAATGTGCGCATTTGAAGTAAAACATATATAGGTTTACTATAGACGTGCACACCGTAAAATTGAGTTACATGTTTGAAATTACTCATTAAAAATTTACGACCATATCAATTTGAAAATAAAACTATCATGACAAGCTTTCAAAGTGGTGACATTTAAAAACTTAATATCGTCAATTTAAACAACAGGTATACATTAAATTTTGCAGATAATTATTCAATTAATTTCATTTTAATGTTTAATTACCAAGCTGTAGTCAGTTTCACCATTTACCCGTGTCTGGGTTCGCTAGAGCATGAGGTTTTAAAATTTCCTTAAAGAAACGGACAACAAATAGAAAAAAATAATTTTATTGTAATATGTTTTAAATATCCATATTAAATGATGAATGTATTGAAAAACTCATTGGAAAAAAATTATTTAATTGTATTATATTTTAAATATGCATAATAAATGATGAATATTTGAAAAACTTAGTGATATTCTAACTTTTTTAGCAAAGTGATGAAAATATTCTCACATTTTCTTGCTTTATGTCAGATATTTATTTTTAACTACTTTTTAATATGGTTATCTTAAGCCCGTGTTGTTGACTAAAAAAAACGAAAAATTTTAAAAAGAAAAAGTATGTTGGAAAGTATTGAAAAATATATTGGAAAAATATATTAGAAATTTCCCAAAAATGGTGTGTTAGGTTCTATGGTTTATTTAAATAATACATTATTGTGACTAAGGATAAGAGTGTAAAATTTAAATAATTTTTCAATAAAGATAATGCCTAATTTAGTATCTTTTAACTACTGGAATAAGCACAGAAGCAAGAGACGCCAATCGTACCCAATTAGTTTGTGTCAAGTGAGGTAAATATGCGTTATCTCACTTGAAACAAAGTAATTGGGTACGATTGGCGTTTAGTACAAGTAGCACGCAACACAATGATGGTTTGCCTTAAAATCTTGTCATTTATAGGGTAAATATACATACAATTATTTAGTAGCAAAAACTTAAATTTGGATCAAGGGAAATGATTTTAACTAAGCAAAAGTTAATTGAAAATTTCTCTAATTTGAATATCTTTTTGGATATTAAAAAATCAAAAATTAAAAAGTATTATGAAGAACTTATCATTTCTTAAATTTTTTTAGGTTGGAAAAATTTTCGACTTACTTTACTTACAAAAAATATTAGTGTACATATATATTTTTTCTACACTTTAATACTGGTTATAAGAAACAATATAAACATTTTCCTTTATATTTATATCTAAAGTACTGTTTGATCAAAATATCTATAGATTGAAAAAAATGTAATGAAGCCAGCAAAATCTGAAAGGAATACATTATTAAAAGGATAATTAATAAAACTAAATAGAAATATGAAATAGAAAAGAACGATAGACGCCGTTCACGAAAGTAAGCAACAGGCATTGAAAGTTAAGGAAATAAAACGTGGCAAAATATGTGTGAGGAAATAAATTGATTTAAAAAAAATTAAAATATTGCTACGAATTTCTTAACTGGTTTGTTATTTCCATAGTAAAGATATATATAAAAAAAAGGTCTTTATCGCGACGAATTTTTAACTGGTTTTGTTATTTGCATAAAGAGCAAGTTTGCAGGAGGTTGTATTAAAAGTAATGTTTAACAGGTATAATTTTATTTATCTTATTTTGAGAACTTATATCGAGGACTTTTGGCTTGTGCAGTAATGATCACGACCTCTGTTGATCGCGTAAGTACTAACAGCTTGATAAGCCGCCGGTAAGAGTATTATATATCAAACTGCACTTTACTGCCTCTAATAAAGTCTATCACATATAAAAAATACAGGGGTTAAATTTTTTGGTAAGCAGTTCCAATTATCTTATGATCCCGGGGAGCCGAAAGTGTAGCAAATAAATTTTCTGGTAATTTTAAAAAAGAAATTAAACTTTTAAGTCCTTAAACGCTCGATATCGCGAATATTAAATAATTTTTCTAACAAGAAATAGGAATTATACACGTTTATACTTCAAGCCAAGGTCACTTCTTTGCTCGTATCGTTGTACCTACCTTTTGGTTATCATTTCATTGCGTTTAGTTTATGTGCATTTGATAATTGGTTAGCGTATGCGTGAGATGGTAATTATTTTCTGTGACATATCCACAGCTAGAATCGAAAAGGCGAGTTTAACTCTGCTTGATGAATTTTTGATATATTGCATTTATAGTGAAAATAAATATTATATTTTTATTATGATAGAAACCTGATTTATTCTGGGGCATCGCTCTACATACAAGTGCTCAAATTGAAATTAACTGGTACTTGGAAATATCGAGCGGGGATGTACCAGGAATTTTATTTCATGCTAGTTTTGTGCATAATAATCGCTCACTGAGGATGTGGACTTAATTTTGTGTTTTTATTTATTTTTGTCTAATTTATTATTTGGTTTGTCTAGTAATGGTTATGATTAAATTGGACGACATACAAAATGAAGAATGTAATCAAATAAAACTGAATCTTAAATATAAAGCTCTGCTTAAAGTAATTAAAGTATTAGATTTTGAAATATACTTAGTAGAGTCCTTAGATAGTCATATTAAGGACTCTATTAAGATAGTCATATTAAGGAAAGTCAAGTACCAACATATGTTGATTTAAATGTAGAAAATCACATAGACAGTGACGACTTAGATTTAATTATTTAGTTTTTCGGAGTATATCCTCTATGGGCCGTATTTTTGTTGATGCTGTGGACCGTACCAGTAGCTATTTCGTATTTTGTAGCCGCAGCCTGGTGGAAATCAGTGTGCCTCCAAGTAGCTAGAATAGTCGTTCGGAACGCGGTGGGAACGCGCGCAGTTAGCCCTTGGTTGGGTCTTGAGAAGACCGTAGTGCATGATCAAGTTATGCATACAGCCAACCGTTGATTGCGTGTGCGTATTAAGGCAACTGAAGATTGCTGTGATTTTGCTAAATGATCATAGCCATGATGCTAAAGTGATATACGCAAAATGGTTATTGTTTAAAATTAGTTATAATGCAAAGTGTAGATGATACTTGGCTACTGGATGAATTACGGTTTTCATTTGATTATAAATCCAACTTTTAGTAAAATATTTTTTAATTACCTTCCTCACTCAGAATGGCTACATGATAAAGTCACAGATAATTAAATGTATGTTGCATGCCCCAGTTAAACAGGATGAAGACGAAGATTCAGTTGCGTAAATCAGAGTAAAGGCAGTTAATTCTACTAAATATAATGCTGAGAAAGGTAAAGAAAGTTTGGATAGAGTATCCAAGATTTTGGGTTTAGATTCTGTTTTAATAGAGATCCATTATTTAAATTAATAAACAACATTAGATCAGAAATTTTGTGGAATTATATATATACATATATATATATATATATATATATATATATATATATATATATATATATATATATATATATATATATATATGACCCACTGAGTGCAATGCCAAATTGTTACGTTTTCACTGCATTTGATTCATGTTTTAATATAAGTGAGAGTAAGAAAAAGTTAGGTCCAACCGCTTTCATTAGGCAGACAGTGCACTTCCAGCATCAGAATTTATGGATCAAAAGCTGAAATTATATTGACGTATCCATACATACTAACCTCCTTATTAACTCTTTTATTTTCTTGCTACCTTGAGAGGAGTGATGAGTTTACACTCATCACTCCTTCCCGTCACCACCTTCTTATTTCCATTTGTGTGCCCTGGTTTTTTAAAGTCGTCATTAAACGTATTGTATTATATTCTCATTAGACCCATATACATTATATTCATTCACGGCACCAGGGCTATTTAATATTGTAGAATTCTCTAGCATATCTTCTTTTTATAGTTAGATTCTAATGATATTTCATGGAACCGTACCGGAAAAACTATACACTTACAAATAATAAAATAATAACACCAATTTTTTTGAGAAATTCCCGAGATGGAAAGTAAGATAACTTAACGCAAACGAAGCGAAACTTTATACAACCGAAAATAACTATCAATCGAAAATCAACTACAATAACGTATCACAAGATGTACGCGTTTCCACGTGCAAATGTGTAGGCTTTCAAAGGGAAATTAATTTATTGCTTACTATAACTTCCTTACTGATTTAATCGTATTTATGTGTATACATATATATATATATATATATATATATATATATATACTTTATAAATTGTTTAAATTTTGATTTAACCATTACTAATAATATATGCCGTAAATTTGGCTCTTGCCAAAATATTTGACAATTAAAATAAATTATTGTAAACTTTTAAATCCAAGAATACAAAATGCCACAACATTAGAATGAAATTAGAGATTATGTTTATAGGTCGTTCAGTTTGAAAATATTTACTCGCACATAATAAATGTACGTAGAAAGGAATTTTTTTTAACAAAACATTTATGAAACCATTTATTTCGTGATTTCTTATAAACGTAATCTGTAGTCAAACTGTTAAGTATTACAGTACACAAATCCTGTATAGGTACTTAAATAAATAAATTTTAAACTGAATAACTGTGAACTGTTTTCATGCATTGCAATTGATGATAACAATAGGTACTATAAAATATGTACAGTCAGTACTCAAGAAGCAACCCGTATAACACATTTTATTTAAAATTGCGGTATGAAATAGTAAATGAGAAGCGAAGGAAACACAATATTTATATAGATTTATACGCTTCATGCTTCGCGCCATTATAGAAATTGCAAATTGATCGAAGGCGTGCGTCATAAAAAAGACAAAATTTATAAAAGACACATAAAACTTTTATGTATTATTTTATTTGAATAGGATATATCCAATATCAATTCGAAATCATATTGTTGCCTTGGAGACATGAGAAAACAGACGAGAAATTGAAATTTGTAGACGAAATCACGATCTGAATTTTGCCAGTCCTTGCCGCTTTTGTATTCTACTTAACTTTTAAATTTTATGAATATGAAATTTACTTTAAAACAACTAAGTTTTATTTAAGGATAATCTAGATTTCGTAGGAAACATATAAAATAACACAACAAATTTTTCAATTAAATGAGAATTTCGAAACCACAAATTTCACCAGTAACGTAATTGACATGTATGTATATATATATATATATATATATATATATATATATATATATCAAAGGACGGGCGCTCATTTGAAATCAGATGGGTATTGATTTATTTGTATTTTATCTCATATTTATGAGCAGCGAAACACGTACGAATGCTACGATATAATATGTAATTATCAAATTTAAATTAACACGGCAAGATAAAAGTCGCTAATTACATCACAAGTTAAACCGTTTTAAAGAATTAAATTAAATATAATCGACAATGGTAGAGCAGAGTATCCGTTTGCCCGCCTGTGATTGCGTCGAGCTCCCAAAATTAAGTAATCCCAAAAATCATCTCAAAGAAAGGTTTGTGCGGCTCAAGGTCAAGCTTCCCACACCCTTCTCTGCAGATCCTTTTCACATGGGCCCACGGCTACGTTCGGCGACAAAAACTGTTACCCCCGTCTCAGTTTTTTTGTTAGGGCACGAACGGCCAACTTGAACAAATGCGGACACTTCGTAAGCAAATCGTGCAGGAATCCGTTTTTTTGTTGCCCTATTTTCAGAGCGCCGACACGCCCTCATGTGCCAGCTGGTTTCACATATCATTTGCAAAGAGACATCTCACAAAAATACTTTTATTCGGCTATCCTGCCTAAAAAATACCGAAAATTGTTCAGTTGTCATATCTAATTTAAATGAAAACAGTAAAATGAGTTTAGTTCCATCCCAAAAAGGCTTTTGAAATACATTAATTTAATCAAATCAAATAACAATTTAGTTACATGACACTACAGTCACCCTTATGTGACACCACAGTTATCTTCGTGAATCTACTGCTTGTTGCCACGCCACACAGTCTCCTACCAGTCTGGGTTAGGAACTATGACCTACGACTAACCAGAAAACAAGTAAACCAGGCTGCAGAGCTTTTGTCACTTTATAATGAAAGAGCCTGGACCTAACTTTTTCTTACTCTCACTTACATTAAAACATGAATCAAATGCAGTGAAAACGTAACAATTTGGCATTGCACTCAGTGGGTCATATATATATATATATATATATATATATATATATATGTATGTATATATATATATATATATATATATATATATATATATGTGTATATATATATATATATATATATTTACATATATATTGCTTCTTGAGTACTGACTGTACATATTTTATAGTACCTATTGTTTTCATCAAATGCAATGCATGAAAACAGTTCATAGTTATTAAGTTTAAAATTTATTTATTAAAGTACCTATACAGGATTTGTGTACTGTAATATTTAACAGTTTGACTATAGATAACGTCATTAAGAAATCACGAAATAAATGGTTTCATAAATGTTTTGTTAAAAACAATTCCTTTCTGCGTACTTTTATTATGTGCGAGTAAATATCTTCACACTGAACGGCTTATAAACATAATCTCTAATTTCATTCAAATGTTGTGGCATTTTGTATTCTTAGATTTAAAAGTTTACGATAATTTATTTTAATTGTCAATATATATATATATATATATATATATATATAATATATATATATGTATATATATATATATATGTTTATATATATATATATATATATATATGTATATATATATATATATATATACACATATATACGATTAAATCAGTAAGGAAGTTATAGTAAGCAATAAATTAATTTCCCTTTGAAAACCTACACATTTGCTCGTGGAAACGCGTACATCTTGTGATACGTTATTGTAGTTTTTTTTCGATTGATAGGGGGTTGTGTAAAGTAACGCCTCTTCCTTAATATTGATTTTAAAAAAATTTTAAAAATGAGGAGTTTTTAATCCCACTATATTTTGTTGGTTATCTTACTTTCCATCTCAGAAATTTCGGAATGGAAAGAAATAAAAAATTGGTTAAAATAAAAAATAAAATAAAAAAAAAATAATAATTGGTTAGTTATTATTTTATTATTTGGAAGTGTATAGGTTTTCCGGTACGGTTCCATGAAATTTCATTAGAATTTAACCATAAAAATTGAAGATATGCCATAGAATTCTACAATATTAAATAGCCCAGGTGCTGTGATTGAATTTGACGTATATGGGTCTAATGATAATCTAATAAAATACGTTTAATGACGACTTTAAAAAACCAGGGTAAAAAAAAGGAAATAAAAAGATGGTGACGGGAAGGAGTGATGAGTGTAAACTCATCACTCCTCTCAAGGTAGCAAGAACATAAAAGGGTTAATAAGGAGGTTAGTATATATGGATAAATCAATATAATTTCAGCTTTTGATCCATAAATTCTGACGTTGGAGCTTCAATTCCTAAATCCTGTATACCATAATACCAACACGGGTATTATTTGCTTAAGTGATGAAACTAGAGGATCTGATGTTTTTAAGTTAATGTCGCAGGTCTCAAGCAGAGACTCTGCCATTAAGCTATGAAATCCAACTTCTTATTGAAGCTGCAGTAGTACGGTCCGTTTTCTACATATCAACTCCTGTCTTTGGCATCAAACAAACAATTTGTATATTTTTTAATTTGAATGGTTCATAAAAAATCTCTAGAATTTTGTCATGGAAGTTAAAAATATACAATATAATTCTTCAACAGGAAACAATACAGATGCCCTGATGGATTTGGATCATATAGTTCTAATGAACACCTAAATAGAAAATCTCTAAAATGTTGGTACAACAAGAAAACAGTAAACATAAACATTTTTTCTAAATAAAAATTATATGTTCCGCAAATTGAAAAAATGTAGTCAATTTATATAAATATATAAAGAGGATATTTGAAATAATTTGTAAATCAATTAATCGTTTTATTAAATTTTATAATACACTATATATTTCATTTCATTGAAACATTATGTTGGAAATAATTTCATTTTAAATACCATAGTTACACAATAATAAAAATGACTACGAAATATTAAATTATATAATGTTACTAAAATAATTAATATGATATTTTTCTCAGTTAAAAGAAATTAGAAAACAAGAAATTTAGTTTTTTTGAAATCACAATTGTTGAAACTCTTTTATTGAATACAGTTTTTCCTTTGTCTTTGTTATTTCAATATAATATTAAACCATAATTAAAGACTTTTTGTACCTCAGTTACTATTAATTATGGCCTTTATATAAATATTACTTCCAATCTTCTAAAAGTTTCAAATTATATCTACTTGATAGGCTATGTGCATAATAAAGAATTCAAAACAAATTTTCATGTCAAATCACAATGCTCGCATCTATATTCTCTCTGTCTCTTTCACTTCTCTCTCACTCTCTCTCTCTATCTCTCTCTTGAAAAGTAGGCATTTGGAGACACTTTCTAAATACATATATTATTTATTTTCAATTTATCTATTCAATATAATCACTAAATTTTTTCACTTAACGGCTTTTGATTTATTCTTAAATTGTTTTGTACGTATTCTTTGTTTTTTTCGAATATTCCTGATAATTATGTTCAATCTAATGAATTTTATGATTCAGTCATTAAATTTAAAGTAAATTTGGCCTATTGTGGCCATCATTCTTTTTCCGACGTAGACAAGTAAGTCACGATGTAGTGTATTATTTGCATTTGTATCTGTACTAAAGTAAATCTAAGATGTGAAGTTTTTTTGTTGGTGGTAATCTTGGTAACCGCTGATACTATTTGAAAAAAAAATGTTCACTAATACGTAGGCATAGGCTTTTCTATTGACCATATACTATGTATAATTTTAATAATAGTAGATAGGTATTGTTCCTAAGTTTTTTTTCATTTATTTATTGGATATAATTTCGAGGATGACGTATAAATACAAACTTCGTTTCCCTTTAGTTTAGTTAAAGGGAACCGACCAGTGACAATTTAGTTTTACTTACGCAGGTAAACGGAAAATGGTTCAAGGGGATGATTTTTTGTCAAAAGTTACTTTTACTGTAAGAATAATAAAAATATACACAAATGGCTTATAAAGAATTTACAGAACTTTAACAGGTCTAAAAAAAATTTGCTACATCAAAATTTTATCTGCAAAGGTTAACCTATAAAATCAAAAATAGTTCTTTAAAATAGTAATGATCAATTTATACATCTGACAAAAATTGCTTCAACAGGTCAATTCTTTTCAACATCAATATGTTTTTCACGTGATGTAAATGGTTTGAAAAGTAAGATCACATTTATGTAAATATTTTCTTATCTTTTAATACCTTTTCATGAGCGCTTTACAGATTTTAGAAACATATTTTTGATTTTATTAAGAAATTATGTGTTTAGAGCAAGATATTGTTGTCGTTATTTATTTTACACATATATATTATTTATAAGTAGAAAATTAATTACATGTATATATTCGATTATTCTCGAAGAAATAAAAATTACCTCCTAAATAACAACTACATATAGTTTTAAAATGAGTTTAAAAAAACCATGTTCTAGAAATACGTTTGAGTTTAGTTTTGCTAAAACACACCGAATCTCAAAACACATCGAAAGTCCAGCATTGAACGCTTGCAATGGTTTACCAGTTATAATATAAGAATTTTACGTGTTCAAGCAAAGAAACCTATCATAAAGCGCTCACATAAATTTACCAAATAAAATATAAATGTGTTCATATACAGGTCCTAAAGGCTTGCGCTAGGGAAACTAACACCGAAAGCTTGCAACCAATTGCTAGCCGAAATATAAGAATCTCATAAATCCGCGCTAAAAAATCTAGCACCGAATGCTGGCCGCTGTTTGCCGGTCAAAATGGAAGAACATCACAGACTATACTAAGAAATTTAGCACCGAACGCTTGCAGTGGTTCTTCAGCTGAAATATAAAAACATTACATACTCGTGTTAAGGAATCCAACAACAAACTCTCCAAACGATTTACTGTTCGATGTAACACGTATCTGCAAAACGCATGTCAGAAATAATAGCGCCGAATGCTTGCGGCGGCTAGCTGAACACCGTAGATATAGAGCACATAATCAAACTTAAGCCGTTGGTGACAGATCAACTTTCAATTAAGAATATTGATTAGCACGTAATCAAAGAAATGTGGAAAATGGAGAAAGGATTAAGGTCCACTCTAAATATTTGGCAAAAAAGAGCGATGGATGAAACAGTACGTCCGCAATCAGTTTCCAAAATTCAGGAACCCCAAGATCAATAGAAATCAATCAACTGGCAGCAACGCAATATCTCCGTAATTTTTGTAAATTATATAAAGATATCATACTATCTACGTCAACTGACATTCTATTTTAGATGAAGGAAAAAAAATACGCGAAGGCATACCTATTTTTAAGGTTCAAGGATCGATATTGCATCTGATTATAATTTACTCCATTTTATCTTAGCTATGGTTTCGTAGTTTTTAATACTATTACGATATATATAACTATTATACATAAGTCCAGGCACCATAAACTGTGTGAGGAAAACAAAAATGTAAAAATAGAAGTAACGCGTTAAGGTATAAACGATATTTAGGGCAAACCCATTGATTTAAAAAACATGTAAAAAGGAGAAGAATGCTTTATTAATTGGGGACCCTACTCATACCGTGCAAGGTCAATAGAAACCGGCATAATTACTAACTGATCATCCCCAGTGTTATAGGCGATATCTCTCAATCAGCATGATGAATGTCATTTGGAGAACAGAGCAAAAGCCTCGCGTTTAGTGACCGCGGAGAGGGGCAGACTTAAATATAATAATTCTGTGCGGGGGAAATCATGGGTAAAGCTAGATAGAAATGACTTTAAATATGAAGAGAAGATGATTGTCGTTTTAGACTTTATTCATTAAGCTTAATTTAATTTTAAATAACAATAAAATAAATATTTTGTTCAATAATTAGAATAATTTTCCAGCCGCAATTTTTTGGTTAAATGCCTTTTTGTGATAGCCAATTCCCTAGAAATATCGTATATTCGAATTCCGCTTTAGAAAAAAATAAGAACTGTAGATGGATATATGATATTTTATATCTCCCAGTAAAGGTAAGATCTATTTACTCCTATTCACTAAAGTTATACCTCAAATGTTCAAACCACTTATAAGTTGAGTCATGAAATAGTGCAAACTAATATAATGTCAAAATAAGAAAAAAATGTCTTTGTCACTGGATAATTTTAATTTCGTTTGGAGATTTTTATATTATGCGTATTACATATAGCATAGAACCTAGCACATTTACCTAGGATACTAGAGCTCATGAAGGATTGACACTTGGCATTCTTTTATATTTGATATTTAGTTCAATGAACTTTCTTTCCGACATTTATGAAAAAATATCACTCAGTCCGATTGTATAGAAACAGGTAATATTACTTTTGTAATATTTAAATTTATTCTGTTGTGTTATTTTTGTACGCGTTGTTTTTCAGTACACATTCACTAAAACTTATTAAGTCAATAAGTCGTAACAAGTTGAAAGAGTAACGTTAAATTATCATAACAAATTTATTTTAACCCAAGAGTTTTCCAGATATAAAGACTCATTGTCTCTGGGGTTATGAAACGTTACGTAAAACTTAATTAAATTTTGACCTAATGTATTTCTTGTGCAGGTAACCTAAAAAGTCCATAATTATAAAGAACATTTTTTCACTTGAATCTTTGTAAAATCAAATCAATAATCACAATGGATTATTAGCCATTTCGTTCATAAATTTATGAAAACCCAACCTGCCCTCAAACTGTGGTAACTGCACAAACTTAACACGATGTGCAATTACATAAAACACGAAATTAGCAACGAAAACTAGGCCAACTTTCCACCCTAGTATGGAAAACAAGAGAGATAATACCAAAATTAAAAAAAGGGATATACTCAAAATCTACTCAGTATTAAACCACTTTATTAGCGTAATATCAAAAAAGGCCAGTAAAGCAAGGTCAAAATATATATGTCTAAGTCGTGAAATTCTCTTTATTTATGGAAATTTCATGATTGTTACTAAGATGTTTATGTAAAGTCGCAGTAAGTTTGGGTTTGAGTAGTTATATGAATATTGGATAAAATGTAAGGATATATAAAATCGGGATTATATTGCGTAATAGAAACCAATTTTTTCGGTTAGTCTGTACTTTATACACAAACTGTGAACTTATTTGAGGTAAAAACACTGAAAAAAATTACTATATTTTGTAGAATTTGAGGCCAATTAAGAATAATTTATTTATTTTAATGCTGGTTTAATAAAATTGCACATATATTTGTAGTAGGTTAATTTGAAATTGATTTCGTGGTGAAAAATTCTATAAAAGATAAACGAGTCAAAGCTTAATAAAAAATCATAAAATATTGTTGTTAAATGCAGCGATTAAGGAATGTTCTCAACGGATATTTATTTACATTTTGGAACTATGGAATGCACAAAGTGTTTTAATTAAATATTTCAATAATTTCATTGAATATGTGTTCGAATTGTTCTGCAATGAAAATATTATTAACTTGCACATGGTTAAGTTTGCACAATATATTGAATAAGTTTATGTAAATAAAAGTTAACGCGCAATGAAGATATCGATACATATATTCATAACACATAGCACGGCTCGCCTCTAAACTCTCTCTCTCTCTTGCTCTTTCTCTCTTTCTTTTGCCCTCTCTGTCTCTCTCTCTCTCTCTTGCTCTTTCTCTCTTTCTTTTGCCCTCTCTTTCTTTCGCTCTTTCTCTCTCCCTCTCTCTCTTTCTCACTCTCGCTCACATTTCATATTGATCATATAGGGTCAAGGTTTTCGGAGAAACTTATCAAATACTTTATTTTTGTTCAATCTATTTAATACATTTAGTAAATTACGTCATTTAACGAGTGACGTTCGATTAATTCTTAAATTGTTTTGTATGCATTAACTCTCTCTTTTTAATATTCCTTGTGCTTACGTTGAAGAAAAAAGATTTCGTCAATCACTGCCATTAAATTAAAATGTTTTCCGCCAGATGGTGATCATCATTTTTTTCTATGACACGGATAATTTCAAGTCGTTATGTAGTTTCTTATTTGCATTTATAACGAGACCAAACTAAATATAAACTAATACAATGAAGATGTGAAGTTTTGTGAGTTTACTTGTTTGTTGGAAGACAATATATTTCAGATGGCGCAAAACAAATATGCGAAGGTAATTTTATGCCTATATTTAAGGTACAAGGAACGGTATAGTATCTGACCATAATTTAATTCGAAACTTAAATGTGAAAAAATAAAACAAATACGTTTTAATGAAAAGTTTTCATAAAATGTTTCAATGTTTTTAAATAGTACTTTCACCATATTTTAATTGTTATGTACATTGCAGCATCGCAAGCTGTGTGATGGAAATAAAGCTACGAAAATGCGAATAACGTGTATTATCGACATTTAGGAGAAAAATTAATTTACCTGACATAGGAAAATGATAAAAGAAAATACCTTATTTTTTTTTCGCTCTAATATCTGGAACTACATATGCGATTTTAAAAATTCTTCTTGATTTAGGAAACTTGTACTTCGTGAAATATAATTGACTGTAAGTTGTGACGTAACATTTTATAGCGACAGAGTATTAATACAAATTGTTACATAAGGTCCTATCGTGGGATAAGAAAATATATAATTATGATTGGACTCGAGCAAAATGTTTAATAGAATGTTCATTTTGATTTACTAAGTAATAAATTTAAACCATTGAATGCAAGTGTCGAGTTCAGTTAAGACATTATAAAATGATGTTGTGTACTGTACAATTT
Source organism: Druceiella hillmani (assembly GCA_039881145.1). Lineage (NCBI taxonomy): Eukaryota > Metazoa > Arthropoda > Insecta > Lepidoptera > Hepialidae > Druceiella > Druceiella hillmani. The sequence continues at coordinate 15,599,992 of JAYKKI010000013.1, forward strand.
TATACGCAAGCATGACAGGATATATTACTTGAGTATTGTAAGACTTGAAGATCCACCTGCCCGATGAAGTTTAATTTTGATTAGAAGACCATCAGAGAATTTGCAAATGAACAAAAGTACAATCAGAAAAATGAATACTGATTACTTTAGCAGTGATGAAGGTAAGTCAATCAATATTTAAGTTTAGCAAGTATTTTTATTCACTTAAAAATTCATAAATATTTTTAGATACCAATAGCTAACCAGAGTCACTAGTATTATAACATATAAATTTGACAGGTGGAGGTTTATATGTTCATGTTATTGAGAAATAAGTGAATTCAGATAACTTTGGTTAACTGTGGAACTCCGCTTAAACTGTGTTAGGCCAAGAGATGACTCATCATATAGGCTGGATTAATGACTCATCATTCTCAGTATTCCCGACGACATCCTCCGATCCCGATGATCGATGTCGCTTGGCAAAGGGAGTGGATACCAGAGCTCGTATATATTGACACTAGCTAATTTTTTATATCACTTTTTACTTCAATTTGACGAATTATTAAATGTTTTGGAAATGTATTGGATATTTTATTCAGGAATATTCGGATGAAAATTGCCTCACAGTCAGCACGGAAAAAACAGTATTCCAAGTCCTCAGCCTATCGACAAAACAGCCAGATATAAATCTGACTTACAAGGGTGTGAATTTTGAAAAACAAGATGTTAGTAAATACCTAGGCGTGTACATCGACAACAAAATGACATGGAAAGCCCATATTAGCAGCTCTGCCGAAAAGGCCATCAAAAGATGTCGTCTGCTCAAACGCTCAACAGCAACGAAATGGGGTGCTACCGAAGACGTACTCCTAACGACGTACAAAACCTACATTCGTCCTGTCCTTGAGTATGGAGGCCAAGCTACCATAACAGCAAGTGAAAGTACTGTCTCCCCCCTGGAACTCGCACAAAATACAGCACTGAGAATCATAACCGGAGCCCCGAAATCAACACCTATCGCCGCTATGGAAACTCAAACTAACATTGAGCCTATACAGTGCCGGCGAGACAGATCTGCATTTCTTTTCTGGGAAAGACAAAGACGAATACTTCCATGTAAATGGAAACAATACAAACTCCCGACTGAAAACACAGAAAACGCCTCTCACGATAATTGACTCTATCAGAGAAAAATATAACATACCACTACCAGAGCCAGCACCTTTTCCTCAGAGGTCAGATACTGTGTCCTGCTTGCCCCTTGTGGAGCTTCGACTCATGAACCACAACTTGCCGAAACACCAATCAATTGATGTTGCCCTGAGAATGGCTGCCCTGGAGACTATCCACACCAGGTATCCCTCCCAGGACTGGTTGCATATTTACTGTGACGGCTCGTCGATGCCAAACACAGGGAATACCGGAGCAGGCTTCACATCTACAGTATTAGAGGGCTCTGTTGCCGTCGGTTCCCCGCTTACCAACTACGATGGAGAGATTGCAGAGATATACGATGCCACCGGGGAATTGGAGCGTCTTACAACATCACAAAGCGTGGTTTTTCTCATCGACTGCCAGGCAGCTATTCTGGCACTCTCCACCAACTGCTACACAGATTGTTCCAAAACCCAACTCTGTCGTGCCAGACTGTCCAACCTGGTGAATGCTGGCTTTCGACTTACTCTGCAGTGGATTCCGAGCCACGTCGGGATAGAGGGGAACGAAAAAGCTGACGTACTGGCAAAACACGGAACGACTCTACAGCAGCCCATCTGCTCTCCGTCATTTTCATCCTCTAAGTCGGCCGTCTGCAGAACGATACATGCCTGGATCAAGTCTCGGCGCACACAGTCCGCCGTCGGAAAGAACTGGGCTTGTCTAATTGATTCGCCTATTCGACGCGACCTACCCAGAGCTGTCAGTGTCGCAGTTTTCCGGTGTGCCACGGGCCACGACTACCTGGCGTGCCACCTGAAACGTATTGGTATCCTGGGGAGCGATGCCTGCCTGCTCTGTGGACGTCCAGGAATGTCTTTTGACCATCTCCACGTTTGCCCGAAGATGAAGCCCTACCTTGATGATTGGGAGAGGAGGGCGCCCCCTGATGATCACCCTGCCTACAAAACAGCTTTTCTCTACTGGTCGGCGCGCCACCTAATGGCAGACATGCCAAGGGTGGGCGTTGGCTAGTAGTAGTAGTAGTAGGATATTTTATTCAATAATGTTCAGTTATGACATTCATTAAAAAAATATACATAAGTTCCAGTATGTAAAAACAAATAATAAGAACAGTGTATTATATTAAATGAAAGACGATTTATTTTTTATATGTGTTCTTATTCCGTACATATTTTACTAACATTCGTCAAGTAAATATGTCGATAATAACGTCACTTGCATTACTTGTTTCGAAACAAATAAAGCAAGTGACGTTAAATCAGCATAAACAAATCGTGTTAATCGAAGAGTATGTCAGATATAAAAACCCAATGTTTTTGTGGTTATGAAAAGCTTTTAACAATTTAATCATATTTATACCTAATTATTATGCTTTATGTAGCTTTCATTTACTCGCTTGTCTAAATTCATTTATTGTGAGTAGTCTAAAAATGACGCCGGGATTATTTTATCGCAAATCCTCAGGCCACAGTTCTAACAATTAAGTTTTAATTTGGTATTTTCCATTATAACATCAATGACCACAAATGATTAGCCATAAACTTATATACATCACGCCTGACACCAAACTGTGGCAAGTGCACAAACATGAGACGATGTGCGATTATATCAAACATGAAATTGACAACGAACATTTGGCACTCTTTCTACCCTGATACGAAAAACAAGCGAGATAATAATAATTTTAAAACAAAACAATAAACTCAAAGTCTACTCAGTACTTAAAACACTTTTTATTAACATAATATCATATTAGTCCAGTAAAGCGGGACCACAATGGATATGTCCAAATCATAAAGTTCACTTTATTCATGGAAGTCTATCATTGTTATTTAGATGTTTATGTAAATTCGCCGTAAGTTTGCATGTGAGGAGTTATATGTACATTATATAAATATTATATGAAATGTGGGGTTAGATAAAAGCAGGATTATATTTTATATTGCGTAGGGGAAACCACGTTTTGGTTAGTGCGTACTGTATATGCTGACTGTGGGTTTATTTGAGACGAAAATACTGATTCCAATTGAACGTGGTTCAATAAGTGCTAAGACTGTTTTGCTATAGATTGTTTTATGATATTGCTCTATATTAGAGAAGACGTAATTAACTTGCCAAATGTTTAAGTTTGCACTGTTTATTGGTTAAGGGTATGTATAAATAATTAATTGAATTCAGAAAATAACATGATTATTTTAAAATATGTCACTGAATATTTTAAAATTTAGGTGTTTTCGTTTTTGTTTAAAGTGCGAATAATTTAACTTGACTGAACCGCAACCAAATTTGTCTTGTAACAGAAATACTAATGATAAGAATATAATAAGATATTGGTTTAGGTTTAAGAATTTACCCCCTAATATATTTTGGTAATGTTTAATATAATTGATTGCTGATAAGTTGACTATTTTAGTAAAATATCAGGCTTACCTTAAGTCGGTAACACAAATACAAGAATTAATTCAAAATTAGCGTGGTATGAGTATAAAACTATATATGGATACATTTTCCTCTACCCTGTTCATGGATTACAAATATATTAGCATTATCACGAGAGAGTCTAAAATTATAAAATAATAGTTTACTCATTATCCATATATTAGCCAGTATCGTTTACAATTTCGTATGCCTATAATAGGTGCAAAATATTTTGAAAGTCATTTTAGAATTAATTTTCCAGTGCTGTATAATTTTATTTTTTAAAAAGATTATATTACTATAATTTTTTCTGTACTATTCGGAAAACTCTTATGAAAATATGTGTCCACGCCGTAGAGAATATCTGCTGCTATTGGACTATTCTTTCAATTTCTTTTCCTATTTTTATAAGATTTCAATTAATTCTCCATGTCCGCTCTCGTTTACTTATAATAACTATAAATTGCGTAGGTCTGCTCATATGTTTATTAAAATTTCTAGAAAGACACTAAAAATAGTAAAAGAAGTTGGAGCTAAAAAACCGACTTCAAAAATAAACTTTTTATGAAGCTTCATAGTTTTAAATAATAATAAATAATAAAATATTATTAATAATATTATCTATTTAAATACTGTAATAACTATTGACACAGAAGTTTTCCAAGTGCGTAGAAATAATGATTCATTATATTGTGAGGTCGGAATGAAGAAAAGTAAAGGAATGAATAAAAAAATATATTCGAACACAAACACACACACACACACACACACACACACATATATATATATATATATGTGTGTGTGTGTGTGTGTGTGTGTGTGTGTGTGTGTGTGTTTGTGTTCGAATATATTTTTTATTCATTCCTTTACTTTTCTTCATTTCGACCTCACAATATAATGAATCATTATTTCTACGCACTTGGAATATATATATATATATATATGTGTGTGTGTGTGTGTGTGTGTGTGCGAGCGTGTGTACGGGCGTGCGTGCGTGCGTATGTGCGTGTGTGCGTGCGTACGTTCGGGCATGAATCCGTACGTGCGTACATATACCGATTACCCGAATGTGCAGTGTATTATTTATTAAATACTTTAAATAACGAAATAAGAAAATGAAAATATTCCATATAATTAACCTTCCAGTCCCTTGGTAATGTATTTATTGATAACTTATTATTTGCTGTACTGTTTGATTAGTTGTATATTAAAAAAGTTATTTTAACCTTAATGTACAACTTGGCACAGTTCATATCCTATAAAATAACATATACTATATTTTCAATCCTAATAGGGCAGTACCACTAAGAAGTCAGTAAGCTAATATAGAAATATTTATGTAGATTTTACGTAGTGACAAAAGGCACAACTCTCTTGTCCATGCTGATCTTGTCATAATTTTGAACTTACTTCCAGGAAAAATTTCAATGAAACATATTAAAAAAGTCTTCGTATGAAAATTTAATATACATCCTTATGTAAAATGAAAACAAATTGAAAACGACTATACTGTAATTTATTTTTCGGCATGTCACTAACGATTATATATTTTTGAAAATTTAATCCGGAAATACTTCTTTTACTTAAACATTTTATGGATTTTTCTTTCATTTTGTATTTCATTTATCAAGGAATTTCAACTTATATTCAGATCCAATCGAATGTCATTATTATATAAAATAATTTCAAGCAATTCCCGTGAATTTGGATACTTGCAAAGTTGCGTCAGCCACCTAATATACCAATAACCACACGAAATTTAAGATCCACATACTTACACTAATATATATACATGCCTAAATTTCCAAAAAAAATTTCCCAAAAGGGCTTTATAGACGTAAAAGAGGCGAGTACCATAATAAAAGCTGTAGGTGATTAAAACTACGCGTTACTAGTGCGTTCGCATCAACACTGGTTGTTTTATGGCTATGCGCATGGGGAGATAGAAAGATAAGGTATTGTATCCAAGAGCGGGCGATGAAAAGGCATGTCTACTTAAGTGGATCTGAGACACACCGAGGCCTTTTTCTTTGCGATACAAGAACAGCCTTCAAATTTTGTTGTCAATATTGGATGTTTTGATGAATATTTTTAAAGCAATTCATTGTTAGTGTAATATTGTAATTATAGTATAGTAATAGTGTATTATTTTAATTTTTTATGTTATGTTGGTTCAGATAAAGTTGACATTGTTTAAGTTTCATTAGGAAAATATTTTACTTTCTTGAAGATACTTGAAGTGACAGTTGGAAAATATATCCAAGTTTACAGATTATGCTTTTTATTAAATGAAAAATACGTCGGTAATATCGACTATCTGATGAACCAAAATATCAAACACTAACTGTATATATTTGAAATATTACACTGATTATATACAATATTATACGCGTATTATATTCCATCATACAAAAAATATTAATAAAAAATAAAACGTCATTGTTGATCCGATTCACTTGGTGTTAGTCAGTGAACTCACTTGGCCGATGACGAAGGGAGCCGAGTTTATCCGCAAGAATGGAACAGTAGATTTACAGAAACTTAAATATGTTAAAACTACTTGGAATTAATATTTAATTAAAATTTAAAAAACGTGTGCATGCTTCACCTTAAAAATACTTTACTTCACACTTTGAAAAAGTGCACATGGCGTGCCTAAAGCAATTGTTCACTTTGTCGATGCCGAAGGGAGTCGAGTTTATCCGATTTAGCGTCACCGACCCGATCGTGATGGATATACGTGACGATTCAGTTTCGTTTATTGCTCAGAAAAAGTGAGCATGGTGCGTCTAAAGAAGTTTTCACTTCAAAAACATATTATACAGAAACTTTTCTTTAAGGTTTATCAAAGGAAATATTTGGAGATAAAATGCTAGACGACATCTCGTAATCAACTTATTTTTTTGCATAATATTCAATATAGATATATTGTCTGAAGATATCATGTCTAAAATTATGAAAAAAAATTATCTGACACCCGTATAATTATTCCTTTCAAAGGATACTCCACACTCGTAAGAAATTTAGATTTTTTTTATAGAACTTAATTTGCTCAACTCCCAAGAAACTTATATAAATTACAAGCAGTAAGTAGCTGTAGAATCTCGACAAGAAGCGCACGCACCTCAAAGAGTTTAATGCTCTCCCTTAATGTCCGCATTTGAAGTAAATCAGGTATGCGTTTACGATACCAGTGCACGCCATAAACCTGAGTTACGCTTTTGAAATGACCCACTAAAAATTTACGACAATATCAATTTCACAAAAATATTATGGCACCCTTTTGAAGTAATGACATTTAAAAAATTATTGATCTCAATTTAAACGCTAAATACCTGTTAAATTTCGCAAATAACTGTTAAATTTATATAATTTTATTGTCTAATTACTAAGCTGCAGTTAGTTTCACCATTCATCCGTGTCGAGGCTCGGCAGAGCAGAACGTCTTGAACGAAATAAAAATATTGGAAAAATATAATTTTATTGAAATATGTTTTAAATATGTATATTAAATAATGATTAAATTCAAATCCTTCGTGATATTCTAATTTTTTAAGCCAAGTGATGAAAAATCATTAATATGAAAATATTCTTCAAATATTGCCCTTTATGGTGTATACTTATATTTATTTAATTTTTAATAAAGTTATCTCAAGCCCGTGCTTATTTTTACTATAACGGCCATTTTTCTATCTTGAAAAATATATTTAAGGGATTATCAGATGAGCTATGTATTTACAATTCTTAATTTTCTAATTGGCAAAACACTAGAATGTTAGAAAGAAGATTTCAATAAAAGTATAATTGAAGGATTTTTCGGCAATGAAATTGTAAATGTTTTATCGCTCTTGGAGAGAAAAAAAACAGGAAAAATTTTATTATTGGAAAGGCAGTGTTGCTGTGCGGGAAAAAGTATATTGGAAGTTTCCTAGAAATGACGATATAGGTTCTATACTTTATTTACATAATACATTATAGTGACTGAAGATAAGAGTACAAACTTTTTGATAATTTTTCATCACAGATATTGTTTATTTAACGTCTTTTAATTCCTGGAATGACCATAGAACGCGTATTTATCTCATATGAAGCAAAGTAATTTGGTACGGTTGGCTTCCAGTACGAGAAACAACGATGGTTTCATTTAAAAGCTTGTCATTAATAAGGTAAACGTACGCATAATTATTGAGATAAAAAAAATGGAATTTTAATTAATGGAAATTATTTTTACTAAGCAAAGGTTAATTCAATATATCTCTACTTTGAATTCTTTTTTTTCATAAATTTAAAGATCAAAATATTTAAATAGTACGATGAACTTCCAATTCTTCCAACTTCTTATCTATGTCTCATTATTGGGAGATTATTTTATCTCGTTTTACTTATAAAAAAATTATTACTGGATAGATCATTTAGTTATTTAAATAATCTTTGTAAGAAACAAAAAAGCAATTTCCTTGCATATTTGTATGTAAATTACTATTTGACCAAAACGTCAGTTACTTATATACGTGGTAAAGATTGAAAAAATAATTGAGCGAATAAAAGCTGCAAATAACTAATTATTAAAATGACAATTAATAAAACTAAAGCCACTTAATTTATTGTATCTCCAAAGAAGTACTTGAAATAGAAAAACAATAGACGGCGCTAGGGAAAGTAATAGGTTTTGAAGTATGCATAAAAAAATTGCTTGGAATTATATTCGTGGACACTAATGAATAGATATACAGGACAAAGAAGGTTTTAAGCACAACGAATTTTCTAATTGATTTTTTTAATTGAATATAATATATTTTAAAAAAAACGACTTTAAAAAAAGTAGATATTAAAAAGTAAAAAATTGTATTATTAGTATGCTATAAATAACTAAGTTACTCATTTTTAAAGTCGGTGTCAGCATTGCCTCGTCAACTTACTAAATATATATAACTACAAATAACATTCAATTATATTGTTTATTAGAATAATTAATAAAAGTCAGGGACAAAAGCTAGTATATAGATAATTGCCGCTTTGCATAAATTTGATTATAAATAACACACAGAAATGTAAAGATAGTAGTGGCCGCTTGTAGTTAGTTGTAAGCCATTGAGGAGTTCCATTCTATGTATCTAAAGTCTAATATAAGATTTGGCTTAGTAATAATTACCACTTGAGAAATTCTTTCTTCATATCCATAGGCAATATCAAATTGTTAGAAAAAGTTATAACTAACCAGTAGCAAATATATTGAATCACGACTTATTTACTCTCAATCGTTAAGAAGTTGCATTATTCACTTTTGAAACTCATTAACAGACCCTGATCTGATCAATGGTGCAGTTATTTTGCAAATTAAATACCACAAATATCTTGAATTATGATTGGTTTACTACCATTTGATAAGGAGTTTCATTGTTTTTCTCCAGAATGCATCATCAGATACTGACATGATCGATGTTGCAGTTATTTAGCAAAGTAACAACTACCGGTAGCAAATATCTTGATTCGTATTTAATTTACTACCATCCTTTAAGAAGTTCCGTTGTTCATTTCCAGACTCATCATCAAACTCTCTATCTAGTCGAAGGTAAAAAGTAAAAACTACCCATGGCGATTATCTAGGATAATAGTTGATTAACTGCCATTCGTTAAGGAGTTCCATCGTTCTTTTCCGGATCACATCAACATGTCATCATCATATTTATTCTGAATCATCCAAAATGTTTCAAATAAATAAAAATTGTCTACTTGGTAAACAGTTATTGCCGAATAAACTTAAAAAAAGATTCCAACCAATTGATAACCTCCTTCTTTTGAAGTCGTTTAAAAATAAAAGTATTATTAAAGTACTAAACAATGTACATATATTTGTATGTACCAACCATTAAGTTTATATAAACATAAATAGCAAAACTGACTATTAAAAATTATGTTTAGAAGGTACAATTTTTTTCAAATTTTCTATTCTTAGATGGAGGACTTGTATCTTGGGCAGTAATGACCAAGATCCGTGTCAATACGATAAGTACCAACAGCTTGATAAGCCGCCGGTAAGGAAATTGTATGTTCACTGCAGTTTATTGCCTCTAAAGTTAATACTAGGTAATAAAAACCGGTGGTCAATTTCTTGGGAAGTAATATTAACTCTGTTAGAGGATGAGCAGGAAACTAACAACCGGCTCCAACTAAATTCCTTGTTGATGACTACAGACTCACACTAAATTTCATAAATCAGTTTACTGAAAGTTACCTCTGAAAAAATTTTGGAAAAATCTGCAGAGATATTCCTTCTCTGACAGTTATCAAAAGGTATAAAGAAGCTTGTTTGTTCTTCCACAATAAAACAGTCATCAGTATTAAGCTCGAACTAAGAAAAACTATTTTTTTTTATATTATATATTAAATTATTTCGCAGCACTATTTGGTGAACCTTGGCGATATTTTCGTCGGTAGTGGCAGTTTTCGGACTTCCCGAACGTTCATCGTCTCCCAAGCTCTTATGGCTACGTTTAAATTCAGCTGCCCAAAATTTCACTGTGGTAAATGATGGTGCAGATTCCCCATACACAGAATCCTACTCATCTTTACCGTTCAAAAAAGAATATTTAATGACAGCTCGATACTCGATTTTGTCCATTTTGACATAAACACTCACATCAACTCACTCAAACAACTGTTACATAACAACTGCGCATCCAAAATGGCTGGAACTTTGGTGAATAACCGTCAATAGATGAACAACAAAATTCACTAGCTCTTATTTACGAGAGCTGCCATCTTCACGTTGAGGTCGGAAACTTTTCAGACCTAATGCAAATCATATCCAGATGTTTATTAATTGAAAAACGACTATCCTAAAATGCGGTGGATATTTCATTCAGTGTAAAGATAAATTATTATCTCCACAATAGCAATTAGAAAGTTACTGTAAAAATCGAACAAAATAAAACTTATCAAATTATACTCATGACCTGATTGGGAAGTGTAATAAATTTAAAGTGATCTGAGTTTATTACAGCGATAACAGTCAGCCTCCATATGTTGCTTTTATTTAACTCTTTCTAAACTTTTATATTTTTACATTTGACTAATAAGCACAGAGTAGAGCTAAGATAGGATATTTCATCAAGATTATTTAATATTGGTTCATCAAAATATTTTTATCCTGTTAAAATTTCCGAATATAAAGTCAAAACTTTTAAATGGAAAAGCTCATCTGTGCTATTACCAAACTATAGGGTACTTGTCTATATAGTGAATATATTAAAAAAAAATTATTTGAAAATACAACGTAGGCTTTCTTAAACTATTTTTTTACAAATTTAGTCTTTGTTTCTTGTTGTCTGTCCATTTGTTCAAGTACCACACAAGAACTACGGGACTGCTTTGGATAGAACTCCACTCTAATATTACCCAAGGTACAAATTATAATTTAAATTACCTTTTAATCCTTTAAAATATTTGTTTATCTATATTTTGTATATCTAACCGTTTTTTTTTATTTCACTTGTTCAACCACTAGCCGGATAAGAACTAAACAATCACTGAGATAATGCTTAAGCAGCACCTAAATAATTTTTTGATCATATGTTTCTCACATAACTTGAATTTAAATAATTTGCAATCTAGCAGGAAACCAAACGCGCTAATTCTAAGAAACAAATCGTGAAGTATTATTTTAATTAATATTGGCTGTAAAACTACAAAAGAGTTATAATAACTGTGAGATATCCCATTTTTATTTTTCGACCCTGTAACTAACAAAACAAATTTGTATTTTATGTAACATAAAATACAAATTTGTTTTGGATTTGAAGGTTATGTTAATTATATATAAAATACAAATTTTATAAAATACATAACCTTCTTAACTTTAATACAGATTTAGTAAAAATAATAAGAATGCAAGCAATAATACGGTGAGGAATAAATTTACCACATATTGAATATATTTAGCGTTAATTTTGTAGAAATTCATTATTCACAATTAAATGAAACTACGTGATGTAGTATTATTTCTACTTTCTTTAATTTCTTTACCACGACCTAGGTTTCGTTGTATTACAACATCTTCAGGTGGGATATTAGCAAAGATTAGCAATCTTTGCTAATATCCCACCTGAAGATGTTGTAATACAACGAAACCTAGGTTGTGGTAAAGAAATTAAGGAAAGTAGAAATAATACTACATCACGTAGTTTCATTTAATTGTGAATTTACCTCATATTAATCAACAAAAAGAAATTAAATAAAATTTAAAAGATTAAAAAACTCGACCTTTGTATCTAGACAAATTAGGACGATTATTTTGTCTTGGTATAATCGCTATCAGTTCTTATAGGTAAAACAACAATGTTTTTTTAAGCTTTTTTAATCCTAGCAAATTCGTCATGTATTTAAGCTCGATATACTACTAAACATTGAATCACGTCTTCGAAGAAAAGAAAGCCGCTTATCTTGCAATACATTGACTTCAATTTGGAGCTTTTCTTTCTTATAACTTTCAATCCTGTAACGTCTTTATTTATTTTCTCTTTACTTTTTATTTTGCAATGTCTCCATTATTGCTTTCTACAGGGAACTCGTTAACTTCGTAAATCGTTGAGTTTTACGATACCTCTTTCGTAACTCGTGTGCTATCTTCTTTACACCCGGTGATATTTGTGAAATCGTAGCCGTTGGCTTGAGCCAGGTTAAGGACGATTATTGAGACATCCATGAATTTGTAGGCTCTGTGTTGCGAAAAATGGCAAAACGAGCAGTTGTCTCGATCTAGTTTAAAGGAAACTGTTGAATGTGTATCTGGAGGAGTGACATGTGGATAATTTGGTGAAGCAGCAGTAGTAATCGGTTCAATTTTCTCTGATTCGTTTTATCATGTAAAACATTAGTAATTTGTTTCAATATTTTGTAGCGAAATTAAGTTTCAATATAATAAATCTTTGATTACTTTGGAACTGATTCTTTTATACATGGTGTCTGGGAATAAATATCGGATAAATAAAGACGCTAGTCCTTGACTAAAAAATAATTGATTGTCTAAAATGAAATTTAAAAGACGACTTTTTTTTCTAAAAATTGAAAATAATATTCCTAATTATTTATCATCTTTTTCGTAAACACGATATTTGTGCACATTGTTCAGCGCCGTTCGGGGGAATAAACCGTGAACAGCTGCGAAGACATCGCCACTGCGGGTAAATACCACACTCCAAGCAAGTATTAGATGTGTTAAAAAGGGTTGTGTGTAATATTAATTTGGTACTTAATTAGAGAACGGGCGTGTTTTACGTTTGATTTCAACGAAAATTTATTATTTTATAGCTAACGGATAGCGTCTCTCTTTGTCCGACATCTATTCCCATATACCGTGCCTAATGTTCATTGACCTCCCACACCGTTTGTTATTGTACTTTTATTTATAAAGAATAATTATTCAAAAAGAACACTTTATTCAATCGGAATAACCCATTATGTATTTGTTATGAGTAAATTCCATCCACTCAAATCCAAGTCGTGCCAATAACAAAAATGTAATATGGACTTTCATAAAATAAATATCGAATAACTTTTTACTGTATCTGCTCAAGCTGTGATTGAATAAAAATCTTAAAATTTTAATTTAACATATTTTTATTTTCTGTAAATAATCGGCTTAGGTGGACGGTTAATAGCTGTAAATTTAATTGAAGATGACATGCAAACTAATTTCTGAATTATTACGAAAATCATTAAAGTTGACTTAGATATTGATTATTATGCAATACTTATGTTACCATAAATTATGGTTAGGACGGATATGTTTATTTTCATTAAAATTCAAATATCGTCCTTACTCTAAATAAAAAATTAAATATTTTTATAGGCAAATTATATAATACTATATATATATTTATATATATATATATATATATATATATATATATATATATATATACATCAAATTAATACTCTTTAGCAGTTTTATTATAAATTGTAGAATACTGAGATCACTTAGAATTTTATAATTTTAGGAAATATTTATAAATATTTGTTTGGATAAATTTTTTTAGCTCTCTCATTGTTATTTTTCGTGTCTTTAATATACATGAGATGTAAAAAATGGGAAGATATTGTATTCCCAAATTATATTAAAATGTCCATTTCCTTATTGGGATCTAATATTTTGGTTACAATTATTATTAGCCTGACGATTCGCAGATATGTAGATACTAAATTATTGATATTCAAAATTTGTTATTAAATTAAAAATATTTATTAGAAATTCAATAATCACTGTCATCTAATAAAGAAATGCAAAATACCTTTTACCCTACTGAGATAGTAGTCGGTATAGGTTTCTGCATGTGAATGACAGTAAATGACAGCTTACAAATGAAAAATGTATCGATATTTATTAAATAAATGAAAAGAAATATTGAATAAAAATCAATATAAAAGTAACTTTTATTTAATTCTCATAAATGTACGTACAAAATTTTACGTAAATTTCTTAATGTTTTGAGAAGAAATTAATAATAAGACAAAAATTACGGAGAAACACTTGTAGCCTTTCGGGACTTAATTGTTAAAAGTTACAAAACCGTACAAGGTTTCATTAAAATTTGATCACGTCTGTCTAACAATCCGCATCATAAATGTATCAAATTTAATCACATCATAATACAATTTTACAAGAATACGGGATATATTATGAGGGTGTATGAAAACAAAAGAAAAGATTTCATTTTCTTTTTTTGTCATATTTGGGAATGAGTTCTTTTTTCGCGAATTTCACCTGGAAAAGATCTTTTAAAATACAATAAAAATCCTGTATATCTTAAATTGTTTCAATCTCAAATGACCATAATGTCGTATTGTGAGTTTTACTCATATATGCCATGTTTCTTTTTAACTCTATGTTGGACATTAATCATCTAGCGTTTAAGTATATATCGGTGCATTTCTCGAAATGGCATATCAGAATTAGAATATTAGCAGATAAACCATATTGTGTTGTCACCGGATTTATACACAAAATTAAAACTTTAAAACCTTAGCTTAATTAGAACTTGTCTGAAATTATATTGTGAGGGAGGTCGCTGGCAGAAAAAGTGAGTTATTAAAAGAACTATATACATATTTTTACACCAAGGGACAATAATTTTATAAATACAGGAATAAAATATATTTTTCATTAAAGATCAGCAACCATTTTAAAAATCTACTTGCGTAGTGAAATACAAATTTTGACGGACTATTCTACGATTCGATTTCGCTTTTTGGTAAATCAGGCCGAGATCCTGATTTACTAACACTCCATAATATGTACCATTTGTTTAAATGCAAAACACACACGAATACTTCACTTTACGCTTACTGCTAGCATTTTTACAAGATTTTTTTTGCATTTATTATTAGAATTGTTTAATACATTTTATTATGAGGTCTTTTAAAAATTATAAATTATATTAACGCTAATCGCAGTTCGGGTTAACCTAATATCCTTTTATGACAAGATATGAAATTATGAATGATATATCAAAATGAATTTCAATATCGAGGTGAAAAATGAAAAAAACAATCTTTTCGGCAATAAAACTAAAAGTTTGCTCTCTTTCATCAATTTACGTTACATGCAATGTCCTTTTTCCTTAAAAAAAACAAGAAAACAAGGACCAGAGTAAAATAAATTAACAGTACTCGAAATTTATTTTTGTTATTTCTGCTTTTGCAAATATAATTTTCTTTAATGAATATATTTTTCTTTAATGAAAATACAGCAAAATAATATATAAGACTTTTGTATTTATTTCTATTCTCAAATTTTGCTCGGTGGGCGATAATAGTATGTATTTTATTTAGCACCGAAATTAATAGATGATGGCACCGTTAGAATTTTTTTCCTTAAACATTATATTAATATTTAAGGAAATAAGACAATAGCAATTTCCTTTGTTTTTCATTTCCAAATTGGTCTAATTAAATAATTCATTTGTAAGTAATACTCATTTGAAAACTACTCTTATTTGTTAAACTTACATTACTGCACATAATGTCAATACGCTTAAACAGAATAAAATAGGATAGCTCACATGTTTTTTTTAAACTCTGATCGAAATCAGGATAAATTTAAAAATGCTAAGTAATATAAAATTAGAAAGAAAATCACAAAACTTCAAGGCGTCACTTTTTATATTTTTTAAATTTTTTAGTGCAGAGTCGACATGGGAATGCTACAAATTACATTTTTCTACTATCCACCACCCACAAAATTAAGGTCGTTAAAACAATATTTTTGGGAGAACGACGCATTGAGAAAAAAGAACCATACAATAAATTACGAAACCTGAAGTACTTGAGATACGCTTAGCCAAAGTTTACTCATTTTATAACCCATTAGAAGCAGGAGTTAAATCCCTCACCCCTTCACGTAACTTTTGCAAAGGTACAACTTTCCCTACAGCTTACAGTAGCTTAACTGTACTTGTATGCTAGCATGAAAATTTATCTAAATTATATGTTATTTTAACAAATTACTTTTGGTTACTTTAGCGTATTACGCATGTGAATTCCAATGCAAATTAGATTGACGCTGTTGGTGGTTTCGTGAAAGTGTCTTGTAACAGGATATCGGATAAATTATTGTTAATTGTACTTTGGATTAATTAGTTTTACAAAAGTAATAGCGATATCTTGGAGTATATTTCATGCATACAATATAACCTCCTTTATAGCTTTTTTTATTATAAAAAGAATCGTTTGGATTAATTTCGTAATTTCCGATATTGTAGGCTTTGATTTGACATCACTAATGAAAATCCCTAATTTGAATTCCAAAGCTTGTATCGGCTATATAGCTATTTCGATACAATTGCGCTGGATTGTAATTAACTCACGTTATCGACATCAGTTAGTAGCGAGCAAAAGTTAATCTTTTGGTTACCTGTATTTTATATTCATTTCAAGCCGTTAAATATTTAAATATACTTTTAGTTAATTTTTTGGAATCACTTTTTTAATTGTATTTTTGGCGTTTCAAATATTTAATCATCATTATTATCAATCATTTATCATATTTTATTTATTTAAAAAATAACACTAAAATACTTTTTCGTAATGAGATAAACATTTAAAAACGACCTGATAAATATGTACATTAACATAAATTGATTTAGTATCAAATTTTGTAATAATTTTTATGTAAATAAAATCGAACGCTTATCGTGCAAACAACAGCATTTCAAAAAGAAATATCGTAAAAAAAATATCAAGTGAAGTTTCTAATGGAATAAGTAAAAATACATAATGGATATTTCCTTGAAAGTCAAGCAGATAACATCAAGAACAGGAGGGAGGTGGCACCAAAAGCAAAAACAATAACTGAATAAAAAGAATTCAAATTGAATTTACAAGTTTCTTGGTTTCAATAATAATTGACTTAAACGAATGGTGGAAAATTTTTTGAATCTGAACTCTGCACATTTTCCTTACTAAATTAGATTTTTTAAATCATAGATTATTGTTATTTTACTCTAAATGTTGCCTCAATTCGCTAAGTATGTAATATCAATATGAAGTTACTTAGCAAAAGTGTCAACATAATTAAGTTGCAAAAATAGATTGTTTTGTAAATATCAATTAAAAACAACATTTAACTTAATTTTTGAATCATTACACAAATCTTTAAAGATGGATTTTGCAATAACTGCATAGCAATTTAATTTTCCGAATTTTTTCCGAAGAGGAATCTATATTTTTATAGACTCTAAATATAAATAAAATGCTTGGCAATTTCAAACATTATTATCAATTTAGGACTATTTAAGGGGCTTATAATTTACAATTTTATTCAATTTCTAATTTCACACGACTATCTTTCGATTAAATGTATAACTGATTCCTTGGAGGAAGAAAATATTTTGAGGAAACCGTTTTTATAAGCGTGAAATTCACTGTTATTATTCCTTTTTTTGCTGTTATACAGAACTATTAAAAGTAAAAACCTTTAATCTGATAAAACAATTCTTATTTTTGTGTACCCCGATTCAATTTTAATACAAGATACGCAATAATTATGTCAATGTTTACGTAGGCAGTTTTATTAATAGAATATTGTTTTTATTATTTATTTAAGACAAAAATATTTTTTTCTCAAATTAACTTTATTGCTAATATTTAATAAATTACCAATTATACCCGCTTTTCTCGAAATAGTAAATTGACATATCGTTTATATGCAAATATAATTATATAGATGGGTGTATTGGTTAATCCAAGCAAGTCTTAATCTATCATCTTTGGTAGTCAAAAATTAATTTCGAAAGTAATCCTACCTAGTTTACTGAAATTAGCAATAATGCTATCTAAGCCAACTGTCAAAAACGTGGATCTATTAACTGATCAAATTCTTAGTTGGTGCTCTCAAATAAACGATATTAATCCTCGTGTTTTCAACAGGATACACTCTTTGAAACGTCTTCAAAATTTTCTAGCGACTAAAACGAAAATTTGTCTTTGTCAAACGCTCCTATTACTACTAACTGACTATGCAGATGAGTACTATGCTTATATTAACGTCTCCAAAATTTATGCAACGGTACATTTTTGGCTTTAGAATATAGGATCATAAAAATATGATACGCTAAGGTTAAGATGGTACTTTCCCTTTTTAGAAAAAAACCTCACAACTAATCCACATAAATTATATATCATTTTATAGATAATTGCTTGCTCTACCGGCATCCAAAACTAAAAAAATTATTATTGCTATTGTTTTTGGAAATTAATTAATTATTAAAATTATATACACAAAACAGCAATGCTGCCATCTAACGGCTCAACGTCAATATGATTGACGGTCGGTAAAATTTTTGTTTAATTTCAAATCCACTCACGTATAAATAAAGTGGCGCTTTAGCTCAATGCTTTTGATACTTGCGCCTCTATATGTCAATTTTAGTAAAATATTTGTTTGATCTGTCATCTGAGCTTCATAATGGAATAAATAATGCGAAGACTTCGCACGGGTCACGCTAGTTTCTAAATATAGATCACTTCCCAAATGACTGAAGATCCGTGATCGATACTAATTTCACATACTTACACTTCTTTTTAATATATTCTTCAGAGCTCAAATTATCTTACAGGCAAATTTAAAGATTTGTCTGCTTACGGCCTTGGGCTACGATCTGAAAGTTCACTCATCCTTCTAATTCCTAAACATAACTCTACTTCTTACAAAAATATTTCACTGTCCAAGCAGCAAAAATTTCCAATTCCCTGGATCCTGTCACCAAAAAAACCACGTCCCTAAATATTTTCAAAGATCGAGTGAAAAGTCCTACCTTTTGGTCCCTTCCCGTCTTTCCCAACCCAAACTATGTAACTAGTTTGTATTACTAATACTTTTGACTGTTTGTTTTTTCGCTCTCCCTAATATACTATAAATAATTTCCATTTTAGGATCTCTTTCAGTATATCAAATAAATTTCAATGCCAATTGTTATGGTTGAATGGAAGAGATTGCTCATGTAGCAATAAGTCCGTCATGTGTATTATGAATAAAAGATGATAAATAACTAAATAAGTTATTAATTATTGGATGAAATATACATTTTAAGTTATAATGCTTACCGCTATCTGGTGCAAAATATTAAAACTACATTTTACCGTCCTGAGCTAAGAGATCGTAACATGTCTCATTCATTTAGTCGTGGCTTTGGAAAGGAAAAGGTTTTATTGACTAAATATTAAAAGCAGTATCAGAAAGCAATCTCTATTTGCGATTTTAATTTGATCGCTATTAATGTTTTACTAACTTGATGTATACATGTTTGTTTTTGAGAAGATAGCACAAAAAATATGGAGGCACACATACATAAGGGTTAGAGACACAGATACTGAAAATTTTTAGAGACGTTTTGCTGGATTGTAAAAAAATGCAATACTTAAAATTTTGTTATGTCCCTCTGTCCATGCGTATGTCACATGTCTTTATATTTTTAAATATTATACAGCCTCCTTCCTAACTTTTTAATTAATTATGTAAAAATCTGGTAGAAATCATACAACCAAAGTGGCGTGGTCTGTGGAATATGGAAAAAATATTGTAAATATTGATTTGGTACCTACTCTAGCATTAAACAATTAAAGTGATATAGGTAATGAAGTAATTTTTACGGCTGTGAAATATGTGCTTGGAAATATATTTACCTTATAGAAAACAATTTTTATACCCTAAGGTCTAATAGATGCCTCAGGTATCCTTACTTGTTTAAATTTTTCTATCAGTCTAAATGGGCAAAAATAAACTTCTAATTACTAGTAAATCTCATAATATGAGATTTACTAGTAATTAGAAGATTATTTTTTTTATAAGATATATCATGAAACCAAATTTTTAATGAATTTGCATTTAATATGAAATATATTAAATGAAACAAAACTTTTATTAATGTATTGAAAAATTATATATGGTTTTTTTCTGAATTTATAGAAATTGTCTTTTTAGTCCATTAATATGAAAGTGTTGAATGAGAAAAAATGCCGCAGAAGTTATTATACATAATAAAAATTTCCATAGTGTTGGCTTGTATGAATATTTTTATTATGTATATAATATGTATATTTATATTGAAGAATTTCTTAAAATTACGTATTGGATTTAGAACGAAAGAACATAGGAGGTAATATTTCGGACTTTAAAATTTTTCAGAATTTAAAAACTCTAACTTAATTTGAACTTCTTTAAATTTTGCTTGTGATATTTAAGGCGAGAAGACAGGGTAAGTGAGCAAAAGCTTTTAAAATAAATGGTTTAATCTGGGGGCACTAAAATACAAAAAAAGTACAGATTTAATTAATTAGCTAGAGCTAAAAAGCTAGAGGGGTCTCTAGCTACCATTTTAAAAACACCACTCTGCAGTTAAATCGAATATTCCAAGGAATATTGACAGATTTCACAATATTTTTAAGTAAATACATCTAAGAGTTTTATTTGATAAAACGCCGGAAATATGTACTAGATTTTGCATAACACATTTTTTTTTTAATCCATCATTATCATCATTCAATAAATCTAATATAATAAGTATGGTAAAAATTAGATACTCGTCATTGTGGTCCATATATATATATATATATATATATATATATATATATATATATATATATTTATTTATTTTGCTATATCATAAATAAAAAAAATATTTCGATAAGGTAAAGAAACGAGTGCGCTGGCAAATCAATTGGTGCCATATACGATATTAATTATTCGCGAAAATTATTCTTGTTATTTTTTCTTCCAGAAATATTGTATTTGAAACATAAATTTTTTTATAGAAAAATCGTTTATGTTATTCAGTGGCAAATAATACGTATTGACAAGATTTTTCTTCTTTTAGTAGTAATGACAAAAGTTAATGAAATTGTGCAATTTTAAATTGTAGAGTCTATATCGGTAAGTTATAATAGCTTACATTTCATGTCGCATATATTCAATCTATTAGATGTAAATATAACATTTGAGGAAACAAAACTTTAGAATTCTTTCATTACTTTGAATTCCCTCATTCAAATAATTAGACAATTGAATTATAAGGGCCCCTCCTCCGAAACTTACTCCATAATATTGACCTTAGAAAAATGAAAAAAAAAATAAATAGGATTATTCGGATTATTGTATGGTGATCTATAGTGATTTAGTGTAATCTTGACAATAATCGAATAATGCGATCAAACTATTAAAGAAAACTTTAAGAATTTAGAAAGCTATAAAATTTTATTGTTTTGCGTGTTCACATTTTTTGCAACATTCCCGATATTGGAATGCCAGAAACTGCATAATCTCCCGCACAACCTTCATTAAATTAAATTTGCTAAAATAAATATTTCAGGAGAACGACGGGAGGTGGAAATAGAAGGCCTAATATAAATTAGAAAATTGGAACTGTGATTAGCCAAAGTTTATATCAATTTATTACCCGTTATGGGTAGGGCATAAATCCTTCAATACTTCCGATTAAAATAATAAACTTGTACTTGTATACAAACTTTACCTAAATAATTTTTTATTTTAATAATGTACTTTTGATAGCTTTAATATATTGCGTCTGTGAATTATAACGGGAATTTCCACTCCATTAATTTCGTAGGCTATATGTACTTCAAATAAGCGGTTTGTGCCGATATTCTCGGTTTTTAAGTATTTACGCATTGAATATTGAGTTTAAGTTGCTTAAGTTATGTTATTTATGTAGAAAAAGTTGTTTTAATACTTCACATCCAGATTGGGAAGCAGAAATCGTCTTCGTGCTTCATACATGGTAAAGCAAATATGTATACCAACTGAAAAGGTAGGGTGTGTCATTCAGCTGATTATTTCAAAAGGTTTATAGCTGATGATTTCTTTTTTCATATTTGTAACAATAATCCAAAAGAAGCACTTATTTTTATATTTGTCCTGTAGTGTGGTCTCGGAGAAAAATTAAATTTAACTGGTACTGCGACTACTAACTGAAACTGGTACGCGACTGAGCACATTTTTTGCACGCATGATATTCTCGATAATTTTTTTCTTTTTAAAAGTCGTTTAAAATTAATTACATAAATTAGGATATTATAGTGAAAGCGGGAATTAATCCTATCATGTCATTTAAATATATTTTCGATGCAAATTTTAAAGCCACAAATATTCAATGTATCGCAAAAATTATTAGTAGTCGATAAAACACAATTAAATGAAACTATGGTGTGGTATTATTTCTACTTTCTTTAATTTCTTTACCACGACCTAGGTTTCGTCGTATTACAACATCTTCAGGTGGGATATTAGCAATGATCTTTGCTAACATCCCACCTGAAGATGTAATACAACGAAACCTAGGTCGTGGAAAATAAATTAAAGAATGTAGAAATAATACTACATCACGTAGTTTCATTTAATTGCGAATAATGAATTTCTAAAAAAGTAACGCCAAATATATACAAAAATCGATAAAAGTTTAGTTTTATTACTTAAAAATATTACATGTATATTTTTGTAAGACGTCAAAAGATGGCTGACTGCTAAATGTGAGTTCATCATTTATTTAAGTTTGTAAAACATAATCACTGAACACGAAAAAAATTATTGTACTTAAAAAAACAACATTCAATATCTTCTGGAAACATCGTTATCAATTGCTCTTTATAGTCATTGTCGCAAAAATGTCAACTCTTCATTACAGTTTTATAAATACCATACTTCACAAACTATGTATGCATCGAAGTACACAAAACATATTTCAATAATTAATTATCAAAGTTTATAGTTACATTGGTTAGCCGCCTTGTGCGGCTAACCAATGTAACTATACTACTATAGCACTTAACAGCACACACATAACTTACAACACATGAACATGTTTTATAAATTGTCTTACAATTATTACATTTAGTTATAGCAGTCTTGCAAATTCTCTGTCCTTAGCTTGTTTTGTTGTCGAAATTAATAAGCGAGATTCTCCTATTTAAATTCGTAATAATGGACTTTGTTAGAAAACGAAAACATTTATTTATAAACAATTAAAAATGAATAAAACACCAACTTACTTAGAACTGTTGGATAAGGAAGATTTATAATTCAGTGAGCAGATATTTTCCTTACTTAATATTTTGGTTTATGACATTGTCGTCTAAAACAAAGAAAAAATTAGAGCGAGAAAGTCATTATTTTTTTCAATCTTATTGTAAGATAATAAGGTTCGAATCGCCGAAATATTAAATTCCAATTGCAGTGTAAAGGTGTTTTGATAATTCTGGATAAAATATTAATAATATTAGCAGAAAAATAAGTTATTCAGGTAATATTATAAGTATTTTAAAATAAAGGGTAATTGAGAAAATACATGTGGATCATAGTTTTCCCTCTATACGGATTTTACCATTAACTTTTCTGGTAACCTTAAGGAAGGCAAAATTTTACCTGTAGTTACGATTAACACAACTACATTTCTTCGCTCATAAGAAAATTTTATCCAAATTATTTGTTACTTTAACAAAATAACTTTTAGTTGCTTTAGCGTAAAAACATTGCGAATTACAAGATTTCAAGTTCCTTAAGTGCGGAATTCATGCGTACTTTAAAGAAGTGGTTTGTAACCATATTATAGGTTTTTAAAAATTATAGTCTATTAGACCTAAGTGATATTACTTGTGTTTTGTTTGTGGAGAAAATCGTCGTGGTACTTTTTATTTAAATATGCTTGCAAATCTGGTAAGCAAGGCACGAAATTTGGGACTGTCATTCAGTTTATCAATTCAGCGATTAGATTGAAGCATGTCGTATATTGTACGGTGTACGTCGCTTTCCGAATTTGTTTTGTGGTACGATTTCCCATTTACTTTAGAAATAAAAATGTAAATACCAGTGTAATGGGGTATGTGCTGAAAATACTTCAAACAGTAACAGGCTAAAAAGAAAAAGTAAAAAGAGTTCACTTAGTATTTAAAAAGTTGTGAATGGTGCGCCTAAAAAGTAGTTCATTTGGTCGATTCGGTAGGTTATCGAATTTACCCGATTCAGCCTCACCGACCTAGTTTCATTCAGTGCTCAGGAAAAGTATGCATGGTGTGCCTGAAGAAGTTTTCACTCCAATAATTGTCCACGTCTTCTGGAAGTTTCCAGTTTCCTACTCAATAGCTATTTGTAGTTATTATTGCAAAAATAGGTTTTTAATCTATTAGAACTACAGAATATATTTTATTTGACGAGGTAAGCCTGCACCAAAGTACACAATACATATTTTCACATGATATTTTAGTTCCCACTATCATCAACGTGTCCAACCAAAGTAACAACAGATCTGAAAAGCGAACGCATAACATATCTCGTAGCCGTCTCCAATTTCATATCGATAACGCACAAAAACAAATGCCGGTATCGGATCACTGCGACCGGTTGTGCGACTTTTACAATAAAAAGATGTTGTCACTTGACATCTTTGCAAGTTCACGCCCCCCGTTTCGATCAGATGTAAAGAACAGGTTCCGTGAAACTGATGCAGAGTGGATAGGTCAGTAATCTTACTATTCGTTTTATTTTATTCATTGTTGGTTCAAATTAGTTAATTTGAGCGCCTTACATAGATAACTTATAATCCACTTTACTTAACACTATAATAAACTTTAGTAATGAACATTGTTCATTGACTCAATACCATAAAAGGTCACTAAATGGTACCACGGTAGATGTATATATTTAAATCACAAAGTTTATTTTATGACTTGTTCCTAATTGCTATTAAGATGTTTTTATATCGTTTCCAAGTGACGAGTCACCTAAACGTTTATTGGGTTACTTGTGTGTTGATAAAAGTAAGATTAGTCTATGTGGGTGAAAAGCCTATTTGTTTAGGGAGAAAATTGAATTTTTTAGCAAGCTTATTTGTTTAGGGCGCAAGTTGCGTTTTAAATCAACGGAATAATCGTTCATTTATTTTATTGTTAACATAATAAAAATATGATAGATGTAAGTAGCGAGTTTATTTGTATAATATATAATTTTGTGATGATTAACTTTGTAACGTAACAGAAAATTCAAAGTGTAGTAAAAAAAGTTAAAGTGTTTCTCAACGTAGTCAATACGACTGATCAAGATTTTGAATTAGTTTCTGATTTACTAACACTCCCAGAAATATGATAATGCCTTTTATTTATACGTTGAAATACCAAATTTTACGTTTTGTATTTTTTTCAGTGGCCGAATTGTTTACAATATTTTGCCAAATTTGTGAGTATGAAAATACCATGTTAAACTATAATGAATCCTATAAGTTAGCCAGGTCATTAATAAAAATAACATTTGGTATCGAATATTTTATATAAATTAATTTTATTCACTAGATGTAAAAACAGCGTAAATCATGTTAAACTTATCACTAAGTACTACTAAGTGGGTACACATTTATGAATAAGATATAACAGATTTATGAATAAGATATTTATAACACATAATACATTTAGTGTCTTTATTAAACAGTTTGCATATCAATTTATTTGTAAATTTATTTACGTCTTTATCAATTCTAATAAAATAAAAACCTATTTTTATTAAACATTGATTTTTTGTAAATCAGGTGAAAAATTAATAAGACAATGTAACATTCATTGCATTGCACTGAACTTCCCATTGTTCGCACCCTGATTAAATTTAATTTAAATGAAATATGACGGTAAATTGCAAAGTTAATAATCGATGATTACAACAGTGCAGTTTTGTTATTAGTTTAGGCTGGCAATTTTTAAGTATTGCATAACGTTCATATTATAAAATTGATCTGTTTATCATCATTACAGATGAAACAACTTTCAATCTATAATGGAGATCGAATTACAAATGCTATTTTGAAACTGCAATAATTTTTCGTGTATTTTTTTAATAATAGAAAATTTTGTTACTTTATCGAAGTAATTTTATGAAAAAAAAGAGATTTGTGCTAGTCATTTTATAATCAGATTTAACTTTTTTTCGTCAAACTACTTAAAAATGAGTAATGAATAACGGTTTATTGTTTTCATGCGGAAGAATGAAATAGATTTCGTAATCTCATGTTCTTTTATTGTACTTTTTTGTGGATTCTTTGTGTGAAGTGTATAATTCCGTGCTGTTATTTTCCTTGTAAGAATCATATTTAATTTTAGTTAATATTAATGGTATATTATCGTATTTAGAATATAGTTCGAATTTTGGTGTTGGCATTACCTTTTTATTATATTACTTATTTTTTTTCTGAAAAGTGGTCTATTTACAGCTCATAGCCTTTAAAACATATGCACCTCAGCTGTAAATTTAGGTCCACCGGTATTAAATTATTCTTCTTTCATCAATCGAATGTGGTGAATAGCTCCTTATTCATCATACCGTTAGGTTATAAAGGTGAAAATATTAAAGTTGTTTTAAAGTTGTATTTAGAAAGTTTGCAATAATAATCCATGAACGAATGGTACACGTTCAACGTGGCAAAGTCATGCTCACGTTTTGTTACAAGTGTTATGATTAGGCAATGGGAGGAGTATTTGAAAGGGTTATAACAAATTTTGTAATAGAAAGACATACGGACAAATATGCATGGCTCGAGCGAATTTTATTTTTGTGTTGATCGCTATTAACCCAATAGACTGATTAGCGCTGCATTGGAAACACTGTACAATTGAGCTATGAAATCATTCCTAACTTCTGGATTAATAGTAAAAATTAACATTAACTTTTGTAAAAAGGAATATTGGGGAAACGATATCTTCGATACCCCAATTAATGTGTAATATTCCCTCTTATTTTGCGTGTAGGTTTGCTTCTCAAAGTATACAGTGCCATGGTATAAGTTTGTAGTATTGATGTAAATAACGGCAAATAAGCACGTATGTATTTGTGCTTTACCACTTACTGTGAAACTTATATAAGTACATAGAGATATTCATCTCTTTATCTCTATGTGATATGTTGATCTCTATTTTCCAAATTATTCCTCTATTTTACACCTGAGAATGTCGCATTCTTTCCGATGATTAGCATCTATAGCATTTTGTGAAAATTTATATTTTGCGGTTTTTAAATTTCGTACCTTAAAATGAAAAAGGGAAATCCTATAAAACTACACGAGTGTCTGTTTGTAAAGCCGTTAAATGCATTTTTCTCAAAAAAGTTTGACGTAGAAATTTAAAATTAGGTACAGAGTCAAAACACATTTACTGACATACATCGCAATAGCTAAAACTTAGAAATATTACTTATATAATACATATATTAATATAGAAGAGATATAAAATTACAAAGTAAATTTTTTTATCCCTTATTAATTCAGCCCATTGAAAATGAAGAGTTATATGGGCCTCATTTTTTTCATAACTTTTGGTATTAGGTGCTTAGGAGATATGCTTTTTATATATATTTAGGAGATACATTGAAACTACACAAAAAATATTCCCCTCACTCCCTTATTTTTTCAAAAGCATTCAATAGTTTTAGAAAAATTGTAACAATGATTCTAGATGTCATAAGCCTTTTATGCAATACTTTAATATTTTTCATATTTTCAAAGACGAGTTTCTCAGAAACCAGCACGTAGAAACTTGAAAAATATCATATTGATATATATTATTAACCCTCATATTTTGTACCTACTATATGCCCCCAAATATATAGATTTCTAGAAATGAACCTCTCCAAAACCTCTCTAATGACTAACAACACCAAGATACTAATATTAGTTGCGAATTTACTTAGAAAATATACAGAAACATATACATACCTTGGCAAACAAATAGGATTCGACCGAAATTGCAACTACCTGGAAGTAATTCGTAGAGTAAAACTTACTTGGAATAAATACTGGAGTTTAAATGACATATTCAAGAGCAACAACCTAATAAGCTCAAAACTAAAGTTTTAAACTCTAGTCTACTACCTTGCCTAACATATGGGTGTCAAACATGGAAATTCAACAACCATATAAAAAGTAGGATAATCACATGCCAGAGAGGAATAGAGCGCAGTATGCTATAGATAAGAAAATTACAAAAAATTAGACACTCTAAAATTAGACAAACTACCAAAGCAATTGACGCACTAGTACAAGCTTGCAAAGCAAAATGTAAATGGGCTGGACATGTAGCACGCCTTCAAGACCAGAGATGGACGAAAAAAGCAACAACAGGGAAGAGCCCTCAGGGAAAAAGGAAGAGGGGAAGACCTCGTTCTAGATGGGACGAAGACATTACAAGAATAGCAGACTGAAACTGGATTAGTTTAGCCCAATCTAGAGAAGATTGGTTATCTTTGGATGAGGCCTTTACTTGTAGAGGGGTTCTTGCAAATATATAAATAACGCATACTTGAATAACATTATATATATTAATTAATTTACTATATACATCATATCCATATTTGTGCAAAAATAGATTTTGTAAACTTAGCGAGAAATTAAAAGACTTTTTTATTTTTTTAAAATATTCTTATGACAATTAAAGAGGAAGTCAATAGAGTTTTTTTTAAATATTTCTTTTTCACATTTTATATATAATGTGGAGAGTTAAGTGAAAAGGCTAGTTTCATGACATACAATTTTTTCATAATTTGATATTGCATATTAAGAAAGATATTCTAAAACATTTCTAAAAATGTACTGCAAAATTTAAAATTACAAGCCAAAAATGCGGCCCCTTGTTGCTGAAATTATAAGCCAAGAATTAGGGGAAAAAAGTAAAAAAAAAATCTGCCTCACAGAATACAAGGAAATAATAGCGATGGTCCTAGCTTTCATAATTTTTTAAATATGCACAAAATTTTTACACCTGTAAAAGATGTGGTTTGTAATATGTTGCAATATATTTACGCTAAGAAAAAAAAATATTTTTAATAGAAAAGTAAAATTAGTTTAATAGAAAAATTATTTACGCTTATGTATTTTTAAGTTCCCAAATATGTGCGGAACCCTCGTACTGAAAGCTCTGTTCGAGCATGATTTGTTAATTCAATAAAAAAACTTTTTATACAGCATGTTTTTAAGCGTATAATGTTACGTCTTTGATTTTATTGATGATATAGCTGATGTTTTTGCACTATTGGCACAGGACTGTTTGCGATTGCGGCCGTACGCAATTGACACTGTAGTATTTACCTGCACATTATCTATTCTACTATTCTATAAATTTACCATATATTATTTGTATCTTTGGTTCAGAGTTCCTACATGTTTTAATTTGTAAACATAGTATCATAATACTTATTTACTGGCTATGTCACCAAATTAAAGAATAAACCCTATATTAATTTCAGAAATTCCTCCTTATGATATATATATTCAAAAACCTCTCAAAAAAATTGATATTTCATTTTCCAAACAGGTTCCCAACGATAAATCCCAATTTCATTCTTTATATCCTTGAGCCTTAAATTTTTTTTATATGTAGTTACATAGAAAATAAAGAGAAACCAGACATTTAATCCTAATTTATAATTTCTTTCTCAAACAAAAAGAGGAATTTAAAAAAAACATCCCCAGAGGCATTTGGTAAACTGTTGAAAAGACGTGTTACCACAAAGTACAAATCAGGTTTTTAATATTTGTTTACCGCAGAGTAACGACTTGGTACACTATGGAGTTTATTTATACCCATTTCATTCTAAGGATAATGTGATAGAAAAACTCTCCGCATAAGAAGCTGTAACTCATTTCTGATCTTTTTCATATCCAGTAGATCTTTCACAACAAATATTAAGTATAGCATGATGTAAAATGTTAGGAGTAGCAAAACCAAGATATTTTAGGAAATTCAAGGCATTTTTCGATTCGCAATATGTTTTTATTACAGTGCAAATTCAACTCATTTTTGACAAGTTTATTAATGAATCCATCGATGTAACAGATATCATAACTTAAACGAAAATAAGTTTCTGTCTTAATAGCCTATTCCCACTATATCTAATGAAGGCCTGCTTTGGCACTAACCTATTCGTCAACCCTCTAACCTTTATAATAATTTTTTCTCCGCATCCCAAACCATTGCTGGATTCATTCACAAATTTAATGTTAGCTGTCAGATTATCAGCACGGTTTTAACCTTCTACCTTCATGTATCTTGCTAATTTGTAGGTCATGTGGGTAGAAAATTACATGGTTTAGAGCAGATAATTGTGTCTGAATATTTGACTGAGTTAACCATCGCTTAATAGAAGTTGAAAAGCCTTCTATTGTAATGAAATTTTTCGCTACTTATTTTCGGGCTCAAAAACAATACATCCAGTTTAAACATGTCAAACCACGCACACACACACACACATACTCATATATATATATAATATATATATATATATATATATATATATATATATATATATATATATATACTCTCGATCGTCAAAACGGTTCCAATTGCGGATGATTAAATACTAATGTTGGGAGTTGGAAACGAATCCTACATTTAACAATTTCAAAGCGATAAGCTATATTTAAATGTGAGCTAATGGAAAATGGTGACATATTCTCACTTATTTATATCATAGTCGTATAGTGCACCATAAGTTAAATGGAATTAATCATGAGTTAAGAGGAATCCGTAGAGGGTAATCTTGGTGTGTACATAGAGGGCAATTTATTAATTATAATCAAATCACCGAAACTTGCGGAATGAACTACAGATGTTAGGATTTTTCATGCGAATTTCCCATGATTTTCACGACTATGGGTGTATTGGGATTTAGTTCAGCCATCTAATCCATAATATCTTAAAACATACTATTTTTTGGTCTCTGAAGTAATTTATTTACTCATGTTGAATAAATTCTTATAAAAATAATGCTCTATTAATTAAAAGCATACATGTAAAATTATTGTCTAACACCGCCTTTTAAAATTTTTTTTACAGAAAATATTATTAAAAAACTTTTTTCACTCGGATTAACATAATCTGTTAACCTAGTTCGTAACTTAAGTAAATTCCATTCACTTAAACTCAAATCCTGTAAAAAAAGTTGTATAAAAGTTGTCCTAAAAGATCAAATAAATTTTTATTGAAACAAATAAAAATATATGTTGAAAAATTATTTCAAAAGTCAAGCAGATAACGTACAAAGGGACAAACAGATAGGTGGTAAGCAAAACAAGAAGCTTAGCAATTTATTTTAAAACTTTACTAGTTTCCGCAAAAATTTACTTAGATATTCGGTTTCAAATTGTCCAAATTTACCATTTTTTTTTCTCTTACTGAATGAGATTTACATAAGTCAGAGGTTATTGCTACTTTGATTTATGTTTCAACTTTTTCAACATTGTATGTAATACTACTATAATACTACCTCTAACGGACAGTGTGATAGTATTAAATAAAGACAGCTATTAATAAGTGACAGTATTAGTAAAAGATAGCTATTAATAAGTGACAGTATTAATAAAAGACAGGGAAGCAAGTTAATTTCAGTGAGGCACGGTGTAAACGACATGTTTATTTTTAACTCTATATTGAGTGTTACTTATTCAGTGTATTAGGTATATTTTACCTTACATTGTATTGTAACCGGATTTGTGTACGAAAGCAAACGATTCGATTGAAATTAAATGGAAAGTATATTATGGCATATGTTGCCTACTACCTTTTGTAAGCCACATTACAAAGAAGGTAATATAAAAAAGCATTGTAGAATATAGTTTTACTCTGAGGGACTAGCTTTTTATTAATACAGATTAAAAATGTGAAAAACGTGAGTGGTATTCAAGTACAAATTTCGTTTCATACCCGTCGAGCAACAATTTCACGAATTCACATGTGTAATAAAATCAAACTTTTCGAGATTTATTGATCGACTCGTTTTAACTTTTCAGTAAATCAGACCAAAACCTTAATTTGCTGAAAGTGCATAGCATGTACCATGATATAAATGCAAAATCATGCATGAACACTCCATTTATGCGACTAGGATTTGTATAAGATCATTTTTAGCGTTGATTATTACAACTATTTAGAAGGATTTGTAAAAACAATAAACTTCATTATCGGTAGCGACAGTTAGGTTTAATGTAATATCTTATTTCCAAAAAACATAAAAAATTAAATGATATCCAAATTTTTATTTCAATACCGAAGTGAAAAATTCCACAAGTAATCGATTCCGCGATAAAATTGAAAGTTTGCTCTCGCACGGCAATTTACATTGCATGCATTGCAATTTTTTAATTAACCAACTTCAAAAAAAGGAGGAGTTTCTCAATTCGTCGAATTTTTTTTTATGTGTGTTCAGCGATAATTTTTTACCGGGGGATCAATTTCGATCTTTTTTAACTTAGGGGTGTTTCAATATGACGATGATGTGATGATGAGGTCGGGGAATTAACGATGGAATTCCTTAACGAATGGAAGTAAATAAAAATGATTCTAGATATTTCCTTCGGGTAGTTGTTACTTCGCAAAATAACTACAACACTTAAA
The DNA here is from genome assembly GCA_039881145.1 of Druceiella hillmani. NCBI lineage: Eukaryota > Metazoa > Arthropoda > Insecta > Lepidoptera > Hepialidae > Druceiella > Druceiella hillmani. The sequence continues at coordinate 15,632,497 of JAYKKI010000013.1, forward strand.
AGGTCAGGATTCGATCATGAGTTCTGAAGGTGAGCAATGAAACTCCTTAAGGGATGTTAATAAATAAACCGTGATTAAATATATTTTTGCTACTAATAGTTTTTACTTTGCAATATGATTACATTGTCGATAAGGTCAGAGTCGAATAATGAGTTTTGGAGATGAACAATGGAACTCCTTAACGGAGGGTAGTAAATGAAATGTGATTTAAAATATTTGCTGCTAGTATTTGTAACTTCGAAAATAACTACACCAGCGACCATGTCAGAGTTTGATGAAGCGTTCTGGAGATAATCAATCGCACTCCTTATCGAATTGTAATAAATCAACCGTTATTCAAAATATTTGTTACTGGTAGTTCTTATTTGCAAAATAACTGTACCATCGACCGGATCAGAGTTTGATTATTAATTCTGAAGATGAATAACGCAACTCCCTAACGGATGGTAGAAAACCAATGGCGTTTAATGTATTTGCTACTGGTTAGTTGTTACTTTAAATGTTACTTTGTAAAATCTGATACTGGATTTCGGATATGAAACGGAACGGAATAACGGAACTCCTTAACGGCTAACAGATAACCTAGTGGCCACTGCTAATATGCTACTAACTTTGTTTCTATGTTTTGTTGATAATCAACATTAGGCAAAGAGGAAATTATCTATATACTACTTTCTGGCCATGTCTTTTAATAATTACACAATATTCCAAGAAAGAAAACAATTGAATTTTAGTTATATTGTACTGATTTATATTATTAATCACTAAGAATTCTAAAATAAAATATATTTTAGAAAACCGACTTCAAAAAAGCAGATGCTAAAATATAAAAAAATAATTGATAATATGTGTCATTAATAATTGACAATGTATATCATTAATCAACAGATGAAAATAGGTACCTACTTATTCGCAATAACTAGCTAAGTCACTTGTTTTTGAATTCGGTGCCAGCACCGTAGATCAAATAAAACCAATGTAAAAGTTTATATTGTTAATAAACCCTTTAGAAATCTATTTCGCAATGTGCGTATGTTAGAAATTAAGGTCTAAAATTTACGTTATAAATTAAATTAAATTCTAAATTTGTTTCAGTTAGTCTACAGTGCTGGCACAATTAAGGTACGTTAAAACAATATATTCGGGAGAAAGGCACGTAGAAGAATATAAAAAGAAATCATAAAATAAATAATGAAACCTACAGTACGCTTAGTCGAAGTTTACTCATTTAATAACCCATTGGAAGCAGGAGTTAAATCCCTCACCTCTTCCAGTAACTTTTACAAAAACACAACTTCCCCTGTGGCTTAAAGTAGCATTCTAATACTTATATACGAGCACCAAAACGTTACCTAAATTATATGTTATTTTAAAAAAATACTTTATCATATTATACCTGTGAATTCAATGAGAATTTGAAGTCGGTTAACTGCAGAGCCTGACGTGTAAGTAAGCGGTTTGTACTGACATACGATTTAACTTATATTATTATGTATCAAGAGCCAATATAATCCTTTGTTTCTAAATAAATCGGATAATTTGATAACGCGATGCGTAAAAAAAAGGATATACTATCGTTTAACTGATTATTTTAAAGAGCTAAATGATTAGACTGCCACATTTGACTGTTTCTCCAATGTGTATTGAATCCCAATATTAGAAAAATTACTGTTAACTGTATTTTGGATAGATTAGTAAAATAAAAAGAAATAGCCATATATTGAAAAATATTTTATGCACATAACGTAATATTATATAATTATTTTGTCCTTAAGACGAATCATCCGAATTTATTTATGCCGTTCACAACATTACGTATTAGGATATGGTCCCACTAATTAAAGTACTGAACTCTATTTGAATAGATTATGACGTCTATGTAGCCATTTTGATACACTAGGCAGCGCTCGATTTTATTTGAAGCAAGTTATCGATATAAGTTAACGACGTAGAACGACGGTCACGAGTAGAATTTCGTTTCTGAATAACAGGTTTTTTGTAGTTATTTGCAAACTATTAAATATTTAAATTTATCTTATTTTTTTGTAATTTATTTTTTAATGTTTTTAAATACTTCATATCATTTAATATAATGTTTTCATTTGCGTAAAAAAGTGTTTCTCGATTAAGTACTCAACCGTTTAAGAATGGTGTGGTAAACAAATGAAGTTTAAACTATTATTTGTTTTATAAGGGTTTAGTTTAAAATTTCGTGACTATTTTTATATTAATTTAATAGAACCCTCATCATGCAAACAACAATACTCGAATAACCAATATCGTAAAATAAATATTAAATAAACTTTCTAATGGAATAAGTAAAAATACATAATGACACCTTCTTCAGAATTCAAGCACTAAACGTTGAGAGTAGGAGGGAGGTGGCACCTGCAAAAGGCAATAATTTAATAAAAATCGTCCAAATTTAATTTAAAAGTTTCTTGGTTTCTGTAATAATCGACTTAAGCGGATAGTTGGAAATTGTTCGAATCAATAAAATTCGCTCATTTTTTACCTTACTGAATTAGATTTATTTAAATTGGTAGTTGTTTTTCCTTTGCCTAAGTTTCACCTTTATTGGCTAAGTATGTATAACAAGGAAGTTTGTTAGCAACCATATCAACACAATTTTGGTTATCTACATTGAAACGTTGCATACAGTTTTATTGTATCTTTAAATTAAAGATACCATACAATTAAATTTTTCAATAATTTCACAAATTTATAATGTTGATTTATATAATAATAATAAAGCAATATAATTTATCGAATTCTGTTGGAAGAAAAATCTGTATTTTGATGGAAAATTATTAAGCATTACGATTACTCGAAACGAAAATATAAAAGTGATGCTTTCGAAGGAAATTAATAATTGCTAATAGTCTTATTTTGAATACAAAACACAGAAGCTGCTGTTTAAAGCTGAAGCACCAGACAACATTTTAATTGCATAGTTGATGATTTGCAGTAATAAAATGTCTCAAAGGAACTGTTTTTATAAGCTCAAAATTTATTGTTATTGTTCGTGTTATTGACGTCGTATAGAACTATTAGAAAGTGTAAACTTTTAATTTTAGACAATTTTTTTTTAATGTAGAGCAGTTCCATTTCAATACAGGTAGGGTAACGATTATGTTAAAGTTCACGTAAGCAGTTTTATTAATAGATTTTTTTGGTTATTGTTGCCATGTTTAAAATAAAAAAAAATTTCTCGAGAAAACTAACGGTGCATAAACGGTGGTAAAGTACATTTACATAAACTGAATTAGCAAATTTAGCAACTTTTCTCAAAAAATAAATAGACTCATCGTTTGTATGTAAATTAAATTGCCTGTTGAATTTAATTAAAATTATTACCGCCATCTAGTGAAAATATTTAAAACGTTTAAATATTCTAAGTTCAAAAGTTGTTACATATTTTCGCATCCATATATATGGTAGTTGCTTAAAATAAAAAAAATGTTGTCAGTTAGTATTTATTTATCAAATAAAATAAGTTTTAGAAAAAGACATCACACATCCGATATGAGACTCTGATTTGATTACTGCGAATGTTATTATTGAAATTCATTTGTATTCGTTTATTTTGTTAGAAGATCGCAAAAACATAGAGACACTTATCCATGCAGACCGAGAGAAATTAGCTGGATTTTTTTAAAGTTAGTTAGCCAGATTGCTAAAAACGGAACCCATAAAATTTCGTCATATCTGGCTGTCGGTGCATCTGTCACATGTCTCTACATTTTTACTTTACCATCCCTCTCCTCCCAATTTGAACTTTATCCATGCATGTGAAAATTATGAAAATATCACGAACTGGTGTATCGTGTACATTATGAAAAAAAAATTAAGACTTATTTTGGTGCACTTACATTAATCAATTGAAGTGATATAGGCAATGAAGCAATTTTTTACGGCTGTGAACTAAGTCATAAGCAATATATGTATTTTAAAAACAATAATAATATATGTAATAATCCAATAGATATCTAATGCATCCTTAATTTTTCAACTGTATTAGTCATCTAAATGGATAACGAGCTCACGTAATATGAGTTCCATTCATAGTTAGTAAGTCTGTGTTTTAATTTATAAGACATAAATAAAATAGAAAAATTATTTTAATAAATAATATACATAAAAACTAATGCAATATTTTTATTAATATATTATTAAGTTAGTCTGATTTTATGAATTTTTCTTTTTATTTATTAATCTAAAAGTGTGAAGTTATAAAAGGTGCTGCTAAAAGTTATTTCAATGGTTCCAGATTAATGTGTAGGATATTGTTGTTTTATATAATACGTGAACATTTATATTGATACATATCTCAAAATTACAAAGTGATTTGGATCGACAGCAAATTGACGATGTTATTTTGGGCTTCCCCACTTTTGATTCAAAGCTCTAACGCAATTTTACCTTAATCGAATTTTTTTATAATATTTGCCGCGAACAGAAGTAGTGAGTCAATGAACGGTTATTAAAATATATATTTTAAATTTGAGACGGCACCACCTTCTTTAAAATTCAGATATAAAGTATTTATTTTATTAAAAATGAGGGTATTTAAGAAAAAAATATGTCATAAAGAAGTTGAAAAAAGAGAAGAAAATTTGGACAACAAATATAAAACAGTGTGCTTGCAAATCAATTGACACTACATACTAAATTCTTAATCCAAAAAAAAACAAGTCAAAAAATTAATAGCAGAGGAAAATTTTACCTACTATTTTATTTTTTATAATTATTGTATTTGAAATCTTAAATCGTTTGTACAAAAATCCTTTAAATTATTTCATGATTAGTAGTCAAACGCGTCGGCCAAATTTTCCTTGTTTTACGGTCTGAACTAGCAGTTATAAAAACTTTGTTGATATTTCAATATCAGGGTCTATTCGGTGGATAATAAAAAATTATATTCCACGTAGTATTGACTATAGTAAATGAAGGCATTGTGACAAGTATATGCAATAATTAAACAAAGACAATTTTAGAATTTTTACATCGTTCACCATTTCTTAAACCCACTAATTAAACGAGTGAATCACAATAGATTCTCTTCTCAATGACTTCAAATAAGACAATACATGGAATCAGCAAGAAACATATAAAGTATATAACGGGTATATTCAGATTGTTCTATGATCATCATTCGGCGTAATCTATACAAACACCCAGCAACGCGATCAAATATTTTGAATTTGTAAAGCTTTAAAAACTTATTTTCTTGTATCTTTACATTTTATTAGATCATTACCGATGTATGAACGTCAGAAACTACATTATCATCCGTTCTAAGTCAATTAAATTAAGATTGTTAAATAATAAATTTTAGAGCAGAGAAAGAATTGTAAAATAAAATATAAAACTGGAAAAACTTTTAACCAAAATTTATATCATTTTAAAATTCATCATGAGTACGGATTAAATCTCGTAATTCTTCCGGTTCCCTGTTCGAAGTGACGACATAACTTAACAGCACAGACTTAACTTATAACTTTTTGACATGTTTGTGTCGCGTCTTAGATTTATTATATGAGGTTATAATCGTTTTATAAATTATCCGCCTTTTTTGTTCTGTTTTTGGTGTCGTAATAAATATCTTTCAATCATCTTTTTAAGTACGGATTGATTTTGTGGAATACAAAAACATTAATTTTTAGATGGTTGAAAAAAGAATAAAACATTTATTTTAGTAAGATATGTATGGGGAATATTTGAAATCTAATGGGCAAATATTTTGTTCTGTAAGTATTTTGGTTCATTTTATAATATTTCCGATATTGTCGTCTAAAATCAAAAGGAAATTGAAGCGGCAGATTTGTTTTCATTATGTTTTTTTAATCGTATGGTAAAATAGTAATTTTTTAATGTCTGTATTAGTAAATTTTGTCTACAGATTTAAGAATTTTTCTGCAAGAATATTATTAGTATTTAAAAATAAAAAGGAATTGGGAAAATTCTGTACGGATAAAATTTTCTCTGAGAAGTTACGGATATGATTTCGGAGTCATTTTCATTAATATAATCTGTTTATAATTTTAAAATTACGTAAATTTCGACATTTGCCAGCACTCCTTACTTTGAGGAGAAATATCGATTTTGCTCGCTATTGTTCGTTATGTATTATTGTTGCAAGTGTTGACAAAATTACTATCCTTCGTATCCATAATACCCCAGCTAACTGTAATTTTATCAAAATTACAGTTTATTGGTATATTGGCCTATGCGCCATCAGTATGAGCTCCATAGTACATCGGGGTCCACCAAATTAAACGGTAAGTGGCGCTGAGATCGCAGGGTGTGTGGCTACTGGCATTGTCCTAGGCTTACAGAACTCGCTCAAGAGATGCGTTGCCGGTTTTCGTGGTTCTCCTGCCTGCCGACCTCGCGATTGTGGAACGGGCGGCGAACTTCATCTTGGCTTAAAGTAATAGTTTTATTGCGGGTGTGTTAAATTTCGAGTTTTTATCTAATAAATGCCTTGCTGATCGAAAGAAATGTATTTTAGAAATCGTTGTTGCTCATTGGCAATCTAGGTGGTTCTCCCTCGATTCCAAGAGGGAAACAACCAAGTTGTTTTAACCTGATGTGTCCGAGGAGCTAAGTAAAAATTAGCTCGTTTCTGATGAATATACTTCACAATTCTTAATGGAACACGGCGCATTTCGTGCCAGCTTACATAGATTTGCTCTTCAAAATAGCCTGGTATGTATCTGCGGATTTGAGACGCAAGACATGGGTCATGTTTTATTCCATAGCAGTGAGCACGATGATGCGCGTAGAGTTTTGTTAGAGAGCATGCGTCTAAATATTTTATAATTTAAGAAAGAATCACGCGGAGACTTAGAACGTGGTATCTTTAGTCACCGAGACTTGGTTGATGGACCGATGATTTTCAGTCATATAGAGCGTTCACAAAATGCTTTCTAGAAAAAATTGATTGAGAAGGGATAGACTCTAATCCTGTCGGGTGGAAGCACTGAGACTATAAATACAGGAAACTATTAAGTGAATTTCGAAAGTCTCCTCTTTTGCATGCGGTGGGTCGTTACGTTTCCCAGGAGAGACCCCTAGACAACCCGGGTGTATAGTTTAATGTTTAATGTATAATTTAAGGTTTCAGTTAAACTGAATAACGTCCCAAAGTCTATACTCTCACAAAATATACTTATGGTTTATTATTTTGTTGCCGAAATTCAACGGTGTTTTCAACACAAGATTCAGTGTCAAAAAAGAAGTTTATAATAAAATCTCCCGCAAAGTTACGTGTTAGTCACTTCACTTTAGTCAAAAAATATTTTAAAAATAAGTTGTCTTCCAAGTGTAAACCAAGAAACAGAATATGACTTAAAGGATCATTTTAATTCAACATCGTATTTTCATGGAGTAAATCTTTGTTTTAGTAGCGTGTATTACAACTACGAAAAATTCACCATTCGATTGTTGTGTATCGTTTTAGTATAGAGTTTGTCTCCTAATTTATTGACAAAATGCATTGAACAAAATAGCTCTAGTGGATTATACAGTTTAATCGTATATAATTTCAAGGCTCAGTCAACTAATAATGTATTTGTTTATATTCTAGGCTACTGACGTGATATTTCAAGGTATTTTTTTGTATTATTGTATTGAAGTATATATTAATAAATTGCATGTCGATAATAACATGTGGTAGTTCATTGCAAGGGATATTCTGGAAATTATTCTGGGATATTCTGGAAATTATTAAGGGATATTCTGGAAGTTTCGACGCTAGTCGGAATGTATATAAGAAGCGCACGTGTAGTTTTAAATTGTCTATCGTTATTTCACAGTTTCACACTTTCAAATTATTTGTTTATTAAATTAATTTAAATTTATAAAAAATAGAGCTACCATTTTATAAATACACACCACAATTAATGAACAGAATTTTTGAACACAATTACCTGTATTTGTATTTAAAATTCTGTGTACTTATATACTATCAATATGATTTGTTCCAATATTAATTATAATTCCAATATTATATTTCTTACAATATTTTTTCTTTTCTTTGTGAAGATATAAATAATTTTTTCAACGTAATAATTAATACAAATATTTGGTTTATACTATACGTTAGCGAAGCTTATGAGTAATGAATTAAATCTGATATAGATTATTTTTTACATTTATTGTGATCATTGAGTAAGAAAATCATGAACGACATACTACATAAAATTTTATTATTAAAATAATTTACACTTTTTCTTGAGTGACCAAGAGGTTAACTTAACTTCATGGTTATTATCAAAATGTTGCTTATATGTAATGAAAATTTTAATGGTTTAATGGATTATATAATTTCCATGGGTTAATAAATTTATCAATTCAGTAATCAACATTTTTTTGTTAGACTGTAAGTGTATTAATTTATTTGTAAGTTTACTCTTTGTTTTTTTTTCAGTTATAATGTAATACAAAAATATATTATTGGCACTAATTTTTACATTTTCATATTTCGGATAACTTTCTTTTTCACAGCATAGCCTTTAGAAGATATACACCTCAACATAGATCCTCAGGATGTAGGCTTAGGTCCATGGGCATTAAATTTTTCTACTTTCATCACTCAATTGTAGTGATTAGATTATAGGGGTAAAAAAGAAAAAAAAAGTTTTTGGACATTTTATTTAGAAATTTTACAATAATAACCCGAATACCCGAGGTATTCATTTAATCTGGCGCAGTTACATTAATGCCAAAGAAATTTTCGGAGTTCCTTTACTTAAAAAATTACGGAAAACTTATAACATTTTTCACTTGTTTGTTCGTATGTCTGCAGCCGTTTTTCTCAGACACCACTTGATATAGAAATTTTAAATAAGGCATAATAATAGAGGTTATTACTTCGCACATATCGCAAGACTAAAAGCTCAAAAACATATTTTTAGAAATTTTAGGAGGAGCAAAAAATGTATTCGATTTTTTTTATTTCTCTACATATAGGAGCAGGGTGTTTGACAAGATTAGTTTTATGGGTACAAAATATATATTATTTTTAAATTTTGGTATTTTATATTTGGGATGTGCTAAAAAATATATCAAAAAATATATTTCTTCCCTATTATTTTCGAAACTAATAAAACTAAAGTTATGAAAAGATAATTAGTTTTTAGAAGCTCACCCAAAGTTTGTGGGAAAACTGTAGTGACGATTATAAGTCCCACATTTTTTTAGGCAATACTTTTATATGTTTCTAGATTCATAATCGGTTTTATCAGAAATAACTACGCAGAAACTTGAAAGTTGCCATAGTAATATATTTTATTAACCGAAACATTAAGCACATCTTTTAAACCACCACTTTTTTTTAAATATTCTTATGACTTATATTAAAGCGGAAGTAGATAAAATAAAAAAAAATTCCCTCTTTTGTATGTCATTTAGAGAAATTTTTAGAATAAGAAATACGAAATTATGTTTATTACAATTTTAAATTGCACATTTACACTTATATTATACAAATTAAGCTGAAAAATATAGAAGACCGCCCACTTATTTTCGACTTTACCGAGACAAAAGTCTTAAAACAGGGTTAGTTAAATCTGACAGGAAGATAAAAGAAAAATTGTAGCTATTATATTCGATTTCATAATTTTTCAAATATGCACAAAGTTTTCAGGACTGTGAAAGACGTGGTATGTAATATGTTGCAATATATTTACCGTGTGAAAAATTAATACTTGTAAATAGTTTAATGACAATACTAATACACTTGAATCTTAATAAGTGTCGAAAAGTGTGCGGGACAGTTGTAGCGCAAGTTTAACTTGTGCTTCACAGGTCATCTATATATAATAACTCTTTATATAATATGGTAAATTTTTACGTAAAATGTTAAAATTTTTATTTTGTTTACGTTTCGACTAATGTTTTTGCACTTTCCGAATGATCATGAAGGCTTCTACGAACTACATTTCCTTCAAAAAGTTCTTCTTGGCATACAACCGCTAACAAAGTCTTCCGAAAGTAACTGAAGCAGTAGCATTTACCTGCACACTATCTGTTGTGCCACTTTATAACCTACTAAATGTTATGATTTTGGTTCAAAGTTCACATGTCCCGTATTTCTAGACACGATATAACTTTTTTAACTTTACCAATACTTGCTTATTGGATACGTTGCCGTTTAAAGGAATAAACTATGTCAGAAATTCCTTGCTATTATAAGCATTCAAAATTGGAAAATTTATATCTCCTTTTTCCAGTTAGGTTCCCAACGTTTAGCTTCGGTCTCTTTATTACTCTTCTTTAGGTTCTTTTGATATGTAGTCTGGTGATATAATTTGTCCTTTTTTCTTTCCGCCTGATAATTAGAAGCTTTTAATTTCTGAGCGAAATAAGATAGAAACCTGACATTTGCTTAAAATAAATAATTTATTTTTCTAACAAAAAAGGAAATTCAAAAAAATCCTTTGGGGACGTGTGGAGATTAATTAAAAAAATATCTCTTAATAGAGTACAAATCTGGTTTTGAATTTTATTTGCTCTGTAAAATAACCATTTTGTGTACATGAAAGTTACAATTTTTAGATCTATTTTATTACGAGCAAAACCTAAATAATCTGCTTTATAGAAAGCTGTAAATTAGTTTTATGATTTTTCAAATCTCGTACATTTTTCAACAACAAATATGAAAGGTTGCAAATGTTAAAATATTTAAAAAAGTAAAAAGTTATAAAACAAAGGTATTTGTAAGAACTTACTGACACTTTTCGTTTGTGGAAAACAGCACAGGTATGTTCATTGCAAAAGTAACATTATTATTTGCAAATATTCTAATAGTGGCATGATGAAACCTTGAACGTTTAAATGAGTATACCTAAATATCCGTATGCGGAACGCTAGAGTGCGAATTCCATTAATTTTTGACAACTTTGTTAATAAATACTTGGTTTTTAAATATATCATAGCTTCAACCAATTGATATCCATTCTGATAGTCTACCCTCGTACTTAATGAAGACCTGTTCTGGCACTTTTATCGACTTACAACGTTTGTAATATATCTTTCTGTAAGTTCTGAATCATCGCCTTTTCTCTTCATAACGTAATTGTTAGCTGACAGATTACCAGCACGGTTTTCACCTTTTAAAATAACTGGTCTTACTAATTTATAGATTATAAGGGATTTGATGATGGTCAGCATATAGGTATGGCCTATTTGGATTTTAAGGAATAAAAAGAATTTAAAGCTCGAAATAATTCGTCTAGTTTAAACATTTGAAATATTTATTGGATTCATCATTACATTACATACATTAATTTATAGTCTGTAAGGATAGTACGCAGTCTCCCGTTTCTCATTATAATAAATGATTTACCTCAGTTGTTTTAATTTAAACAGGAAATAAATATTTACAATTTAAACTTTAATCCTTAAATGCGGATGTTGGAACCCTTAAAACACAGTGACACTTAAAAATCTAATTTGTTTTAATTTTCATTGCCAGTCTCAATTAAAGACTTTGTCATTAAACTTTTGGTACTAACTCCTCAGTTCCATTGCTGCAGAGATATCGCATAACTATGGGACTTGAGGATACGCTGATTTGAAAATTAAATTTTGGGTTTCAAGCTAAGGATCTGTCATTTAATTCCAACTCCCCAGTACTGGTGCATAATAACAACTGCTTTCCTAAACTGTGAGATTTGACGATCTGCTGTTTTTGGTTTAGTATTTTAGGTCTCAAGTAGAGACTCTATCATTGAACTAAGGGTTCCAAATCATCAGATTGGTTGTTTCTGCCTAAACTGTAAAACTTGAATGTCTTCTGATTTTAAGTTAGTATTTTAGATTTGAAGCTGATATACCGGGTAAATGATCGTCTTATTAAATTTTATGATAAAATATATATTTTAATGAAATGAAATTGGATATTATGAATCATTTCATTTTAATAATATTGGCATTATAATCAAGGCAACTACTAAATATTAATATTATGTAATATAATTGAGTATAGAATAATGAATATATATGATTAAAATAATTTTTTATTCTCAGTTATAAGGAAAAAACAAACAGCAAAGACATTTTTGGAATGAAAATTAAAATGATACAAACTCTTTTATTGAGTGCCGTTTTTTTTATTTTTCTTTATGTGAACAGTATATACAATCGTAATTAAAGAAAATTTTTGCAAATCAGTTTTTATTAATTATGGGCCTACAAAATTGTCACTTCCACAATGTCAGAAAAATAATTTTAAAATTTTAATGAATTGTTAAAACTTCAAAATTATTTTTGCTTGATGAACAAAACACACATTAAATATTTCAGTACATATTTTCGTAAAACATCGCACTGCTCGCTTCTAAACTCTCTCTCTCTCTGTCTCTCTCTCTCCCTCTCTCTCTCTCTGTCTCTCTCTCTCCATCTCTCTCGCTCTCTTTCTCATTAACAATTCACATTGATTTCAGTTTCAATGTCTTCGGAGAAACTTTGTAAATACTGTTATAATTTTTCGGTATATTCTAAATATTTCGTAAATTACGTCATTTAAGGGGCGACCTTTGATTGATTTTGAAATGGTTTTGTAGATATATTATAAAATTTGTAACATAATTTCCTATCATAGTAAAGGAAAATATATAATTATCGTTTGTTTGTTTGTACATAATAAATTTAAGCAATGTAACGTAAGTGTGGAGTACAGTAAAGATATTTTATGATGCTATTGTGTACTGCAAAATTTTATACGCAAGCATGATGAGCACAATTTTTGTCATACTTTTAGTATTGTAGGACTGGAAGATTCATCTGCCCATGGAAGTTTAATTTGGATTAGAAGACCGTCGTGGAATTTGCAAATGAGAGAAGCTACGATCAGAAAAATGTACGCTGATTACTTTAGCAGTGATGAAGGTCCTTAGAAAGACTCAAAAATTTGAAACTGTGATCTCAGTCAAACAATATTTAATTTTGGCAAGTATTTTTTCACTTAAAAATTTATAAATGTTTTTAAATACTCAGAATTTTTCCAGGACCATATTACTCTAACCTGAAAATCTGACAGGTGAAAGTTTGTAGGTTTTAGATGTTCAGAAATAAGTGGGTTCAGATAACTTTGCCTAATTGTGGAACTCTGCTTAAACTGTGCAAGGCCAAGAGAGACTGGTTTAATTAATGACTCATCATTCCCAGTATTTCCGGCGTTATTTCCCGATCCCGATGATCGATTTCGCTTGGCGAAGGCAGTGGGTACTAGAGCACGTATATAATTAATACCAGCTAATTTTTTTATAACTCTTTTTACTTTAATTTGAAAAGTTATTAAACTTTTGAGTATTTCACATTATTGGATATTTTATACAATAAAATTTACTTATGACATTCATTATAAAAATATACCTGACTTCCATTATATAAAAACCAATAAAAAGGACAGTGTATTAAATTACATTTAAGCGGATATATATTTTACACGTGTTATTATTCTGCACATATTTAGTAATATTATTCAAGTAAATATGTCGTAACAAGTAATGCAAGTGACGTTAAATTAGCATAACAAATTTATGTTAATAGAAGAGTGTGCCAGATATAAAAACCCAATGTTTTGTGGTTATGAATTTAATCATTTTTAAACCTAATTATTATGATTTATGAAGTTTTAATTCACTCGCTTGTTTAAATTCATTAGTTGTAGGTAACCTAAAAACTTTTGCACGATTATTTAGTAGCAAATTCTCAGTCGACAGTTCTAATAATTAAGTTTTAATTTAAAATATTCCATTATAAAATCAATAACCACAAACGTCATAAATTTATATACACCATGCCTGACCCCAAACTGTGGCAAGTGCACAAACATGAGATTATATTAAACATGAAATTGACAACGATAATTTGACACTCTTTGTACCCTAATACAAAAAACAAGCAAGATAATAACAATATTAAAACAAAAGAATACAATCAGATTCTACTTAGTACTAAACAACTTTTATTAGCATAATATCATAAAAGTCCAGTAAAGCGGGACCAAAATTTATATGTCCTAATCGTAAAGTTCACTGTATTCGTGGAAAGTCCATGATTGTTACTCATATGTTTATGTAAATTCGCTGTAAGTTTGCGTGTAAGGAGTTATGTGTATATTATATAAATATTAGATGAAATGTGGGGTTAGAAAAAAGCTGGATTGCATTATGTAAGGGCAACCACTTTTGGTTAGTGTGCTTTATATGCCAACTGTGGGCTTTTTTGAGCTCTGTGTTGTTTTATGATATTTCTCTACATTTGAAAAGACATAATTAACTAGCAAACGGTTTAAACTTGCATTGTATGTTGGTTAAGATTATGCATAAATAATTAACTTAATACGGAAAATAACTACATTTTTATTCAACTTATCACTGAATGTTTTATAATTTAAGTGTTTTCAAACTCGCTTAAGGTGCGAATAATTTAACTTGACTAAACGGCTACCATAGAAATTCTAATGATAAGAGTCTAATAAGGTATTGGTGAAGGTTTACGAATTTATCAGGTAACATAGTTTTAAATGGTTTAGTATAATTGATTACTGACAAAAATTGACTATTTTTGTAAAATATTATGCTAATTTAACGTAATTAACTTGCAAACGGTTTATGGTTGCACCGTATATTAGTTAAGATTATGCATAAATAATTAAGTGAATACAGAAAATAACATGATTTTTATTCAACTTATTACTGAATGTTTTATAACTTAGGTGTTTTCACTCTTGCTTAAGGTGGGAATAATTTAACTTGACTAAACGGCTATCAAACTTGCCTTATAATATAAATACTAATTATAAAAGTACAATAAGATATTGATGTAGGTTTAAGAATTTATCACGTATAGAAAATAAGAGAGATAAGTTACAGTATCGAAGAGCCAGCGGTGAAAAGGCATGCCTAGTTAAATGAATCCGAGACACACAGAGGCTTTTATTTTCTTTATTGCTATCAAGACCGACGTATTTTTTACCAAAGAAAAGCGTATATTTGACTATCTGATGAATAAAATAACTAACGCTAACTGTATGCGTTTATACGGAGCAGGGAGCTATAATTTATTACAATTATATAGTAGTATAGTAGTCACAAGTAATACAGGAAAATTAAGATAAAATAAATCATTACCTAATAACGTATTGAACACTTCATATTTGCATGGATTTCTGAGCGTAATAATTATTTAACACCTGATATAATAATAGGGAATATATATATATATATATATATATATATATATATATATATATATATATATATATATATATTTATAAATATGTATATATATATGTATATACAAATATATATTATGACCATATCAAAATTAACTTTATATTCATTAGTTTCGAAAGTAAAAACGGAGAACATATTTTAGCATAATATTCAATATATCTTTGAAGATATATTGTACAAAATTATGAAAAAAATATATTTGACATACGTATATCTATTCCTTTCAAACGATATTATACTCTCGTATGAAAATTAGATTTTTTTTGCGAACTTAATTTGCTCAACTCACAAGAAACTTATATAAATGAGGAGCAGTAAATAGCTGTAAAATCTCGACAAGAAGCGCACGCACCTCAATGAATTTAATGTGTCTCTCTTAACGTGCGCATTTGAAGTAAACTAGGTATGCGTTTACGATACCCGTGCACGCCGTAAACCTGAGTTACGCTTTTGAAAGTACCCATTAAAAATTTACGACAATATCAAATTCACAAAAATATTATGGCACCCTTATGAAGTAATGACATTTAAACAATTATTATTGTCAATTTAAATGCTAAATACCTGTTAAATTTCGCAAATAACTGTTAATTTTTTATAATTTTAATGTCTAATTACTAAGCTGCAGTTAGTTTCACCATTCATCCGTGTCGAGGTTCGGCAGAGCAGAACTTCTTGAAATTTTATCAAACGGACAAAAAATTATTGGAAAAAAATAATTACATTGAAATGTGTTTTAAATATACATATTCAATAATGAATATATTCAAATTCTTAGTGATTTTCTAATTGTTTAAGCAAAGTGATGAAAATCATTAAGATGAAAATATTCTTACATATTGCCCTTTATGGTGTATACTTATATTTAATTAATTTTTTATAAAATTATCTCAATCCCGTATTTACTTTTATTATAAAGGCCAATTTTTCATCGTGAAAAATATATTTAAGGAATTATCAGATAAGCTATATATTTATAATTTTTAATTTTCTAATTGGCAAAATGCTAGAATGTGAGAAACAAGGTTTTAATAAAATTTTAATTGAAGGATTTTTCGGCAATGAAACTGTACAGAGTTTTGTTGTTCACGATGAAAAAAAAAACGGGAAAAATTTTACCGTTGGAAAGCCAATGGTGCTGTGCGAGTAAAAGTACATTGGAAGTTTCCTAAAAATGACGTTATACGTTTTATACTTTATTTACATAATATATTATAATAAAAAGATAAGAGTATAAAATTTTTGATAATTTTTCATCACATATATTGTCTTATTTAATCTCTTTTAATTCCTGGAATTAGTAAGGAACGCGTATTTATCTCACATGGAACAAACTAATTTGGTGTGATTGGCGTCCAGTAAGAGCAACATGCAACAATGATGGTTTCATTTAAAGAATCGTCATCAATAACGTAAATATATACGAATAATTATTAAGTAAAAAAAATTTAAATTTGAATCAAAGTTTTAAAATTGAAATTTGATTTAAAATTTTTACTAAACAAAGGTTAGTTCAAAGTATGTCTACTTTGAATTCTTTTTTTATAGATCTAGAGATCAAAATAATTAAATAATACGATGAACTTTCCATTTTTTCAATTTTTTATGGATGTCTTGCAATGGGGAGAGTGTTTCATATTGTTTTACTTATAAAACATTGATTAACGTAGAAGTCATTTCGGTACTTAAATAATCGTTATAAGAAACAATAATACAATTTTCATGTATATTTGTATATAAGTTACTGTTTACCAAAACATCAGTTACTTTTTTACGCGGTAAAGATTGAAAAAAAAATGAAGTTAATAATATCTGGAAAGAATTCATTATTAAAATGACTATTAATAAAACTAAAGCCACTTAATTTAGTGTATCCCCAAAGAAGTGTGTGAAATAGAAAAATAATAGATTTTGCTCGCGAAAGTAAGTAATAGACATTGAAATATGTATAAAAAAAATTGATTGGTATAATATAAGTAGTCAATAATGAACAGATATAAAAAAGGTTTTCATCACAACAAATATTCCCATTGATTTAGTTATCTGTATAAAATATATTAAAAAAAAACAACTTCAAAAAAGTACATATAAAAAAATAAATAACTCGAAATAAGTATTATTTATACGCTATAAATAACTAAGTTACTGATTTTTGAAGTCGGTACCAGCACTGTCTCGTCAACTTAAACAAATTTGTAATTATATAAAATTTTATATGAATATAAATAAAATTCAATAATTTTTTTTCTTCAAATATTGTATAATTAATAAAAGTCAGAGATAAATTCTAGTATATAGATAATTGTCGCTTTGTTTAAAATTGATTATAAACAACAAACAGAAAAGAAGAGAGAGTAGTAGCCGCCTGTGGTAAGTTGTAAGCCATTGAGGATTTCCATTCTCCATACTCAAAGTACAATATCAGATTTTGCTAAGTACCAATTACCACTTCAGAAATTTTTTCTTCATATCAATATGCCATATCAAATAGTTAGATAAAGTAATAACTAAGAAGGAGCGAATATATTGAATCACGACTTATTTACCATCGACCGTTAAGAAGATGCAATATTCACTTTTGGAACTCGTTATTAGACCCATTATTTGAACTCATTATTAGATCGGTGGTACAGTTATTTTGCAAGTTAAAATCAGAAAATATTTTGGATTATGGTTGATTTACTACCATCCGATAAGAAGTTCCATTGTTTATCTCCAGAACGCATCGTCAGACATTGATATGGTCGATGTTGCAGCTATTTTGCATAGTAACGACTACCGGTAGCAAATATCTTGATTCATGTTTAATTTACTACCATCCTTAAAGAAGTTCCATTGTTCATTCCTAGAACTTATCATCAGATTAGTCGACGAAGTAATAATTTTGGAAAGTAACAACTACCCATGGCTACCCAACTACCATCTTGGATGACAGTTGATTTACTGCCATTTGTTAAGGAGTTCCAACGTTCATTTCCGGAAAGCATAATCATATCATCATTACGTTTATACGGAACCATTCCTAAAATACTTCGAAATAAAAAAAAAATTAAAACAGGTCTACTCGGTAAACAGTTAGAGCTGAATATAGGTAAAAAAAGATTACGACGAATTCATAACATTCTCCTTCTTTTGAAGTCCATTCAAAATACAAGTATTTTAAAAATACTAAACGATACACATATATTTGTGTGTATGAGCAAGTGCGTTTATGTATGCGTATGCATAAATTTTAAGAAGATCAGATTTAAAATAATATTTAACAGGTATAATTTATTTTATATTTTGAGTTCTAAGATGGAGGACTGGTGGCTTGGGCAGTAATGATCAATACCCCTGTTGACCCGATAAGTACCAACAGCTTGATAAGTCGCCGGTAAGACAATTATATATTCACTGCAGTTGATTGTCTCTAAAATCTATGCTAGATAAAAAAATGGCGGTCAATTTCTTTAGAATATATATTAACTATGATAGAGGATAAACAGGAAACTACTACTGGCTCATATAAAATTTCATGTGGAGAACTACTGGCTCAAAAAAATTTCAGGAATTAATTTTCTAGAAATTACCACTGTCAAAATATTAGACAAATCTGAAAAAACATTCACCTTCTGATAGTTATCAAAATAAAGAAGTGTGTTTTATTTTTCCACTGTCAAACTCTCACCAGTAAGCTCAAATTAAGGAAAACTAATTTTTATATTAAACATTGGACTTTTTTAAACTAATTTGGAAAAAGATCATTGTACACAATAAGAACTATATTGATTTCATTTTGGATATGGCACATGGATGTTAATATCGTAACACATGATATCACAAATAATTGAAATTAACTTAATTTAAATTGTCTTAGGTCCAATATTATAAGAGACTAGTCTCAATTGGATATGAAATAATTTTGCTACATTATCGATGAAAAAATGTTCGATTTCTTGATTTCGATATCAGAACGTAACAGTTCTAACAAAACAAATTCACAAAAGATTGAAAATGCCGGGAGTATGAACGGATACCATTGTTATATTCCGGTCCCTATAAATTGTAGCTAATGGTTCACAATTTACTAAAGTTTATTATGCTGAAAGTATTTGTAATGTGACTATACAAAAAAATTAATAATAAAAAAATTGCACACATCAGAAAAACTAGAAGTAAAACAGAAGCATGGGCCAAAGCAAAATATTACAATATATAAAACTGTAACAATTTTAATCCAATTAAATACGTAAAACAAAGAAAAGAAAGCAAGATTTCGAATAAAATGAATCGAGAATGAAATCGGAGCTGTTGGCTTGAGTTTGCTTAAGGATGACTATTGAGACATCCATGAATTTGCAGCCTCTGTGTTGGAAATAATGGCACAATTATAAGGGGGCTTGAGACGAGTTTAAAGAAAATTGTTGAGCGCTTGCAATATTTTTTGTTCAGATAAAAATGTGTATCTGAAAGGATGACATTTATTTCTGAAAATTTTAAATAGTATTCCTAATTATTTGTCATCTTTTTCGTAAACACGATATTTGCGCACATTGTTCAATACCGTTCGGGCGAATGACCCTTGAACAGCTGCGAAGACTTCGCCATTGCGGGTAAACACCGCACTCTGGACAAGTATTAGTTGTGTTAAAAATAGTTATGTGTAATGTTCATTTTACATTCAATTAGAAAAAGGGTTTGTTTTACGTTTCATTTCAACGATTATTTATTCCCTTATAGGCAACATATAGCGTCTTTCTTTGTCCGCCACGAATACCGTATATAATATTCCTGGACCTCCCACATCGTTTGTCATTATAATTGTATTTATAAAAAATCATTACTGAAAAAATATTTTTCGTCTCTCGAATTAACCTAGTTATTTGTCATGAGTTTCGTTTAAATATTACATGAGTAATCTGCGTAAATGTCATCCGCTCAAACTCAAACCCTGCAAATACCAAAAATTTAATATGAACTATTTTAAAAGAAATATTGAGTCAAATTTTTATTGTATCTGCTCAAGCTGTGATTGAATAAAAAGCTTACTAATTTAGTTTGAGTTTTTTTTAAATTTTCTGTAATAATAAGCATAGGCGGACGGTTGGAAATAATAAAAATTATTACTTTTTTTATTCCTTTTACTGAATCATGAATCATTAGTTATGGTTACTGTAATATAAGTTTCAGATATTTTGCTGAGTGTCTAATTGGAAAGTCAGTCAACTTTGATGGAATTAAGACA
Source organism: Druceiella hillmani (assembly GCA_039881145.1). Lineage (NCBI taxonomy): Eukaryota > Metazoa > Arthropoda > Insecta > Lepidoptera > Hepialidae > Druceiella > Druceiella hillmani. The sequence goes on from JAYKKI010000013.1 coordinate 15,652,975, forward strand.
CGATATCTAGTTATCTACATACAATGCAACATGGTATATATTATATAAGTTAGATGTTTAGTTAGATATTTGTATATATTATATGAGTTAGATGTTTATTGTTATGTAACACAATTTATCGATTTTGGTTGGGATAGAAATATGTATTTTCATGAAAATTCAAATATTATCCTTACTCTAAACCAAAATATAAATGCAGCACTCAATAAGCAAATTAATACTCATTAACGGTTTTATTTAAATTTAAGAATAGCAAATCGCTTAAATTTGTAAGATTTGAAGAAATATTTATACATATTTCGTGGAGGCAATTTTTGTTAGCTCGAAATTGATTGTTATTTCTCGTCTCCTTAATATACATGAGATGTATGAAATACAAAGATATTTTCTTCCCGAGTTAAATTCAGACGTCCATTTCCTTAGCGGGAACCAATATTTTGGCTATAACCATTATTAGTCCGACGATTGGTAGATATTATATAACTGATATTTAAAAATTTTTATTGAATTAAAAATATTTATTAAAAATTAAATATTTACTGCCATCTAGTTAATAATTGCAAAATTATATTTCACCCTATTGAGATGGCAGTCGGTATACCTTGCCCCATGATAGTAATTTATAAAATAAAAATATATTGACATTTATTAATTTAAAAATTTTATGTAAACTCCTTCATGTTTTGAGACCTTCGTCATTACATAGACATACAATTATGGAAAAACACATAACTTTATCCTCAAAAATTGCAAAATTGTACAGGGTTTCATTATAATTTCATCACGTCCGCGTCTAAGATGTAACAATTTTAATTACATCATAATGAAATGTTATAAGAACACGGTATTTATTACGCCACTGTACGAATATAAAAAAAAGTATTTTTCTTTTTGTTTGATACTTTTTTTCGCGAATTTCGCTAATCGAACTGTTTTTAGGGGAGTAATTATCTAGTGTGTTAAATACATATTGGTGCATTTTTTAAAAATGACCTACTAGAATTAGCATTTAATTCAAATTGTATTGTCACCGAATATACACCTAATCAAAATTGTAGATATACACAAAATCAAGACTTTAAAACTTATATTGAATATATTTGGCGTTAATTTTGTAGAAATTCATTATACACAATTAAATGAAACTACGTGATGTAGTATTATTTCTACTTTCTTTAATTTCTTTACCACGACCTAGGTTTCGTTGTATTACAACATCTTCAGGTGGGATATTAGCAAAGATTCAAATCAATCTTTGCTAATATCCATATCCATCTCCATCTTTGCTAATATCCCACCTGAAGATGTAATACAACGAAACCTAGGTCGTGGTAAAGAAATTAAAGAAAGTAGAAATAATACTGCATCACGTAGTTTCATTTAGTTGTGTTTAAAACTTACATTAATCACAACTTGTCAGAAACTATATTTAGATATACAGCCGCTGGCGGAGAAAGTTAATTATTAAAATATTTATAAAACATATTTTTACAATGAGAGACAAATATTTCATAAAAAAATATTTTTTTATTGAAAATGAAGGCTATTCAAACAAAAATTTAATTTATTACCTGGCGTTTAACCATTTGATAACTTTACTTGTGCAGTAATATACAATTTATCAAGAAATATTGATCGATTCCATTTCGCTTTTTGGCAAATCAGGCCGAGATCAGGATTTGCGAAGACTGTATAACATGAACCATTAAATGCAAAAAAGTATGCACGAAAACTTCACTTTAAGCTTACGGCTAACTTTTTTATAAGATCATTGTTTTTGTTAATTATAAAAATTATTTAATGCATTTTATCATGGGGTCTTTTAAAAATAATAAACTATATTGCCGCTAGCGGTAGTTCGGGTTAATGTTATATCCTTTTGTAACAAGATGTAAAAAATCACATATTTCAAAATTATGATATGTCAATATTAATTTCAATACCGAGATGAAAAATTCAATAAACCATCTTTTCAGCGACATACTTAAAAGTTTGCTTTTGCGCCATTTATATGATATGCAACGTCCGCTTTTCTTAAAAAAAAACAACAAAACAGAGACTACAGTAAAAAAATTATTAATGCTCGAAAATAATTGTCTTTATTTCTATATTTGTAACCTATATAACCAAAATTTAAAATATTTACTGGAAAAACGTATCTCTTATATAATGATTAATCATATGTCTCAACAAGATTTTTTTTTGACTACATTGATTATATAGTAATAAATTATAAGAATTTTCTATTTATTTTTATTTTCAGATTTTGCATGCATTTCAATTATCGTCAAAATTAATTGGTACAGTTAGAATTTTATTTCTTTACATATTTTATTTATTATTTAACTAAATAAAACAAAAATATTTTTCTCTATTTGAGATTTCAAAATACTAATAATTAAGTAATACAATTTTAAGGGATATCCATTTGAAAACTACTTAAACATGTGGAATTTATGTGACTGCACATAATATTAATACGCTGAAGTAGAAAAAATAGTATTGTTCGAATTATTTCTTCATATTTCATGACGTAAATCAGCACAATTTAGAAAAAACCAAGTAATGTCAAATTTGAAACAAAATTATTTATTATAAAATTTCAAAGCGTTATTTTTTATATTTCTAATTTTTTAGTGCACAGACGACATGGGAATGCTACAAATTAAATTTTTCTACTCTCCATCACCTACTAAATTAAGGTCGTTAAAACAACATTTTCGGGGGAAAGGCGCATCGAGAAAAAAAATCATAAAGTAAAGTACGAAACTTGAGGTACGCTTAACCAAAGTTTACTCATTTTATAACCCATTAGAAGCAGGAGTTAAATCCCTCACCTCTTCACGTAACTTTCACAAAGGTACAACTTTGCCTATAGCTTACAGTAGCTTATCTATATATCTATGTGAGCATGAAAGCTTTACCTAAATTATGTGTGATTTTAACGTATTTATTTAGGTTACTTTAGCGTATTACGCCTGTGCATTCCAACACAAATTAGATTGACGCTGTTGGTGGTTTCTTGAAAGTTTATTGAAGCACGATTTTGGATAAATTATTGTAAATTGTGTTTTGGATTTGTAGTTTTAAAAAAATATAGCGATATGTTAGAGCATATTTCATGCATAAAATGTAACCTTCTTTGCAGCTTTTTAGTTCTAGAAAGAATTGTTTGAATTATTGACGCAATTCTCGATATTGTTTGCTATGATCTGATATCACTAATGTAAATCTCTTATTTGAATTTTAAAGGTCATGTCCGCTATACAGTTATTTCGATACAGTTGCGCTGGATTTTAATTAATTCACGAATCGCTGGATTTTAATTAACTATCGGAATCAGTTAGTAGCGAGCAGAAGTTAATCTTTTGGTAGCCGCTTTTTTATATTCATTCCAAGCCGCTAAATATTTCAATATTTTTTTCTTTTATTTTTGGATTCGCTCTTTCAATTATTTTTGGGCGTATCGAATCATTAAGTATTTATTATCTTTTACTTTATATAAAAATAATACTAAAATACACTTTTTCTTAATCGGAAACTCGACTTTTAAAAACGTCCCGATAAATGTTTGTACTATAACTTAATTTGTATTTGTCGCGAATTTAGTTTCAAATTTTGTAGTTATTTTTATGAAAATTGAATCGAAACGAAAAATACAAATAATATAATGGAATAAGAAATATCGTAAAAGAAATTACAAATAAGATTTCTAACGCAATAAGTAAAAATACATAATGAAAATTTCTTTGGAGATCAAGTTGATAACGTCGAGAGTAGGAGGGAGGTGGCACCAGCAAAAGGCAATAATTGAATAAAAAGAATTCAAGTTTAATTTAAAAGTTTCTTGATTACTGTAATAATTGACATAAACGGATGGTTGGAAATTTTTTTAATCGATGCTATTCACCGATTTCCCTTACCGAATTAGGTTTATTTAAATCGGAGGACTTTTTTTTACTCTAAATGTTCCTTCAATTCGCTAAGTACATATTATTAAAAGGAAGTTACTTAGCAAGGGATTCAACATACTTTAAGTTGCTGTAAATATAAATTAAAAATAACATCCAACTTAAATTTTTAAACCATGACACAAATCATCAAAGATGGTTTTTACAATAACTGCATTGCAATTTAATTTTCCGAATTCTGTTTGGAGAAGAATTTATATTTTTATGGAAACTTATTACTCTAAATATAAATAAAATGCTTTCTAATTTTATTATAAAATGTTTAATTTATGAATATTAAAGAGGCTTAGAATTTTAAAAAATTGCATTCAGTTTCTATTTTCACACGGCTATCTTTCCATTGAATGTATAATTGATTACTCGGAGGAACAAAATATTTTCAGGAAACCGTTTTTATAAATTTTAATTTCACTGTCATTATTTATTTTCTTTTACTCTTATAGAACTATTAAAAAGTAAAATCTTTAGTTTGTAAAAACTAATTTTTCTTTTGTACCGCAATTCCATTTCAATAGATGATACGTAATAATTATGTCAACGTTTATGTCAATAGTTTTATTAGTAGAACATTGTTGTTATTATTCATCTAAGATATAAAAATATTCTTTCCCCACATTAAATTTACTGCTCATATTGAAAATACGTATAATTAGCAATTCTACCCGCTTTTCTCGAAAGAGTAAATAGACATATCGTTTTTTTGCATATATAATTATTTTAATGGGTATTTTGGTTAATCCAAGCAAGACCTAACTTATCATAATTGGTAGTCAAAGACTGATTTCGAAAGTAAACCTACCTAGTTTACTAAAATTCCTGCAAAACAGTACAATAATACCATCTACGCCAACTGTTAAAAACGTGGGCGTACTAATTGATCAAAATCTTAGTTGGCGCCCTCAAGTAAGCAATGTTAGTCGTCATGTTTTCAGCAGGGTACACCCTTTGAAACGTTTTCAAAATTTTCTACCAACTAAAACGAAAATCTGCCTTCATCAAACTTTCCTATTATCACTGATTGATTATGGAGATGGGTGCTATGTTTGTCTTAACGTCTCACTACTCAAATGGCTGAAGATCCCACTAATTTCGATCGACACTAATTTCACATACTAACACTTTTTTTGATATATTTCACAGAGTCCAAATTATCTTACTGGCAGATTTAAAGATTTGTCTGCTAACGGGCTTGCCTAAGATCTGAAAGTTCACTCACCCTACTTATTCCTAAACATACCTCTACTTCTCACAAAAAATATTTCACAGTGCAAAACAGAAAACAATTGGAATTCCCTAGATCCGTACACCAGAAAAATCTCATCCGTAAATATTTTCGAAGATCGAGTGAAAAAGTCCTACCTCTTCTGAAAACTTTTTTTTGTGCCCTTGTCCTTTCCTATCTTTTCCATCCCAAATCATGTATTTAGTTTGTATTACTTATACTTTTGAGTGTTTTTTTTTCTCTCTCTCTGTTGTACTACAAGTAATAATTGTACAAATTGTTTTGGTAACTTTTTATTATTTTAATTAAAATTTAATAATTTAATTGCAAAAATTACATACTGCGTCATTGCGGTCCATATATATATATATATATATATATATATATATATATATATATATTTATTTATTTTGCTATATCATGAATCAATAACAACCGAGATGAACAATTGAATAAAAAAAATATTTCGACACTGTAAAGAAAAGAGTGCGCTCGCAAATCAATTGGTACCATATAAAATATCCATTGTTAAAAAAAGAGATAAGGCAAAAAATTAATTATACGCGAAAAATATACTTATTATTTTTTCTTCCCTAAAAATGTCGTATTTGAAATATAAAAGAGTTTGTGGAAAAATTGTTTATATTATTCAATGGCAAATAATATACATTTTCTTTCTTTTAGAACTAATAATAAAAGTTAATAAATTTGTGCAATTTTTGTTTTTAGGGTCTAGATCGTTGGGTTATAATAGTTTATACTTCATGTCGTATTTAATAAATCGATTAAATGTAAATATAATATTTGAGGAAAAGAAACTTTAGAATTCTTTCATTACTTTGAATTCCCTTATCCAAATAATTAAACAATTGAATTATAACGGTCCCTCCTATGAAACCTACTCCACAATATTGACCTCATAAAGATAAAACACATGGAATCAGAAAGAAATAGGATTATTCAGATTATTTTATGGTGATCTATAGTGATTTCGTGTGATGATGAGGTCGGGGAACGAACGATAGAGTTCCTTAACGAATGGCAGCAAATCAAAAATGATTCAGGATATTTGCTACTGATAGTTTTTACTTTGCAAAATGACTACACTGTCGATAAGGTCAGAGTCTAATAATGAGTTTTGGAAATGAAAAATGGAACTCCTTAATGGAAGGTAGTAAATGAAATATGATCGCATTGTAATAAATCATGCCTTATTAAAGATCTGCTACTGGCAGTTCTTATTTGCAAAATAACTGTACCATCGACCGAGTCAAAGTCTGATGATTAATTCTGGAGATGAATAATGCAAATTCCTAACGGATGGTATAAAACCAATGGAGATTTAATATATTTGATACTGGTTAGTTGTTACTTTCGATATTACTTTGTAAAATCTGACATGGGATTTTGGTTATGGAACGGAACGGAATAAAAGAACTCCTTAACGGCTAACAGATAACGACTGTCGAGTACTACTAATGTACTGATAATTTCGTTTCTGTGTTTTGATGATAACCAACATTAGGCAAAGTGGAAATTATCTATATACTACTTTTTGTCCATGACTTAATAATTACACAATATTTTCAGAATGAAAATAATTGAATTTTACTAAGAAATCTAAAATATAATATATTTTTATAAAACCGAATTCAAAAGAAGCAGATATTAAACAAAACATTACAAAACACAGTTTATATTATTAATATACCCTCTAGACATCTATTTTGTATTGTGAGTGTAATAGAAGTTAAGGTCTAAAATTTATATTATAAATTAAATTAAATTCTTTATTTTATTTAAGTAGGTCTACAGTACCGGCATAATTAAGTTACTTTAAAACAATATATTCAGGAGAAATTCATATAGAACAATATAAAAAGGAGTCATAGAATAAATAATGAAACCTGAAGTACTCATAGTCAAAGTTTACTCATTTAATAACCCATTAGAAGCAGGAGTTAAATGCTACATCTCTTCCCGTAACTTTTACAAAAACACAACTTCCCCTGTGGCTTAAAGTAGCATACTTATACTTGTGCAGGAGCATTAAAACTTTACCTAAATATATGTTATTTTAACAAATTACTTTATTATATTATGCCTGTGAATTCAATGAGAATTTAAAGTCACTTAACTGCAGAGCCTTGCTTATTGAAAGCGGTTTGTCCATCTTTGTGTTTAACTTAATTTACGATTTATCTTATATTATTATGTACCAACAATCAATATAATCCTTCGTTTCTAAATAAAGTGGATAATTTGATAACGCGATGCGTAAAACAAACTTAAAGAAATTATATACTTTCGTTGAACTGATTACTTTAAATAGTTAAATGATTAGACTGCCACCTTTGGTCGTTTCTCAATTGTGTATTGTAGCATGATATGGGAAAAATTATTGTTAATTGAAAAAAATAGCAATATGTTGGAGCATATGAGTATAAGGTAATATTAAATATTTATTTTGTTCGTAACACGAAACGTCCGAATTTATTTACACAATTCTCAATATTATGAGTTGGGATCTGACCTCAATAATTAAAGTCCTTAATTCGACTTCAAATGCTTATTACGTCTATGTAGCCATTTTGACACGTTAACTTAGAACATACACATCTTCATGAGAGAAAGTTCGTTTATTTATTACAGGTTTTTTGTAGTTATTTTCAAGGTATTAAATATTTAACTTTTTTCTTTAATTTTTGGTTATTAATTTATTTTGTTTTGGAATATTTCATATAATTTAATATAATATTTTCATTTACGTTAAAAATTAATCTATAAATGTTTTTCCCCATCGAGCACTCAGCCGTTTGAGAACAGTGTGGTAGACAAATGTGGTTAAAGCTAATTTTTATATAACAAGGGTTTAGTTTAAAATTTCCTAATTATTTATATGTTAATTTAATCGAATCCTCATTATGCAAACAATACTCGAATAACAAATATCGTAAAAGTAATAACAAATAAACTTAGTATTGCAATAAACAGAACTACATAATGAAAGTTCTTTGGAATTCAAGCAGATAACGTCGAGAGTAGGAGGGAGGTGGCACCTGCAAAACGCAATATTAGAATAAAAATTGTCCAAATTTAATTTAAAAGTTTCTTGGTTTCTGTAATAATCGACTTAAGCGGATGGTTGGAAATTGTGCTAATCAATAATCTTCGCTCAATTGCCTTACTGAATTAGATTTATTTAAATCGGTGGTTATTGTTCCTTTAACTTAAGTTTCACCTTTATTGGCTAAAAATATATTATAAAGAAGTTTGTTAGCAAGCATATCAACACAATTTCGGTTATCTACACTGCAATATTGCATAGAGTTTTGTTATAAGTTTAAATTAAAGATAACATGCTACTTAATTTTTGAATTATTACACAAATAACCTTTGCTCAATTCCCTTACTGAATTTGATTTATTTAAAAAGGTGGTCATTGTTCCTTTAATTTAAATTTCACCTTTATTGGCTAAAAATATATTATAAAGAAGTTTGTTAGCAAGCATATCAACACAATTTCGGTTATCTACACTGCAATATTGCATAGAGTTTTATTGTGAGTTTAAATTAAAGATAAAATGCTACTTAATTTTTTAATTATTACACAAATAAAAAAAGTAGGTTTAAATAATGATAGCAAAGCAATATAATTTATAAATTTTAGTTAGGAGAGAAATCAGTATTTTTACGGAAACCTGTTAAACATCACGGTTACTATAAATGAAAATATAAATGTGACGCTTTCGAAGGAAATTAATAATTGCTAATAGGGTTATTCCGATTTAAAAAAAAGAAGCTGCTCAGTATTTAAAAACATTTGTGTTTTTTTACAATTTCACCAGACAATGTTTCGATTGAATGTATAGTTTGTTGCTTGCAGGAATAAAATATGGCAGCGAACTGTTTTCATATGCTCAAAATTTATTGTTAGTATTCGTGTTCTTGACGTCGTACAGAACTATTAAAAGTATAAATCCTTAATTTTAAAATATTTATTTGAATATACCGCGTTTCCATTTTAATACACCTATGGAAATTATAATATTAATATTTATGTAAGCAGTTTTATTAATTTAATTTTTTGGTTATTATTGCCATGGGTAAAGGAAAAAAAAAATTAACAAGGAATTAATTCGTAATGTGAATTACATTTATATTTAGTAAGTCTGTGTCTTAACTTATAAGTTATAAATCAAATAAAAAAAATATTTTATTTAAATAAACTACATAAAAAGAAAAACAATGCTTTTGATAATGTGTTAATGAGAGGAAAATTTCTCCTATTTTGGGCTTACATAATTCACTTCTGATAAATTCAAAGCTCTAACGCAATTTTAACTTATTGGCATTTTCTTGTACCATTTTCTGCGAACAGAAAAATTGGATGAACAAAAGCTTTTTAAAATAAATGTTTTATGTCAGGAGGGTACCACTTTTTTTCAAAATTGAATTATAAAATATTTGTTATTAAAATTGAGAGTATTCAATTAAAACATTATTTAATACCCGTCTAAGTGCCGCTTCACGAAGTCGAGTGTCAAAATAAACTAAATTTTTGAAGGAGTATTGATTGAAAAACATACTTCAAACGTCACGTCACGCTACTAACAATTGCATAACACATTTTTTTTAATCAGTTATTACCATTGTTTAACAAATTTGATTTTCAAAGTCTTTAAAAAAAATGGAATAAGTGGTTTTAGTATCCATGTGCCTTATTTTTCAAAGAAACATAAGATCAAATGATGTCATAAAGAAATTGAAAACAGAGATGAAAATTTGGACAAATAATTTAAAATAGTACGCTAGCAAATCAACTGACACTGTATTCAAAAAGTAAATTTAAAGTAAATTTACAGGAAATTAATAGTACAGGAAAATTTTGGCTGCTATTTCTTTTTTTATAAATATTATATTTGAAATCTTTAATTGTTTTTACAAAGATCGTTTTTATTATTCCATGACTAATAACACGAGTCGGAGCAATTTTCCATCTTTTACGGTTTTAACTACCAGTTATAAAAACTTTGTCGTTATTTTAATATTTGGGTCTAGTTTGGTGAATGATAAAAAGATATATTCCACGTAGTACTGAAACTACTAAAGGAAGACACTGTCACAAATAAATGCAATAATTTATAAAAGAAAATTTTAGAATTTTTTAATCGTCTACCATTCCTTAAACCCATCAAATAAAAGAGTGAATCACAATAAATTCTCCTCTCAAGTGTATTCCATTATATTAAACTAAAATAAAACAATACCTGGAATCAGCAAGAAGCAGGTATAGTCAGATCGTTCTATGATATTCTATTACGATTCGGTGTAATTTGGACAACCACCGAGTAACGCGATAAAAAAAATTGAATTTGTAAAGCTCTAAAGCCTTATTATCTCATATCTTTATATTTTATTAGAATACTCCCCATGTGTGAACGCCAGAAACTACATTACACCCCGCTCCACGTTTATTAAATTAAGGTTGTTAAAATAATAAATTCGAGAGAATAAAAGAATGTAAAATATCATATAAAACCGGAACAACACTTAAGGGGTGGATTTCGCCAATAGGCAAAACTGGGTGTTTGATTTCACAAAATACTCAATAACTACCAAAGTTAGATACTATATTAAAATACCCGGGCATAGAATGGTATTTGTACTACTTTGTTGTACGATATTTTTTCTAAATGATGTTCCAAACTTTAAAAAAAAATCTCAAAGTAACCTCTTGTACCAAAAAGGATTTCCACTGTTTCGCATATTAGAACAAAATTATAAAGATATATCGATTTTCATTTCACTGTGTCTATTCCAAATTAATGTAGCTACATTCTTGTAAATGGATTTAACTATGACACAAATATGAAGCCTTTGGTATTAGGTCAAAATTTTTACGGCATTCCACGCGCGAATTTTCCATACTAGTTTCTATGAAAATAAAAACGATTACTATCTCCGGCGCTCGCGAATATTTTGAATTCAGTGCCATTTGCGCTTGAAGACAGTGAGGACATGAGATCCGGTCGCTTTTCGTCAGCTTGTGCCATAGATTTATAACGCGTACACGGCTTGTAGACAGAGTAAGTTTTATGTTGTATGTGTTTATGTTGACAATAAAATGCAAATTACACATAAATGATTGTATGATATTTCTATGATACATTTGAAATGCGTAATATTTTGTGCCGCTTTGTAAATAAGTGGATTAATTTGTTGTTATTTTGTATATTTTCAGATAATAATTGGAAAACATAAGATTTCTTACAGACGTCCGATATTGGTAGCAAAAATTTAAAAAAAAAATATTACCTGAACGAAAGTTTTGTAGAAATTTTATAATAGGCGTAATATAGAATTATTAAATATACTCGTATTTTAGAAGTAGTAAATTGATATTTTGCTTTTACTGATTATTACAGATTACTGAGTATTATAGTACGGAGATACATTTTATTATTTCATTGTATACGTAAACATGTATAATTTTTTTTAAATATTACAGGTTCAAAATTTTTTAGATCCATCTGTAAGTGCAATATTGTATTTTGTTGAAAACTGTAATGATTCCCTTTTAGTATTTTATGAAAATTTTAAAAACTTATTACTTTTTACTTTTTGTTCGTCTGTCTGTATTTTACGGCCTTTTATCGTGTGAACGCTGATTTGGAAAGCTGATATAAAATTTGACATGGTTATACCTTCTAGTAGACGCAGATATGGAACATAAAAACTATAGTTCGGGTTGATTTGTAGAGAGAGGGGCCAAATGAAGGGTCAAAAGTTGTTTTTATCGTGATCATTATGCGGAATATAAAATGAAAGTTGATAAAAAAAGAGTTCAAAGTATTAATATTTTTGATGGGGTTCAAATATATTAATATTTTTTTAAAAGCAAATTTTTTTTAAAATCATAAAAATTATTATTCAAGCACAAGAAAATTATTCTAACTTTAATTTTGGAATTTTTTATTAGTTTCTTATTATTGACATTGAGTTGCAAATTCGTGTGAAGCAATTTTACTTTATCCTTAAAAGAAAATAATCGTCACAATTGTTGCAGGAACCATGCTATAGATGCAATTCAAAATAATTTTGCAGGAGGTAATGTTGAAAGAGAAAGGGTATGTACTAGGGCAGAAAATGTGCGTCTGATATAAAACTTCCGAGTTAATTTAAAATGTTTGTTTGTTACATTTCACGCCTATATATAATTCAGCCAAATAATTTCATATGATAGTTCCAGGTCTAGCCAGCGCATAGCGAATCCAATGATAATCTTGTGTGTTAATTTACAAATATATATATATATATATATATATATATATATTTTATATATATATATATATATATATATATATATATATATATATATATATATATATATATACAGTGTCTAGTGGCAGATTTCAAAGTTTGAACAAACATAGTTTCTGAACGCAACATATAAGAGGGGCGCGGGGGGCGTCGTTAGAAGCGCAAGCGGTGCGGATGTTTTAGTAGCCATGGAACAGTGGAGTGGAGAGCACCGCGCTTTTGCCGTCGAGGCGTGCATTTCGAGTGGATTTTTGCTGTCTGCAGCACGCCGTCGATTTAATAATCGTTACAGTATTCGTCGATTACGTGATGGACCATCGATCAACCTGATTCAATCATGGGTAGCAAGGTTTCCAAAATAAACTTTACAGGTAATAATGCAAAAAAAGCTCAAGTTCCATCCATATAAAATTCAAATTGTTCAAGATTTACACGATTCTGACTTTGAATTAAGAAAAACTTACGCGGAGGTGATGTTGTTGAGATTTAGTACTGCTACCCGGATGGGCAACATATTCTTTAGTGACGAAGCTCACTTTCACATTGGAGGATATGTGAATAAGCAGAACTTTTGTTACTGGGATGTCCACAACCCAAGACAAATGCATCAAGAGCCTTTACATAAGCCTAAAGTAACAGTCTGATGTGTCATGTCTGCATCTGCAATCATAGGGCCTTATTTCTTTGAAAATCAACGTGGCCAAACTGTAACTGTGAATTCGGAGAGATATACCCAGATGTTAAATTAATTTTTCAGAGTAGAACTACAGAATAGTCCATCCTTCAACCAAAACACATGGTTCCAACAGGACGGCGCCACAGCTCACACTGCTAATGTGTCCATGAATGCAGTGCGGCAGTTATTTCCAGAAAAAACATATCCCGAAACAGTACCGTATCGTGGCCACCTAGGTCACCCGATTTAAGCCCATGTGACTTTTTCTTATAGGGATACTTAAAATCCGAGCACTGTGACACAACTTAAAGAAAGTATTTGAGCTGAAGTCAGTAGGATACCCCAGTCGCTCTGCAAACGCCTTTTTGAAAACATGCGTGCTAGACTCGAAGAGTGTGTCAGACTCGATGGCCGCCATTTGGAAAACGTGGTTTTTAAAAAAATGAAATGCGCGTTTGTTGTTATAAAGTTAAAATAAACCTACTTTGTATTAGAGGTGTAGTTTTATTTTTTACAATTTTTCAAACATTGAAATCTGCCACTGGACAGCCTGTATATATATATATATATATATATATATATATATATATATATATATATATATGTATATATATATATATATAAATATATAGATATATATATATATATATATATATATATATATATATATAAATATATACACATATATGTGTGTATGCATGCGTGCGTGCGTGTGCTCCTTCCGGATTTGATATTTTGGCCGTAATTCCAACTCTGTAAAGTATCTATTTTAATTCGATATCGCTGAAATTCGTAACATTTAAAGCCAACTAATTTAAAAATTGTTAATTGAGCTATTTTTTGCACACCTAAAGTTTAAATGTTGAAACATAGATTTGATATACATGTGGTATGTAATTATAAAATATTATAGATTTATCACTTTATATTAGGTAAAATTAAAAAAAATACTCAAATAATCTTTTAATAAATTATTATATTATATTTTTATAAACCTTTACAAGTTTAATTTTTTTCCTTATTTACTTACAAATTTTCAAGTTTTCTTGCATACGTAGTTTTATTATTTTAACATTACTTTGTATTGTATAACATTAATTTATATTAGATGTGTGTTAGTGGAAAACAAAATATTTCATCGCATACATCCGATCCTTAACCAAAGTTTAAACCATTTTATAACCCATTTATGAGTATGAATTAAATCCCGTAATTCTTCCGTTTCTCTCTTCGGAGGTATAACTTCGTCAGAAAATTGAGTATGAAAACTTCAGCTAATTTCTTATCTTAATAAACTAGTTTTGATTACTTTAATAGATTACGCCTTTGAAATACAACGAGAATTTCCAGTCCCTCAATTGCAGTGTCTACGCATACTTCAAATAAACGACTTATACCGATGCTTTGGGTGTTTAAATGTTGTTTAAATCACATTAAGTGTGCAGCAGGAATTGTCCTATCACTTTCTATGTAAATAAGCTTCTGATTTTCTTAAAGCATTACGTGAATCATCTGCAAAATTAAAATATTTGAAAGGTTAAAGTGATTAGATTGGTACCACTGTTTAATATTTGTCCCATAACGTGATCTTAGAGAAAAGGTAAATTTAAGAACGCAAACAGGGATATTATGATGCATATTTTATTCATGCAGCGTAACATTTTCGATAACTCGTTTTTGTTTTTAAATCGTTTTTATGTATTTAAATAGTTTTTAATAATCTTGTTAAAATTCTTTAAGATATTCAAATATTTTATTAAAACTCATATATATTTTTTTTTATATATTTGTAATTTAAAATAAGAAAGGCGGCAAACTCCATAAAGCTCCGTAATATGAGCAGGTTTTAGGCTGTTCACTTATTTATGGCTCCAAAACATATTAGCTAAGCACAAAAGAATTACTGCACTTAAAAAGTTGTAGCCGAAATCTTCCGGAAACCTCATAATTAATTTTTGTTTTTGGCGATTCTTACAAAAACATGGTTTTAATCCATTACAATTTCATAATTGCCTTACTTTCCAAACTACGCGTGCATCGAAGTATACAAAACATATTTTCATATCTTCAAGTTTATTTCCCGCGATCGAATAATATGGCTTACCAAAGTGACGATACAACTTTACAGCACAGACATAACTTATAACATTTTGACATGTTTATATCGCGTCCTAGAATTATTATATGCGGTTACAGCAAGTCTTGCAAATAATCCGCCTCTTTTTCTCTGTTTTTGGTATCGGACTAAATATCCTTCATTCATCTCTTTCAGTACGGATTGCTAAGATTATGTGGAATTTGAAAACATTATTTTTGGATGAGTAAAATACTTTTTTAGTTAGATCTGGATGGGGAAGATTTCAAATCTAATGGGCAGATATTTTGCTTAGTGAGTATTTTGGTTATTTTTTTAATATTTTCAATTGTTCGTTTTTGATTCGCAATTATTCGTTTTGTATTATTGTTGCAGATTTTTGTCTAAATTACCGTTTATTTAATAACATAGATAAATTGGGATGTACAATTTAAGTGTAAAAGGTAAATTGAATAAAGTCCCAAAATCCATATGCTCAAAATAACGTAATTATAGTTAATTATTTTGTTGCCAAAATTTACCGGTGCTTTCTACAATCTAGTGACCTGAAAAGTTACTTTCTAGTCATTTTATTTTAGTCAAAAATAGTAGTCTTATAAGTGAAAACAAATAAATAGAATTGGTTTTAAAGAAAAATTTTAACATAACATCGTATTTTCATGGATAAAATCTTTGTTTTAATAACGTGTATTAAAACTACCAAATTTTATCGCTAGATTACCCTATATCATTTTAATACAGCGCTTGTCTCCTAATTAATTTAAAAAACTTTGAAAAACCTATTTCCAGTGGACCGTACAGTTTTAGCGTATATAATTTCAATTTAGACTAAGCCAACTAACACTGTATTAGTTTATATTCTAGTAGACCGACATGATATTATACCAAAGTATGGATTAAGAAATTTCATATTAATTAAAGACCATAGTAGTTGAACGAAAAATATATACCGGAAATTACGAGCAGTTTCCGGGCTAATCTGGGTGTATATAAGACGCGCACGTGCAGTATTAAAGTGTCTATCGTTGTTTCACAATTCAAGTTCAAACTTTCAAATTATTTGATTATTAAATTAACTTCAATTCATGTAAAATAAAACTACGATTTTTTTATTCAAAACCTTGATTAATGAACAGAATTTTTGAACACATTTATTTATATTGCAAAATATTTTCTAAATCAATGTGGCATAGGAGGTACTCAGTTAATAATATTTTCAACTATTATTTTAAAAAGTCGTTTCTTACTTACTTTAGCATATATTTGTTTCGCCTTGTTTGCACGGATATTTTAGTCTGTCGTATCACGATTTGTTTTATTAGAATCATTTTTATAGAGGGTAATATTTTATTCAAATGGATAATACACAAATTCTTCTTATATTCTTTCAGTGAATATTACAGTTTGTTAATAAATTAACTAATTAATTAAAAGCTATGCTGATTTGGTATTAATATTTGAAATTTTAGACAAACACTGAGATATTGTGTAAATTTATAGTCAAAATTGAGATGGTTGATATTTTGGTTTTCTAACTTAACCTAAAGAAAGTTCCCTTGCGTCAAACTATGACATATTCCAAAGGAACTTGATGATAAAAAGTAATATAATTTCTATGGAAAATAATATAATTAAATAATATAAAGTAATATATAATAAGAAAGTCATATAATTTATCAATATAGAAAGTTATATATTTTAGAGTAACATGTTTTCTCATACATATATATGGTAGTTACTAACAAAGGAAATTAGTGCAGTTAGTATTTATTAATTAAATGTTTTTATTTAATTGAAGTGTTAGAAAACGATCTCGATGTTTGACTTTAATTCGATTACTATTAATATCCTTACTGAATTTCATGTGTATTCATTTATTTTGTGAGAAGCTAACAAAAAAACATGCAGACATTTATGCATGCAGACAGAGAGAAATTAACTGGATTTGTTTAAAGTTACTTGGCCAAATTGCTAAATACGGAACACAAATCTTATCTGTCTGTCCGTGCTTACGTTACATGTCTCTAAATGTTTACTCTCTCAACCCTCCACCCCTCCAATTTTAACTTTATCTATGCATGTGAAAAGTCTGAACATATCACGCAACTGGCATATTGTATATATTACGAAGAGAAATTTAAAAATTGTTTTGGTAAACGTGCATTAATCAATTAAAGTGATGTAGGCAATGATGTTTTTTTTGCGGTTGTGAACTATGTGCTAGGCAATATAGGTATTTGAAAACACAGTATTAACTTATAAAATATTCTAATAGATATCTCGTGCATCCTAAATGGATATAGGGCCCTCGTAATATGAGTTCTATTGATACTTAGCAGTTTTGTGTTTTAATTTATAAGATATAAATAAAACACTAAATTTATTTTATTCAAATAAAATACATAAAAACTAAAACAACACTTTTATTAATGCGTTAATTGGTGGGAAATTCCTTTTTCATCATTTTATGAATTTTTTCTCTTTTAATTTATTAATCTAAATGTGTGAAGTAAAAAAATAAGCTGCAGAAGTTATTTGAATTGTTCTTGGTAAATGTGAACATTGATATTATATACAATATGTGCACATTCCTTAAAATTACAAAGTGATTTAGCCGACAAAGCATAGAATATGTTATTTTGGCCTTACACACTTCTGATAACTTCAAGGCTCTAACACAATTTAATTGTTTTTATATTTTTTTATAATGTTTGCCGTGAATAGAAAATGTGAGTCAATAGAAGGTTTCTAAAGTAAATATTTTAAATAAATTTTTAAAAAATTTAGGTATGAATTATTTATGTTATTAAAAATGAAAGTGTTCAAGTACAAATTAATTTCAATACTCGTCGAAGTACCACTTCATGAAAACGATTGTAAAAATAAATTATATTTTGAAAGGAAGATCGATTTGTAAATCACGCCAAGAGCCTGATTCGCCAAAATGTACTCAATTTATACTATTTTTCTAAGCAAAAAAACACACTTGAAAGCGTCACGCTACGCTACCAGTATAACATTTTTTTTAATCAATCATTACCATTGTCTAACATATTTGATCTTTAAAATTTGGTAAAAATTAGATAATGTCTTTTTACTATCCAAGTATATATACTTTTACACGACACATGAGATCAAATGGTGTCATAAAGAAATTGAAAACCAAGATGAAAATTTCGACCAAAAATCTGAAACAGTACGCTAGAAAATCGATTAAAACTACATACAATATTTGCCATTCTAAAAAAAAACAAATAGAGGACAAAAATTAATAGTACACGAAAATTTTACCTCTTCTTTTCTACTTCATAAATATAACATACATACAATTTGACATTTCACACAATAGTGTTTGAAATGTCAAATTGTTCGTATAAAGAATTGTTTATATTATTCTATTGTTAGTACTACGCGTCGGTGGTTTTCCTTCTTTCACGGTTTTACCTACCGTTTTTAAGAACTTTGTTGTTATTGTAATATTAAGGCCTGGCTCGGTGAATGAAAAAAAATAATTGTTCCTTTAGTATTTAAACAGGTAAATGAAGGCAATGGTAGAATTAAATGTAATAATCAAAGAAAGAAAACTTTACAGTTTTTCCATCACTTTCCACTCTTCAAAAGCACTAATTAAACAAGCAAATCAAAATAGACTCTCTTCTAGGTGTATTCCATTATATTGAACTCAAATAAGAAAATACGTAGAATCAGCAAGAAAAAGGAATATTCAGATTGTTCAATGATATTCTATCAAGATTCGCTGTAATCTAGACAAACACTGAGTAATGAGATCACAGATTTCGAATGTGTAAAGCTGTAAATCCTTATTATCTTGTATCCTTACACTTTATTAGAACATTTCAGATCTGTGACCTCTAGAAACTACATTATCTCCCCCTCCACTGCTTATTAAATTGAGATTTTAAAAGTGATAAATTCGTGAGAGTAGAAAGAATTGCAAAATAAATTATAAACCCCGAAAAACGTTTAGTTAAAGTTTATACCATTTTATTATAAGTAGGGATTAAATCCCGTAATTTTTTCGGTTTACTGTAAGATGGCAAGACTCTATCGGTAACATTACGGTTCACAAACTTGTACTTGCACATAAATATGAAAACTTCGCATAAATTGTTACTTTAATAAATGACTTTTCATGCCTTTAATATATAACGAGAATTTCCAGTCTGTCAAGTGCAGAGTCTACGCGTACTCCAAATAAGCGCTTTGGAACGATGCTCTGAGTGTTTAAATATTTGTGTTTCGAATATTGATATAAGTTGTTTAAATTATATTAATAGGGTATTTAACTGATGTCGATATTTTTTGTAAAAATGTATTAAAACTGGAGTAGGTTTAGAAAAACCTTGTGATGAAAAAAACAATGCATATCACAAACAATTTATCGAAACTTTCAAATAGGAAAAGTGTAAACTTTTTCGTTCCATAAATTGAAAAATCATCATGAATTTAGTTTCTACACAAACAAATGAGAAAATTATAATATGCAATATATAACTTAAACACAATGTCTAACGAGAAACTAAAAATATTTAATAAACTCCTTTATAATGAATGCTAAATAACTAACCAGTGACGTCATAGGCCAGTTTTGTTTTGTATGGGGTGTTTTTGCGCGAATCGTAGTTCGTTAGTTTTTAAGTCGTTATAACTTGTCCTAAATACGATATATTCATTTTGACCGTTTTAAATGTTATTACTTATTATATTCTAGTAATAAAAAATATAGTCAAATACTCTATTGTGGAGCAGAAATTGTCCCATAGCTTCTTATAGCATATGTAGCGTTATTTTGGAGAAAATATAAATTTGAGAATGAAAACCGGTATAAAATGGTGAATATTTTATGCATGCAGCGTAACATTCTCGAAAACTTGTTTTTGTTTTTAAATCGTTTTTACTTATTGAAATAAATTTCAATATTCTAATGAAAGAGGGAGTTTATCATAACATTTAGTTTGTGTGGATTTTGGATATGAAAGCCACAGGTATTCAAATATTTTGCTAAAAACTTCTTACTCCTATATAATTATTTTTTTGATATATTTATAATTTAAAATATGAGAAGCGACAAGACGTCATAAAGGTCCATGTTATAAGCGAAGTATCTGCTGCTGTTTGATGAATTGCCCGTCGATAAGGCTAAATAACTGGCCAGCTGCTGGTTGATGAATTGCTGGTTGATGTTTACTGGCTAATGAGACTATCCGTATATTTACGGCTCTTATATATAATAACTGAGCAAAAAAGAAACATTGCACTTAAAAACAATAGTCATACTCTTGTGGATACATCATTATCAATTGTTGTTGTTAGAATTCTTACAAAAACACGTTTTCAATCCATTACTTCTTCGTAATTGACTTACTTTGCATTTGCGTACATTGAAGTATGCAAAACATATTTTTGTATCAAAGTTTATTTCCCGCAATCGAACCATGTAACTTACCAAAGTAACAACAGGACATAAGAGCGCACACATAACTTATAACTTTTGTGACATGTTTGTATCGAATTGTTATATTCGGTTATAGCAAGTCTTGCAAATTAGGCCTCTTTTGTTCGGTTGTGGTATTGAATAAATATCCGTTATTCGCCTAAATAAATACGGACTGCAGAACCTTTGTGGAATATGAAAATTTTATTTTTAGATACATAAAAATAGGAAAGAACGTCTATTTTAATAAGATCTGTTGGATGGGGAAGATTTAAAATCTAATAAGTAGATATTTTGCTCTGTTAGTATTGTAGTTGACTTATTTAATATTTACGATATTGTCGTTTAAAAGCAAAAGAAAATTAAAGCGAGAAAGTTACTTTCATTATATACTTTTAATCGTATGGTAAAAAAGTAGTTATTGAATGTCTAAATTAGTAAATTATAAATATAGATTTAAGGTTTTTCTGCAAATAAATTAATAGTACTCAAAGGTAAAAGTATTTGTGGAAAGTCGATATGGACAACATTTTTTCTGAGGAGTTATAGATATTATTTTAGAGTAATTTTCTTATAATTTTAATTTACTTATAATTTATAATTTTTTTACCGAAATTTAACGGTGTTTTCGATACTGGACCTAGTGGCCTGAAAAGTTAACGTTTAGTCACTTTATTTCATTCAAAAAATATTTTACAAATAAGCCGTCTTGTAACTGTAAACTAAGAAACATAACTTGCTTTAAAGGATCATTTTAACTAAACACCCTATTTTCATGAAGTAAATCTTGGTTTTTATAGCGTATATTACGAAAAGTTTACTACGAAAAGTTTACCACTAGATTGAATTTTACACTAAAAGCTTAGCATTAAAGAATTCGTCTATAAAATGGATTAAAGAATTCGTTTAAAAAATGCATTGAAAAAATTATTTCTAGTGAACTGTTCATTTTTGCCGTGTATAATTTCAATTTACGCTAAGCAAAGTAACATTTTAAACATTTATAATCTGGGAAACCGACATAATATTTCAAGTTATTTATTCATTACAGTATTGAATATGAAAGACTATAGATTAATAAATTCCTTATTAATTAAAGATGGTAGTAGTTTACTGAAAAAAATATGCTGAAATTTATTAGCAGTTTCAGCGCTATTTGGTATGTACCTAAGACGTGTACGTGCAGTAAAAAAGTGTCTATCGTCGTTTCACAGTTAAATTTCAAAAATGAACCTACCATTTTAGAAATACAACGCCACGATTAATGAATAGAATATTTAAAAATAATTACTTGTAATGTGAAATATTTTCTAAATCAATATGATTTCGTAAATACACCGTTAACAACATTTTCCAATATTAGACTAAAAAGTCATTCCTTACCTAGTTTAGCATATCTTTTTGTTAACCTACTTTACATGGATGTTTTTGTCTGTCACATCATGATTTTTTCAATTAGTATGATTTCCGTAGACGGTAACATTTTATTCAAATATATAGTAAATATGTTCTTTTTTATTCGTTCAGTGAATATTAAAATTTGTTAATAAATTAAGAAATTAATTAAAAGCTACGTTCATTAATGTGATTATTTGAAATTCTAGATAAAACCTGAAATATTGTGTAAATTTGTAATAAAAATTGCGAGTGTATATTTTATTTTTTTCCAATTCAATCTAAAGAAAGTTTGCTTGACGCAAGACGTGAGGAAATATTCCTAAGGAACTTGATGATGACAATTTATTCTGCATTCTTGAAAGTCGTGTTCTTTTAGGATTAAAATTTCAATATACGTCTTAATAAAATCTTTCCTCACACTAACAAACTCTACATTGACGTCATCGTGAAGAGATTGATTGCACCGTTTGGCTATATTCAAGTAGCAAAGCAGGACGTGTATAAAAGAGAATTCGGTAAATTAGACCACACTGTTTAATATTCGACGGCTGATTCAGAAAATAACAGAATACAAACAACTGTTACAATGTGGTTTCAATTGACGTTGAAAAGGTATTCTATTCCATAAAATAGATTGCATTTAAGCGAGTGAGTCTAAAAATGAATCTCTTCTAGATAAAAGCGGTGGGAAAAAGATCCCTGAACCCCAGTATTCCCACAGAAACTAGCAACTGAAAGATGTATGACTTATATAAATACTGAGTAATGCTATCCTATTTTTAAAAAAATATTTCAACCTTGTAAAAATTCAAGGAATTGTCGTTTCTCATATCTTCCTAATTTAATAGAGGCCAGTCAATATTGAAACGCCGTGAACTAAGTGTATCTTGTTTCAATACCCGTTAAATTACGATCATTAAAACAACAAACTCGGGCTCATGACGACGTGTAAAGAAAATCATAAAATGGGATATAAAACCTGAACAACGTTTGGCAGAAGTTATATCATTTCATAACCCATTATAAACGAGGGTTAAATACTTCAACTCTTCCGGTGCCCTTTATGAAAGCCCAAATTCACCTGTAGCATATGGTTAATATAACTGCATTTGTACAAGGATATATAACCTTAAGCTATATTATAGGTTACTTTAAAAATTACTTACGGTTACTTTAGTATATTACGGTAATTACAAGACCCTTTTTGTACTACGTTTGATAGCAGAGTCTACACATACTCGGAATCTGCGATTTGTACCGATATTCTGGGTGTCTAAAAATTTGCGTATCGATTGTTGATTTTAAGTAATCAATAACTTCTGGTAACTTTAACGCAGAAATCTCCATATACTTCCTATTTAAACATATTTATTTTTTACCAATTTTGGATGTGTAATTCGATTGATCACGTTAGTCCTTGGATTTACGATAGTCGTCCATCATACGTTGTTTTATGAATTCAGTTTGTAGTACGATATTCGATAAACGTTAGATTTTAGAAAGCAAATAGCAATATAATTTACTCCCAAAAATTCAATTGAAAACATTATTAGTATTCTCTAAATTTAGGGTGCGGATTAGACTTTATCTTTGGTCTCGAATTTACGAAGTTCCTAAATTCAAATTTCTAAGGCACAGAATACTTCAATAACAAGTTATATAAACTGATTAAATATCTATGTATTTTACATATCCTTCATTCAAAATATTCGATCAGCGATAAAATATCACAACGGTTGATATTACAAGCCGTGTATCATCTGGTAGATGTAAACACTTAACTAATTTATTAGTCAAAAATGTAATAAATCAAAACGATTCTAATATATAAAAAAGAACAGTCAACATCTTCCTACTCAGTAGCTATTTAAATATTTAATCGTTCTGAAATTAGGTTACTATGTCATTACAACTTTTGCACTACTTTACTTGAAAAATCACGAGTGCATTTAAGTACAAGACATACTTTCACATCAAACTTATTTACATAAAACTGCCATTTATTTGCGTGTGATGAGTTGGATGAACGTTGTATTGGGTTACTTGCGTCCAGTTAAAAATGAGATTAGTTTGTGTAAAGGAAAAACCTATTTCTATAGAGGCGACCCGTGCGCTAACCGCGCGTGGATTTGCATTTAAAATAACTAAACCTAAAATTTTAAATGTGAAGCGACCTAAAAATATTTTTTTTTATTTAACTGCTAATATAATAAAAATTTAATAGGCATAAGTTAATTTATATAAAATACGTTTTTGTTTCTATCCTTTAGGATAGAAAAAAAAATTTTTTTTTCATATTCTTTAGAATTTGGAAATGTTTCTACTCCATTAATGCCATTAGAAATTGGACCACTCATTTTACCAACATGTTCCAATAATTTAATTCAATGCGTTGTTTTTTTTGAATGGTTTTCTCACAATATATTTTTTATATTTGCAAAAATATAAATAACTCGTTGGACGTTTTAGTTTGCACTATGAGTTAGCCGAATTTATGAATACTGAATAAAAGGTGATTTCAATTATTTTATACATATTTATTATATTTATTTAATGTGAAGAGCGGCATCAATACTGATCGACTTGTCACACAAACTGATCGACTTATCACACAAACTGATCGACTTATCACACAATTATTTAGGCTCTTGTTTGAGTGACCAAGAGGTCAACGTGACTTTAATGCCATTAACATCTTACTTATTTGTAATGAAAATGTTACTGGTTTAATGGATTATTTAGTTTCAATGGATTAATAAATTTATAAATTAAGTTTTCATAAAGTTTCATAGTTTTAGTGACTTTTTTGAATTGCAAATGTATTAATTAATTTTAAATTTAGTCTGCGTGTTCACCATTTCTAATAAAATATAAAAATATTTTATTTGTACAAATTTTTGGTATTTTCGGAGAAAAACTTATAGGATTATAAGATCATATATTATTAAACATCAGTATAATGAGTGGACTTCATTCTTGACACTTCTATTTATTTGTTTTAATTTAATGATCTAATTTAATTTATACCGATCTATTTTAAATTAAATTAATTTTGACAATTAAAGGGTTCGTTACTAATTAACAATCAGGACAGTGTTGTTTATTTTTTAGACCAAGCTAGTATTTTTTTAGCATTGAGTAACTGTCTTGTTGTATAATGGATCTGTTTATGGGATTACAGGTGAAGCGATTTTTTTTAAATACCCATAATTGAGATCAAAGTAAAAGTGCTATACTGATTCTGCACTAATTTTGCATATTTTTTTTTTATTATGATTAAATAATTAGTTATTTAATCAAAGTAATTTTTGAGAAGATGTACGTTGTAATTTTAGAAGATGTTTGTGCTTTTTGTTTATAAAATATTTGGATAACTAAATAATAATGAAAACAACTGAACAATTATTTAGTACTTTTGTTTGGAGTAATGAAATAAACATAGTTTTGTTGTTTTCTTATTACGCATTTATATGAAATCCATTAAAATGAATTAATTGGCAATTATATGGGCTATTAATGATATGAAGGTTAAGTTACGCTATTTAGTATTTAGTTGAAATTGTGGTCACATTATATTTCGAATTATATTAATTTTTTTAGAATTAAATGAAACTACGTGATGTAGTATTATTTCTACTTTCTATAAGTTCTTTACCACGACCTAGGTTTCGTTGTATTACAACATCTTCAGGTGGGTTCATCTAATCGTGAATAATGAATTTCTACAAAACTAAAGCCGACTGTATTCATTATTAATTTTTTTAATTAATGTTTCTCTCGCTTCTTAGAATATATAGGCACTTTAGCTGTGGGTTTAAATCCGCTAGCATTCAATTATTCGACATTCATCACTTGACTATGGTGATTGGGGACATATAGAGAACACGGTAAATATTTTAAATGTTTTAACATTGTATTTAAAAATGTTGCAATACTAACTAGTAAACGAGTGATATACATATGTTGTGATATAGTTGTGTCAGTGTTAGATATATTTCAGAGTTCCGTACCTTAAGAAGAAAAAGAGAACCCTTATAAAACTACTTACTTGTCGGCCCAGGTATTTGCAGCCATTTTTTCAGAAATCACTTGACGTAGAAAGTTTAAATTAGCCCAGTAATAAAGAAAATTTACACGTATATATTGCAATAGCTAAAATTAAACATTTGGAAATTTTGGGGATTGCAAAAATACACAATTTTTTGTTGTTTCCATATATACAATGGGCGTCTTTAGAAATTTACTATAAAATTTGCAAAAAAATATATTCTCTTCCTCTTATTTTCGAAACAATTAAAAAATGGATTTTTAGAAGTTCCCACACAGTTTGAAAATTATGGCAATGGTTTTCGTTTCACAATTTTTTTGGCAATACATTTAAATTTTTCTATTTTCAAAGCCAATATGCTCAGAAACAAGTACGTAAAAGTTAATGTAGTAATATATCTTATTAACCGACATATCTTGCACCTCTTTTACACTACCATTTTTTTTAAATATTCTTATAACAATTAATGAGGAGATCAATAACATAACAAAAATTACTTTATGTATCATGTGTGGAGATATTTAAAAAAAGCTTGTTAAAAGTAATACAAAAATATTTTTCGTACCCTTTTGAATTTAATATTTAGAACGATATTCTAAAAATTAATCAAAAATATAGCAGACCGCCCCCTTATTTCCAACATTACTGAACCGAAAGTCATAAAAAACAAGGATTGGTAAATTGTATCAAGAATATTATGGGCAAATTATAGCGATTATCCTAAATTTCTTAATTTTTGCAAATATGCAGCAAGTTTTTGGGAATATTGAAGATGTGGTATGTAATAAGTTGATAAAAGCTTGGTAAAGTAGGTTGACCTTGTAAAAAATTAATATTTGTAAGTAGTTTAATAGTAATACTTTATACGCTTAAGTGTTAATAAGTGCCAAAAAGTGTGCAGGGCAGTCATAGCGCAAGTTCTACTTGTGTTATGACTGCTCCGCATACTCTATATCTCTATAATACCTCTTTATATGGTAAATTTTTGCATATGTTACATTTTTTATTTATTTACGTTTGAACTAATGTTTTTGCACTTTACAAATGACCATGTAAACATACTGGCTTCTATGACCTACATTTCCTTGGATAAAGTTATGGTTGGCATACAATTGTTGGCATACAAAGGCTTCAGTAAGTAAATGACGCAGTAGAATTTGCTTGCACACTTTCTGTTGCGCCACTCTATAATCTACTAAATATTATGCCTTTGGTTCAGATTTCACAAATTCCTAGCTATTGTTTAGATTCAAAAACTAAAAATTTTGATCTCCTTTTTCCAGTTAGGTTCCTAACAACTTTTGTCCTTAAGCTTCGATCTCTTTATTATTTCTTTTTGGTATCTTTTTATATGTAGTCTAGTGTCTATCACTCGTCAGTTCATTTGTCTTTCCGCCTGTAAATTAGAGGTTCCTAACTTTTAAGCGAAATAAGAAAAAAAATCTGACATTTGCTCAGAATATATTATTTCCTTTTCAAACAAAAAAGAAATTCAAAAAAATCTTTAAAGGAATGTTGACAATAGTTACAAAATGCCTTTCAACAGAATACAAATTTCGTTTTGAGTTTTTTTTCGCTGCAAAATAACCATTTGGTGCACGTTCAGATCTTTACTTTTAGATCTATCATTTTTAGATCTATTTTATACGTACACGCACGCACGCAAGCA
This sequence comes from Druceiella hillmani, assembly GCA_039881145.1. NCBI lineage: Eukaryota > Metazoa > Arthropoda > Insecta > Lepidoptera > Hepialidae > Druceiella > Druceiella hillmani. The sequence goes on from JAYKKI010000013.1 coordinate 15,680,832, forward strand.
CGCTTTACGTGCGTGTTTGCATGCGTGAGTGCGTACGTGCATGCGTGCGTGCATGCGACACTGCGTGGGTGCATACGTGCGTTGTAATTAATTATGGGAAATTTTAAGTTACAAAACGCTTCTTTAAGAAGAATTGATTAAAGAATTTATTTACAACAGACCTTTAACACGTACATCATTTGTCATTCAATTTATTATGTGGAATTTACGTGGCTTCCAATAAGTTCAATAAGTATAATTACAAAGTAATAGTCACTATCCACGAATGTACTTCCTTGTTCTGGCGTGAATTTATATAATCTAGACAAATGCTGAGTAAAGCGATAACAATTTTTAAATAATATATTTTAAATTTGTAAGGCTCTAAATCTTTATTATTTCGTATTTTAACATATTCCCTGTGCGAAGGCAATATAAACCATATATATATATATATATATATATATATATATATGTATATCTTAGTCTCCATTACTCACTAAATTAAGATTGTTAATAAAAAATATTCGGAAGTATGACGCGCGCCGGAAAAAAGTTGCAAAATAAAATATAAAACTATGAACTAAGGTTAACCTAAGTTTATATCACTTTATGACATATTATAAGTAGGGTTAAATCCCTCGATTATTCCGGTGCCCTTTACTAGGGTACAACTTTGCTTATAATGCCCAGTTAGTAAACCTATACTTATATACGGGTAGGAAAATTTTAACATAATTGTACGTCATTTTTATCAAATTACTTTTACTTACTTTAGTATATTACGTTTATTGAATATATTTGGCGTTAATTTTGTAGAAATTCATTATTCACAATTAAATGAAACTACGTGATGTAGTATTACTTCTACTTTCTTGAATTTCTTTACCACGACCTAGGTTTCGTTGTATTACAACATCTTCAGGTGGGATATTAGCAAAGATTCCATCCAAATCTTTGCTAATATCCCACCTGAAGATGTTGTAATACAACGAAACCTAGGTCGTGGTAAAGAAATTATAGAAAGTAGAAATAATACTACATCACGTAGTTTCATTTAATTGTGCATATTACGTTTGTGAATTATAAAATAAAATTCAAGTCCCTTGCTTGCGGAACCTATAAATTTTAATGCATTTAACGAAAATGAGTGCGGTTTTAATTTGCACTACGTTCGATTTTCAAGTTTGCGTTTGACGTATATGTAGCTGCGTTTTTTATACGGTACCATCGTCGTTAAAATGGTTAGTTTATTGACAAAGCTTAAATACTCAGGTATATGTGATCTATTGATCTTGTGGAGAACTATCTTAGAGTAAACCTCAACAAGGGAAACTCGCTTACGAGGGTTTCGTAAACGTTTAGGCATTTATCAATATTTAATGATACATAATATTACTGTTAAACTATTTAAACATTACAATTTCTTAGCATTAAAATATATTGCCTATTATACTTTTCACAGGTGCATATTTCAACAAATATTTCTTTTGGAATATAATTGAAAATAACCATATTTTAATGATTTTCTTTACTTGTACTATAAAATCTTGCTTCTTGCCAAATTCTATGATTCTAGGTGAACGGGACATACTTTTTTTACATTATTTACGTATGTCAAATTATCCGCATAAATGACGAGATTGAAAATATATTGCCTACTAGATCTATCACAAGCGCATAATTAAAAAAAAATTATGTGATATAACTACAATTTAACAATTTTCGAATTTTTTTCCATTACTTGTGCTATGGGACCATGCTTCTTGCTAAATTTTATGATTCTAGGTCATCAGGTTACCCTATTGGTTTCATTTATTTGTTAATTTATTTACGGGTGTTAAAATATGTGTCATAAATTACCATATTTTTTTGACTGCGTTGACTTAGAAGTTTGTTTTTATAACCCTAAAGGATCGTAGACCTAAGTATTTTATATTGAATTCAACTTGATACCTAGACGCGTTCCTGAGAAAAAGGGTCTTGAAAGACATACAAAAAAACGAACAATGGACTGATCCTACAAAATTTCCCTTTTTCCTTTTGAGGTATGGAATCCTAAAAAAAGTAAAAGAAATTTGTTTGAAGGATAAATTTTTTTGTCTTTAAAAACTATTTACAAAATTCTGGGTATTAGTAAACTAGATGTGGTACGAACTCACTTTAATATTTTGTTACGAATATTTAGAGTTTTGTTAAGATGAATTATGGTTATTAAATTCTATTGAAATCTATGTTATTTCAATGTAGTTAGGGCGTGTTTTTCACATAACTCACTAAAAGCACATCTTGATGAAAATTTTATCGATTTTAAATCCCTTTAAAATAAGCACGCGAAAATAAAATATGCGCATTTATTATAAAAGTCTATCATGGTTTCTTAAATCTAAGTTCATAATCTTGTTTAATTGTTTTTTGAATTAGTGGTTTAATAAATTAATTTTAGTTAATTCAAATAGAGTGTTTCATTAAAAAAAAATCGGGTGTGGCTGTGTCATGGACACGGCCGTGTGTTGTACGTGAATACGTCTATGTAACGTATTCATTCTTTTACGTTCCCGGCACTGCTTGACTCGGTCATATGATGTTGTATTCTTACCATTCGATTGTTCTTAAGAAGCCCTTTCCAATCGTATACGATCTCTGTATTTGGTTTTGTCTTTTCGACTCGTACAGGCCGATATTATATATTTTTGATAATATTTTTTTATTCTAACACCTTATTATATTCACTGTCACTACTTCCAACTAATATTTTATATACAATCGATATACTTTGATGACAGCTGATGATTAAAACTTAAACGAACATCGTAGCTTTTCCGAATCAAAAGTTATACTAATTGCAAATCTCCATACGCAGCGAAATAACCTCAAAATGGCGGCGCTTCCACCTCCACCGCGTGCGATGCGTCACTGTTCTCGCTTCTCGTAATTAATTCTTTGATTCCTTATCTATGCAGTGATATAATTTAATTTTTAATGTAGAGGATAGATTTGAAACTGCAACGCCAAACTCTATCCCCCGATTTTATTATCATTAGGTTTTTTTGGATTGCCCCCGTATGTTAGCAAATTTAAAGACGTATTCATGTCAAAACTCGATGCGACGAAGAACTTGTAAAAACATATCTTTGTCATATTTGACAAAAAGTTATTAAAATATCTTATTCTTAAATATACGGCCTGCTGCTCATATTCTCTAATTATGTGATGAGTACTCATCTTGTTGACTACCTAATATGGTGCCACTTAAATATATATTACAAGTGTACTTATATGTTGCTTTTTGACTCATTTTTCCTCTTAATTTTAAGTTTAGATTTAAGCTATCATATCACAATGCATTACAACTGGCAATATTTTGATAAACTCCAACATAGTGCTTAAAGTAAATAATATATCATTTTATATTTTGTTAGTAAATATTAATTTTTTCTTGATAAGTAAATATATTAATCAAAAAAGATCTGTTACTTTGGTTGTCATTTGTCATTTAAGAATAAAATTAAAATTTTAAAATATGATTTGATTTTAAAATGAACCTTTTGGTTATTTGTGTTTGAAATTTCCATTTTATCTCAAGAATTTGCCTGATGCAGAAGTTAGATTATATTTCAAAAAACCTTGCTGAAAAAACATTTTTTAGAGTTGTCGGTAATTAGAATCATATTTAGGTGATTATATATTTAATATTGTTGCCATCAATCACATTATTCAACATTCGATATAAGATCCAAAAAATAGCAGTATACCAATAAACTATACTATATAAACAAAACTATTCACTGCAAATTTCATTGACTTTGAAAAAGCTTTCAATCTCACAAAATGTAATGAATATAACCGAGTTGTTCCAAAAAATTATTATCTCAAAGGCTAAAATGATCACTGCAACTAAACCAAATATATGTACTGAGACACCACTTCTATCTGATAGTGGTGGATAAATGTATATATTTGGATTAAATTATTAATAATAAGAATATTGCCCAAATGCTTAAACTTGGAGAGGTGTGCTACTGTAAAATGAAGAATATTTTAAAATCCAATATGGCATAGCATAATAAAAGGCGAATTTAAAAATCAATACATACTGCGCCAAATCACATAAACATTCTAAATGTGGACGCTCAATAAGATGGGGATGTTAAAATGAAAGTTACACAAAGACCAACGGAGAAGGCCCTGATGCGTGTGTTTCTTAGAAGCCGTATAAGAAACCAGGTCATAAGGCGTAAAAATGGCTTTACTGACATTATGGTCCGACTTATCAGGTTAAATTGACGATGAACTGGATATTAAATTGGAAGTTGAACACTTAGTAAACCGGAAGCCAGATGGACAGATAATATGTAGGCAAGGGCCGGCAATAAAAGTGGATAAAGAGGTTAATGAAATGCTTATGTTCAATATTGAACTTGAACAGGCTACCAATACAAAAATACATATAAGAACTATAACAGAATATCCAAAAATTTTATGGTAGAAATGTATTTTTGTCAGAGCACACCAGGTGAGGATCATTGCAGGGATAAGCTATCGTGTAGCTATCTAAATGTAATTTTGGGTAAATTACATTTAGCTTTAAAAAAGAGATGTTTGAATGAAACCAGCGATTTAGCAAATTAGGGTAATTTAATCAAAGGGAGAGTACATAAATTTGGTAATCAGTCAAATTATTTCTTTCACTTTTCAGCTACCTACTATCCGGTACGACCTTATATACCATAAAAGTTTAACTAACATTTATTTATAACATGAGTGCAACCTTTATTGTTCTGGCTTTTAATCATTACTTCATTAGTTTGCACATGCAAATCTGTTAATGGTACACGAAGTATGGAACCAAAGCATGAAAAATGGTCGTCTTTTGTCTCTAATTTATTCATACTGCAGTTATGTTCACCGTTTCCATATTACACATCCAAAATCATGATTCCAATATCATCGATTTTTTTATACATGATACCCGTCTTCTACGCGATGGTAACCGCAAAAAATTAGAAAGTACGTGATTAAATCAAAAAGCAAACAATCACGACAATAATAACTTGGTAAACTTTCTGTCATAACGCAAATAAAAATCGAGATTCTAATATTAGTAAAAGAAAACCATACACGAAAAACCTATTCAGTACTAAACCGCTTCTATTAACATAATATTAAACGATTAGAAAAGGGAAACAAAGCAATTGTATTCAAACCGTAATGTTCACTTTATGTCACGTTCATGATTGTTACTCAGATATATAGTCGTCATTCGTTTGCGTGTGATGAATGGCATTAACGTTGCATTATGTTAAGGTTGCATAAAACTGAGGTTAATTTATATTGGGAAAAGCCGTATTTGTTTAGAGTGCGATTTGAGCGCTGTGTGCGGATTCGTGTTTAAAGTGTGTATTTGGTAATAAACAATTTTAAATTTAGAACGATTTCAAAATCACTTGCTTTTGTAAATAAAAGCATAATGGCAATTACACTGGTATTGAGTTAATTCGTTTACTTCGTGATTTTGTAGTTATTTACGTTGAATTAATATAAAAAATAAGAAAAAACATAAAAAAATCTTGAAATATTTTTCAATTTAATGAAAAAATTAACTTAGATTTTAAAATTGTTTCTGATATATCAATACGATCATGAATTTGATAACGCATTTGATTTTATTATTTTATACCCTAATTTAATATCAACAGTATATTTGTGTCTCTACAATATTATTGTAAATTTGTGAAGATGTAAATAATTTGTTTAACATTTTGGTTTGGATTTAGGTTAGATAAGATTATGAGTAATTAATAAATTTACTACGCGCAAAATGTATATTGGTTATTCTGTATACATTTGTTTTATGCACTGAATGTTGAGAATTGACTTAACAGAGGTAAATTCATTACTGAATGTTTCAGGATTTCTAGTGACCTACGCTCTTGGTTGATAAAATAAATCAGAAATGTCTGTTTATTGTTAATTTATTTTTATTTTATGTTCAAAACTTTCAACGATTTTCCAAGAAATTTAGGATAAACTTATTTATAGACTATATAAAATATTTTATTAGTTACAAGTGCACGCAATAAGATTTTTTAACTGTGAAAAAAATTGTCGAACGGGGATAAACGTCATATTCATGAAGGTTTATTGAGAAAATCCTTATGTAAACAAATTTTTTGTTGTTAAATTAATCGTTTTTTTATTGTAACTACGTAATAAAAAAAAAAGACTTAATGACGTAAAAATTTAACTTTTGAACCTATTTTGTTACTACGATTATCATGAAAATTTCATTACATTGAAAGTATTAATTCCGCTCTAACATTTCTCAGATTTACAAGACAAATGCGAAAAAGGGAATTTAAAAAAAGTATATATATATATATATTGACATATATTCACGAAGTAATTTTTTATTCGTTTTACACCTAGAACTAAAGTTGACGTCCGTTATAAATACAACCTATTCGCAGTAAGAAAGGTATGAAAGAGTAATAAAGTTTACTTTGAAAAAAAGTATTACGATCAATAAACAATTAAACACTCCGTACATTCGACTAGGTACGCGTGTACTCACTCAGTACACGCGCAATGAGCACCACGCACGTGTCGACATGAGCGCTAGCCTAGCTGAATCCTAACTAAATTTTTTGCTAATGGATAGTATTCATGGTAAAGCTATGAAAAAAAATCACGTCATACATTATCTTAGAAAATTATTTTAGCACTGCGAATGGACTCTATTTATGATGGATTTCAACTTTAGTTCTAGGTGCAAAAGGAGTAAAAATCATCATTTATATATATATATATATATATATATATATATATATATATATATATGTATATATATATATATATATATATATATATATATATATATATATATATATGTGTGTGTGTGTGTACATATAACATAAATTCGAGCTCGCACTGATACAGCTTCAGACTAAACGGGACATTTTGATTTTAAATATACATTTGACCGAGTCTATGTTCTCTTAGTAAAATTACCGCCGGCTGGTGTGTCTTTCACAAGAAAGAAAATTACCATTTGCTTTCGAACTTGACAACATATAATCAATATAGTAAATTTCCAATGAAGGCCTTATGTCATATTACCTGCTTTCTGAGGATTTGAAACTTTTTTGAGGTGGAAAAAAATCTGATTATAAGATGTGTCAATGTGAAGACTCATTATTCTAATGGAATTTGAGCAATAGGTTAAATTTTAATATAAGTTAATTTACAATAACCCACTCCCGCTTAAGTTTATCTCGGTGCTCAGTTATTAATTAAATAGATTTTCTCCCGAAAAGGTATCATCCGTATGAAACATTAGTGTGATCATGGGTGACTGTAGAATATTTCACCGTTATATCTTAGAAACCTCTCACATAGCTTACATGATGCTATGATTTGTAATGCAACAAATATTAATTTTATAAGAAATATGCTCACCTGTTCTCCATATGAAATAACTTAAATATTTACGCCGGAGAAATTATTTTTTACAATTTTACAAATTTTCTTAATAAAAAATGTACTTTAGCGAAAGACATTGACTTGTAGAGAACTTGTCAGTCTATAAATATTGTGTTAAGTCAAACCGACTTTCGTATAGGCAAATTTGTCCAATCTTTTTCTTTTCTGTGAATATTCAACCAGTTAAACCGCTTTGTCTTTTGGGAGTAAAAAGTGTGTTGAATATATGAATCATATCATAAAGCACCAATGTTTAGTACAAAAAGAATTGGTCAAAGCGATAATAAAAAAGTTTAAACTTTAGTTAAAATACTTGTAACAGGATAGTTCATTTTAAATTTCTGTATTGAATTCCAGATTATTAAACATTAAACATTGCGCTGTAAAACTAACATCTGAAGGATTTCGGTAGATAAGCAAGAGGCTCAGAACCGTATGTGTAGAATTGGGTGAAGAGTTATTGGTTACATTTTGTAAAACGAAATCTATAGATATAGATTAGAAAGAAAGTATAGATTAAAATAATTGACAATGTAGAATTCTATTAAAAAGTAAAAATTCAGGTTAAAAAAAAATAGTTCTATTGCCTTTCCGTTTTAATATATAGAAATTGTATGAAATATAAAATAATTTTCTTCCGGAATTAAATATTGACATCTATTTCCCTCTCACTACTTGATATTTTGATTTAATAAAAAAAATATTTAGATACAATTTTACCTTCTCTTTGCCGGCCAATATCCGCTTTGAGTTACAAATATATATTTTGAAATTAAATAATTACCGCTATCTAGTTGAAAATTGTACAACTATGTTTAACCTACTGAAATCACAGATGTTTTTATAAAATTAAATTGATTTATATTTTCAGAAGGAGATAACAAATACATAAAATTATGGAAACACTTGTAAGGTTTTGTAACCTGTAAATTGGCAAAAAGTTATAAAACCCTACAAGGTACTGTTATAATTTCATTATGTTTATCTGCTCGTCCGCACCATAACTGTGTTAACTTTAATAATACCATAATGAAATGGTAAAGGAACACGGAGGTTAATTAGGCCACTCCATGAAAATAAAAAATTCAACATTTTTATTTTCTTTTTGTTTGACTCTTGGGATTGAATTCTTTTTAAGAATATTTTCGAGAAAAACTATTTTGAAATACTATCAAAAATTCGATGAATCCTAAATGGTTTGAATATTTCTAAATATATAAATATATATATATATATATATATATATTTTTATATATATATATATATATATATATATATATATATATATATATATATATATATATATATATATATATATATATATATATATATATATATATATATATATAGTGCATTAATATGAGTTCTACTCATATTTTACAGGTTTATTTTTAACTCTGTTTTTAGTTTAATTTATTTAAATTCCTAAGTATATATCGGTGCATTTCTTAAAACAACATTAGAATTAGAATGATGTTAGATAATGCATAATTTATTGTTATTGGACAGAAACACAAAAGAAAAATTTCAAAGCTATAGCTTATTTCGAATTAGGCGGAATTTATATTTTGGCCTATGTCATTTCCAAAGAAGGTGAGTTAATAAAAGTATTACAAAACGTATTTTTATTCTAAGGTACCTATTTTTTTATAAAAATAGATATAAAGTAGTTATTTTATTGAACTTGAGGAGTATTTAAGTGTAAATTTCATTTAAAACCTGCCGAGAAACAATTGTTGATCCATTCGATTTAGTTTTTTTGGTAAATTAGGTTAAACTATTGATTTGCTAAAACTTCATAATAAGTACAACTTTATTTAAACACAAAAACATTCACGAAATGTCATATCACTCTTGCGACTAGAATTTATTTAAAACCATTTTTCGCATTTATTATTACAAATATTTAATATTATACATTTTATCATGAAAGTCTTGTAAAAACAATAAAGTACATTAACGCTGAATATAGTTTCTATTAATGTAATATCGTATTCTCATAAAACATAGAAAATCAAATGTTATGTCAAGATTTATTTTAATACCAACATGAAAATTCCACAAATTCGATTTGGCAATAAAATAAAAAATTCACTCTCGCACTTTACATAGCATAGTACACAAAAACAATTTTCGTTTTTTCTTCTTTTTTAAAAACTATAATTGACATTTCAAATTGTTTTTTAAAAAAGCGTATCTATTATTTAGTTACTTATAATGCGAGAAGCATTATGAGTCACTAAATACGAGACGATATATTTTTCTTTAATTGTAATTATAATAATATAATTTTCTAGGCATTGTTATTTTCAAGGTTTAGTTCCGCGGGCTATATTTGCGTGTATTTCATTTAGCATGAAAATAAAAGGTGACCGCGCTATTGGAATATAATATTAAAGGAGATATTAAATGATAAAATATTAGATAAAAGAAAATAAAGCAATAGAACTTTTCTTTATTTTTTGCTTCTAAATTCTACTAATTAAGCAAGTGAATTATAGAAGTTACTCATTTAAAAATTGCTTCAATGTGTGAATTTTTCCTGACTCCCCGTAATTTCAATACACTGAACTAGAAAAAGAAGGATTATTAATTTTTTTTTACTCTAGCGTAAATCAGCGTAATCTATATAAAAAGTAGGTAATGTGTATTTAAACAAAACTGTGTATTATAAAGCTCCATATAATTTTGTACTGCCATTTATTTCTTTATACTTTAAATTTTTTAAGACAACGTCAGCGTGGGAATGCTACAAAGAAGATTAACTTCCTCTCCACCACCCACAAAATTAATATCGGTAAATCAATATATTCGGGAGAACGACGCATCGAGAAAAAAAAACCTAAAATAAATTACGAAACTCGAAGTACGTTTAGCCGAAGTTTACTCACTTTTTAACCCATTAGAAACAAGAGTTAAATCCTTCACCTCTTCCCCTACATTTTAACAATGGTACAACTTCCCCTTTAACTTATAGTAGCTTAGCTATACTTGTATACAAGCATGAAAACTTTATTTATATTATATGTTATTTTAAAAAAAATTGGTTACTTTAACATATTATGCCTTTGAATTACAACGAGAATTTATAGTAACTTAACTGCAGAGCCTGGCGCGTTCTGAATAAGCGGTTTGTACTTATATCTGTCTGTTTAATTACAAGTATTTTTGGATCAAATGTTGAGCTTACATTATTTAACTTATATTAATATGTAGCATGATCAGTGTAAACCTTTCTATCAAAATAAATTTACAAATTTAACAATGCAATGTGTAAAGCGAAGTTAAAAAAAAGAATAAACTATTATTTAACTGATTACGTTTAAGAGTTACCTGATTGATAATTTTTTTTGTGTCAGGTAGCACGATGTTGGAAGAATTATCGTTAATTGGATTTTGGATTGGTTTGTTTAAAAAAAAGCAATATGTGGCATAATTTATGCATACAATGACTTTATAGTTTTTTACTCTCAAAAAGAATCGCATGAATATATTTATGCAGTTATCGATATTATGGGTTATGACTTGATCTCATTATCGAATATTTTTAATTTGACTTCAAAAGCGTATGTCACCTATGTATCCACTTCGACACAGTATACAGAGAAAGGTTTTAATTAAACCACGTTACGAAATCAGTTAGTGTATTAAGAGTCCACATAAACATAACCGGGAACAGAAGTTAGTTTTTAATGACCAGTCATTTTTAATTAATTTCAAACAACGAAACTAAACATTAAGTATATGCTTAATTATTTTGTGATCGCTCTTTTTATCGTTTCTTGATCATTTCGTGTCACTTAATACAATATTTTTATATAGATGAAAATAATATTAAAAAAGACATTTTTTTAAGTAGAATACGTACCCGTTTAAAACTTTAGGATAAATATATGCAGTTCAACCTTATTCGTGTTTATCATGAGTTAAGTTTCAAATTTTTTGTTGATTACTTTGGCAATTAAACCAAGCCTTTGTTGTGCAAAAACAAATTACATAAGAAATATCTAATAAACGTTCTAATGGAATAAATAAAAAGACTGACAGGCTGACTGACTGACAGACTGTGGGTAGAAGAGAAGTGGCGCCTGGAAGGCAATTTTAAAAAAAATATTCAAATTCATTTTAAAAGTTTCTTGGTTTCTATAATAATTGACTTAGACGGATGATTGGAAATTGTTCGCGTCTATACTCTTTGCTCATTTCCTTCACTGAATTAGATTTATTTAAATGGGAGATTATTAGTATTATAAAGAGGAAGTTTCTTAGCAAGCGAATCAACAGAATGTCGGTGACCTACAATGTAATATTAGAAAGAGTTTACTATAAATTTAAACTAAAAATGATAAGCAACTTAATATCGGAATTAACATACAAACCAAGAAAATTTATATAATGATTGCATAGCCATTTAATTTTCCAACTTTCGTTATAATTGTAATTTTTTCGGGGGTAATTAATATCTGCTAACCGTATTATTTAGATTTTTCGAGGGTAATTAATATCTGCTAACCGTATTATTTAGAATTGTCCAGGGTAATTAATATCTGCTAACCGTATTATTTAGAATTTTCGAGGGTAATTAATATCTGCTAACCGTATTATTTAGAATTAAAAATATTGAAGTTTTGTATAATTTAGAACCATTTCTATTTAATTCCTAATTTCAACAGATTACGTTTCAATTGAATATATAATGGATTACTTGTAGGGGCAAAATATTTTGAGGGAACCATTTTTTTTTGTATTTGTGTTTTTGACATGGTAGAGTAAAAACTTTAATTTTGAAAATATTGTTTTTGGATGTTTCCATTTTAATACAAGTATGATAATAATAATGGTAATGTTTACCTACACAGTTTTATCATTACGATTTTGTCGCTATTATTGTCATATCTAATATAAAAAAGATATTTTTTTCTCGAATTAGTTAAGTGATAATATTTCAACAAACGCATTTAAAAATTTTACCTGCTTTTCCCCTCACAATGAATAGACATATCGTTTGTATGTAAATAATTGTTTTTCTCGAATTAAATATAATTATTAGGATAAAAATAATAACCGCCATCTAGTGGAAGATTTTAGTACAATATTTGATGTACTGAGATCAGAAGTTGCAATATGCCAGGAGTCGCATGTTTATGGTAGTTGCTAGGAAAATAAAAGTGTTATTACCTAAATAAAAGGGGTGTTAGAAAACAATCTTGACGTGTGACTTCGATTTGTTTACTAGAAATATCCTTACTATAATTGATGTACATCCGTTTATTTTTTGAGAAGAAGATAGCAAAAAACATACAGACATACATGCATAAAGACAGAGAGATAAAAACTAATTTTTTTTTAGGTTTCCTTAGCCTAATGTCGAAAAACGGAATCCTTCCGAAATTTCGTCATGTCTGTCTGTCTATACGTATGTTACAGCAGCGTAACTGTATTAATTTAAGTCAAACCGTAATAAAATTTTACAACCCGGGGGTATTTATTCCAATACATCAATGTATAAAAATAAAGAAGCCAACATTTTTATATTTCTTACGGATGTTTATTAATATTACGAACACCTTCGGGAAAATATCTTTAAAGATAAAACCAAAAATATAATTTGAATTTTTTGTTCGGTGGTGTCTTCGCCAGATATTAGTTTTTGATTGTTAAACACTGTACCATCGGGGGATGGTGGAGGATGGATCTTCTAACTTTTTAACTATGCATGTGGAAATCTGAATAATATAAAGGAAGCGGCATATTGTATAGACTATGAAAAAAAAATATCTGCGTCAATCAGCAAAAGCTACTTCATTATCCATATTGGAGCAAGGAGAGCAGTGCGCGCGCACATTTTCTTTCTCTCTTCCTCTCATAGCCAGTGCATGAAATATATATACATATATGAGAGTGTGCTAGCGTTACGCGAACGGTGATTTTTTTGATTATTTTGTAAGTTCATTTCGTTCTTGAACAATTTTATCAATTATTTTTTTATTCCATACATTAAACATTCTACGTTTAAACTGAATAAAATTATAAATTCATTTTATAGTTTATATTTTGTGAATTTGAAGTTTTACTTCAGTCGTGTGGTCTAAAGCACACTCGTTTTTTTTATTCATGAGTTAAAAAAATGATGCTTTTAATCAATTTTATTTCATTTTAATTAAAATATATAAAGGAAAAATGAAAACTTTTGCAAATCTATTAATAAGTGAACATTCGTATTTCTCGATTTTCTTCGAAAATTCGTTTGGTATATCAATCCAAGATCCCGATTTTCCAAAACGCCATCAATACATAGTAATTTTCTAAACATAAAACAGACGTAAAAATGTTACGCCGCGCTATTAGTATTTGTATAATATATTTTATTTAAATCGATCCTTACCATTACATATTGTAAAAATAAGATAATACATTTTTAGGGCCCATATAATAATTTTTTACTTTTTGAAGATACGCAAGGTCAAACGCTACGTGGCACAAAAATTAAAAGAATACACTCTCAAATAAATTGACATCGCATACAATATCCGTTATTCTAGAAGAAAAACCAAATAAATGCAAAAATTAACAGTGTATATAAATTTTTTTGTTATTGTTTTCGTCCACAAATATGGTGATTGAAATATCAAATATATATAGGCAAAATTTTTATTCTTTAATGCGTATCATTTGGATTATATATATATATATAAATATATATATATATATATATACGTATATATATATATATATATATATATATATATATATATATATATATATATATATATGTATATATATATATATATAACTTAAAAGATTTCCTATTATTGTTATTATTAGGGTTTAGCTCGTTGCTTGAAATTAGCTTATGTTTCATGTACTCATATAGTTCAAGAATTACATGAAGGCACAACCAGATTTAAATGTTTTTATTTATGGAACGGGAATTTAAATTTATTTTACTTTTTATTTTCTTTAATCAAACAAATTAAACAATTGTATTAAAATGGACTCTGTCTTTTAATCTACTACATTATACAGACCTCAGAGACACAGAATAAGAAAAAAAGCAGGATTATTCAGATTGTTCTCTAATTTTCTAACCCGAGTTATTATAATTTAGACAAATACCGAGTAATGCGATGAAATATTTAAAGAAAATATTTCGAATTTGGCAACCTCCAAAACTTTCTCATTTTACACCTTTCCATAATATCAGAATATTTCCAATGTGGAAACGCCAGAACTACAGGATCTCCCGCTCCACAACTCGATAAATTAGGGTCGTTAAAATAATTAATTAGGAGCAACGGCGCGTGGAAGACGAAAAAATCGTAAAATTAAATGCGAAAATCGTATCAACGCTTAGCTGAAGTTTACATCATTTTATAACCCAATATAAGAAGGAATTAAATCCCTCAGTACTTCCAGTTAAACTAACAAACTTTTAATTGTATACGAACATAAAAACTTTCTTGTATTAATTATTATTTGAACAAAATTTCTTTGATTACTTTCCAGAATATTATATTTTTTAAAAATTACTTTTCAGAATTTCCAGTTTCTTAATTGCAGTATACGTGTACTCAAAATATTCCAATATTCTCGATATTTTGGTATTTGCGTATTGAATATTAAATTTGAACTGTTAAAATTCTTTTTACTGTTTAGCAGAAATCATCCTAGTACTTTCTATCTAAATAAGCCTGCGACTCTTGTAAAGTGATACGTAAACTAACTGCAAATTAAGCCAATGTATCCAAATATTAGGCTAAAAACCTGGATAAATATCTATTTCTTTGATGTTTTTTAATTCATAAAAAATAGGGGACAAGACATAATAATAATCCCTGTTAGAAGCCAAGTATCTGCCATTGGATTTAGGCTGTTCACTTATTTAAAGCTCTGAAACATCGACAATTTAATGAAAATACTTGATGCAGCAGTAATAAAAATTATTTTTATTCTTTGCCGCTAGCCATAATGCAACGAAACCTAGGTCGTGGTAAAGAACATAAAGAAAGTAGAAATGATACTACATCACGTGTTTTCATTTAATAGTGAATAATGAATTTCTACAAAATTAACGCCGTATATATTCAGTTCTAAAACATAAAAATGGAACACAAAAAAAATTGCACTAAAACAATAGGCGACATCTTCGGAAAATGTTTTTATAAATTGTTATTTGTAGTGATTCTGACAAAAACATGTTTTAAATCCATTGTAACTACTTTACTTTACAAACTATGCACGCATATAAGTACACTAAACATATTTTAATTTAAAAGTTTATTTCCCGCGATCGCATAGGGCAGATAACCAACATATCAACAGAACTAAACAGCGCACACATAACTTATCACTTTTTGATATGTCCTATTGGATTAAGTTTTATATTGGCTTGTTTTAGTGGCATTGTTTAGTGGCATTGTTTTAGTGGCAATGTTTTAGTGGCATAATTGGCTCTTTGCATGTTTGCCTGTACCTAAATCAAATAAAGAAAAAGTGCAGATTATTAATTTTTACACTAGGTGTTGTTTAGTAGAGTTTTGGATGCCAACTCTTACCAACTATTATGTATTTAGATACTGTACAATGTTAGTTTTATTTGAAGAAAATAAATACTTTCTATCTATTTAAACTATAGATATCTTGTTGATAATTGTAACTCAAATTGTAAAAATACCTGGAGTTTTATTGATTAGAAAAATCAGAGGACTGTAACATCAAAATGGGTTGTTAATATTAAAAGAGACCAAGATAGTAAAAGAGACATATATAAAGCTCAATATTGTGCCCGTGTTTTTAAGGACATTAAACGCATAGATTATAATGAAATATTTTCACCTACAACAAGGTATGATTCAATAAGAACACTGTTATTTTTCTCTGCTGAATATGGCTGGAATATAAGGCAGCTAGATGTAAAAACAGCCTTCTTGTATGGGGAATTAAAAGGGGTTATTTTTTTGGAAATGCCAGATAGAGTGAAGGTATCTGCAAACTAAATATGTAAACTTAATAATCCGGAGTTCCTTAAAATACGCTTTGAAACAACATCTCATTTTTGGAACAAGAAATTTACTAGTTTTCTATTGAAGTTTGGTTTTGTTCAGTCATAAGTAGACAATCGTGTATTCGTAGGTAATTTACATCATATTTCATGGCAATAAAGCTTTGTTGATTTTGTACGTTGACGATGCTTTGATTATGTATTTGTTTTGTTCAGTCATAAGTAGACAATCGTGTATTCGTAGGTAATTTACATCATATTTCATGGCAATAAAGCTTTGTTGATTTTGTACGTTGACGATGCTTTGATTATGTATTTGTTAATTACTTGAAGCAAGGATTTAATATCAAAGACTTAAATTTAAATTGCGTTGTTACTCAGCTCAAGAGAATAATTTGTTATATCATTAAAATTAAAGTTTTATGTGTAAACTATCACAGTCACGTAAAATTTAATTGGATATTCAGACTCAGATTTTGTTGGGGATTTGGATACAAGAAAATCAACGGCTGGTTATATTTTATGGTAAATAGTGGTCCTATATCCCTTCATATAATTATTATATTCGGTTATAGCAAGTTTTGCTAATTATTCCTCTTGATCTGTTTTGTTATCGAAATAGATGTCCGTCATTCGCCTTTTTAAATTCAGACTGGTAAGCTTGTGTAGAATAAAAAAAAAATGTATTTCTTAGTAATTAAAAAAACGAATAAAACACCTATCTGGTACGACTTGTCTATTTTTTTATTGTTTACGATAGTGGCATCTACAGCAAAAATAATTACAATAAAATAATTAAATAGAGAGGGTTGCTTTCCTCAAATTTTGTATAATATTTTAAAATAGTAACATTCAAATCTGTAAATAAATTTTTATTTGTTGAATTAAGGTTTTTCAAAGAAATAATATGTAAAATTGAAAAGTAATTGAGAAAAATAGATGTGAATAAAATTTTTTCTGAGGAGTTTTTGTAATGATTTTTGACCCATTTTATTATCATTTCTTCCAACAATTAAGTAAATTTAGAAGTTTAGGAGCACATTTCTCCTTTTAAAGAAGGATTTAATTTAAGGCATTGGCATCTTGTTTAACAGCTATTCATGTAATGTTTCTAGTATAGTACTAAGTTTTTGCCAAAATTATTGTTTATTAATACATAAGTTGTAATGTATGATTTAAGTAAAAAAGTAAGCTGTTTACAAAATCTATATGATCACCATAAATTACTTATAGTTTATTATAATGTTACCAAAATTTGACTGAGTTTGCTGTCTAATGTTTCGTGACTTGAAAAGATACGTTTTAGTCGTTTTACTTCAACCAAAATAATATTTTACTAATTGGTCGTGTTATAAGCGTAGGCTATGGAACTAGATATTTTAAAGAATCACCTTAACACCATATTTTCATGGAGAAAATATTTATTTTAGTAGCGTATATTACAGCTATGGTAAGTTAGCCATTAGACTGACGTCTACCGTTTTAATTCAGACTTTTTCTCGTAACTAATTTATTAAATGTTTTGAAACAAAGAGTTTTGAGAAGACTGCACAGTACTCAGTTTCATTGTATATAAATATCGCACACGGTAATTTAACATATTTCATTCATTACAGAAAATATTTTAGTCTATAGTTTTTGACATATGAAATATGAAAAACTATAGAGTAAAATATTTCATATTAATTAACCATTGTGATAGTTCAATGAAAAAAGGTGCTAAAACGGAAATTACTAGCAGCTTCAGCGTTAATTGGTATACATATAAAAGGCGCTTGCACACCACAAAATTGTTTTTAATTTTTTTTGATTTCAAGTTTAGACTCTTAAATTAGTTGTATAATAAATTAATTTTAAATATTTAAATATAACGCTTTTATTTAATAAATTTAATGCCTCAGAAAATACTTAGAAAACCACAGTGAAAGAGTCACAGTAGTTTTCTGAGTATTTTCTAACATTAACATTAAGTATTAAATTTTTAACCCGAACTACTCTATAACTCCAATCAAGAAAGAGTTGTCATCTTCTTCATTAATAAAAAAGAGCCATTTACCACTAAAACTTACTTGCAGAGTAAGTTTTTATTCGCAGAATAAAATATTTCCCAAAACCAATATGATTTATTATATATTCAGTTAACGTGTTTTCAAATGTTAGATAATAAAAAATGATATGCGAAAATGTGTATGAAATGAGTCTACGTTATTTATACATTTTAGCATATCTTTTTTCCTCCTAATCTAGACAAACGTTTTTTTCATGACTAATACGGTTTGTTTCAGCTAGTAGTGTTTTTGTTGATAGTGATGTATTAATCAAATAGATAATTTATAGGTTCTTGTTGCGTACTATGAATAAATGTTTTGTTAATAAATGAAAAAAATGGTTTTCAGTAGTTATTTGAGAAGTACAGGTAAAAGTTAAAATATTGGATAAATTTATATTAAAAATACAGGTTTTTAATTTTTTTAAATTTTTATTTCATCTTAAAGTAAATTTACTTGACGCAGATGTTAGGAAATTTTGGAAATAATCTTGATGTTTATAATAATTTCTGCATTCTTGAGACTTGTGGTTTATTAAGATTTAAATTTTAAGAAGTGCCGTGAAAAATCTTCCCTTGCACAAATAAAATCTCTATACGGGTATCATTATGAAGAGAATGATTACACCGTCTGAACACGTTCCAGAAGCAGAGAAGGCTGGATATAAGTGGGTTCCGTACGATCGAAAATCGTACAATCGAGTCGTAGAAACAACAAATTGCTACGCAAGACGAGGTGAATAAAAAGTCATAAAAGAGAATATAAAATCTAAATGACGTTTGGCAGAAATATATGCCATTTTATGATCAATTAGAAGCAAGGGTTAAATCCTTTAATTCTTCCGGTACCCTTTACGAAGAAACAAATGGTTAAAACACCTAGATTTGTACAAGGACATGTAAACTTTAGCTGAATTTTGTATTAGTTTAACAAATAACTTTTGGTTACTTTTGCATATTACGCCTTTGAGTTACGATAATTTCAAGACCGTTAACTGCAGAGCTTAAACGTACATCGAATAAGCAGTTTGGACGGATATTCTGGGTCTTTCAGAAATTGCGTATCGAATCATGAGCTTAAGTGAATTAGCTTTTGTTTATTTTGTGGCACAAAACGGATGATTTTGCATTACGAAAGATAGCTTAAATAAAATTAAGGATTTATAATATTAATATGTATTTTTGGAGATATAATATTACTGTCGCTAATATCCATTAAAATGCGCTCTCTTCATGTAAAGTTATGTGTAAGTAAAAACGCGTTTCAGCGCAAATTGGTGGAAAATAACGGTTTCCAAATCGGCCTGATTTTGCCGATATTTTCATTAATTTATGAAAAGAGAAATGTGCTTGGATTTACTGACAACTTCCATACTCAAAATTATGTATTTACCCTAGTTTACGTGTCTGTCGTCTATCATATATATTAGTGAATATCAAATATTATTAGAAAAGATACAAATTTGTTAACTAAATTATACTAGTTTCGTTCACAACGATCAATTAGGAATTACAATAAAAAGTAAAACCTGCGGTTTAAGGTGAAAATGGTTAGGAAGTAGTCTCAAAAATATTGACACCTAAAATTTCTTCTGTATCCTTGGCAGTTTAAGTGATTAGAATTATAATAATGTTATTATATATATTCGATATTTTCTCTTTAAACTATTTACTATGGTAATAAGAAGATATTGACTGCACAATTGGACAACTTCAGGCAGTAGGGTGGGGTACACTTAGATGTGGATTCGTTACGATCGACCACATTATTCATTGTCTAACCACCGATGACAAATTTAATTACAAACAATTATTATTTTTGTCTTTAAAAAAGTTGTTGATTCCATAGATTTGGAATTCAAATTATATGTGTCTAAGTGAGTTTAAAAAATCTCTTTAAGGCCAAAAAGGGTAGAATACAGAATTTTGAAATAAAATATCACCTTATCAACTTCGAATGAAATGATTAAATTTCACTGCCACTGGAAAGTCTGTATATATATATATATATATATATATATATATATATATATATATATATACATATATATATATACAGGCTGTCCAGTGGCAGATTTCAATGTTTGAAAAATTGCAAAAAAAAACTACACTTCTAATACAAAGTAGGTTTATTTTAACTTTATAACAACAAATGCGGATTTAATTTTTTAAAAACCACGTTTTCCAAATAGAGGCCATCGAGTCTGACACACTCTTCGAGTCTAGCACGCATGTTTTCAAAAACGCGTTTTCAGAGCGACTGGGGTATCCTACTGACTTCGGCTCGAATATTTTTTTTAAGTTGTGTCACAGAGCTCAGATTTGTTTTATAAACAACGGATTTTAAGTATCCCCATAAGAAAAAGTCACATGGGCTTAAATCGGGTGACCTAGGTGGCCACGGTACGGTACCTTTTCGGGACATGTTTTTTTCTGGAAATAATTGCCACACTGCATTCATGGACATATTAGCAGTGTGAGCTGTGGCCCCGTCCCGCTGGAACCATGTGTTTTGATTGAAGGATGGACTATTCTGTAGTTCTACTCTGAAAAAGTCATTTAAGATCTGGGCATATCTCTCTGAATTCACAGTTACAGTTTGGCCACGTTGATTTTCAACGAAATAGGGCCCTATGATTGCAGATGCAGACATGGCACACCAGACTGTTACTTTAGGCTTATGTAAAGGCTCTTGATGCATTTGTCTTGGGTTGTGGACATCGCAGTAACGAAAGTTCTGCTTATTCACATATCCTCCAATGTGAAAGTGAGCTTCGTCACTAAAGAATATGTTGCCCATCCGGGTAGCAGTACGAAATCTCAACAACATCACCTCCGCGTAAGTTTTTCTTAATTCAAAGTCAGAATCGTGTAAATCTTGAACAATTTGAATTTTATATGGATGGAACTTGGGCTTTTTTTGCATTATTACCTGTAAAGTTGATTTCGGAATTCGATGATGATGGATGAACGTGTACGCAGTGATAAACGGAGATTTTCAACGACAGAAACCATAACACGCTCGACATTTTCATCCGTGGCTACCAATTGTGTAGGTCCTGGCCTGGGCTTATTTAATGTTGATCCTGTAGCTCTGAACCTTGCTACCCATGACTGATGATCGATGGTCCATCACGTAATCGACGAATACTGTAACGATTATTAAATCGACGGCGTGAATTCACTCGAAATGTACGCCTCGACGGCAAAATCGCGGTTCTCTCCACTCCACTGTTCCATAGCTACTAAAACATCCGCACTGCTTGCCCTTCTAACGACGCCCCCCGCGCCCCTCTTATGTGTGGCGTTCAGAAACTATGTTTGTTCAAACTTTGAAATCTGCCACTGGACAGCCTGTATATATATATATATATATATATATATATATATATATATATATGATAATAAAATCAAGTAATGGAAAAATTTTTAGAAGATAATAAAATTTTGCCTTTCACCATTTACAACTAAATAAAACTTATTTATAGAATTAAATAAAACTTTAACTATACACAATAACCCATAAATTTGTAAGTTTAATATTATTTAGTAATCTGTATGACAAGAAACAGAAGTGGCTGATTAATTTTGATGTTCAAGATCTTAAAATATTAAAGTTTCTTTACTTCATAGCAGCAAACACCTGGCAATCGATCATCTTATATCTCGAATTTATAGATCGAATAATCATTTCCTACATTTATTTAATTCTTATTCAAATTTATGACTCCAATATAATTGACAAGTCATAACTGACAAGTAATAGATGACGCCGATCTTCTAGTAGATGGTGACGGCACAAACTTAAAACGATTTGAGAACACATCAGGCATCAAATCCACAATAACAACTGGGAAACATTTCCAACTTAATGCGAATAACAACCGAGATAATAACTATATTAAAATAAAACAATAAACCACACAAGTGTTTAGTATTAAACCGCTTTTATTAACTTAAAGTTATAAAAGGTCATTATATGGAGCCAAGGTAGATATATGTAAACTGTAAAGTTCATTTACTTTATGACCCGTCTATGACTGCTACTCAAGTGTTCATGTAAAGTCGCTATTCATATGCGTGGAACGAGTTGCATAAATGTTGTATTGGGTTACTTATCTAAAGAATATATATTTCATAACCTAACATTTTAAATGTAAAGCTGCTTAAAAACCATGTTTTTATTTTATTACTAATTTAACGGGTATTAAAAAATTTAAAACTATTAACAAAATGTTGACTTCTAGATTATATGAGATCCTTAAACTTTAAAACATAAAAAATTCAAAGCATACTAAAAAAATAATTCTCCAAAAAAAATTTTCAATGTAAGGAACGAGATTAACCTAAATTTTTAAATTCTTTCTACTCTGTTAACACTCTCAAATTCTTTCAGAGACTAACTTTTTAGAATATTTTTTCAAATTTTCAAAGGTATAAATATCTGTACAATGTTTTGGTTTGCATTAAAATTTAGCCAAGCTTATGAGTAATGCATAAAACGTGATATCGATCTATACTCATTTATCACAGTCATCAAATATGGAAAACCGCGTCAATCATGAACATCTTATTACTTAGTATTTTATTAGTCAAATAATTAACACTCTTGCTTGAATGAATGAAAACTCAACTTTACTGTTATTAGAATCTAGCTCATTTGGAATTTTAATGTTTTAATCAATTATTTAATTTTCGTTGTTTTATAAATTTATCTATTCGGCATTCACAATTCCATAGTTTTAATATCTTTATTGGGTTGCACATTTACTAATTTATTTCTAAATTCACTCTATGTCTTTTTCAATTCTAATGAGATATTAAAATATAAAAAAAAATATAAGATCGTATTATTTAACATAAACATATTCTGTAGTTCCTATTGTTTCTTCTATGCTATTTGTCCGATCTGTCTTAACTTAACTATCTATTTTAACTTATGCTGATCTATTCCATCTTAAACGAATTTTGTCAATAAATTGGAAAGTCACTAATCAATGATGAAAAAGTGCTGTTTGATTATATCAATTTAGGCTGGGATTTTTTTAGTATTGTATAATTTCCGTGTAACAAAATGAATCTCTTCATAGTATTACAACTGGAATTTTTTTTTTAATATCCATAATTACAATCAAACTAAGGGTACTCTTCCGAAGCTGCAATGTTTTTCGTGAATTTTTTTTTGTAATGATTAAAATATGAGTTTGCAATTTTGGAACTAGTTTCTACTTTATTTGTGTAAAATATTTGGATAACTATTTAAAAATAAGTACTACCCACACACACACACATACAAACACGCACATATACACACAAACTCGTCACAACACACACACATACACACACGCACCCATACACACGCGCGCGCATACACATGCACACAAACACGCATACTCACACGCGCAGGCACACACGCACAGGCACACACGCACACACACACGCACACACACACAGGTACACGCAGGCACACATACGCATACACAGGCACACACAAGGGTACACACAGGCACACATACGCACACACACGCACACACACACACACATACATGCACACACGCACACACACACACACAAAGGCACGAGCGCGAAACTACTTAAACTACAATTAGGGGTTTTAAAAAATATGGGTTTTAGAAGTCCACACAAAGATTGTAGTAAAACTTTAGGCATTCACATTTTAATATTTCGAAAACTGAATATAACAGGCAATCAGTGTTTAGAAACTTGAAAGTTGACATAGTAATATATCTTACAAAGAGACAGATTTTGCATACCTTTCACTCCACAATTTTCTTATTAAAATTCTTATAAAAATTTAAAAAAATTTTGTATATGAGTATTATAAAAATCTTATTATAAGGAAAGCTTGTTATTTTTATTATAATTTGCACACTTTCTATTGCGCCGCTCTATAATCTACTCAATATTATGCCTTTGGTCCAGAGTTCACATGTTCCATATTTTCTGACATGATGTCTCCGTTTTAATTTTCCATATATATATATATAGACATACGCGTACATTCACACACAAATTGAATCCTTCCAACTAGTCTGTATTGATATAAAATAGACGAATGCCGTAATAAAGGCAGTAGGCGAGGATAAAATAACGTGCTTTGAGTACGTTTACTTCAATATTTATCACCGTACAGCGAGTTAGAAAAATATGGTTATAGTAGCACAGGAGTCGCGTAGAACTCACTAGAACATGTAGACGACTTTCTTTTGTACGTTACGAGAAAATTATTTAAATTTCAGATTTCCTTACAAACTTTGTGATGCTCATTTTCTAGCAATTCAGTGCAAAACAATTTGTTATTTTCATGAGTTTTATAAGATTATAATATTTCAGGCGGACACATCATTACAAAGCAATCATTATTTAAAGAATTAATTGGAAAAGTTTCACAATTTATGGGGTTTATATTTCGCTATTACATTTTTAATCTTTTTTGGGAAATGTCACGTGACAAAACGCTTGTTTTAAGACAAATCGATTAATGAATATAATTACAACTGTAAAGTTTTCGTGGCATCCGGTAAGTTCAATAAGTATAAATGGAAAGTAATAGTCACTATCCAAGGTTGTATTTCCATGTTCTGGCGTGAATTTATATAATCTAGATTAAAGGGATCAACATTTTTGGAAAATATATTTTAAATTTGTAATACTCTAAACTTTTATTATTTTTTATTTTATTAGAATATTCGCCATGTGGAAACTATATAAACTATGTTATCGATATCTCCACTATGCACTAAATTAAGTTTGTTAATATCAAATATTCGGAAGTACGACGGGCGCTGGAAAAAAATCTTAAAATAAAATACAAAACGCTGAACTACGCTTAGCCCAAGTTTATATCACTTTATAACATATTGTAAGTGGGGCTAATCCCGTAATTCTTCCGGTTTTCTTTACAAGAGTGAAACTTTATACTGGGCGGTGGTAATGTGCAGTTAGTAAACCTAAACTTCCACACGAGGATGAAAATTTTGACTGAATTATATGTTACTTTAACAAATTACTTTTGGTCACTTTAGCATATTACGTCTGTAAGTTACAACAGGGAAATTCAAGTCCCTTAACTACGGAGCCCACATGTGTACCGATTATCTGCATATTTGAGTAATTTGGTATTTAATATTGAGCTTAATTTTTTTTAAATTATGCCAATTGCGTAGGAAAAATGGATCTAGTACTTTCTATCTAAATAAGCTATCTTTCCTTCTTTCTATCTAAATAATTTACTGGTTAGCTGGTGTGTAAAACGACAGTGAAATTAGGGCGTCTCTTACGGCTTAATATTCGGAAATGCTAAGTGCAATAAAATGACATTGTTGTTTTTCAAATTAGTCCCGTAGCACGATCTTTTACAGACGTTATATTTAGGAAAATAATCAGCTATATAATGCAATACGTTTTATTAAACAAGGTAACAGTCCCTAATTTGTTTGTGTCCTAAGAAAGGTTGTTCGTAAAAATATTACAATTCCAGACATTATGATGAAGGGGAAACTTTATCATCAATTCGGAAGTTTTTAAGTTCGATTATTAAAAGCCAAAATCTGCTTAAATATCCACTTCTTCTACACACGTAAATGAAATAACAGTTAAGTGATATGAGGTCTTAATAATCCACATTATAAACCGATTATATACCGCTGGTTGTAAGCTATTAACTTGTCCAAAGCTTTAAAACATCATAATTGAAAATGTCATAAAATATTGTATTCAAGGAATAGGGAAAAACTTCTCGAAACATCGTATTAATTTGTTATTGGCAATTTTTAAAAAAAAAGTATGTTTTTGATTCAATAAAGCTTTGCAACTGCTTTATTTGTCAAACTATGCATACATCGAAGTACACAAACTACGTAATTGCATACATAGAAGAAATTAATAGTGAAAACATAACTTAAACAAATTTGAAATACTTATGCCATATCCAACTATTGTTATATTAGATTTTAGGAAGCCTTGTTAAACAAACCTTGTTTTGTTCCTTTATATTATGGCAAAAAATATCCATTCATTTATACTAGGTTTAGAAAAACTTGGTCGAATGTGAAAACTTTTTTACATAATCATGAATAAATAAAATACCTATTTTAGTTAAGAACTGTTCAATGGCGAAGTTTTCGAGCTCGTTGGTTAGATGTTTTGCTTAATTAGTATTTTGGTTTAAATTGTTTTAATTTCTACGATATTTTCGTCTAAAAGAAAAATGTATATAAAGCTAATTAAAGCTAATAAAAAAAAAATTATTTTTATGATATCTTTTTATCGTATTTAAAATAGTAACTTCGAAAACCCTAAAATAGTAAATCTTAATGGTACAATTTAGATTTTTCTGAGCATCAAGATTCCAAACATCCAGAACTACTTGTTTATATATTTTAAAATTAGGTATTTTGTTACCAAAAAATCCCCTAATTATATATTTTATTGTTTGGTGATCTACAAAGATGCATTCTAGTTGCTCCTTCTTAGTCAAAAAATATTTTTCAGTTAAATGGCCCAGTAGCCATAACCAGAGAAACAGAAGATGTCTGATTTAAAAATCTTCTTGTCTTAACATGGTATTTTAAGAGACAAATCGTTTATTTTATTGACATAAATCACACCTAGGATAGCTTTCCCACTAATAATAGACGTCAGTCTATCATTTTAAAGCAACCTTTGTATCTCGTAATTCATTTACTAAAAGGGTTGAAACAAAGAATTCTTCAGTAGTCTGCGCAGTGTTCAGTTTTATCGTATGTAATTTCACTCTCAATTAAGTCATGTAACAATCGTCTGAAATACGTCACTGAAATACAAAGTGACGTATTTCAGACGATTGACACGGTGTTTCTTAACTTATTTTATCACAATGTTATAAAATATGAAGGATTACATAAACGGTAAAATAAGAATGATATAGGAAATACCATGGATTAAAAAATATCGTATTAAGTAATGATGGTAATCGTGCTTTGCGTCATTAAGAATAATGTAATTGCTTATTGAAAAAAAAACAAATATCAATATTTTCTTTGTGGAACAGTGATATTTTTCAATAAGGTGTTGAAAACAAAGAAAGAAATAAATTATCAGATGACCTGAATTGATAGAACAGACTCCTCTTAACAGGAAATAATAAAAAAACATTAAAATGAATACAACAATTAATCAGTTCCTAGTTTTTTAGCAATTGAAAAAAAAATAAGACAATTTTAATGTACCCAACTACTCGAGAATGAGTGCGATTTTGTTATTCGGATTTGCACTACGTTTGATTTAAAATTTCGTGATGGACGTTTGTGTGGCTGCGTTGTCTTCTAGACGGTAGCAACCTTGTGAAAGTGAATGATAATAATTTCTTGACGAAGCTTGAATATTCAGATACATTGAATATTCATGCCATCTATTCAACTTACATTTGATGATTCGTAATATTTCTATTGAACAATTTTCAAAATTTGTAATTTTTATAACGAAAATGAATATATAAATGCGCATATTTCAAATTTTTTTATGTAATATAACTACAAATTAACAATTTCATGATTTTAGGTCAACGGTAAGTACCCTTTGTGTTTTGACATATTTACAAACGATAAAATATATAGCATAAATTATCATATTTTTTTATTGCCTTGACTTAGTACCTCAATTTTTTTACAGTTTGAAGAGACTGCAGATCCCAGTATTTTATATCAATTTAAAATTTCAATGATACCGAGAAAAAGTGCCTTGATAGAGAGACAGACAATTGAAAAACGAAGTGATGCTATAAGGGTTCCTTTCTTCTTTACGAACCCTAAACAATTTGATAATTTCTGAATGCGTTTTCCACCTAATTATTTTTTTTTTACTTTACAAAATATGATTTCGACTCATATGTGACTAAATGGAGTTAGTATCCGTTAAACATACTGTTACAAATTTATGAATTTTATCAAGTGCATAATTGTTATTAATATCTATTGAAATCTATATTATTTCAAAGCAATTAGGGCGTGGTTTTTCATGTAACTCACTAAAAACGCCTCTTGACGACATTGCAGAACCTCACAAAATTTTGTCGATATTTATATTCAGTTACAAATATGGAAAATAAACTGGAAATTAATAACAGACGAGGATTCAGACGACATATAAAACGTGCGCATTCACTGTAAAGTCTATTATTTCAAAAGTTTAAATTCAATATATTGTGTGTATCGCAAATTCATTGTTCAATAAATTTATTTGACTTAATTAAAATGAAATATTATATTTTAAAAACCAAACATGACGAAAAATTTGTAACAACCCATTTTTTTTATTAAATAACAATTCATTAAAATTTCTTGGCAGTAAATTCAGGGCACATAATCTCCATTACATTCTGAGAGACGCCTCATCTCCTGACTACCAAATATGGTGCCACTATCGATTTATACTTATTTGTAGTACTACCGAATATTTTATTTTCTCTTAATTTACAGGTTTATAACTTATTATGTCATAATGCATTATAACTGACAAAATTTTGGTTAATTCTAATAAAGTGTTTAAAAATAATATAACGTCTTATATTTTCTTAGTTAACATTAAATTTTGTTTAATTAAACCAATTAATTGAAAAGGTCTGTTAATTTGGTTTTTTAAATTCTTATTGGTTTTTCAAATTCTCATTTCATCGTAAGAGTTTTTTCTGATACAAGAGTAAGGATATACTTCAAAAAACCTTCTTGCCCATAATTTTTAAAAATTTTTTAAAGATGTCAATAATATGAATCATATTTACGTAATTATGTGTTAAATGTAGTTCTTATAAACCACTTTATTTAATGTATATGTATATATATATATATATATATATATATATATATATATATATATATATATATATGTATATATATACATATATATGATCCAAAAACTAGCAGTATACCAATAACCAATTCATATAGATTTCATTGACTTTGGAAAGGCTTTTATTTTCATAGAATATAATTAATCTGAGTCGTTCCAAAAATTTATTTAATAAATGAAATGCTTGTTTTTAATATCGGTCTTCAACAACTCACTACGGTAATAATAGTCATTGAAACTATAAAAATGAAAGATGCAAATCAAAATTAAAATTCCAAAAATGTAATAACACAAAGGTATTCTTTGTAAGGGCAATTTATGTATCGAGCCGTTATTGATATGTTTTTGATTATAGTACGTTACGTAGCTTTACAAAAAATATATTTAAATATAAGCAGCGAATTAACAATATTTAATCAAAACATCAAAGAAAGTGAACAGAATTTTTCTAATTTAGTAAAATTCTTTCTTTCTTCGTTCAGAATCTCTGTTTATATATTCAGATAAAGTGTTAACTTTATACCAGAACACAGAAATATCATTTTTATAATACACTTTACATAACTTGATGCTGGAAATAGAATAGTCTGACTAATTTCTGGTATGGCTTTATCCAACAAAAAAGTTCAATTAACATTTAATTACAAAATAAGCACAGCCTTAATTGCTGTGATATCTATTATTGGTAAGAGAAATATTGAAAAGAAGCCTGAAAATTGGTCGTTTTTTATCTCGAATTTTTCAGTCTAGCAATTCAATACTGCCTAACTCAAACCGCTTTAATGTAACATAACCAAACTCAAGATTACAATCTCATCCATGAATTACAAGTTTTTATAAGCGATGCCTCTCTCCTCCGTGGTGGTACCCGTAGAAACTTGAAATAATATGGGGTCACATCAGACATCAAACCAACAATAATGACTTGGTAAACTTTCCATCTTAATGCGAATAACATCCAAGATTATAATATTATCCAAACAATACACCCAAAACGTGTTCAGTACTAAAACACTTTTATTAACGTAATATTATATAGCGCTAGAAAAGGGGACCGAAGCAGCTATGGTTAAATCGTAAAGTTCACTTTACATATGGCCCGTTCATGATTCTTACGCAGATATAAAATCGCCGTTCGTTCGCGTATGATGAATCGCATAAGTGCTGAATTTTGTAAACGTTGGATAAAACTTTCTTATTATTGTAATAAAGCGATTTAAAAGTCACTTATGTGAATAAGTAGCAAATTAATTTGCATATTAGACTATTTCGTATTCAGTTAATTTAATTAAATACAAAAAAAAACAGAAAGAACCACGTAAAATAATTTCAAGATGTTATTCAAGCTATTGGATAAAGTTAACTTGAGATTTAAAATTGTTTCTGCTCTTTTAACACTGTCAAATATTTAATAACGTATTTTGTTTAACATTTCGAGGAACCTAATTTTGTATATATCGTCTTTGTTCAGTGGTTGCTTTGCAATATTTTTGTATATTTGTTAAGATGTTTAAATGACTTATTTAATGTTTGGTTTGCAATGTATGCAGATAACTACATTATAATACCGCTAAAGTTGGATTATACAAAATACTGTATTATTTAGAAGAGCCAACAATGAAACTTTTAAAGGTGAATATACTTTGATTACGGCTGAACATCATATTCAGGAATGTTTATTGTGGATATCTGTAAATCCCTTACTTAAATAAATTTCATTAAATTCATTAAATTTATATATATATATATATATATATATATATATATATATATATATATATATATATATATGTATATATATAAATTTTACAGTTAATTAAAAGAAATGAATAAAAATGAAATATTGATTACCAGAAATTAAAAATTGATCGATGAATTAATGTATTGTTTATATTTGCCTCTAGCTTCGTTGGTGTAATCTGCTTTGCCATACCTGCAATTAAGATAGATTTAGTTACCTTATCTCACATAAGACTTAAACATAAAGAAGTCAGTGAGTCAAGGATTTGTGTATCGCAATATACTCTGCACCCCCCCCCCCTAACACTTTCAACAATGTTCGTTAACTTTTAACAAAGTTAAACGTACATGTTTCTTACGATTCGAATGCTCTGCATAAACAAAAGTTACACACATTTGTGACGAGTTTTCACACCAGTGATACTGAAAAAATTAATACTACCGAGTAAATATCAATCATTTTGCCGCCGTGCTTGTTATATTTCCAGGTAATAATGAATTTGATTGTTTATGTTTAAAATACGAATGAGTATTTTTATTTTCATCGAATTACCCAAAGTAATGAATAGTTAGCTTCGTTTGTGATTAATAAAAATAAAATGTACGTAAAGGGTGAAAAATTGCATTTTGCTAATTTTTTTTTTAAACGAAGCAATTAAAAGATTTTTGATTAAAAAAAACGTTGAAGTTGCTATTAATTTCGCCGACGTATTTGATTTTTCATTATCATAAATAATACTTTTTTATTATCATTAATATTATTAAAATATCAGCGCAGAGACCACCAGAATGAAAATTTTACTACAATTTATTACAAGCGCATTATTAGTTCAAAATTTTCCTTTTCTTGAAGTCAGAGAAACTTATTAGATTATGAATGGTTTTGTTAATAAATAGTTCTGTACGAATTCTTCTTCGAGCTATTTGTGCCTGATAATGAGAATAGAGGAATCTTCGGAAAATATATTCATAGGTTTTAAATTTTTTTATTTTGACTTTAAAGATAAAAGGGTATTATAAAATATAATTTATACGTTAATTAATCGTTTAAATTTAAATTTCTTTTAACTTCTAGTGATAAGGTCCTGCAAAAAAAAGGGGTTGAAACTTTTGGTATCCCAATTTTCTTCAGTATTTTATAATATTTCAATTTTCTTGAAATGTAAAAAAATATATTATAAATATATTCTATGTCCGGTTAGAGATATTTAAAAATATTTCATATACGTCAAACATTAGTAAGAGTCACAACATAGAATGCATTATATTAAAATAAAACAGTAAAAAATATTTAAATAAATGAAATAGGAAAAAAAATATTAATCACTACCTAGATAATTAAAAAAAAACTCATTTTCTACTCATTTTCAAAAACGTCACCAATGCTGAAAAACAAAAGAACTCCGCTCACAAAATCAAGCAAGCAATGCTAATTAAAGTGCCCGTAAAATGTACACAATTCTTTATAAATTTGTATACATTTTATGTAAGTGGAATAATATATGTTTCCATATAAACAATGGAAGTTATCGTCAGTATAATTATTTAAATTTAATGGCGAGCGAGTTGCAGGGCAGAAAACGATCTTTTTTTCCTCAAAATTAAAAAAAAATAATAGATTACATTTTACGATATATTTTCTTAATGTGCTAAAGCGTATAAGACAAAAGGAATCGGCCTATTATTGACTAAGGCAGCTTATGGGACTAAAATTAAAAGCATTATACGCAAATGTAATTGTGTCCAAATCATATTATAGTGCACACTGCACTGGCAATTTTGGACGTATATGTCTCATTAAATTTTGCTGTATCTGCATTAAATTATTTACTTCAAGAGAAAAAAACATTGACAATTTTTACAACTAAAAGTAAATCACTTATTGCTATGTTAAAAAAAAATTAAATTGCTAAGTTGACATCATTTCATTTAACACAAAGCCTTTATTCATGAACATCAAATTAAATTGATTACCTTTAAAACTCTATGGTAAATCACATCATAACGTCATAGATGAATTTATTATAACGAGGTACACTGTTATATGTTTTATCACCGCTATTGTACGATTCGTAACGTGATATATATTTGCTGCACCCCTCCAGTCTCTTGCCTTTCTCGAAATTTTCATATTTATTTTTTTGAGTGTTAGCCATTTAGATACGCAAAAATTAAAAAAATTATTATTATAGTAAATGTAAAATTTTTACTTGAAAACGATTCTGCGAAAAACAACTGTAACAAACAGATCTTCAGTGATCTTATAAGAGTTCCGTTTTTGTCATTAAGGTACAGAAATCAAAAACAAGTCGAACTTTGAGTGGATAAAATATAATTAGTAAAACAAACAATCATTTACGATAATCGCTAAAGATTTAAAATATATTTTCTTGTGTCGGTATCATCTGCACTAAGCTGGCTCATAATCATGCTCCGATGCTGCAACATTGTGTTACAGCAACTTAAATTAAACAATTGTCGGTGTTTAAAGCTGTTTAGAACTTAAACAGTATATATATAGCGATTTAGACTGATTAAGTTTAGTAATTTGCATTATACATTCTGCGGAAACTACAGCGAGCTTTTAGATTTTAATTTCACGCTTGCCTTACTTGTCTGGGGAACCTTTCCTTTTACCGGAGCCTTTGAGTTTTGCTTATATATTAATAATTTTTCATTAAAATTTCTATTAAGTTCAAAGTTTAAATCCAATGGATTAAAAGTTTGATATTTGCCTGTTTATGGACAAATGATTTCATAAATTTTAATTAGATTGCAAATATTGTCGAACATTTGTAATTTCATTTTCTATTGTAATTGTTATTTATATTTTCATTTTAACGTTGCATTATGTGCATACATTAGCAACTTACAATTGTTACAATGTTGTAAATAATCCTAATTCTTCGTACACTAATACTACTGTTTTATTATCCTTACTTCTATACTTTTAGACGTGTACAGTTCATTTTCATTGTTCTTACGTGATTTTTTATACCTTTGCACTGTACAAATTTTAACTTTTTCAAATTGTTACTTTTCCGTTATTATTTCTCGGATTGTTAAATTGATGAGTTCCCTAATCCCAAATGATATCAGTGACATGTTAATGGAGCTGAAATAATTGATCGATAGTATATTCATTGTGTCTGAATTTTTATTATTTTATATTTTCATGCATAATTTCATTAAATAGTTTTTTGAAGATTTTTTAAAAACGTATGTAAAATATTTGAATTTCGTTCAATTCCTTGTCAAACAAATTATTTATAAATTTTGAGTGCCCATGATATTTTATGATACCTAAGATATCATGAACTTACGAAGAATTCAATATTATCTCATTTATTGAAATTGGAACCCTTACATGAATACCTAAGTGTCGAAATATTAATAGTTCATCCTCTTTTTCTTCACCGCAGTCGGATATAATGAATTATTAATCAGATAAGTATTTTTACTCCGTGACAAATGGCGAAAAATTAATTATGATGTTCTGTCAGATTTGGTATTAATAATGTTGTTATCGATGCCACACGAGAGCGACGATTTGGCGGGAAAAGATACAGTGAATTTTCGCGAATTTCCTTACTTGATGCCTTTATATCCATTTACATGTATAGACATATATATATATATATATATATATATATATATATATATATATATAATATATATATATATTTACCTAATAACTTCGTTCCTTAATTAGGGGTTAACTTATTTAATAACTTAACTGCTTATTTTATCTGCTAATTTATGTTATTATATTCTTACCTATCTTAGTATAATTTAAGTGATGTTAAACTCTGTTAGTTCACTGTTCACAACTGAGGAGTTTCTGTTACCATCTTTTGGAACTACTATTGTTGTTACATGTGGAAATCAGCATGAATAACATTAATGAAAGGACACAACCAGAAAGTAGATTTTATCACCTTTCACCATGGAAGAGTCCCCGTCATCACTTGCCGACTCTAAAATAGATTCTGACCACTATTTGTACTCATAAAGATAAGTGAAAAGAGTCCACATCGTTGAATATACACCTTGCCATTGAGAAGTGTCTGTACAAATACTTAGCTTCATCATAAAGCCGTGGCTACCTTTTATGACCGAACTACTCGTTAAAATAAGTCAAACAAGCTTAAACTCCGCAAAACTACTTTTCACTATTAAGGAGTACTGTCATCATATTAATGTTCCATCATCCAACGTCAGCCACTGCTATGAGCGCAATTAAATTCGAAGTATTTCTTGCCGTTGAGTGTTCTTTCATAAACTTTTGGCTCCATCATCAGGTCTTTATCACGATTAGTGATCAATTGATTATCAAGGCAACTCAAATGAAACTAAATTCAATCTATATGCTCCTCACCATTGAAGAGTTCCTGTCATTACTTTTAAACGCCATTATCAGAACTTATATTCCATTTTTATTACTTTACATACCATTTGTTGACTACTCATCAGCAAAAGGACTCGTAAAGATAAGTCAAATAAGCTTAAACTCGATGAAACTACTTATTACTAGTGTAAGTATAAGTAGTTCTGATATTACCTTTGGATTTATTATCAAACCCTGAAAAATACTTGAGATCCAAGGACTTGTCAAGAAAAGTAAAATTAGCGCAATCCTGATGAATCCAATCTTCACAGATTTCCGATTCCAATATCAGAACCTTGTCATGGTTTCGTGATCGATTAATTCGTTAAGACGAATAGTATGAGCTCAAATCCGATGAATCTACTTCATATTTCCGAGGTACTCTCATCATTATTCATCTGCATCATAAAACCTCCCTCATCACTTGTGACTTGAGAAATTATGTACATCTATTAAATGGATTCAAATCGACTTGGTATCAATTATCTCAAAGATGTCTTGTAGTTTATCTGTTGAATAATTCCACACAATATACTCGAAGCCTATTTTAGGGTTTTAACCATATTTACCTGGGGCCTTTCTGAAATTATTTCCTTCCTTTAAAATAAAAAATAAAAATGAAGATTGATCAACGCATCCCTGAGTTAGAGCTATACATGAATAAAAAGGAGGAAGTGCTGAGTTTTGGACCTCCTTTTTATGAAGACAGTTAATGAACTTAATGTTAATAAAATTAATTAGTCACAATTTTTTAAAATCATTTTATTCTATTTTAAAAACATTTTTTACTTGTGACGCTATGAATGTTCTGATTTGACGCTTTTTTTATATTTTATACATTTTTCAATAAATTATTTCTTTTCAGCTGAGGCTTTGCTCTTCCGGAATGTGTTTTTTTCCTAAGCTTCCCATTAGTATCCCATAATAATTCGTAACCTTCTATATGAAACCAGGTTTGTAAATTAAACATTGCCAAGAGTTTTCACATAACGGATACTCGCTGCTTTTATTCAAAATGAGCCACGTAGAAGTATTAATCCAGGTAATCAAGTTTTTGTTTATTTTCCGCAAAGTTTTGATTGATTTATTAAAGTATTTTTTGTATAATCGACCACTGTAGGCATAGAACATAAGTTTTGAATTATTTGTAGATTTAGCGGTTTTATATAAACAATTTAAATAATTTTGGTAAAATATGTGAAGTAGAGACACTCAAGTTAGTTTATACAAAATGCATAATGGAAGTTACTAAATTGAATCAGGCCATATCGCGTTTCCTGTTTAATTTCTAAACAGTTGGACGCAGGTTCAACACCGGCAATTGCTTGAGTTAATTTAAGTTGCTTTAATAAAAATTTCGTTGAGTCGCGTCATCAAATGATAAATATAAGCCAGCTCAATGTTTAAAATTTCAATACATTCAAATATATTGGTTATCGATAGCGACTGCCCCAAATAATTGTGGTTTCTTATTGAGAAAATATATTTTACACATTAAATGTTCATTTCATTTTTTGGTTCTGTACCTCGAAATGAAAGACGAAACCTTTATAAGATTATTAATGGTCCATCTGTTAGAGTTATTTTTTTGAGAAATCTCTTAACGTAGAAATAAAAATTTGGCATTGTAATAAGGCATAAGTGTCTTAATAACACATAAAATTACAAATAAATCGAGGATCCTATAAATAGATTTATATGATCCTCGATCCGAAAATCCGTTTCTACTATATTGTGAGGTTATTCAAGTTGAGTGTCAACAGTACACGTTGAATGCCTGGTATCTTATATAATGAACAATTTAAATGTTTTATTGATTTCAAGTTAAACTATCTAATATAGTTATCGGCCAGATCTGATTTAACCCTTTAACGTGTAATCACTACTCTGGAATCGCTGGAAATATCAACTTTCAGTAACTTCAGAAACTTTGTGATGTACCTCTTATGGTTTCTGCTGCAAAATGATCAGATTGCAGTTCGTAAAATAATCAGTTACACATATGAGTTTTCAACGTCATTCATAATTCCAATAACTAAACTCTTGAAAAACCTTTACAGAATATACCCAAGCTAAAATATAGTTGCAAAAATACGTGGCAAAGCAAACCGCTGAAATTACCACGTTATTCTTAGAATGGTATACAGACTAATGTAAGTAATAGTCCTTGTTTTCTGTACTTTGATCTGTCCAGTTTGAAGCACAGAAATAAAAAAAAAACATTTTAAAAATGAGAGAAGAAAAGCAAACAATAATTTAGACGAGATTTCCATCAGTGACACACACAATCCCATTATAACTACAAACAATAGTCACGGCAGGAATTTATGTAAGGTTTTTTGACCGGTTCGAAGGTGCTCATAGAAAAAGGAAAATGTAAAATCGTCGCACATATCGAAAATGATGAAATTTTTGTGAAAGAACGAAAAATCATTTTCAAGTCGAAAAAAATCAATATCGATTGCTTCTCAGAATATTCACTCATTATGAAATATTTGTCGAGTTGTGGTGTATTTTTTTTTGGAAAGTATCAATGGATTTTGAATTTTTTCTATTTATAATATTGTATATTTTAGGTTCTCAGTTATTTGTTGCACTGTAGGAAATTTTTTTTCGGAATATATCAACCTAATTTGTGTATACAATTAGTATATTTAGAAAATGACACATTGTTTATTAGCATGCTGGAGCATATAAAAATTAAATTAACAATTATTGATGGAGTATAGTAATTCGTGGTTTGCCAATAATTTTTTTTTAAATTTGGCTGCAATTAACCTTTTAAATATTGTTGGTATTATTTCAGGGTTTTTATGTAACAACATATATCTAAGTTAATTGAAAGATTTCATTTTTCTCATTAGGAAAATTAAATATTTGAAATATAACTCATAAATTAAATTACCTATGCGTGTTTAGATCTTAAATGTATATGCTCAGAAAAAAAAAGTCATTATAAAACCACCAAAAGACCAAAAGTCACTAACGTATATAAGATAACATTTTAAGTACCTGAAGTGTTAAATTTCTTTCTTTTGAAACATTTTCTTTTTAAATGGAATTGCAAGAAAAGTTACATGATTAAACATGAAAATGTGTTTAAAAAACACGGCATGCTCTTTACCTATACTCATGTTAAAATATTGTGTGGTTTCTCAAAAATTTTACGTTATTAATTAATAAAAACCCAATGTTTATTAGTCCATATGATATTTCACATTTTTTCATGATTATATTACCATTGTTTTTCTACATAAAATAAACATTTGTAAAATTTGGTTGTAGATAGTATTAGGTAAAAGTGTGTTCCTACGTTTTTACGAATTTATTTTTAGGTTTATTTCATATCTTATGATTTATTTCATATCTTGGCGTTTTTGATAAGCTGCTTGCTGAAAATTTATTATTTATTCTTTAATACTAAAGCTACATTCTACTGAAAACATTAAAATACCTTTCAGAAGTATATAAACTCATATAAATTATCAACAAAAAAAAAAGTTGTAAAGTTATATCTTGGAGAACCTCCCACCAACAACATTGTATAAGCCAGGTGATCATATTTTATTCCACCTCGGATAATTCAGCAATTATAAAATTTCCATTTAATAAAGAATCTCATTTCCTTCGTAATGGTGGTAATTACAAAAGAAAATTTTCCACTTTTTAAAATGGCAAATAACAAGTCAAATGGTATTTGGTTTTACTTTGATGTCCGTCAGAATGCGAAGCAAATTACACTGTATCATATCATTTTCCTTTGCACGCGCCGGCGATTTTTTAATTGAGGTCATTAGAGAACAAAGTGACTAATAGGGAAAATGAAAGATCAAGTAAAGTATATAACAAAGTTCATACATTTTCCGCTATAATTGAATCTGGACGCCAAATTTTTATTTTAATGGGTCATTTTACGTTTTCAAAACAATGCGCTTTGAAAACATAAAATGGCGGGCATTTCGATACCTATTTTGAGGGCTTGTAGAATTATTTACAATTTGAAATTTCTAGAAGGATCCAAAAATTCCATATGCTAGGTCCATCATAAATTCATCAGATTATCATAAATTTTACAGTTGGCTAGATTAAAATTAATTTTCTTGAACCAATTATTAGCACAGGTGAGCATACTTTGTACGTTGTTACTTTTTAACATTTTGATAAAAACATACAAAAAAATTCTTTAAGTTAGAAAATTTATTGATTTATTATATATATATATATATATATATATATATATGTATATATGTATATATATATATATATATATATTTATTTATATATATATATATATATATATATATATATATATTTACATCTTGTGTAATGGTTCACAGACGTTTATGTAAAATCTAAATTGATTGCGAGTTTAACAGTTAAATAGTTCACAACTCATTTTCATTCATCAATTGTTATTGCAAATGGGAATATTTTGTATACTGCTACTATCTTTATTTCCGTTACTCTTTTATATAGATGTTTCTTTTTTCAAAAATTGATCGATTTTATTAATTTTAAATTTATTTACATCGTGTTATGTATTATTTCATTGACGATAATTCTAGGTTAAAAGTGAGTTTAGCAATTGCAATATTCAAATTTATTGATTTATATATATATATATATATATATATATATATATATATATATACATATATGTATATATATATATTTATATATATATATATATATATATATATATATATACATATATGTATATATATATATTTATATATATATATATATATATATATATATATATATATATATATATTTACATCTTGTTGTGTAATGGTTCACAGACGTTTATGTAAAATCTAAATTGATTGCGAGTTTAACAGTTAAATAGTTCACAACTCATTTTC
The DNA here is from genome assembly GCA_039881145.1 of Druceiella hillmani. NCBI lineage: Eukaryota > Metazoa > Arthropoda > Insecta > Lepidoptera > Hepialidae > Druceiella > Druceiella hillmani. The sequence continues at coordinate 15,721,181 of JAYKKI010000013.1, forward strand.
ATTCATCAATTGTTATTGCAAATGGGAATATTTTGTATACTGCTACTATCTTTATTTCCGTTACTCTTTTATATAGATGTTTCTTTTTTCAAAAATTGATCGATTTTATTAATTTTAAATTTATTTACATCGTGTTATGTATTATTTCATTGACGATAATTCTAGGTTAAAAGTGAGTTTAGCAATTGCAATATTCAAATTTATTGATTTAATATATATATATATATGTATATATATATATATATATATATATATATATATATATATATATATATATTTATATATATACATATATGTATATATATATATATATTTATATATATATATATATATATATATATTTACATCTTGTTGTGTAATGGTTCACAGACGTTTATGTAAAATCTAAATTGATTGCGAGTTTAACAGTTAAATAGTTCACAACTCATTTTCATTCATCAATTGTTATTGCAAATGGGAATATTTTGTATACTGCTACTATCTTTATTTCCGTTACTCTTTTATATAGATGTCTTTTTTTTCAAAAATAGATCGATTTTATTAATTTTAAATTTATTTACATCGTGTTATGTATTATTTCATTGACGATAATTCTAGGTTAAAATTGACGTTAGCAATTGCAATATTCAAAACTTATTATGCTAGATCGATTATTAATACAAACGAGAATATTATGGTGTGCCTATTATTTTAAACCATATCTTGTTTTTACTATTTCGATAAAAACTCGTGCTTGAATTTATACGCTTCTCTCTTTACTTAATTATTGAATTGATTGCTTTCCCTGTATTTAATTATTGAAAAAAAATGTTACAGTTTTAAATATTTTTATATCGTTTTTTGTATTTGTTCATTAATGTTTATTTGAAATCTAAGTTTATTAAAACTGTCAAAGTTACAGTAGCTTTCTTATATAAAACTAGTTTTCATATTGATATTAATAAAAATAATATTTTTATTAATTAATTAATTTTTTTTCCGGTTTCGTGATATTTTCATAGAACCAGGTGCTTGAATTTTTATTCTTTTTCCATATTTTATTGTTAGAAACAAACGAATTTATCAACTCAAAAATTACTTACTTTAAGTTTTAAATTTTTTATCGACTATTAATTTAAATCTAGAATAAACTTTTTAAACAGTGGCTTATTTATTATGTTTTAGCAATAATGAAGATATTTATGTATCCATACTTTACCTACTTTTGTTCTTTTTCCCGATTTCATTATTTCCATAAAATTATACATCCTTTTTTTCCCCCGATTTCGTTATTTCTGTGAATGAATTTTTATGTATTTTGCGTTTTTTATTTGGAAGATTTTAATTCTAATTGCTAATTTGTGTTTGAAAAAGCTTGTAATGAACGAAAAAATTACATGCAAACAAGTAAAATTTTCCCGGTTTTACAATAAATTCATAGAAACCGAGCAGGGAAACGATGGCGCGAAGAGGTCTTTGTAACAAAAAGCACCAATTAAAACCTCTTTACTCAGACCTATTTCGTAAAATGCATGGTTTAAATAACATATCTTTATGACGCCACTCAAGAAAAGCTAGTTAACCTGGCTATTTTTATGGCTTCAAGGCATAAACAGCGAATGTGAGTAGGTGAGTATTTCATAAGCCATTAATTTTCAATAAAGTGAGATATATCTAATAGTCAGAAACACAGGCGAAAATTGAAATTGCATGGAGATAGATATTGAATGTTTCCTTATTTTTTTAAACAGTAGTATATGTAATTCATATTGATCATAGTGTGATATAATGAAAGTGCCTTTTAACAAGCTTTGCTGTTTTGTAATAAAAAGGTTTTCATAAATCTTATGTATGTATTTGATTGCTTAGGCTTTATTCACCCATTTTATTTTTATTCGAAAAAAGCCACATACGTGTGTATCTATACTAAGATTTAAAATGTATACTTTGGAAAAAATGGAAATCAAATATAATTATGAGTTAGTTGAAATACAAAATTTAGCAACGGTGGGTAAGTAATAATCACAATATATCTTATTGTGCCATTATACCATATTGGTTCCATAATAAACTGAAATACGCCATGAAATTATATTTACTGAATTTTCTCGATCATTTCCAGTTCCTATATTTTATTATTCTTTGATATGATTATTCGAAAGTAGTTAAATCAAAAGAAATATCAGTTTTTTTCCCTAATTTGTAAGCAGAATTTATAAACACAAGTAAAACCTCCTAATGTAAATTTTTAAATTCAGTTCCTAATAATCGAGTATAAAATTATTGTCGTCAATTCGATAATGCAAAAAATTATGGGATTCTTCATAGTGATAACAATTTGATTGGAGTTTTTTACAAATATCACATGAGGGTGAATAATTATAACTCGCAGTTAATTAAATAATATTAATGTGATATGTATTGGCGAACGCTTTCAAAGATAAGTATAGCGTTATAATAAATGAAACAGTATTATAAACGAATTAGTCTTAAATCTTGCGAAAAAAAAATTACGTTTGGTCAGACCGTTTAATGTAAGTGTGCAATAGATCATGAACTACATGATATAATTTGTAATTTATCAATCATGGTAGGTTGAATTTTCATATTCATACATTCCACACAATATTTTTTACGACTTAACGATATGTCCACCCGAAAGAGAGCCACCGCTAGCATTGAACTAATTAAACACTTCGACGTGCTTGGCTATGACAATACTTCGATTAATATTTTGTGGCCAATCTATCCACCTTGGGAGGATTAACAGTTAATAATACTTGTCGCTTACATGCAACTGCCGGCAATGCTTTTTTATTAAAAATAATTACTTACGTAATCCGAGTGAAAAATTTGCACATTCAAAATTGATTTGCTGAAAGTTGCTTATGTACCTTATTAGTCCATTAACTGAGTTCCAATTTATTACCACTTCATTAATGTTCCCCTCCAATAATTTTTTTTATTTAACTGGTAAATTGTTCTCGATCACAATTTGATTTGCTGACATCATGTCAGAAAATAATAGAAAATCTTGTCAGTTCCGATGATGAACGGTGGATATCTTTCACATCAGTAGTATAAATCTGTGTATTAACAGGTATTTACTGTAAAATAAATTTTCACCGCTATTTATAGAAAATAAATTTAGATATATGTTGAATTATTTAATATAATAAAGAATTATTACAATTAACGCTAAACTTTATTCTGGTATAAATATGGAAACTACCGTATACTGAGTTGGTTCCCAAGAAAATTACTTAAGAATTGTCCGCTTTGTTGCATAATTTTTAATATAAGAAACTACTTTATTAATTGCTTGAACTTTCATTTCATTTTATTTTATTTTAGCAAAATTTTGACTGATATCTTATTGATATTGTATTGATAGTAAATAAATAAATTAGTATGTAAAATTACAACAAACGATAAATAGGAATAAAATTTTGTTTGATAGTTACCCGAAAATTTAGTATAAAAAAAATAAATTGTACATACAGTATAAATAAAATAAATTGTGAACAAACAAATAAATACAGTATAAATAAAATAAATTGTGCACAAACAATTACATACAGTATAAATAAAATAAATTGTGCACAAACAAATACCTACAGTATAAATAAAATAAATTTTGCACAAACAATTACATACATTATAAATAAAATAAATTGTGCACAAACAGTTACATGCAGTATAAATAAAATAAATGGTGCACAAACAATTACATACAGTATAAATAAAATAAATTGTGCACAAAACCTAAACATAACATTGATCCGTGACGACAAGTCGACAATTTTTTTTTCTCTCACGTAAAAGTAAAACTACGTTAGAGATGAATGCTAGATTTCACTTGACATCGACTCCGAATATCACTGTTTGTAGCAGAACTTGGCAAATTTATTTATGAATGAAAACTGTATTTTACCGCAAAAATACATCTAAATACTTTCTTAAATCTAAATACTTTCATTACGCCTTTCAGTGAGCTTCTTATTTAAAGATATTTAAAGGCTATACAAAGTATTTTTTTATATAGTTTTAATTTAAAATTTTTGTTCCTTTTATATAAATAAAATCTTAGTTGTTTATTGAATTTATTTTATGTGTATATATATATATATATATATATATATATATATATATATATATATATATATATGCGAACAATAAATCATATTCGCTCTACTGGCTTTACCGTAGTAAGGGCTTCGTTTCTATACAAGAATTTACCTACCCGGCTCCTAATATCCTAGATATTGCATATTATGTACATGTATGTACATACTTAATTGCCTACTTATTCTGTGTGATTTATGTCTGTATATATACCTGTTTATATATACTTACCTATTTATTTTGACATTTTATTCTTTACATCAAGACAAATCAAACGAGTTGTAACTCAATATTAATCCTCGTCATTGAAAAGTTCTGTCACAACATTCTGCCGTCTTCCCCGTACACACATTTTGCTAAGAGACAGGTTTTGTGTCATTCTTAGCCGTCTCTACTCTTTAGAGATTATATTATTGAATTATCAATAGACTTATATCATTTAACGTTCATCATAATGCATATACTTTTCATTGTTAGAAAATTCTATAAGATACTTCAATTTAAATGGCCAAATTGTAATAAAATTTTATGGAATTGCATTGAAGGTATATTCTTTGAAATATATTAAAATTATCACCAAAATTAGTTAAGAATTGCAAAAGATGTGATATGGTACACAAAAACCATGCCTTCTATTTTTGAACTCGTTTAAAAATATAAAAAAAATTAATTAAAATATAATTGTTCCAAATTAATTGGAGGAATATTTTTTTGTTTTCAATTTAATTTACGTAAATTGAGAATTGCCCATTTGTTGAAAAATGTGAGTATAATAGTACTTTAATATGGCTAATTTTTTATTTTAAGTAGATTAAAAATTAAGCGAGGCTTTCAACATTTAATTTCCAAGAATTTTTTAATTGAATTTTTCATTATCCTTTGCCCATTTTTTATACTTTGCAAATTATTTCTTCACCATTTTTGTAATATTTTGTTTTATTTAATATTAATATTTTCAAAAACGCATTTATGTATTCGGACGTCCAGGTAAACGTCGAGATGAGTAAAAGTACTTCTGAAACACATTTGTCTAGTTTAATTGATTCTAATCAGTTATAAGTAATAACTTAAAATAAAGATAATGCTTAAAATAATTTTGCACCCATTACACGAATTGCAGAGCTTAAATGTAAAATTAAAATATTGCAACACAACATTTTCAATTCCATTAAGCAAAAATATTACTTTCGTGGATACTTGGATACTACCATTATTTAAAAACGAAATCCTAACAAGACATCCCTAAGCAAATAAATACATATTGTTTAAATGCACTTTGCACATATTGTTTTAATTGAACTAGTTTCTGGCCGCAACTTTCTTTGCGTGGACTATAGTAAACCCAAAAGTCAATCCTCATTATAATTTATTACTTTTCCAAATTTTTAAAATCAATTCACCTTCAGTATTACCATAATGTTTAAATTATAAAAGGAAGAAAATTATATGCTATCCCATGGAAACTTTTTCGGCGTTGGAAACTGGGGGTACAATTCTTAAATGCTAACACCATATTTGCAGGATTTTTTATAAAGACTATTACGTTTTAGAATTAACTAAATCTAAAAATGTTCGATTTTTACTATTTTTGAAAACACTGCATTAGAGTTTTAGGAAACTCTGTATTAGATTTTCTATTTCGACGTAACCCAGCTTTTAATTTAATATTTTTTATCTGCAGGAAAAATAATTTACATTTCCTTTCAATTTAAATATATACGTTTTCCATTTACTTTCTCAATACTATCCCATAAAGGTATGTAAATAAAATAGTGTAATAATCCATAATTATACAAAATATACTCGCTTTAAATTTTATGTTTAAAACCGTTTATCTTTATATTACTAAAACTAGAAATCTACGGTTTGTTTTCCTCAAAAGGAACCATAGATTTTTAGTTATGGTAACATATAGATAAATAAACCCGTATTTCCCGAACCTTGTTGAGATATATGACATAAAATGAGGATTATGTCTTTCTTGACGTATTCGTCTATAGCGAAAATTTTTACCTATGTAAATAAATCGTATATATATATATATATATATATATATATATATATAAAGTAAAGTTTAAATTATCCTACGCAGATGATTAGCTTATATAAAGTTTGTTTTAATTATCCTATTGCACAGTGCACAATGAAACTGACACAGTGAACTTTGTATATTACGATATGAGGGTATGTAATTAAAATAGTGTAATAATCCATAATTTTACAAAATACACTCGCTTTAAATTTTATGTTTAAAACCGTTTATCTTTATATTACTAAAACTAGAAATTTACGGTTAGTTTTCCCTCAAAAATAGTATAGTATATCGTAGATCTTGCTTTATTAGGTGACTATTCTTGAGAAGGCGTTTTGCATCAAGATGCTGGAGTCGCTTTTCTGCGAAAGCGAAAGGTCCTAAAAACCTTTTCTGCGAAAGGTCCTAAAGACCTTTTAATATAGTTTTTAACACTTTACTCTATTGCGTCAGCTCTTCTCTCCAATTAATTGACACTTCACTCTCTATTGCACCAGCTCTTCTCTCCTATGTGTTGGAGTATTGCATCAATTTAATAAATGTTATTTTCCTGAAATATCTTAAAAAACCATTCCATACTTAGTAATTTTTAAAAATTTTGACATTCTTTGGGCTAGAGAAATTGAAATATATTTTTATTTTCTAGTGAGGCATATATATATATATATATATATATATATATATATATATATATAAATGGAAGATTGGAATAATAATTTGCATATATACACCTACTGCTCATATAAGATTGAGACGTCGCTGCTAATAATTTAATCATTAGTAAATCTCCGCACTCAATCTTATTTCAGTTTAACCTTTGAAAAGGAGATAATGGATACATACATATTATTTTCAATGTACAAAATAATATAGAAACATAGTGACAAAAAGAGAGATGAAGTCTTTAATATACTTTATGTTATTCAAAATAAAGAAGTACCTTCAAAGCCAGATTATTATCAATATGTGTCTAATATAGTTATTTCGTGAAGAAATGGATAATTAAAGTACATATTTCATTTAATGTGAAACGCAATACTTGCGACTAATGTTGCAGAATTTAAATAAAATCGACTGGCTTAAAATTCCTTGAAAAATGCGGCCATGATCCTAAATTTCCTAAACGCAATAAACGTTGATTGCGTTTAATATTGAGTTATGTTTTCAACCCCTCTGAGAAAATATTTCACCCTTTTTAAAACTCCTATACAATATTGGAGTATCAGGATATATTTATATTTTCTCAAAGAACAGCACGTCATTTCACACATAAAAATTGCAAATATACGTTCAATTTAATCTTATTTTTACGCAATATAAAAATTCAAACTTGATTATATTTGTATCATATTTAAATTTACGACAAGTAAAATAATTTTAATTATTAATAACCGAAAACAAAGGTCAAATAAAAAAAAACAATACAAAGAATTCTTATTCTTAATTTTGTTTTTAAATTACTCAAAAAATAACTAATTTTGTTGCTAAAATATTTTGTGCATCTATGGTTGTATTATTCCTTAATACATATTTTCGCAGTGGTGATTAGATCCTTTATTCTGTAGGATAAAAAAAAATGTTTTTTTAGAGAAAACTCAAAAAATTAAATTTTTTGTGCTTGTTTGTTTTTACTCTACTAATTGTTTACTTCTTATTTTTTAAATTTTGTTTACTGGTTTTACTTTACCAATTGTTTACTTTTTTGTTTGTTTTTATTTTACTAATTGTTTACTTGTTTTACTTCACTAATTCTTTACTTGTAATTGTTTACTTTACTATTTTAAAATATATTTAACAGCTAGGACTAACTGGGTTTTCATAAAAAAACTTTAAAATTTTTTTGAAAATTAAATATTACTAATAAGATCAGTTGATGATTTTAAGTGCTGACATGAGGTTTTTTTCTTGTAGGTGTGATTGGTGAAATTATGCTTTATGAAGAAAATTAAAAATGTATTTAGGTAATATTTTCTTTAAAATAAATAAATTTTTTGTATTTCCTCAAAAAAAACATTTTTCCTCTTTATCCGACAGAATAACGGATCTAATCACCACTGTCAAAATATATGGTAAGAAATAACACAACAAAATATTTTAGCAACAAAAATAGTTATTTTTAGAGTAATTTCAAAATAAAATTAAGAATAAGAGTTCCTTGTATGTTTTTTTACTTGATCTTTGTTTTCGGTTTTTAATAATTATAATTATTCCATTTGTTGTTAATCTAAATATGATATAAATATAAGACAATTTGACTTTTTTTATTGCATAAAAATAAGATGAAATTTAACGTCTCTTTGAAATTTTTATGGCGTGTTTTTCTTTGAAAAAATGTAAATATATCCCGACACTCCAATATTGTATGGAGTTTTAAAAAGGATGAAATGTTTTTTTAAAGGGATTGAAAACATTATTCAGTATTTAACGCAATAAACGTTAAAACCGTTTATTGCGTTTGGGAAATTTAGGATCTTGGCTGCATTTTTCAATAATTAATCAAAACACGCTCTTCGCTTCAAGGTAAATCGTACTATATTATGACTATCGCGACACAGACACAGAAATAAACAGAAATAAAACAATGTCGTGACACAGAAATAAAACAATTTTGTTTGCAACATATATTGGCCTAGCGAATTCTTCAAGAAAATACACTGTGTTTGAAATTACAAACCAGTTGAAAGTATTCCTGTAACTATAATACGGAATTTTGTTAATTGATTTTTGGTGTACGGTTGAGAAATACCATCTGGTATATGGATATTCATTTAATGTCGAACGGCCAAATCCACATTGCATATATGTATACACTCACACATATATGTACATATATACATATGTGTATATATGTAAGTATATATATATATATATATATATATACACACACACACACATATGCTTATATGTATGTATATCAAGGTTTCTTATTTTCATATATTTTGTCTCACCAAATTTGAATTTTTCCAAGGGCTCGTTTTATAATTAGTTTATGGTGTGGAGTTTAAATGTTAAAGGACAAGGAAGATAGTGCAAAGCGCTTTTCATAGCTTTTTCTTACTCGTAATGCTCTCAAGTTAAATACTGAGTAATGAAATCAAAACCTTTAAGCTAATATTTCACCCTTTTTAAAACTTTGATACGATATTGTTTTATATCGTCATGTTTTATTGGGATACCGGCAACTATAGAACAATACAAATTCCACTATAATTCGCTTCACAGATCGCAGTCATCAAAATAATACACCAGAAACATCAAGCGAGGAGAAAAGGAAGTTATAATATTAAATAGAAAATCTGAGCCACGCTTAACCCAACTTTATATCATTTTATACCCCATAAGATTCGGGGGTAAGGTCAACTTTCACCATACCCTTTTCGGAGGTGTAACCTTGCCTGTAGCTCGCTCGTGGTTAATAGACCTATACATATATCCGTGGAAGAAAACTTCACCGAAGTTATGCATTACTCTAACAAATTACATGGAAACTTTCCATGTCTCTTAACTGCAGACCATATACGGGTCCCGAATAAGTGGTTTGTACCGATATTCTGCGTGTTTAAGGATTTGTGTATTGAATGTTAAGCTTAATTTGTTTAACTTATGTTAAGTGTGTGAAAGGAGCTGCCATAGTGCTTCATTGGTAAATAAGTTTGTAAGTTTGGTAAAGCGATGCATAAAGCGGTTGCAAAGTTTGAGCGTTATGTTCGAATGTTTACTGGATGTAGTTAAGTGATTACATTCACGCTGGTGGTTGAATTTCTAATTTGTCTTCTGGCGAAATTTTGAATAAACGTTAATAAAAATAGAATTTAAGAAAATATACGTATTGAATATATTTGGCGTTAATTTTGTAGAAATTCATTATTCACAATGAAACTACGTGATGTAGTATTATTTCTACTTTCTTTAATTTCTTTCCTAGGTTTCGTTGTATTACAACATCTTCAGGTGGGATATTAGCAAAGATTAACTCTTAGGAACATCCAACAGCATTTATATGTTTCAAACACAATAGCGAAAACCGGGTTTGTGCGGGTTTTTCAGTGAGTTTATTGCAGGGGCGCGGTGTAGGTTTTATTATATTTCCGAAAGTTATACGATATACCAGTATTTTAGTGAGGGTAATAAATTAAATTGCTGTTATTATGTGAGGTTATGCAATGCAAATATTCCGGTGTATGCAATAAATTAAATGGAAGTTATTATCGATAATATATTAATACAAAAGCAAGGGTATTTGACGAGCAAAGGAACATATCTCCGGTTTTGTTTACTCATATATTTATTTCTTTTAATTTTTTTTTAAATTTTATGTGTACTTATATTTATATTTATATGTGTATTTGGGCTGAAACAATTTAAAGAGTACTGTAGTATTAATGTTCAGAGCATTACGAGTAAGAAAAAGCTATGAAAAGCCCTTTGCACTATCTTGCTTGTCCTTCAACATTTAAACTCCACGCCATAAATTAATTATAAAACGAGCCCTTGGAAAAATTCAAACTTTTCATTGGTGAGAAAAAAATATATGAAAATAAGAAAACTTGATATACATACATATAAGCATATGTGTGTATATATATATATATATATATATATATATACTTACATATATATATACATATGTTTATATGTACATATATATGTGTGAGTGTATACATATATGCAATCTGGATTTGGCCGTTCGACATTAAATGAATATCCATATACCGGATGGTATTTCTCAACGGTACACCAAAAATCAATTAACAAAATTCCCTATTATAGTAACAGAAATACTTTTAACTGGTTTGTAATTTCAAACACAGTGTATTTTCTTGAAGAATTCGCTTCAAACACAGTGTATTTTCTTGAAGAATTCGCTAGGCCAATATATGTTGCCACATCGATACCGTCAAACAAATTTGTTTTATTTCTTAATTGCAGGCACATAATTAAAAAATTCATGTGTCTGTGTCACGATAGTCATAATATAGTACGACTCTCCCTAGTAGAAATAATACTACATCGCATAGTTTCATTTAATTGTGAAAACATATGTAATAAAATTTTCCGTTTTGATACTTGACAATATTTTATGTAGGCTAACAAGTAGTGACCGTTTTTAAAGACCTAGAGAACATAATACGGTTGAGTATATATAAGAGGCATTTCATTCTTCGACAACATTTATGGTTTTACTATTGACGAGTGAACAAAAAGGAAATAAGAAAAAAGTGAAAAATCATGTCCGTAATTGTTTAGTTTATGAATTTGATTTTGATCATTTTGCAAATAACCCATATGCGGTGTAGGTTAGACAGCTTGATGCTGTCTTTAAAGCTATTGTAATACGAAGGTTCCAGCGATTTGGTAGTAAGGAATACACGTTAAGAGATCAATCCGAAGGTAGCTATGCAGTTGAATTTAATTTGGACAAAATAAAACGGCTAATTAAAGGGATCCCACATTTTAAATTGAAATTTTGTTTACTTGACTTGAATGCTCCAAGCTACAGAAATTGTTGTCTCTAAATATAGTGTTGAGTAAAACCGACTTTTGTACAGGCATATTTACGCAATCTTTATATTTTCTGCGAACGACCAACCAGTTAAACCACCTTATGATTGGGAAGAAGAAGTGGGTTGGTTATGTGAATAGTACCATGAAGCACCAATGGTTGATTAAAAAAAAAGTTGGCAAAGCGATCACACAATTTAACAATTAAGTTTCAATACTCGGCATATTTCCCATACTCAATTCAAAACATCCACACGTAAGATATATCGAAAAGTATGATCAGTTGGTTTCACTAAATTTTAGTTGAAATATTTAGAGCAATTTATTTAATTTTTACCTCCTGTATTTAATTCCGAATTATAGTAAACAATTCTGTTAATTCAATATAAATAAATTCTGCGCAAGAGAATTAATAGGTGAAGAATTTCAGTATTTGGGCTCAGAACCGCATGTGTAGAATTGGACGAATAATTATTGTCAACATTTTGTAGAACGAAAACTGTCGCAATGTGATTTTGGCAAATGGGTTTGGCCGAGACATATTTTATTTTGCTCGTCGATATTATTATAAACTGCACGATTATGCCGGCAAAAATGCAAATAAATATTTAAACTTAAGCGTTGTAAATTGTTTTAGGTTTTTTTTCATATTGTACTTATGAATTCATTGACATAAAACGAAAACAGAGTATATAGAGCAATAATAGAGAATGCAAGTAAATAATAATAGAACAACAATTTTAGAACTAACTGTAGCTGTTTTGTATGTACATCATTAGGTCAGCTCACATATATGTATATATATATATATATATATATATATATATATATATATATGTTGTTTCTTGCTTATGCCAAAATAAGTCAAATGAGTAAAACTCGATAAATTGATTCCTCATAATTAAGAAATCCTTGTCACCGTCGTCCAGCTCCGTCGTAATAACCTAATTTTAAAAAGTAATTTATATTGGCTTTTATCATATTTAATTACATTTTTCTTATACTTATATGATAAAAAATGAATTACGTCAACTTCAAATTAAATTAAAAATGTCGCATTGTATGTATCTTTCATTTCTTTTATCTTCATTTTATTCTCGGCATCGCTTCTATCACTAAATATGGTTTTCAGTTAGGTACAATTATTTTATTTTATTTGAACCGGGTTTTATCGCGGTAATTATCTATTTAATGAGTAAACCTAGATATTATAAACTAAGTACTCACTATGTCCCGACGTTTCAGACTGGTTGCACAGCCTGTGGTCACGGGAAGACTGAAGACGTATAGGAGACACCGCTGCGACGCGGGAGTGTTTTTCAAAACTACCCCCACTTGGTTGATTGTAGAAAGTTGCCGGCCTGTGTAAATATTGGTATTCATCCTCCGTAAATAGATCCTGAAATTCGTGTATAGCTGCCCTTATGCGTCTTGTAACTCTGGCCGTTGGATTATATGATACCGGCTTATACACATCACTGTCACTTAACAACACATGTACCTTATTATTGTAGTCCTCGGTGTACACGGTAGCATTGCCTTTATCGGCCTTAAGAACTAACAATTCCTCATTTTCCCGTAGGTTCTTAAGTGCTTGTCGCTCACCCGCAGTGACATTGGGTTTCTGAGGACGACAGTTACGCAACACCCTTGATACATCTTGTCTCAGGCCACAGTTACAACACTCTTGATACAACGGCCAAAGTTACAAGACGCATAAGGGAAGCTATACATGAATTTCAGGATCTATTTACGGAGGATGAATATCAATATTTACACAGGTCGGCTATAGTTCAACCACAAAAATTGTACGTATTACCTAAGATTCGTAAAGCCGAGGTTCTTTTGCGGCCTATAGTGAGTCAAATTGATTCGCCAACGTACAGGTTGGCCAGACATGTAGCTGAAATATTGCAACCACATATAGGAAACACCTCATCCTTCGTCAAGGATTCCCGGCATTTTGTCGCCATTGTTAAGGACATAAGGTTGGAACCAGAAGACATAATGGTAAGCTTTGATGTCGAGTCACTATTTACCAACGTTCCGTTAAAAGACTGTCTTGATGTGATCAGACAGATGCTGGGTGATCTCGAATTACCAGACCAATATGGGAAACTTTTGGAACATTGTTTGGACGGAAACTTCTTTTTGTACCAGGGTCAGTACTATCTTCAGATCGATGGTGTCGCTATGGGTAGTCCGGTGGCCCCAGCACTTACCAACATCTGGATGGAATATTTCGAACAGCTCATCGATAGTGCGGCCTGTGGTATAAAACTATGGAAGAGGTACGTGGACGACATTTTCTGTATCCTGGACAGAAGGATCCGAAGTGCTAACGAGGTGAATGAATATCTCAACTCGATTCATCCTCGGATTAAGTTCACCTATGAGCTGGAGGAGAACAGGACGTTGGCATTTTTGGACGCAAAGGTAATGGCGAGACCTGATGGAACGTTGGCTCACACTGTATACCGGAAACCGACTCACACAGACAGATACTTAAACGCTGCATCACATCACCATCCTGCTCACCTTCAGTCAGTAGTCTCCACGCTGACGCGCAGAGCTCATGACCTCTGTGACCCTGAACATCTACAGAATGAGCTACAACATGTCCAGGAGGTACTAAATATGAATGGCTATAGAACACGGAGATTGCATGCTAAGCACACTGGAATTAAACACGCCGAGGCGATCAGACAACCGGCTTTTCTACCTTATGTAAAAGGGGTGACGGGTAAGATTGGAAACCTACTCAGACGGTTTTCATTAAAACCGATATACACCCCTCTTACAACAATGGCGAAGCAGCTGCGGACACCAAAGGACGTAATTCCATTGCAGAAGCTAGGTGTCTATAAAATCGACTGTAGCTGCGGTCTTTCCTACATAGGTCAGACAAAAAGGACAATTGTCGAACGCATGAAGGAACACATAGCAGCTGTGAAGAACCGTCAGATAAATAAGTTTGCTATAGCAGAACACTTAGTTGATTCGGGGCCCAATCACTGGATCGAACTTCATGACCACAAGGTTATTTCTTCTGAGCCTCATTATTTCAAGAGGATTATACAGGAAGCGATTGAAATTAAAAAACATCCAAATTTCAACCGTGAAGATGGATTCAAACTCTCGGCGGCTTGGAATCCAGTGATTGCAACTAGGTGTTCGCGACGTACATAAATCCAAGTGTCATGACACCATCAGTGTAGTGTGTAGGTCTAGTGTGAACGCGCCTTAGATTTCTACAATCAACCAAGTGGGGGTAGTTTTGAAAAACACTCCCGCGTCGCAGCGGTGATTCCTATACATCTTCAGTCTTCCCGTGACCACAGGCTGTGCAACCAGTCTGAAACGTCGGGACATAGTGAGTACTTAGTTTATAATATCTAGGTTTACTCATTAAATAGATAATTGCCGCGAAAAAACCCGATTCAAATCAAATAAAATATGTGTTCGAATCGCGATAGTTTAAAAAAAGTCTATAGGTACAATTACTTAACAACTTTGTTCCGCTCTTTGGAATACGGAAAATTTTTAGAATAATTTTCCTTATTAGAAGATTTAATTTGATACAGGCACCCTTCAGTAATCTTTATTAAATAACGATCTGTAGAAATATGGGAAAGTGAATACAAAGATGTCAATATGATGATAAAGACATATATAATCATATGCTAATAGAATAAATACACTAATAATAAGAGAGAAACCGAGAAAGAAACTATAATAGTTTATATACATATGTATAAATATATATCTATATGTGTGTGGATGTGTGTATTATTCTAAATTTGTTGCTGTATTATTACATTAGTTTCATCGTTTCTTGTCAATCAATTAAAAACTACGATATGAAAAAATACATAAAACATGTTACATAACCCACAAACAGTTACGTTTAATTTTACACAATTAAATGAAACTAAGTGATGTAATATTATTTCTACTTTCTTTAAGTTCTTTACCACGAACGTTGTATACGAACGTTGTATTACAACACGGTTTCGTTGTATTGCAACATCTTCAGGTGGGCTATTAGCAAATATCTTTGCCAATTGCCTGCCTCAAGATGTTGTAATACAACGAAAGCTAGGTCGTGGTAAAGAATTTGAAGAAAGTAGAAATAATACTAAATCACGTAGTTTCAATGAATTTCTACAAAATCGACCTTTATGAGAATAATCATAATAATTGTGATAATAACAATACATATGGATACTTATTACTCTGATCCATGAATTAATTATTAAGACTGTTTAAATGAGATAATATCAAGGTGAAAAGTAAAACCCGACATGTCATTACCGAATCTATTTGCCAAACGTCAATCATATTCGGTGGATTTCGTTTTACAAAATATAAATAATTACTCGTCATTCATTTCTATACATACAGTTCTGAGCCTATTGATTACCGAAATACTTCACCAGTTAATTTTGCGGCGCATGGTTTATTTACATTGAATTCACAGAATGATATATTATAACCCGGAACTCAATACAAAAATTGAAAATATAGTGTTACAAATATTTAACTGGAGTTTATTAGAAATAACTGATCATACTTTTCTATAAAATACGTGCTGATGTTTTGAATTGAGTCAAAATGAAACATACTTTGTATATTGGTGTTTCATAATATGATTCGTATAACGTATCCACTTTTTAATCCCAGTAACTGGGCGGTTTAACCAGTTGATCGTTTTCAGAAAAGATAGAGATTGCATAAATATGTCCGCATTGTAGTCGATTGACTCAACATTATATTTACAGACTGATAATTTCTCTATCTCAAAACATTCAAGTGAATCTTGGGTCACATGAATCATCGCTTTTAATATCCACATCAAATTCCATTGGATGACCACCCTTGGATCGATCTCGTAACTTGTACATATTTTAGCTTTGAAATAAATTAAACGACTGTGGTTTAATTTAGTCCGTATTTTTTTGGAGTATTGTCATCAAATGCGACAAAAACGTAATAAATTGGAAATAAAAGCGAGTCTCTTATTTCTTCGCATAACTGACAACTGTTCACAAGTATAATTAAATGGTATAATTATTCAAATATCGTTACATTTATTTTAAATTTTAACGGTTTCTTATTAAAATATGAAAATATTAAAACTTTACGCCATTGTAAATAATTATAACGCTCATAAACTTTCAAATAATTGAATATTTATAATAAATATTGAAATATTTTGTTTTTTTTTGTGAGCTTCATGTTAATATAAAATTATATTAGACTATCAATGCAGTCTACAAGTTGTCTCTGTTCTATTTTTTTTTCGTTCAGTAGTAATATCGTGGTCGAGTTACATGAATTAAAAAGAAATAAGTTATATAAATATAATAAATTAAATAATATATCAAGAAATAAATATAAGTTACCCTCATCGTATCATATTTATTAATAGAATAAAATAATGTACAATATATTTAGAATATATATCATAAACAAGCTTAAATCAAAGTTCATGATCAAAGTTACTGATTTTTTTTTGTAGAAAGTACTATTTGTTGCTCTCTTGGAGATGATTTGAGACAAAAATTATTATTCTTTTTAGATCTGTTTATTAACTCAGGTAACAGGCTATTCGCATTCTAAATATCGTATGAATCCGTTTAGGAATTATGGAGTAATGGGCTAAAATCATCTATCCGTAAATCCAAGAATTAAAATTTTTGCGTTTATAATATAGTTAAAATTATGTATGTTTCAGTAAAACTGATCTGAAACTGTATGTAATTATAGATAAATACATTTTCCTTTTGTGGGTCAGATCTTTTACTATGGTACACTATATCATAAATTAAATCATTAACTAGGAAAGAATTTTCATTTTTAGGAAACGTTTTTATAAAATGAACCTTGTGAATTTTCTATTCTCAGAAATTAGTTACCTGCGGCGCCAAAATTACATCCGAAGAACAAAAGAAAGGAACCTCTCCTTTTTTGTATGTATCAATATCCACAAGAAGAACTCGACAATAAATTGCGACAAAAAGAAAAGTAAAGGACATTGATTTCTTATCACAGATTTTTCTCTTAAAAAATATTTCACAGTTATTTAGTCTCGATTTATACGTAAATTTAATGTTAAAAACAAGACTTTAGGAGACATTGATCAAAGATAATGTTTGCAACAGCATTGAAAATTATTTGCGCAATACAAAATTTAGAATATTTTCCGGTTATTGTAGAATAAACTTCTTGTATATATCTTTAAAAGGTACTATACATATGAACAAATGATAAAAATTATGATTCTAGTAGCCACTAAGTGATAAGTAAACAACAAAAATAAAAAATATCATATTTCGACATTTTACTATCGTTTTATTACAGATAGAATTATATAAAAAGACACAGTTACAATGTTAGAGTATACATTTTTAGAATCACTGGTGCAATTACCTTAATAATTGTATTATTACCGCAATTACCTTAATAATTGTATTATTATCATATTTTTCAGAATATTATGCTTATTTTGCAATAATATTATCTGCTAGTCTGCAAGAATATTATCTGATACACCCATAAAAACTATTGAGGCTCATAGCTGTAAAATAATGCATATTATGTCAAAGTCATTTATAAAGAAACGTATATCATTGAAATGGTTTTTAGATTATTTCTTAATATCTGGTTTTCTTAAAATCACTTTTAATATGTACGAAGCTTTCAAAAGGTTTCAAAAAACTTGTGATATTAAAAATATTCAAATCATAGCTGCTAAACTTTGGTTTAATTTTTTATAAACTCCGCACAGATTTTGCTATTTGTCTATGTGATATCTTCCTCATCCCCTGAAATGCCACCTTAACAAAATAAATTGATCATTTTAAGATAAAAGGAATATTTTTATTTAAACGCGACTCGCAAAAATTTAAGTAATTGAACGTAAATTAAAAGTAATTAGTACCAACCAATAAATAATGTTATTTTCAGCATCATTGTTCCATAGCCAATTTCATATAAATGATCTGCACATATTCGATGCTTACCAATACCTTCGTCTTTTCCAGAAATGCCTGTTGCAAGTTGAGTTGTAACTGAAAATTCTTGAAACATAATATCCACTTTCCTTAATTGCATATCTAGTTACCTTATGATCTTAGTAACACGTTGGCGTTTATGGAAGAAATAGGAAATTTCTTAAACACATATTACGTATTATGTAAGTATATATACACAAATAGTTAACAACCCAGAATTGAAATGGAAGGTGATGTATAGATATGCATACATACATACACTATTTCCGAAATTATAAACTGTAGTCATATACCCGTGGAGCGCAATTCGTAATCAATGCATATAATAACACAATAAGTAAGTTTGTATATTAAAGAAACTTTCCGACCAACATATTTTTGGGGGTGTATAAACTATACCGAAAACATTGAATTTTTTGAGAATTTCGGCTTCAAGTTTGCACGCAAATCTTTATATATTTTTTAATTTGATATTCTAGAATTTAAGGCATCATGAGTAATGAGGCACTTATAATATCTGATCAATAAGATGACGAATAATAGAAAAAAATTGAGTCTGCCGACAAAATTTAATTAGTTTTTCATATTTATATAACCTTGTCAATGTTTTTCTTGTAAGAAAGTTTTTGCAGGATGGAAAAATAATTCTGTAATGTTTGTGTTTTTAATACCATTTATTATAATTAACAGGAAGTTTATCACGGACAAAACCTAGTCTAAAACAAAGTTAGAATGATATTTTCCTCACGGTCATTTGTAAAGAAAAGATCCAATTCGCACTAAAATAAAAATAAAAGTGGTTGATTTTAATCACGCGTAGATGTAAAAATGGGGTGTTATTTAATTGGGAAACAATTTGAAATATTCTTTTCTTTTTTCCTTTATTTTTTGAATTAAATAAAAAAATTAACCATAAAAAGATACCACATACTTGTAATACTGAGACAAACTGTAGTCTTTGCTCAAATCTAACCCATTTTCAATGGTCATCATGTTTACAACGTAAAAACAAATTCTACATATAGAATTAACGTCTTAAATTTTAAGTTTCTGAATAAATATAATCATTGAAATGTTGCTAGGTTTTTTAAATAATTTAAGTTAGAAATTAAGAAATGAGATAACCTGAAGGAAACATGACAATTCGTTACATAATGGTATTTCTTGCTTTTAAGTAAGAAAATAGTTTATTACTAATTTAGAATATTAGTGAAATTATAATAGCTTTCAGCTTGTATTTGATGCTACTATGGAGTAAAGAATTTTTAAATTTTTTTTAAATATTTAAAATAGAAATTTAATTAACTTTATGCAGAATTTTCATTGAATTGTTGGAAGATAGAAAAAGTGATTTATGTCATTTTCATTGAAAGCAAATATTAACTTTTAAAAAAACTTTGAGTTAAATTCATTTCATTGCACGAAACACAAGTCCGTAGGGATGGATATTTAAAATTAATTTTAATTCTTCGTCCCTAATATAGGAAGTATTATTTTGTTGCATAAACTTAAGTTTTTAAGAAACTAAAATATTTGAACTCATTTTTAAATAGATTTTATCGCCATAATAACTGAACATTGGTTGATGGGAACTATTTCATAATTCAGATAAAATGTTATCATTAATGGTAAATGTGGGAATAAATGATCTCAGTTGTATGTACTTTTGAAATTTATTTTTTCATAAATAATATGGAAAGCCTTGTAAACATTACATTTTTTCCCTTTTTTTACACAAACAAATACCACTATTCGCCTCCTAAAATAAGGGTTGAAGAGTTTTGTAATCCACAAAAAGTTCTGTGTTTACGCGGTTACGAAATCTTATGCACATCATCTTATGCAACATGTTTTAAAACATATTTTAGTTAAAAATAGTTCAATTAGAAATCTTGTGAATTTAATGGATATTTCGATGTTGATAATACTTTCCATAGTTCTCTTGGGATAACAGGTTTCCGCCACTTTCATCGTATCATCTTTCCATCTCATTAGATGTAAAGATCAATAGGTCGGGGACAACCTGGATCGAGACAGCTCAAAATATAACCGAGTGGTGCATATTGAAGTAGGTCTACATAAAAATTGTTGAGGATATTAGGATAAATATAAATTGTTATGACATTATTTTTCTGAGCAATTCTGTTACACGTATGTAAATATTAATTTCATAAGAGAATTTGAGGATTTTTTTCTCATAAGTTTTCTAAATTATTACATTCAAAACATTTCAGAAATCAGTATATAAAGTAGTAACTGATTTTGCCTTTAAAGAGAAATCCTTTACAGACGTACCATGACGAATTAACGTATATCAATAACGATTTAATTTGTGAAGAGAAACTCTCTGTCGTATAAGATAATACATACAAATACACACGTTTATATGTATTCATATATATGTTTGTGCATATATTTAACAATTTTAATAATTTTTTTAAAAAGTGTTATTTTTGAGTTAAACATTAATAAATATTAATTCCCGTTTTCAGTTTCATTTTATCGTCTGTTCTTATATTATTTAAAGAAAAAAGGTGTAAGACAATATTAAATCCCATTTAAATCATATTAAATTTCATGTTATTCATATTAAATGCCATGTAAAGGAATACAATAGTGGTTTATTCTTCTATGCTAGTATTAGGTTGTATTTAAATAATTTTAATATCTACGGGAGGTATAATATTTTATATGCTTATATGAAAATATAAACATTTTCAAACAACGTCCTCGAAGGTCTCTTGCAAAAAAAAGAAAATAAGCGCGCAAGCCTAATTACAACGTTAAATTCCGTCTCGGAAAATTCGGCAATTATGAATTTTCCAATTTAATAAAGGATTTCGTTTCAGTCATAATTACGATAATGAAAAAAAAAGGAAATTTTTTACTTTTTTCGAGTCACAATATAATACTGATTTTCCCTTTCATGTCCGTCTGGCTGTAAAGTAAATTACAATCTTCGGATCGTTTTCTTTTTTAGTACTAGCGAGCTTTTAATTGAGATAATTACAAAGTTAAGTAGCCAAAAAATAAATTAAGGCTAAATTGAGATAGGTATACATAATGACACAAAAGTATAAAGGTTGATTTACAATCGCTGGAAATGTATAAAGTTTGTGTTTATTTTATACATATTATATATTCGTATATAAATATTATATATTCGTATTAAACATTGTATGAAAAATGCGATATATTTTTTTTACTTGAAAAATAATTTTCTTTTCTGAAAATAAATTTATACTCAGTACAATAAATTACCAATTACTTTTGCCAATAATTTCTTTTTGTTTGAAAACAAAATGTTTTGAAAATAAAATATGGTATAGATTTAGATAAAAAGTTTTAAAGGCTCCTGGAGAGAGTACTCCCGGTGACGAAAAAAGTTTGATTTTGACTGTTTTAACGATCTCACTTCCAAACAATATTATTGAACAATGCTTGCTTTACATTTGTATAAATTCTTATAATACATAAAATACATAAAAACAATCATTACTAGTCATTTGGAAAACTGAGAAATAACTTATATAAACAAGTAAATGTTTCAGAAGAGTAATTTTGAAATTATTCATAACAAAATTTCTCGTAATCTCTGCAAAATTTATAAAAATATATTTAGGTACATACAATATTACGCTGGAGTTTACATAAATATGTTACGATCTCGACGGTAAGTTTGCTTCAAAACAGCGACATCGGTATCTTTCAAGGTCACTTTGCATCGTGCGCCATCTTGAAATCCTGTTATTAACATTTAACATGCAGTTTTCTTTGACTGGAGTCAACAGGAATTGAACAGGAAAAGCAAAATTTTTGTACTTTAGATTTTTTCTTTACCATATTGATCAATCTATTTCATTATATTAAAAAAAATGAAATCAAATAATATGAAAATATTTAATACGTTTTTTGTTAATTTTTTAGAAATTCATTGTTCATAATTAAATGAAATTACGTAATGTAGTATTAGAAATTACGTAACGTAGTATTAAAAATTTTAATTAGAAATTAGGTAAATTATTTCCTTGCCTTGTTAAAAAATATAACGTATATTCATTTGTTTTTTTTTATGGAAATATTAAATCGCTTTTCAACATAGTCTTACATTAAATCAATAAAAAAACCAGCAGTTATAAAATTAACAGTTTGCATTTTATTGTATCTCTATTTGTTTTTTTTCTTATAATTTGAATATTTTGTCCAGAGCAGTTAATATTTCTTTCCCTAAATTGCTTACAGGAAATTGTTTATTTTTTAAGTCGAGGTAAGGTTTTATTGAAATAATTTAAATGTCTCCGAAAAGTAAAAAATTTTTTACGCTGCCAAAAAAATATTTTCGTTTTCAGGTAATGTAAAAAATTGCGTAAACCAAATTAGTAACGTTAAATTCCGACTATAAAAATTAACAATTACAAATCTTTTAATTTTATTACGAATTCAGTTTTGGTCTTAGTTACGAAATTAACAAGGAAATTTTATATCTTTTTCAACTAAAAATATGATTTTGAAATTCACTTCTTGTCCGTTACATTGCAAAATGAATTAAAATATTCATATAATTTTTGTTTTGTCAACGATGGCGATAGTTTAATTGACATCTTTCGACAGAGCAAATCAACACAAAATTAAATTGCGAATGTAGAATATTTTTAAATTACTAACATAAATTTAGAACCGCTGGAAAGGGTTTTGAATTTATATTAGTAAATAAGATAAAAAAGAAAGATTCACGTGAGATTATTTAATATTGATGCTACAGTTATTCCTTCGCTTTGAAAATTATTGAAAAAAAAAATGTTTACATATATATATATATATATATATATATATATATATATATATATATATGTTAACTATTTGTGTCTAAAACTATATTAATAGTTAGCTTTATAAATTACAGATTTTCCCAGAAATGATTTCACTTATGTAAAAAAAGTGTTTTAAAAATAGGGGATGGTTAAAATTTCAATTACCACTTTGGGGGTAAAAGAGCGTGAAATAGATGTTTAAAATTATGAATATGATTTGGACTCTAACTACACAGAATTTTAAATGTGAAACCACACTAATTGGATGCAGGTTTACGTTTTTCATGGATGGTCTTTATAGATTTCAAGTAAAATAATAATCATCTTTCGTATTAGTTAATTTATTTAAACTCGCAATATTTTTATACGGTAAGTTAAAAGTTATAGAAGCTAAAAAAAAATTGACAGACAGACTGATTAAAAAACATTTTTTAGGATGTATGTATAATTGCAGGAAATGTCGAGCATTTGGGAATGACTAAATTTTTATTAAAAAAGTTCGCTTTCTTAGAAGCAATCTTACTGATTACATTTGACGAAATAATTTTTTCCCTTATTATTAGTATTTTCAGTAGTCAAGTATGTATTTAAGTCTATAAAGTATTAGGTAACTTAAATTTTCTTTGCCCAAAAAAATTCGAAGATTTGTGAAATACAGTTTTATGGTTTCACAAAATTTTGGAAGTAATTTTTTTTACCTTGAAAGCTGCGTTATTCCAAAGTGTTTATTTCATATATGATAATATTTTAACGATAACTGTGCACCGGTATTTGTTTATTTTTTTCAATAACGCTTTCCCGGATATTCATTGGAAAGAATGTTAAAATCTAAATTATAGACTGCATATTGTGCTGTTCGTTATTTTTCTGTCTTCAAAGATAATTCTTTCAATTAATATTTTCATTTAATACCCTTGCGTCAATCAATAAATATTAGCATATTTCATAAAAAACTTCATATTACATAAATCGTACTTTGTGTACAATGATTTTTTCAGCTATTTTTATTATTCATAAAATTATATTTAGAATTCAAAAACGAGATATGTAATTCAAACATTAGTCACAAATAGTTCAAAATAATTTTCATTTCAAATTTGTGAATTATCAAGCGAATATTTTCCATTATTTATATGAGTTTTTTTAATATTACCATATGCAAAAGAAAGTTCAACGTTCGTCTAATATAGAGATAAGGCAGGAAACAAGGGATAAATACATTTTATTCGGTACAAACAGATAAGTCAATAGTTGTGTACGTACGATGGTCAATCTAATGACATGACTTGTTTAGACCTTACAAATAAATCAATTCCAAATAAGTAAGTGTCATAAAACAAGTAAAATATTGAACTTTGGTAATTTTTTTAAATTAAGGAAAACTTAGTAGTATTTGACTAAATCGTGATTTACAAGTGGCAACGACAACATCCACTCAGAGCAACCATTAGGACAAACTCTTATGGTACAAAAAAAATTACTGCAAGGTAGATGATAAGAAGGCTCATGGCGCTTCATAAGCGAAAATGAATCAAAGCGCTTAAGGATTTTTGAAACTGTGATAATCATATCCTTATTTTGAAAGGAATTCTGGCTGGTGGGAAAACTTGGTTTCATAACTTTGAACCTGAGTTCAAACAGAAGTTGATACAACAGCATAAATTGGTACAAGGACCAAAAATTTTATGTCAACAATTTTTTGATATTCAGCAGAATTTTAAAGTTCGACTACGTTACAAATTCAGAATAACAAAGAATTGAAGGAGACAATTATTAAATTTTTACATATTATAAGAAGTATAGTTTATATTTGCTCTGAAGAGAACAGAGATAAACTATACTTTTTTATAATGTGCAAAAATTTATTTCAAAATCAATTAAAAAAATTGAGCGCCAAGGAAGGGAAAATATTTGCCTTGTTTTATTTAAATTAAAAACATTTCATGCTACGGATTTCGGATCCCCTTTGTAGTTATTGTATTTCTGTCAGATTCCTGACAGCTATTTTACCAATTTAATAAACCTCTTCGAAATCTCATTTGATTAAATTCAGTTATTTTGGAATTACCGAAAAGTCAATCTCTCTATCCTCTTAATGACTATTCTCTACACTTATAAAATTTAATTTTCCCGACTTTCAGAGGTCTATTCTCATAAGTCAAAGAAGCGAGTAACAGTTGTTCTAATCGTGCAAGATGCATTTTCACATAAATTGTTAGCACCAATGAGCATTTCGTTATTTATATGTAGTTTTGTTCTGTTTCCAGTTTTGTTTCGTTTATTAGAAAAATATTTCTTTTGCTACATTTTGCTTTGAAGAATAAAACAGATTTCTAATTTTAAATTAATTTCCAATTTGTTTTTCAGTATTATATCCGCGAAGACTATAAACCTTATAAAAATTTAAAATAGATTTTCGAATATCGGTGCGGATCTAGAACTATCGGTTTCTTGAAATAACTTAAAGTACTTGTGTACTTTTAATTAATGTTAATTTCCATTAATGTTAAACTCCATCATAATTACTTACATCGCATATTCATTAAACTTGAATCGTCCTACTAATATTATGTGTTTAATTTATGTCACTCTTAGTGAGATTATTCAATTTGCTCCTTCCTTTATATTAAAGAGCTTAATTATTGAAATGTTGGTACGAAAGCTTAAAAATGTGTGACGTTTTTTATTTATTATTCTTCATATACGTAACTTTCAATAAATTTATTTGATAAGCTGTACTATACGCCACGGGATTTTAATTGAAGGCAGTCTTCAATACAATGGACAATTTAATTTAATTGAAGGCATTCTTCAATAGAAATTAAATATACTTTAGAGTTTACTTCATTTACCAATTGACATATTATATTTTAATTGTTCTCATTTCATAATATTTAAGTCAAAATATTACATATTTTGATTTTTCCCATCACGTTAACTGTTAAAGTTGTTTTCTTCTTTGAACACTCGGAGGCACAGTAAACTTGCTTGTAAAGGATCAAAGTGTTAACCGAAAACCTACTAAGATATCTGAAAATAGACACTCGTAATTAATTATCCGATAGTTACCTTTCTATTGATATTTATATGAGTTACATTTTGCGTTGCACTTTTGATCCTCACTGATTTTTCAATTCCACATTAGATTATACTACAAGAATAAACATTTGTGCTGATCCTACTTTCGCGCTTACATATATTTGTTGAATGGTATTTTCTCATTGTGTTACTTATTTAAACCTTATATTACTTTTTCTTCAATTATCATTATAACGCATGTAATTTTTTCCCAAATCTTAAATGCGTATCCTATGAGTTTGATTGCGCTGTAATTTTCATGTAGTCTGACGTTACCCTTGCGAAGTAGAAGGAGACTAGGTATCTTTTTACCATTCATTACATATATCGCCACATATGGGATATGTATATATATATATATATATATATATATATATATATAGAATTTATAGAAGCTGAACTTTTAAATCGCTTAAACTTAAAGAGTTACGTAACCAATTTTTTTCATATTTCCTAGCCATTATATGCCCACTTCATTTGCAATTCCATTGCAAGCGCCACTTCACGTTTCGGCCCTTTATTTGCAATGCGGTAATTCTGGCCATATTCATCCCTTTTACTTAGTTTTTCAGTTAAAGAGACTCTCCTCCGTCTTAACTTTTCACTTCCACTTTGTCCTTTATTGTTCACGATATATCCTTTCGAGAATTCCAAAAATTCATTGGCCTTTTGAGTATAATGATCTTGAAACACATTCTGTATAGTGTATGTTCTACAGTCGACCATCTGTAAATCACCTTCAATGCATTGCTTCATGTTTTTATTCAAAAAATCTTCTGCTGTATGTGATTACTTATGCCAACCAACTTTTCGTATCTTTTCTACGGACTTTTATGAGTGTTGGCATAACAAAGAAGGCCCCAAGAAGCTCGGGGGTGAGGATTTACTATCTGAAAGAGTGGTGATGGGAATAATAACTGAAAACTATATGAAATAAATAATTAGGGCCACTGTAAATTTGAATTGAGATATAATAAATTTCACATAAAAAAGTGAATGTGGATATTGGATCAAATATTAAAGATGAATATAAAAAACATAAAATCCATTCAGTTAGAAAGAAAAGGTAATTTAAAAATTTGGAAGTTAGTTATATCTTTAAGAAACAAAACCCGTAACATTGCCAGTGAGTACCTATTATTATACTATCTACATATAATTCATCAAAATAATGAAGGCTTATCTACAGCACACCCCAAGCGAAATAAAAATAAATATGAAACTACAACTGTAAATTAGCTTTATGATGTGAGTAAATAAAGAAACGCAACTTCAAATTATCACAAAAATTTAAACAAAGTAATAGACCAAATTGAAAAAAAAAATTTTCGAATAGGACAATTTGCGTGTTTTCTGTGACAACAGTTAAACTGTAAACATAGAAAATGTGCTTGAATTTCCAATAATGTTTGCCACAATATAACTGCACAAAACCAAAGAGAAAAGAATTCACTTGATTTTGTTAAAAGCAAAATGGGAAATATAATTGAGTTATCATTATGAGCCACAAGCGACGATGGATCCACAAGCGACGCCTTTAGTTCTTAACAATGCTTTATTCTGGAATCGCAAAACACAATACGCCTTCAGTTCATGAAAAACAAATAGTTGTTTTTCATAACAATTTACACATCATTTTATTGAAATACAAAAGCTGAAAACAATTACCAAAATTATCGTCATTTATTTATAAATTCTGATAAAGCCGAACGACACATTCTGTATGAATTTTAATAAATTTAGATTGCTGATTGAGTGATATTAGCGCCTCCTAGTGTAAATAATTTTAAAGGCGTGTCAGTTTTATTTCCGCACTGTTACAGGGTTCAGAAAATACATGTATTTAAAAAACAATTTATTTCAATTATAATACGAAACACAATTTTTTAAATAAAATATAGTAATTCTAAAGAATTAGTAACAGTCTACACAACGCGGGGCAAGGACTAACAGACTTGAAGTTGCATTCTCCATCTGAGACTGGTGTTATGTTCGTGTAGATGTTTTTGAAAAAAGGGAAATGAAATATGCGTGGAGTACTTTGATGATACAGCACTTCTCTAAGCATATATCTACACTAGCGTGGGGTATAAGAGCACGTCCTCTAAATGACTTTGTTAAATGTTCACGGGAATAATAAAAAAGAATGAATATATCACTTTGAAATCTCATGAAAATTTTCTCAATATTTTTCTTAACTATATGTAATAATAACGGTAAATTTTATTTGAATCTTCAATAAAAACCTATAAAATTTGATAAAGTTACTCATGTGTCTTGTTATATTATCGCAAATAACAGCAAAGTATCTGAATATAAAATTTAATAATTTTAGTAACAAGACGATAGTTGTGCAAACCCAAAATATATATTGTCCTTTCGTTTTTAGCTTCACAATATAAGTACAATTACTAAATACACTATTCTGAAAATATTATTTAAACTAATTCAAAATACTTGCATAAAAACCGAACATATGTTTCATTACTAACTTTTCTCTTTTTACAGCTATTAATTTATTTATTTGAGTTAATTTCCTATTCGATATTATTTATATTTGCCGCCCTTAAAGTTTAAAAGTATCTAATCAGCAACTGTCATCTTCAATTGCAAAAATTGCTTTTTATTACACAAAAGAAGTAAAAAGAATAATATACATAAGTAAATTGTGTTGTCTATGACAATATTTGACAAGAGTCTTCCTATTTCTGCTATGGCAGGCGTTGAGGTTTATTTTGTTCTCTCTACTTTACAGTCCGCACGCAGATTTAAAACTAAAGATCGTTATACACAGTCAGTCTAAGTCAATAATTATAATTTTTATTTTAAGATTTACATTCTTAATAACTGGTTAAACTGACACAAATTTGTTTTACTTGCTAAAATTTTATAGCCGAATATCTGGTGAACCGCTGAAGCTAATAAGAAAGGAAGAGAAATTCTTTTGAAAAATGTTTAACGAACATTATTTTGTTTAAAGTTTTCTTAGTTTTTCTTACATGTTTATTAAATATGTATCTTTAATTTTAATATTTAAGTTTTTTTTCTAATGGTGAAAAATCAACTACTAGCCACTTTTACTATTTGAAGAATGATGCAAGACTTTACGGGTTACTATATTTAGAATGGGAATATAGCAAAAAAGTAAAAAGAAAACATTTTCAAAATCTTAGTATTGAATAGGAAATCACAATTTAAATAACTTGGAAGTGTAGCTTTTATTACTTTTATTAGTATGAGTAAACATATTTTTAACTTTCTTAAGTTTCTCAAATTTAATTGAATACTACGTAAGTACTATTAAGCAAGTTCTATTCACGCAAATGAAAACCTAAGTAGATATTGATTTCATTGCAAGGATATAAGGGAATATACATTAAAATACAACTAAAAGATAAGCAAATAACGACCAGAGAGTCAGGTGGACAGAAAATGGTGTCAATATTAATGAAATTTTTCCGTAACAACCTCCTGATTAAGGAAAAATCTTTTAAATTTATTTTAAACTTGTTTAATTTCTGTAGTAATTATACTTAGATCAGTGGTTGGAAATACTTTATTTCTTTTTCTACTTTATACCTACCAAACCAGAGGTAATTGGTGAAACTTATAATACAGTTAGTATTATAAGTTTCACCTTCATTTGCGGAGTGGGTATTTATAAGTGAAAATCTTAGCAGCACGAGCGTAGAACTCATTTTATTACAGTAAGTCACGAGTTATTCTGTGTAAAATACCGCGAGGAAAATGTTTGTTTAGTTATTGTTGTTGTATCGGTTTACTATTAATGTGACCTCGTAATTTCTAAATTTTAAAATTCTTTTAATGGTGTCAAAATTACAGCAGTGATATACAATAATATAATCGCAATAAAAGTTCTTAATATCGATTTTGGGTAAAAACCATAATAGGATCAGAATATATATTTTCGCGAGTTTTTAATTAATAAAGGTTATGTTATTCAAAGTTTCAAATATAAATATAATTTTATTGCTTATTTGCATTTTAAAAAAAAGTCACATAAACGAAAGCATCACATATTATTTGGATATTACGATGAATACAGTATCTGATTTTTTTTTATTAAAAATCAAATTGTACAATAGGAATCATTTGAAAAATAGTTGAAATATTAAAAAAAGTGATTTAGTGATAAAAGAAGGGCCTACCCGCGTTTAATTGAATCAATGTATGAAAATATCTGTCCACAATTGAATGAAACTACGTGATGTAATATTATTTTTAATTTATTTAAATATTTTACCACGATCTAGGTTTCGTTGTATGACAACATCTTCAGGTGGACAATTAGCTAAGATTGACTCTTAGAAACTTCAAACAGCATTTAAATATTATACAAAATAACTGCGGAAGCGGGGTTTGCGTGGATTTTCCAACTGTTTACGTGAATTTATTGTAATGTAAATAAATAAAAATAATGAATTTCTACAAACTTAACGCCAAATATTTTCAAAAATCTGTCATTAAAGATACTATTTTATAAGAAGAATATTTTAATATTTTTGCTACAAATTATTGGTTAAAAAACGGCTGAGTAGTCTGGTTCACTTATTATAGATTCCGTATCCAATTAGAAATTAATTTTTTTTTGTCATAAATCGTCATCGATATAGACTTCCTAACACAATGCATATTTAGTAACATAAAATTTAAAAAAGTGAAGGGTTTATGTGTGCTATAATATATATATCAAAAACTATGACCAACTTAAGGCAATGATGTTCACATATGGTAATGAAAATCATCGTTATGATTTTTTTACTACTTTTGGTCAGGCTTCTACAATCTTTGTTTTTTTCCTAATTTTAGGTTCAGTAATAAAAATTTAATGAAGATATAACACCTAAAATTACGAAGAAATGTTTTTTTTCTGAAACCCTTAGGTTTTGTAGACTTTTTTATTACCTTTTATTTTAAACGTTACGTTTCAACGTCAAGCAGTTTCTAAAAGAAAAGGCTGTGACCCAAAATATTGAATCTACTTCAAATGGACCAAAAACTGGGTACGCCAATATCTCTGCTAAAATGTTAAAATATTCGAGGGATAATTACAATATCACTGATATTTGATTATCGAATTTTGTTGTTTTTGGAGTTTTTTACTTATTTACAAAGAATTAAACAAGGTATTTATAAGATTACGTCAGAAGAACAAAAGTTTCGATACGACCATATTTTTTACTTTAACGTTTTCCTTGATCTCAAAGTACTGGCTCAGAAAATTATTTCTAGTATTTATCTTAATATTGCAACACTTGCATGGAAAATAGTAAATTAAAAAAATTATTTTTAATTAAAATTAATCTATGTTTGTGTTATTAATTTTTGATATAAGGCGTAAAGAGAATTGAGTAAACATTAAATATTCCTGTTGTATCATGTTGCATCTGCTACTGCAAAGGATATTGTAAACGGTGTGTGAAAGTTGCGGGCGTGGCCTCATTGATATAAGAAGAGAGGCAAGAAAAAATTTACTATCAGTTTAAAAGTTAATTTACTAGATTGTTGAAGGGATTACCTGACTCGAAGGAAAGAATATATTATGGCACAGGCATTACATGAGTATTTCAAAGATAAAGCATAGTTTTTGTTTTTCCGAAGGAAACTAAAAAAAACGCTTAAGGGATCCGGTGTATCTTTTAAACGAGTTTTTCTCAAAACGACATTTTTATAATCGGGGTTCAATGGTACTGTAATAATCGTTAACCTATTTTCTTGTAATTTGTACAAGCACTTGTAAATGATTAGCAATTATGTAAATTATTATTTTATACATTACCTAGAGAAAGTACGTAGAGGTTTAAAAATTATTGGGAAATAACAAACAAGAAATTTTTTTTTGTGATTATGGTTTTGAAATGCAATAGTATTTCTAGTCACCGCAAATTAAAAAAACGCGCACGCGTACTTTCGGGCACACGAGCATACGCGTGTGCACATGTGTGTGCACATAACACATAAATATGAATATTTTTTATCCTGAATTGATTATTAGGGAGCTGAAAATATTTTAATTTTAATAATTCAAACTATCAAAATATGAGTATTTTTGTTCATTCTCAAACAAACAATATATATCTTTGTGGGCTAATAAGGCCAAAGAAACGAGTTACAAAGCTAAAATTTATTGAAAACCATTAATTGATACCATATCAAAATCTTTATTCTTTCAATATAATACAGTCATGGTCTTTAGAGTAAGATAAACCTAACGATTTTTCATGAAATACGGAAGAAAGCAAAAATCTATATTCCACGTTCAACGTACCCTTTTTTATACTCTTTAAAAATTAACATGAAAATAATTTTCTCTTTAATCATTTTAAAGCTAAAAAATATACCTCCTGACTGGCTCTAAAAGATGACTGAATATACACATAAGTTATCAGGAGTTATAAATGAAGGTTAATATGATTAAAAAAAACAAACGTAATTATCGGAAATAGAAAAACAAATACAAAGAAAGAATATTTAGCTTCCTTGTGGCTAATTGTGATAAAAAATCCTAACTCTTATATTACTATAAAAAGAAGTGTCTACCTCATCAAATCTTCTATATTTTTATACAGCAGCATCTTCATCACTAAAATACCAAACACTATGTAATATTTATATTAGTTCCAATCCTACTCAGTATGGTTTAGATATAGTAGCTCCAAAAATAACAAGAACATTTCCTAAAAACCTTCCTTATTATCCTTTATTATTTTTTCCATCCGATAACTTCTTTCTTATTTTTCCGTGGGAGGCAATTAGGTAATCTCAAAAAAGTAGCTTGACGAGAAAGAGAATAAAACATTCACAGAGGGACCAAGCAACCCACTTTTCAAGTTCATCTCCACGAAACAAGATCTCACGATAAAACCTCACGTGAAAGATATCAATGCTATAATTTCACAACGCTTTTTGAAGCTGTGGTATAAATAGGATAGTAAAAAATCCATTTTAGCGACTTTGGCGACCATTACTGACCGCTTTTGACGACTAATACTGAGTGGCTAGAGGATGAAAACATAATATTTAACGTGCTTTTCGATCTTGCATTGTCATCTCCTTTATCACACTCACCCATTTATTCTACTTCGATATGCTAACGATTTGGTTAAGTCCCAAAGCTCTGAGAAAGTTTCGGTGGCTGCTGAAATATCTTCTTAAGTTTACAGCGAGAAGAGCGTAGCTTAAACGTAAATTTACCAAGAAATCAGTTAAACTCTCAGAAATTTCAGAAGTGCAACGAACAAGTGGTGGGCTCTAGTGTATTATATATTCTCCAAATTTATGAGTCACGCTTACAGACATGAAAGTGTAGTGAACATACTGGGCGTTAGTTATTCTCATCATTTATTAGTTTACCAAAATGAAATAAAGACGGTTTGCCATCAAATTATATTAATCTGCATGACGAGATGAATTATATTGACTCCTCCAACTTTTTTATGATTCTTTTAAGGCTCAAATATTTAACTTGTTTGGATTGCTATAAAGTTTGATAAAAGAAAGGTAATCTTAACGAAATAAATGTATGTATCTGATATTGTTTGTATTATTTCAAAGACGACTATTATTAATTTGCTAATTATAAAATAATTGCATGTCTGAAAATTTAGATGCATGAATTAGCATTTAGTGCTGCTTTGTGCTTAGTAAAAAAATATAGGCCGTCATGGGGACCGCCGATAGGAGTGAAGACTTGAAATCCACGGTGGTTTTATAAAACTTTTAATTTTAAATCCGCTACAAAGTATTTTCGAACAACTAGAAATCTATTTTACCACGCTAGTAATATAACTCCTAAGCCACTATGAAATACTCATTGCATGATGTATTGCAAAGGTCAAATATTTAAAATAAAATCAAAATAAATAGTATCACATTTTTAAACGCAAATATTGATACGAATATTGGAAGAATTTCAAAATAAATTATTTATTTTTATTATTCATTCTTCTTTACAAAAAATATTGACATATTTACTACTCAGTGTTGTAGCTGCATAGTGATCCTTCAATTGTTCTAATTTTTCTATTTAAAATGTAGCGATATATGAATAGACCAAGAAATTCCTAGGAGAATTTTTTTTAATTAAAAAAAGAAATTTTACTAAGCAAAACTGCAATATTATTGAGGTGTTTTCTGCCACGGTTTATCATATTTAAATATTTTCTGCGTTTTGAGTTAAATCAAAGCGTATTACAAAGGCAAATATTGAAGTCATGTGGTCCATCTGTGGTTCATTGTTGAGACTGCCGGTTTTTCACAATTTTTATAAAATGTACATATTTTTAGAAACTTGTGTTGGTAGATACTTCAAATAAAGATATAAATTAATATTTCAATAATTATTTTAATAGTACTCTCCCGTCAC
This sequence comes from Druceiella hillmani, assembly GCA_039881145.1. Taxonomy (NCBI): domain Eukaryota; kingdom Metazoa; phylum Arthropoda; class Insecta; order Lepidoptera; family Hepialidae; genus Druceiella; species Druceiella hillmani. Next base: position 15,756,110 of record JAYKKI010000013.1, read on the forward strand.
GTATATACATGCATAACGCGTAATTGGTTTTGTTAATTAAATTTTGTTCTCTTTTTTGGCATTCTTACTGGTTTTATATTTATTTATCTAAAAGCAAACTTATGCAGGTAGATACTTCAAATAAAGGTGTCAATTAATATATTAAATAATTCTTTTAATCGTACTCCCGACACGTATATACTTGTATAACGAGTAATTGGTTTTGCGAGTTAAATTTTATTCTCCTTTTTGGCATGCTTACTGGTTTTATTTTTATCTAAAAGCAAACTTATGCAGGTAGACACTCCAAATAAAGGTATCAAATAATATTTCAAATAATTCTTGTAATCGTACTCCCGACAAGTATATACATGTATAACGCGTAATTGGTTTTGTGAATTAAATTTTATTCTCTTTTTTGGCATGCTTACTGGTTTTATTTTTATCTAAAAGCAAACTTATGCAGGTAGATACTTCAAATAAAGTTATCAAATAATATTTCAATTAATTCGTTTAATCGTACTTTCTACACGTATATACATTTTTTACGTGTAATTGTTTTTTTGAAATAATTTATTCTCTTTTTTGGCATGCTTACTGGCTTTATTTTTATGTAAAAGCAAACTTATGCAGGTAGATACTTCAAATAAAGGTATCAAATAATATTTCAAATAATTATTTTAGTCGTACTCCCGACACGTATATACATGTATAACGCGTAATTGATTTTGTGAATTAAATTTTATTCTCTTTTTTGGCATGCTTACTGGTTTTATATTTATCTAAAAGCAAACTTAGGCAGGTAGATACTTCAAATAACGGTATCAAACAATATTTCAAATAATTCTTTTAATCGTACTTCCGACACGTATATACATTTATAACGTGTAATTGGTTTTGTGAAATAATTTATTCTCTTTTTTGGCCGCCTTACTGGTTTTATTTTTATCTAAAATCAAAATACTAGAAGAACATCAAAAACACACGATATTTTCTAGTCATTATCTACATTCGAATTGCAAATATTATGATTTGGTATATACTTGTGAAACCAGCTAATTTTGTTATAAAATACGCAATACAAAGTTGATAATTGTTGGGAATATTATCGTTTCGTTTTATATTGATCTCTTCAGTACTGAGTTTAAAAATATAAATTTGTTTTTTTTATAAGGGACGATACACTGAGGGGTATATCCATATAGGTTTACCAATATATTACGTTAGACCAGCACCATATATAAGCCTAGTTATATAAGTATTTCTATAATGATATTTTTGACACATATTCAAATGAATGTTAATATTTAAATTATGCACTGAAGGTGGCATTAATTTTTATTCTTATTTAATATCATTAATCAAATGTATATCACATTATATTAATAAAGTAACTAAATCTGTATCCAAATTAAATATATCTAAATTAAAATATTTACATTTAAATTTCTCAATTAAACGCACGGTTTATGTTGCGTATATTTTTTAAAGTCCTGTGGTGAAATACAGAAACCTTAATAATTTCGTTTTATAACTGTGTGTTTCTCACCGTCTCTCATACCCTCGTATTTTCTACAGTTTCAGACGTACGTGCATGACATATTTTTTACATATTCATGTTTCAAATAAATCAGGTAATACGTACAAAAAACTATCTGTTTTTAAGTTAGTTATTCTTGTCAAGAAGTGGGAATAATTGGTACCTTAGAAGAATAGTTACCTTAAAAAGAGAGAAAATTATTTCCTCTCATTTTAAACTACCTTGTCAAGAAGTGGGTATAATAGGTACCTTAGGAGAATAATTACCTTAAAAAGAGAGTACAATTTTTTCCTTTCTTCTTAAAGCTAATTTGTTGAGAAGAGGAGATGAATATAACGTTTCAGAGTACCCCATTGTCTAGATTATTATTCGAAAGTTCTTTTAAAATAAAATTTAGGTTCTATTTACTACTTTCCGTTTTCAAGCTTCGTATACGAAATATTAAGCTTCGGAGTGAAAGGCAATATTGTTATTTGAGCACGTTTTGATTACTTGGATATTTTGATTCCCTCTAATTTTTCACTCACGGATTTGAGATGTTTGAAAACTTCTAAATACTAATATTTGATTAGAACTTTTGGTTAACTTACGTCACAAATTTTAAGTGATGTTTGCTACCACACAATCTTCTTTATGCGTATACTGAAATGCAAACGATACACATTTTCACATATTTTTGTTACCAAATTTCGTTATTGATAAGTTCCTAAAAAGTTATATGACTTCTCCGTACAAATCTGAAATGCTTATTGCAGAAGATTTGTCTTACTAGGCCCTTCTATACAAATTTTTTTACCTAAAAACGGGGAATCACTAACCGGTGTTTGATCTTGAATTCTAAACTATCGCTTTTCATCGCACGGCTTTATTTTTATAGCTAGCAATTCGATTTTAGGCAAAAGCCAATACCATAGCTTAGCATTATATTTTGTCGTACATGTTAATCTGTAGTTTTCTTTTCATCTCAATGTTTCATTTAGTTTTTGCTTGACAGTGTTGTAATTATCAATACATCATAAAAGCCATTCTTTGAAATTTCACAATATGGGATATTTTATCCGTAAACTAACGCTTGACCAGTATTGAAATGTTATCATGACTAGGTAAATCTCACGAAATGGGTTCACTCATTGTAAGTATGATTTATTTCACAAGGTTATTAATTTTTCACGAAATACTGGGAAGTTCAAACAGCCAGCTTATATTCATAAACGACTCCTTTAGCAAGACGTTTTTCTCATTTCATAGTGCAGTCGGTTGAAATAACCCCGTAGTGGAAATTCAATATGAAATGGGCTGTTCCGCTTTTTGATGTAGGCGTATTAACATTTCCTGATAAGTATAGACGTAGCAGGATTCAGATTCTAATCTCTTCGTATTATCCATATAATGTATTGGATTGAGATTCTTATATTTTGACGTGGAAAATATGAAAAGCGTACCTCAGAAGTAAACTGCGTTACTAACACGACTCCACAATCAATTAGTAACTTTACTTCGACTGTAGACCAAACGGAATTATTTTCGGAATAAATTAGTTTAGAATTGTTCTATTTTAAACTCTTATTATGTAACTCTCAATAAGAACAAAATAAATGAAATGGAATTCAGAATATATCGTTTTTCCAATTTTGTTGCTATTGTATTCTCGTCTTCCACCCCCATTAACATTTAAATTATTTTCAGTATTCCGTACTACAATAAGAACAAAAGAACCCTTGTAACAATACTCACGTATTTTTGTGCATACCGCTTGAAATAGAAACTTGAAATTTTATATTTTGAAGGAAATTTTTATTGAAGTAATTATACGAAATTTGTTTTAAATTTTTTTGGATATAATATCGTTTGAAAGAACTAGCCCTTAAATGGTTTCAAAAATAATTTTTTTTTATTTTAGTTCAACTAAAATATCTGCAAATAAGGTATGTCACTGAACCTTTATTTTATATTAAATAACTGAACGAATATTTATAAGAAAATGAAAAGATTTTTGGAAGCCTACGCAATTTATATAGGTATCAAAGTTTTTTAATAAATTATTCCAGATTTCATAGTTATTGAGATAATCACAATGACATAATAGACATCAAACTTAATAATATTTGATATTATAAAATAGTTATTGCGCTAGGAAATCCACGTCACTGATAGTTTATAAAAATCAGTAATTTAATGTCAAAGTAGGTACAGAGCTTTACTTGAGCGAGCCGAACTCGAATTTGGCCATTGTTTTATTTTTTTGGTCTGATAATATTTACGAGAAAACAAAATATTATTATTCCTATGTTTCTGTATCTAATTTATATAAAAAAATGCCTTCGTCAAATACCATTAGATATAACTAGTAATATATAACCTAAAACTACTTTATCGAGAATACACAAGATTAATATTCCTGTATGTCTGCGTCTAATTTATGTAATAAATGCCGTCGTCAAATACCGTTTGATATAGAATTGAAAAAATTTTACTAATGGTATATTAGTTGTGTACTTATATTTTCGATATTTTTTTAATATTAGATCGTCTTTTTGAAACTAATCAACCGATTTTGTTCCTTTCCCAGGTGACGTTGAATTTGTGGTCTGAGAATAATGATAGGTAAAGATATCAGAAAATTATATCGATATTTCCAAGTTTAAATTTCTACAAATAGGTCTTACGAACATTTCATATGCGGGAAAATACATAAGCTTGAATTTATAGGATCTTCATTAATTTTAATATATTCAAAAAATTCTATTATTTCTCAATTATTCATAGACGACGTTCTAATTTCTATTCATGCTTTTTCGCCAGAAAACTTCGTATCGGAATAATCGGAATTATAAAATTTAACTAATCAGATTTAATGAAATATTTCATAATTAGGTTGCACTAAAAATCCATCTTGTTTTTAAACTCTGCTACTTATAAACTCAAATTTTTAAAAAATTTTAAAGGTTTATTAATTTTTTTAATAATTAAGCCTTTTTAATTCCATATAATCTTTGAACCAAATCACATATTTTTTGTGAGATAAATCTAGTTTCGAATTGATTTAAATTTTAGGATTCTGCAAATATTGCAAAATTATAAAAATATTACAAATTTACATAAATCGTTATTTCATTTCATAAATAAATTAAAATTTCCTGAGGAAGCTTAGAAGTATCAAACGGAAACAAATAGTAGTGAAATGTTACTTAATTATCGTTATAAAGTATATAATAATGAGTGCTTTCAACAGCTAATCAGTATCGACCTAATTATAAAACAATTAATAGTATGTTCATATCTAGCACCTTTAGCAGACATATAAATTTTTGTATTTGTGTATTTGTCCTGCCTATTAGGAATATTATAGCTCAGATAATATGGTTATCAAGGACTTATCTATATATGTATGATATGAATATACTAAAAACTAATAATTTTAAAATTAATGTAGAGAAAATATCCGCTTTAAAATGGCCAGACTCTCGGTGGACTCAAATAATATGAGTGTAAAATCGATCATGAATCATGTGAAATTACTTTGCAATCTATCATCAATGGCAGGTTGAAGTTTCATTTTAATATGTTTTCCTTAATATTTCTTTCACAACTTAATGAGATAATGCCTTATCCAAAGAAGCGACACTCCCAGCGTTGAACTAATGAGAGGGATGACTCAGCGCTATGGCGTGCCTGGCCGTGACAACAATTCGAGGAGGTTCTTATAGCGAACCTATCTGCCTGGGAGGATTACCAGTTAATAGTGTTTTACATTATTAATAATGACTGGATGGTCTTTTGTAATTAAAAAAAAAGGAATTTCCGGAAGTTTAAGGAAGGAAAAGTTATAATAAATAGCTTTTTGGAACTCTAATTTTCGTCATTGATTTATTAGCTGAATATGAAATATTATTATAAGTTGTTTTAGGTAAGAAGCATTTCTAACGCTTTATAAATGTTATTTTTTACTAATTCTTGCATTCCAATTACTAGTACCGATAGCCCATAAAAGTATTTATGGGCTATCGGTACACAACTCATAAAATTTGTGACATTTCTCGTAATAGTCTTTAAAATATTTGTGATTTAATTTTGCATAGTAGATATTTATTCCTATTACTGTATATTTTCACATGAGTGATATCTTAATATTTAGCGTAAGTCGGAGTTCATTATTATGTCGATTCTAAATGATGCTTTTTTTTGTGTGAAGCGTACAATTTAAAACTTCTCTTTATTTATTAGGGTCCTGAGCATTATATCGATTTCGGGATAAGAAATATGATCCGCATTTATCACAAGTTTATTATTCCCCAAATGCTCTAAATCATGTGAATATTTCATTAGCTCAAACCCAAACAGTGCAAACAACGACGAGTGAAATATAAACATTAAGCAAATATGCAAAAATCGTTCGTTGAAAATACGTAAAATTATAAAGGAAAACAATTTTTGAAACCTTATAGCGCACGGCCAGAATGACAGAGAGGGAGTTGTAATTTCAATATCTCAATCAAACTGATGACTGAAAACTACTCAATTTACACTTTCATTAATTTCTTGATGGAAATTCAATAAAATCCTAACAGTATTAACTATTATAATTTTCACTTCTGTTCACTGAGTACATAATTCTTATTATAAATGAAATATAAACTTGTAGCAATCAATTAAATACAAACGGCATATCTGACAAAGATTTTAAAAAATCGTTGTGAAAATTATATCAATCTACATCCAATTTTTATGAACGAAATTGACTTGACAAAACATTTGTTACTGATGGGTGATGACTCTATTTGTGAGGTTCGTAAACAGATATTATATATAAATATTGGTAGTACAGAAATCAAAATTCATGTATTAAATAGGCTTAAATTGCTTTTTTTATTTATTACGGTTGATAATATAAGGACATTTGTAAATAAATATATTTTTTCCAATCAATGGATATTCCTGACTAGCCATAACCATTCCAAAAATCATACCTTTGTAATAAAAAATCTTTGGGAATCTTTCAAGTTTTCCCATATTTCAGTGATGTTGTTTAATGTATCTAACTTTTCCTTAAAGACTAAGATTAGCCAAGCGACTCATTATTAATATTCCAAAGATATTTTAAACCTCAGTGCAATTAAACTAAATTTTAAAATGCGAATTTTAAGAACATATGTTAAAATTTCAAATTTTGAACATTTTTATTACCTTTCAATAATCGATGTGGATTCTGTAACCAGCCGATTTCAATTAACGTGAAATTTATATTATTTTCTTGGGGTCAAAAAATGGAACACACGTCTTATTAAGTTGTATTGAAATGCACTAGGAATATAAAGCCTTCTAATCTTTATAACGCAAATTAATTTTAAATGTACTTAAAATAAGAAAAAAATTACTCAAATCGTGAACTGTTTAATATTTTAAGAATTTTGTGACATTATAGCAATTAGTTGCTACTTAGTTAACTTCATTTTATATCATCAGTTTATTCCGGGTGCAAGCATGTAAATGGTTATTATGATAATTCCTAAAATTGAGCAAACATAAAATAAAAACTTTAATCTTAGTGAAGTCAACAGGCCTTAATATAAGTTAAAATTAAGACCACAATTTAATTAAATACTTTTAAATCCCCAAACAACCTACAACTACATCTGTTTTTGAACAGTAGTAAACGAATTGAAATATTATTGGTTACCGACAGAGTAAATGATGCTCAGAAGTACTAAGATTTCAAAATTAAAACGTGGTTATTTATATACTCTGGTGAACAATGTTATAAAGCCAGCTTACTTCGAAACGTCATATATTTTGATTAAAAATTATCACCGACTACAGTTAAAATTTTCCAGACAAAAAATTAAATTTCAATGGACTAGTTAAAATAATATTAGTGTAGAATCCATCATGAATCTTATAAAACCATGACTATGATTCGTCAGTACTAACAGGTTCGTTGTTATTTTTAGTATAATTTATTCGATAATTTCTTTCCAATTTAAGAAGACACTGCGAAATACAGAGGACGAGAACTATCAGCATTGAACTAATGAGTGAAATTACCGGGTGCTCAGTCAATTTCAAAAGGGAATACGCCTGTGTTTCCTTTTGCAACGAATTGATTTGCATAGGGAAATTATCAGTTAGTAGTGCATTAATCTAAGTGATATATAATTGGCCATATTTTTTTATTAATTAAACAAAATTCCGAAAGATAGATGAAAAAATACTTTTTAAATATATACTTCCCTAAAATTTTCATTTTCACGACTGGTTCATGAGCTGAACTCTATGCTATTGTTAGTTTGTTACTATCAATGTCGGATATATTTTAAACTTTTTGTCCTTTTCATTTAATAAAAATTTAATTCCATATGTATTGATGACAAAAAGTGACAGAAAACCCTGTTGTTTCCATTGATAAACTGCAAATTATATATTTAAATATTTGTGACGCCCTTATGAGTAATTTTGAATTGATTAAATTTAATACTTGCATGATATTTCAATAAAGTAAAAGACAGTGTCATTATGAGACGAATTTGGCAATTTAATGATGAATCGAAAATAAGATACCCTTTTAACAACTTGGGTTATTAATTTATTATCGATAATCGTTCATAGATTTTGCAAACATTGAATGTTAATCATAAATTGTTTTGTGGTCGTTTATATATGCCGTCAAATAAATGTGGAAAATTGCTCTTTATAAGAGTCTGTCTAGAGGTATCATAATTCCCTTTCTCCAGTCTTGAGTTTCTCAATTAGTCTGGTTAGAGTAATTGGCTAAGTCAGTTAACGTCATTTGAGATTTTAAAATTGAATAAAGAAATCCATAAATGTTTGCCTAAATTTTGTATTTGTAGCAAATTTGTTTGTGTCGAATAGCTGAAAATATTAGAGAATATATATTTTAAGTTATTTTGTTGAAAAATGATAGCATGTACACAATAGAAAATATGTGATAAAAGCTGAAAATTGATTAACGATTTTCATCGTATCAGTTCCATTAAATATGGTATTTTTGATTTATGAAAATATTCACAAAATGAATTAATTCATTCTGATCATCTCGTCTCATATTGATAGAAGCAGCTCAAGATCTTTGCATGTTTCAATCATCCGTTCATATTATGTAGCTTTGAACACCCCCTCTAAGGGAGAAACCTAAGCGGCTTTCACGGTGGGATATTAAAGTAATATTTTTTATCACTTCTCAAAATAAAAATAATTCAAAATGCAAATAATCCTTATGTCGGTTTGCCTCTTATGAACGTATATACAAATAGAACAATCTAGAGTCAAACAAACAATTTACTTTTCCGCGCTCCGATAACGTCAATTCTAATCTGAAATATTGACGCTTTAATTTTTTAACGATTATTTTTTTTCAATGAAGCCTCCGATTAATTTTTTTCCAATGAAGTCTCCACAAATTCCATCATACGATCGTGCCTCTATGGTTTGCATCACTTTAATTGATATTATACGACGTTTTACGATACAATCTGATCACAAGCAATTAGTTATTTTACAAAAAAGCTAACAGCTTGACGGACAGCGGACATATTTAAATGAACCGTTTTGAAACCTAGATTTACAAATAATGGAAAATATTTGTTATGAATCTAATATATAATAAAGCAAGAAGCTTAAGAAAAGAGTCCTCCAAAAATACAGTTCGAAGCCCCTGATATTTATTAGGGGTAGTAGCGTCGACTGTTGTCTCCTACTAACATCGTGTTATGCATCAAAATTCTTTTTTGGCGTTAGGGAGCAAATGGTTGACATACAATAATTCCTAAGATGTTTGACAGATTATTTATTGGAAAGCGTCAGGTTTTACGGTATAAAAATTTCTTGGCTTTGCATCTCGATAACGCGCCGATCTAGTTTCAAGAAGTTTTTATGTTTAAGCGCCTTATTAACTATGACTATCTGAATTTGGTTTTGTTCTTCAAACCCAGGTTACAGTTGTTATATTTCAATTACTAGATTATTCGTCGACAAACTCTGACAACAAAGAATATTTTGGTCTTACATTTACGAGAGTTCACAAAAAATGTCTTGCTGTACAAAGTAATTTGCCAGGTAGTTCTGTATAAGTATACACAATAAATTTTATTCTCACGAGACCACATATATCCCAACGCGAATTCTTGATCGCACTCACTACTTCTGGACTTAATTTTTCATACCTTAATTAATTCAGGCAATTTTTTTTCAAATTCCCCTGTATAAAACATCTAGCGTGATATAAAATGATCAAGGGAAATTAAATACTAAATCTATATATTTCTAACTATAATGAAGATGGCAATGAAAACCAAAATTTTTCCCTCTAAATGGGAGATTAATGAAAATGGTTTTATTGCTTTTTTTATACCTAAGTATGTAGCGTTTTAAAAAATCATACCTATCCATTTTCACGATCTTGCCTAGTTATTTCTTTTATCTAATTTTTGACGTTTTAAATTAGCATTTTTCTGAATATATGAGGTTTTCTAAGTTATGTTGTGATTCCTATTATGTTCCCTGTTGTTCTGCAAAAATTCCTTGGATTTACTGTTTCTAAGCAATGTGAAAGAAGGATAAACAAATACACTGTTATTACTTTAATGCGTGGATTACATTTTTTGAGAACAAGTAACTTTTGTTATTTTTCGACCCAGTAATCCTCACTAACCTCTGCGCGAAAAATCACGCTGATCCGTTGGTCTTCTGCAAAGTGAAACCAAGTTATTTTAATACCAAATTAATAATTAAAGTCAGGATTAGGAGTTGCAGTGTTTAATCTTCGTTAAAAATTAAATTATGGTTTCGTTTATTTTTGTTTAAAAACAAATATGACAAGTAAAAATAATTCCGTTATAAAATATATTTTGAGTACAAGCCAAACAATTTACTCACTACGTTTATACTATCAGCTATCAAATAACTATTAGAAATAACCTTCATTTAGTATTCACATATCGCGGTCGATCTTATCGTATTTCTCTATAATAATTAAATATATAAGTTACATACTTTTCTATATATATATATGAAGAAAACTTAAGACTTTTATTTATGTTCATTTATTACCTAACTCTACTAATTTGTTTTAAAATATTTGTTCTATATTTACTTTATTATGAAAAAGCATTATTTATGTGGTAATAATAATAATTAAAAAGCAACTAACTAAAAACCTGTTTTAGTTTTGGTATGTCACGAGAAGTCCAACTCATTATTGCAAGAAGACAAAGAATACAAGAAAAATGAAACTCTTAATTAAAGAAGTTACTGAAGTGAATTTTCAATGAGTTGCAATAAATTGACTCAGCATTTGCAATTCTGTTTGCATTTTCTGTTTTATGGGAAATGTATTTAATATGATCTACTGCAACCGTATATGGTTTATTCAAAATTTCCATTTGATTTGTAATTCTCCATTTGCAATTTCTGTGTTTCAATATCCATTGATATTTTGGCAAGTCGTACATAGGTACAGTTTTAATGTAAAATAAGTTTATTTGCAAATAAAACGATAAAAAAATAGAAAGTACCTTCGGAAAAGTTTTGTGCATAACGTAGAAAGGACATAGAAAATAAATACAATCGAATACTTAATTGAAGGGATATATTTTTACGATTTATTTTTGATAATTACGCAAAATCATCAAAAGATTCCTTTCCATACATAGGTGCAATTTTAATAAAAAACAAGTTCATTTTGAAACATCGTGGTAAAGCGAAGGAGCAATGAGTTGCAATAAATTGACTGAGCATTCGCGATGTCTTTCAATATCCATTGATAATTTGACAAGTCGAACATAAGTGCATTTCTAATATGAAACAAGTTAATTTGCAAAAAAAACGAAATAAAAATAAAAAGTAACTTCAAAATGGTTTTGTGCATAACGTAGAATGGACAGAAAAAATATATACAATCGAATACATAATTATAGTGATATATTTTTACGATTTATTGTTGATATTTATGCAAAATAATCAGAAAGATGTCTTTCCACCCGCCGAAATTAAAGGTATTTAAGAATAATAAATAAATATAATAATAAATAAATTCACTTACGGGATGCGATAGCCAGTGATAGAGATATGAAATATCTGGACAAAATAGTAATTTTATTTCTATATTCACCAATAGCTCCATACATCTGCACGAGTATGCGCAAGATGCTTACACTTGTGTTAGAAAGCCAAGTTGTCCCGATTTGTTTATGAAGTTTACATATAATTCGACAAGAAAGAAGATTAAAAACAAAAGTATGGACAAAAGTCAACTGATATACATGATATAATAGCACAAGTGTTCCGTAAAAAGCGGTTTTCATATTATATTAAGCTCCTATTCAATCCAAATTAGTAGTTTCCTGGTTTCTTAATGTAAATTTTTAAATTGTAAGTTGTTTTGTCAACACAACATTCATAAGTAAAAGAAGTAATCAAAATATATTCCGTTTATGTAGGTCGAATTACGTTTTTCCCTTCATTAGAATATATGTACCCCGATTTCTAAATTGATTTCTAAATTTAAAAAAAAAAAAAAATTAAATTGATACAAACATTTCTGATTTCTAAATTTTTAATATTCAATACTTGTACTCATATTATAAAAGTAAAAAATAAGTGATTATTTTAAAATGTATTTATCAAAAGCGAAGCTATATTTGCGTACAGCCATTACCATATTTAATTATTTTAAGTACCTATGAGCCATAGTTTTACTGGATAAAAAAACAAAGTTCTAAAATGTGATGTTTTCTAATATTTCGAGGCACGTTTTATGTAGTAATACATTTTATTATAATATTCAAAATGTAGTAAACTGTGCGTGAATATGTGCTTAATTCGGTAAACGATATTAGTTGTACCGTAAAAACCGTACATTGCTTGTTATTCGCGGATGATATGAAGCTTTTTAAAATTTTTAAACATCAGGTGGCGAATGATTCAAGAATAAAATGGCGAATGCAGCATAACATCAAAGCCTTCGGTTAGTTGAGTGCAGGAAGCAGCAAATGTATGGTGAGCGGGATCTAGCTTCTGTTATGTAGGAATATACGATACAGTAGGATCCTGATCTCGCTGATCTGTATGAATGATGTCGTTGCTCTGGGAGTAAAATTTTATTTGCGATTGATGTTTCGTAGAAACTGAAGAAGTCGTATGTAAAATTTGATTTACATTTTATAATTGAAATAACTTTTAATTCGCGTTATTAAATTCTCTGCTGCACTTCATAAGTGCTAAGTCAAATAAAATTGAGATCCATTATTTGGAGCCAACACGAAACTAAGTGCAGCTTAATAAGTGGCAATGTGCAAGAGACGTTTCTGCGAAATCTTTATACTAGACAGTATGGTTACACTCTTTTTCTATATCCTACCGATTACCTCCTGGGTTTACTGGGTTTCCATTATCTGCAACTCAAAAGAAACAAATAAATGAAATCCTGTGCATGGAGCAAAATGAAATCCAGTGCATGGGACAAGGACCCTTCATTATTGAATAAACTGTCATTCTTCGTACCTGATATTTTCCTACGCTAATTCAGCCTTCAATTTTTTCGTTTTTAGACAATAGTACGTCTAGAATCGAATTAAATTGGAACTCTCCCGCTTTCCTACGTGGTTCAACTGCTCATCCACCTGATCCGGTCACACCAGATTGTGATTTGTTTGTAACGAGAAAAAATAAATTAGTCGAAATGAATCGTAGTTATCTTTTTTAGTTTTTGTGTATTTTCCTATAAATATTTTATTCATACATTTAAACCCAGCTGTTAAGCCTTTAGTTTCTTATTGTTACGACTATATTATCCACAACACGTAAATCAATGTTTGTAAATAAATAAATAAAACTTGAAAAAATTGTTTACATCAGAATCACAATTTCCTACTAGAAGAAGAAATCTTGACCGTTGCTTATTTCTATTAATTTCTTTTAAGTTGATAATTTTTGTTTGAATTTCTAAAAACATGTTTTTCATATATACAGCATTATTTAGAATTTATATAACAGAGTTAACATTCTTAAAGAAAATCAGAAGTAAATAATATCTATTAAGTCGTTTTTTAATATAGAATGTAATTTATCACAATAATTTTTAAAGCAATGAAATCTTTGGATATTTCTTATTTGTAAAGCCCAAACCTTACTGTTTTGTAATGGCACAATTGATAAGAGCATTTTTACAGCGGAACAATAAAAATTATGTTATCACTCATTTCACCACACACTAGATTACAGTCGATACAAAAAAATGCAAGATACGCGAGAGTATCGTGTGCGATGGATAAAAACTCATAAAATTATATTTGAAACCTGAGTCACGATTAGCTGAAGTTTATATTATTTTATAGGTCGTATGAAGCAGCTGTTAAGTCTCTCGACCCTTCCAATGCCCTTACAAAGATTCAACTTCGCTTGTATACGGTTAGCAGACCTCTACTTATATACGAGTACAAAACTTTATATAAATTATGTGTTGCTTAACAAATAACTTTTGGTTACTTTAGCATATGACGCCTCCAGAGCCTAGCGTGTTCCGAGTAAATGGTTTATACCAATTTTATGCGTGTTTAAGTATTTGTATATTGAATGTTGAGCTAAGTTGTTTTACTTGTGATAACTGTGTAACCCTGGCGTTCCGTCAGTAGATAACTTTGTGAATTTAGTAAAGTAATGCGTAGTGTATTCGCAAAATTTGGGCGTGTCGTTTGACAGATAAGTTAAAAAGTTAAGTGATTAGGTTGAAGTTTATTTTACGAAATAATTTTCCGAGGCGAACTTAGAAGAATTTTAGTTAACTTTTGATTAAATAACGTAAGATTGCAGTAGATCATATTTAATGTATTTATAATAAATTTTTGTGCATTAAAGAGAATATTTGAAAATAATTAATACAATTTGCAATAGGGAAGAAATAAATAGGCTTTGAATTTTAAATGAGAGAGATAGGCAAGTGGAAAAGAAGTTAGTCGCCTGACTTTTTTACCCCCCTTAACTTTTGATACAACTTTACCTACTAGTGTCATAACATTGATGATAGAAGGATTATCATTATGCAGTCTTTATGTCAAAAACAATAAACAGAACACATGATGTTACATTGCTGATTCGCGTCATTTTTTATAAGAATGGAAGTTTAGTAACGCACTAATACTTGCATAAATTTAAAAAAATATCCTTTAATAAAAAAAAAAGGTACATATTTATATTAATACGTTTACTGAAGTAAATTTGAATTTTCATTAATTGGAGATTGCTACTTTATGTTATTAGCAAGTCAAATATGGGCATATATTTAAAAAAAATAGTCAAAAAATGAGTTAGGTATATGAAATAAATATAAATATACAAAGGTAGATAAAGACATGACGAAATGTATTACCTAAATAAGGTTGAAAGTAATGTAATTCTGTAAATTTATGTAATATTCCAAAAAATTCTTACAGTGATGGCAATTGATTTGATTTGATCGAATTGATGGCAATTTATTTCCGTGTAGAAACGGTATTTCGTGGCAAAAATTAAAATTATTTATTTTTTTTAATATTCTAAAATATGTATTTGTAACAGTACCTGGCGCATTTCTTTATATTTAAAACGAAATTTTATCGCAATATTTCTAATTAATAAAGGTATTTTTACTATTTTTTTTTATTATTCATCCCTGCTTTATTCGGTGGTTATCTGAATTCGGTTAATTTCTTTGCAAAAAATGTATAATTAATAATTTTGTAATAAAAAGTTGCTACTGATATTTCTTTCATTTGATTCTGCACCAAAATTAAAACAAACATTGGAGAGTTATTATTATACTTACATAGCTTTCTATTCTAGTTATGAGGCTAATTCCTCAACGTTTTTTTTTATTTTGCGTAATATAATTTAAACACTAACAACTTTCCGTACTAACAACTCTATCTTGAACTTTTAACAATTTTTCAGTAAATTACAAGAGATCTAGAGGCCGATCACATACTCGAAGGATGGACCAAAATTAAATTAATAACGCAAAGTACTGTGACTGAGCGCCCTTCCAGCGCAGCGAACCAGCAGAAATGGAAAGACATTGCTAAGGAGGCAGTTCAGACCAGCAAGACCGAATGAAGAATAGATATGTACAACTCAACTTATTACCTATCAGCCATCGTGCAACCACGTCTACTCTATCAAGAGTGCACGGCTGAGAAGATGAATATAATTTAATGTTTGTTTATTATGTTGTATATGATATCACAATCGACGTTCAACAAGTTATTTTAAATAAGAACATTTAGAAATATTTTTATATCTTTTCAAAATGGAATCCGGAATTGCGGATGTAAATTAAAAATGTGGAAAATTAAAATCTAAATCGAGTGGTACATGATAACAGAGGAATTTAGTTACACATGTGAAGCCCATTTTTCTTTTCAAACTACATTTTTTTTAAATTGTAACAAAAAATATGCAAAAAAACCACATGCCTCTTACATTTGCAATTTGTGAATTAAGAATCTGAAAAATTCAAACTGACAAAAGATTTTTACATACGTTTAACAAAAATATGACAGATTTTAACACAGTAATAATTTTCGTGAAATAATTAACACTTTGATTCTTCTTGCTCCCTATTTTCTAACTTTTAGACAAACAATTTAGACATATATACATTGGCGAAATTTTGTAATTATATCATCTAGATATGTAATGTTCTTGGGATAGAATGCTCGGTGCGGTCTCTAATCATATTCTGCGACTTTTTACTCATACTTTTGTATATAAATGGATAATAAAAAAAAACATGGGTTAACTCACTCCCAAAATATGTAAGTCGACATCGCCTTCTTGAAGCATTTTTTTAGGAAATGGGTATGTTCTCACACCAATTTTATCACCTAACTATAAACTTATAACATTTTTGGGACACTAAAATACAATAATATTATACGAATTTTAATAGTGTATGTATTAAGTATAAATTTTAACAAGTACAAAAATATTTAAAAAAAATCATAAAACAAAATTTATCTATAATTTTGTTTTAATAATCTAATGTTAATAAAATTGTTTTTCGTTGTATATATACGAATATATTTAACTCAAAAACTGCTAAATATTTTGGCTTGAATTTAATATAAGTTACAAATAGTAACACTGAAACCCATTTAATATATTCCATTGTAATATCTCAAACCATTCCAAGTCCTCGAATATTAAAAAAAACTTCGCCAAAATGATGGCATATTGATGCGAAGAGGGACAGTCAGCCCGCGTGCGATTAGAACTCCTCAGATCTTTGGCAGACGAAGAAACAAACTACAGGTACATTATACTAAAAGTGATCATAGTAAACTAATTACTGGTCTTTAAACAGTACCACATATTTAAGTCTTTTATGAATATTTATTCGATCATGATGAGTTTTCCCATCGAATTACCCCGTTACCAAAAACCGATGTCGTTTGAAGAATGTAGCTGTGAGTTCGGGCCGTTTAGTGACCATGGTGGGGAGAGAAGTTTTGTGACCGCGGGGTAGAAACAGTAACAATTATATTTATCATTTAGGTGAATTTATTTTCATTTTCATATATTTATCTATTTAAGCCAAGCGTTCCGCACCGTGGACAATTTAAAAACGGCGAAAGTTTGCGCACCGGTCAAGTTATAAAACAAAAAATTATTACAAGCTGAAGACGCAAAATATTTGGATTTGCACCTCGATTGACGACTCTTCGAGCCTAAATATAAAATAAATGCAAGATGAAAAAAATGCAAGATGCGAGAGTAGTGTGTGCGATGGATTATATTTGAAACCTGAGTCACGATTAGCTGAAGTTTATATTATTTTATAGGTCATATAAAGTGGCTGTTAAGTCCCTCTTTCATTGACGACTACCCGAGCCTAAATATTAAAAACTTTTTATTTCAGCTTTAAATAATTTATGGCAATAGGTTTAATGATTAGAGAAGGGACTAGATACAATTTTTGAAATTTTATCAGCCTATGTACAAATGGAATATAGTAACAGCACAGTGGCTATTATTAGTCAGTAAGATATAATATATAAATATTTAAAAACCAACTGAATGAACTTTTACAAATTTAAAGAAAATATGAAAATTACTACAAAAATATTAGTTTATAAATGAGACTGTATTACATAATTTTAGTATTACTACAAGAAAATAGACCATAAACTATACCAACAATTTTTATCAAATCATAGAATAAAAATAGAATGAAAAGTGTCAATTTTGTATGAATATCAATGATGTATCAATGGAATAACGTAGCTGTATTGACTTCAGTTTTGTCTTGTTTTCAATTGTAATGTGGCAATATGTTTGCACGAGAATAAGCCATTCTTTTATAACATTTCATTGTCTTAATACGTATAATCTGTTAAGGCCAATACTCTGTGATGTCTTCATCATCTATTATCAATTGATGTTAAATCGGTTCTTAAAATCACTAATATTTTCTCGCTTGATTATATGGTTTTGTACACTTCCTGAGCATATAATTCGTAACCCATTAACGAGATTTAGCGGTATCATTTGGCAATTTTGGTTGTATCTGGCTATATCTTGTCTAATTTTTTCGAGGTCTTTTTACAAATATTTTGTTTAAGCAGTAGGGGATGTTTAATGTGATGCCCACCGTTTTACTCTGTAAGCTTTCGATTATCTCAATGTTACTAAACAAATATGGAGATATAACATTTACAAATTAAATGTTATATCTCCATATTTGTTTTAAGATGTTTAAGTGAATATTTCACTTTACAGGTAAAGTCTGGATTTTACCCTGTTAATAAGTACAAGCTTCTTGGTTTATAGTTAAATTGTTTGTATATGCTTCAGTTATATTTAGGCTCGGAGAGTTGTCAATCGAGGTGCAAATCCAAATATTTTGCGTCTTCAGCGTGTGATAATTCTTTGTTTTATAACTTGACCGGTGCGCAAACTTACTCCGTTTTTAAATTGTCCACTGTGCGGAACGCTTGGCTTAATTAGATAAATATATGAAAATGAAAATAAATTCACCGAAATGATAAATATGATATACTGTTTCTACCCCGCGGTCACAAAACGTCTCTCCCCACCACGGTCACTAAACGCCCCTCACCATCACTCTCCGCTACATTCTTCAAACGACATCGGTTTTTGGTGACGGGGTAATTCGACGGGAAAACTCATCATGATCGATCAATAAATATTTATAAAAGACTGAAATATGTGGTACAGTTTAAAGACCAGTAATTAGTTTACTATGATGACTTTTAGCGCCATGTTCCTGTAGTTTGTTTCTTCGTCTGCCAAAGATTTGAGGAGTTCTAATCGCACGCGGGCTGACTGGGTCTCTTCGCATCAATATGCCATCATTTTGGTGAAGATTTTTTTTAATAATCGAGGACTTGGAATGGTTTGAGATGTTACAATGAAATATATTAAATGGGTCTCAGTGTTACTATCTGTAACTTATATTAAATTCAAGCCAAAATATTTAACAGTTTTCGAGTTATCAGTTTCGAGTATCATATAAAATTACGAATAAAAATTTATTTTGCAGAAATCAATGAAAATAAAAACAAGAGTTATGACGAAATAATTTTAATCGAAATAAAATCAGTATCACGAACTATTCCCAGTGGAACGATTATGATTAGAGCATACAAGAATTTAAATATAAAAATCGACTAATTTGTTTTTAATCTCAAAAAATTCGACAAGAAAATTTTTAAGTACTAGCTAATGAAATAAAATGCAACGCTAGTATAATGTATCATTATACCAACATTTCAAGTTTCCACATCGAATCGTTCCAGGGAAAAATTGCAGACCGTAACCCTGAATAATATAATAAATACTCCATCTTTTTGGTTTTGAGGTACGGAAACCTAAACCGTACGATGGGAAAACGTTTGCGACTATTTAAAAAAATTCGTATAAATATCGTAATAATTTTCATTCAAAAATAATCCGAACATGACGGTTTTCGTGTTTTTGAACTCTCGTCATTGGGGAACCTTTGTTTGCGACTATTTAAACGTTAGCGACTATTAGAAAAATTTGTATAAATATCGACTATTAAAAAAAATCGCATAAAAATGTTTGCGACTATTAAAAAAACGTTTGCGACTATTAGAGAAAGTTTGCGACTATGTAAACGTGTACGACTATTAAAAAAATTAGTATAAATATCGACTATTAAAAAAATTCGTATAAAAACGTTTACGACTATTAAAAAAATTTGTACAAAAATGTTTGCGACTATTTAAAAAAAAATCGTATAAATATCGTAAGTAATTTTCATTAAAAAATAATTCGAACATGACTGTTTTCGTGTTTTTGAACTCTCCTCATTGGGGAATCTTTGTAATTTCTTAACATCCTTCCATACTTTTGTTATAAACAACGATGTTACAAAAAATTACAAAACACAAAAAATTACATTTTATTTTTGACAATTTAAACCAATAAAAAATAAGTTCTCAAAATATAATTTTGCAATAAAACAAAATAATTTCTAAAATGAAAATTGGAGCCCATTTACGCCACATAAAAATATTAATTAACAACTAGAAATCTATTTTACTACGCTAGTAAGATAATTCCTAAACTACTATGAAATACTCATTGGAGCTGATGTATTGCAATGCTTTATTTTTATTATTAATTTTTCTATTTAAAAATATTAACATATTTAGTTCTCACTTTTTACCGCTCAGTGATGCTACCATTAAACAATTCAAATAATAATCAAACTAAAACACAATTTAAAAAATATACGGTGTAAATACACTGGACTTTCCACGTAATAAATTGTATATATGTAGATATACGCCGCACTAAAAGTTTCAAGCACATCATCCTTATAGCTACATATATATATAAATATATATATATATATATATATATATATATATGTATATACATATATATATATATGTATATATATATATATATATATTAACATGTGGGTACGGGTATGGGTACACTACCCATAGGATTTTCGTCAACCAAACATCGCTCAACGTGTCTAAAGGAGTTTTCACTTCAAAAATAATTACATGTAACAGAGGGATGAAACATTTTTTTCATATAATATAACTAACTAGGAGGACTAAAACCGGATGAGTTTTGTAAATCTGAATTAAGGTAATATTTATTACTTTCCATTTTCAAATATTGTTACCAATATGTTAAGCTCCACATGGTTCCTCCTTTAATTTTTCAACAATAGTTGTGTGTGAAAAATGTGGCACATTTCTACATACCGGCATTTCTTTTTGTATTGCAAACAAAATTATTTACATTAAGTGGCATTAACCAGTTTTATATATATATAGACAATTTTGGAGTCTTACTTTATGCATGTTCGGATACGTACTAGGTCGGTTTCTACCATTCCATATTTTAATATTAAAATGGAATGCAACATATAATTAATACTTCATCATACACACATTTCTCTTTAAAGTATATAGTTTGTTTCTGAATTTTAGATACTATGTGTATATAGTTTGTTTTTTAATTTTATTTAAACTCATTATTTCACTCATTTAACTGGTTCTATACTTTTTCATTTAAACCTAAGACTGAGTTAAAAACAATTAGTTTTTGGTACTAGCTTAAATAAACAGAGACAAATTTTAGCCTTTTCTGGGTAAAATATATCGTATCGGCAAATTATGTGGTATTTATGATATTCAAATTGATTATTACACATAGTGCCTAAAATAGCAATTCCAAGCGGCGAAATTCAATGGTTTAAAAATTTCATGACTCAAGTAAATTCAATGAAATAAAAATTTACTTAGCTATTTGTGGAAACTAATATCTTTCATCCAAAGTAACCTTCGTAGGTAATCTGTACGTGAATCGTAACTAAACGCAAAAGTCGTGGAAAATGATAAAATAAGCCAGATATTTCTTTGACACTTTCCAATTTTTTGCATCAACGACGTCCACTTTTCTACGTTTCCAAACTACAACATAATCTTGATTACATATTGGAAGCATTCTATTTGAAGCATATCACACAAAAGTTTTTTATACACCTTTCATAAATTACATACTAGCTTTTTATTTATTGTACGTATTCGATCAAATAGCTATTTCACTTTCTGCAAATACTTTTCGTGTTGGCTCGAAGTGTAAATCTACATATATATAGTTTTCGTTCGCATTTCATCTCATATTTCATGCTCCAATTTCTAATAAAATATTACGTTGCACAGGTCGCTCCTTGGAGTTGGCTGTGTTTATATTGAATTATTTTCACATGTTTTAGTCATTGGCATTTCAATACTTAAATTGTTTCTCATGCGTTTCGTAAACAAAGAAATAAAAATATTTGATTGATCGTTGGATATGCGTCACATAAAAAAAAATTATAAGAAATGGGCCCATTTTTTTAAGTCAAAACAACTTAAAATATTTTTGAAATTAAAATAAACATCAAGTTTCAAACATTTTCTTTGTATTAAATTCGAACAAAGCAGAAATTTTAAAGGTTTTTAAGAGCTTCATGTAACATCATATTCAAACTCGACAAGTTTTAAAAATTATTTAAAATTTTTTATCGGAGAAACAATTTGGAAAGCAAGCTATTGTTTTTTGTCCGTAAATGTTAAAAAGACTAATTTGTTATTTTTAAGGAAGAGAGAATTAAAACTATTATTTGAGTAAATTTTACAAATGATTATATTTATATGATACAGGATTCAGGCTTTGAAGTATTCGACGTACAGAGCGTATTTCAGAGCAGTAATTAATTACAAATCAAATTATTTTGTACGTGTGGTAATTCAATAATATTTATTATTGGTCGACGAACATTTTTAATGTGAGTATATTAAAAAAAAAAGTTGATTATGCAAAGGTAGGAGGTTAGTGTGATTAGTATTTCCTACATGTTTTTAATTTATAAAGATTTAAAATTTTATAAAAAAATCAGAACAGAAAGTCGAATTTTGCGACAGAAAAAACATGCAACACAGCTCCTACAAATATCAATGATTAATAGCTTTCTATCTTTCTATATTAACATTAATTCCTTTTATTGTCACAGAATCTACATTATCTATAGTATCGTTATTTCCTTTTATTGTCACGGAAGCTATTGTAAATATATGTCGTTAATTCTTTTCATTATCACAAAAACTATAATAACTAATTCCATTTAATGTCACAGAACTTATAGTAGCTATAGTATCGTTAATTCCTTTTATTGTCACAAAAGTTATTGTAAATATAGTGTCGTTAATTATTTTCATTATCACAAAAGCTATAATAACTAATTCCGTTTAATGTCACAGAAGTTATAGTAGCTATAGTATCGTTAATTCCTTTTATTGTCACAGAAGCTATAGTAACTATAGTATCGTTAATTCCATTTAATGTCAGTGAAACTGCAGTAGCTATAGTATCGTTAATTCCATTTTTTGTCACAGAAGCTATAGTAGCTATATTATCGTTAATAACTTTTATTGTCACTGAAGCTTTAGTAGCTATAGTTTCGTTAATTCCCGTTATATAGTTATAGTTAATTCCCATTATAGTTTCGTAAATTTGTTTTTTTGTTACAGAAACGAAACCGCTTCATAGCTTTTAGGATTCAGAATTTTGAAATGGATAATGAAACCTTCGTGAGATCGCTGATGTGTCGTTCTGTCCGCCAGTAAATGGTAGTTATTATATTCTGGAAACCGATTAACATCGAAGATTACAATTTTTCGTGATTAAAGAAAATATTGGGCCATATAGAATTCAATAGTTACCAATCAAAAATATATACAGAGAAATTTTAAAATTTTATATAAAAACAGAATTTTTTATAAAGTTTTATATAGTGGTCCATTGAAAATAATCCCTCCGAATATAATAAAAGCAAAAAGTTGTCTGTTTATTTACTGCTTTGTCTGTCTTTCACGCTAACACGATCACCTGTTTAATTGAAGATTTAGCTGTATGTTATTACATATCACTTACAAAACCATAGCAGAGAACATGAAACCTCCAAAAATTAGGCCCGCGTATTAAACTTAATGCGCTACCAAAACTACGGAAAAAGCTCGCGACGACGCATAACTATAGTAAATAAACAATAACTGTTTTACTTCTACATAAATTATTACTGGTAAACTACTCATACTATTCATTGGAGTTTACTGTGAATATTTATGAATTATTATGTGAATAAATTTAACTTCTAGCAAGTATTTTTAGCTACAAACTCTTTTGCATCCACACACTTATCATTTAATGTTTAGCAGTCAAAAAGATAATCATTTTTCCTTGTGTATTTTACATGGATTTTTGCCCAGTTGAATATGCAGTGTATTTCCATCGGACAGGATTTCTGGCGGGTGGAGCGCTTGATCATATGCATGAGTTGAAGAGAGGAAGCAGGTCTATTTTCAGACTATAGTAACAAAGCCGTAGGCAAAAGTTAATACATATATGAAATTAAGATTTCATTTATGTATTAACATATATTATTATATATGTTAATACATAAATGAAATCTTTGATGAAATTGATAGTTATAAAAATCATGGCAATACTATTTAGGTCATAATAGTATCAGCTTCACAGTTTTTTTAATGTAATAACTATAAAAAAATCTATATTTGTGTTAACGACTACATAAACGGCTACAGAAAAAGAGAAACAAAATATTATTACAATGCTTGAAAAAAAAAACTATTATTCACATTACAACCATGGACGCTATCACATCTTATTTATTAACAAAAATATGGAATAAACCCCACAAATGTTATATAAAAAGTAGCAGACGCAGAGTATATGTTTCACTTTTTCAATTGTTTCCAAAAATTTTACTTTTATTGTTAAATCATTATACCATTATGGTATAAATAGCCATGAATTAATGTTTTGCATTATATGTTTTTTTTATTATTGTCATTTTAACAAAATTTAATAAAAATTTAAATAAAAAGATATATTATAATTTGTAATATGTATTTCTTAACCTAAAGTATTAATAAATTTTACATATTTCTTTAGGTTCGTCTATCATAATTACACATTAATCTGAAAATACCTTTATGATTCCACATTCCTTTTTAATTATGTCTACGATGGATCAAGATCAAGCTTAAAAAAACTATGTGTACAAAAATATTTTAAAGATAAGTATAAACAATGATTAAAAAATGACTCTCCGGGAACTTTTCTACCTGTTTAATATGTCAACCCTTTTCCTATCGACCCTTAGGAGTATAAAGTTTGACCGCATTTTCTCAGTGTCACACTATTATCACACGTTGATTTGTCGTTTTCGTTACTCCTTTTTATGCGATATGATTTCTACTAGATTATGTTTAAACTCCAATGTAATACAGTAATGAGTAAGCTTATCACAAACTTATGTAAAATAGCGTTGAAATATTTTATTGAGTAAGCATTTATTTTGAATTAAGTAGTGCCTTTAAAAGCATTACTTATCTGAAGGACGTTTTCCGTTCATGTCAATATTGTAAAATACGCTGTGAAAATCGAACAGCCTGTACAGGACCATACGAGCAGATGACTGCGTTCCACTAACACGTTTTTCTTATTTCAAAGTGCGGCCTGTTGAAATAATCCCTTAGTGGAAATTTATGATAAAAAAGGCCTTATCCCTTTCCGATTTACGGTACCCATTTTGCCCATTGACATTTCTTGACAACGAAATATAAATCTTTTTAACCTACATCAGTGTGACAAGACGTAGCGGGAATTTGATACTAATCTCTGGGGTGGATCACAATAACGTATTGAATTTAAATGGAGTTGCGGTTCTGTTCGCAAGACGAATTTTGATGTTGCAAATAGTGTAAGCGGCTTTCCATAGAGTTGTGTTGTTACATAAAGTAACTTATTGAATTTTATATTCTTTCTTTCTTATTGCTAAAATGATTTTTTTTAAATGAAATACTTGTGCCCATGTAATAATTGAAATTCATCTTTTAATGGAATAAATATTTGACAGTCATACTATTTTAGGAGCTAAAATACAAAACATGTTTTCCAACTATTGCAACCTTTTTGGCTAAATAAAAACAATGTGGATATAGTAATTTCCTGTTTACAGTTTAATAAACAAATCTGACTGATGTAACTTTATTTCTCCAAGGTTTTGTTAATATATGTATATATATATATATATATATATATATATATATATATATATATATATATATATATATATATATAATTAATAATAAACCAATTAACCATGTATATATATATATATATATACATGGTTAATTGGTTCATTATTAATTTTTTTATGTATTAAAATTTTACTTAAATTAAAATGGAAAAAAATAATGTTATATGTTTCCCTTTCAGTTACAATTTTTTTGTTTTAATAAAAAAAGGCTAAATATTAAATTCACAGGCCGGAGCTTAAAATATGGTTTTAGGAGTACTTGTAGAAGAAATCATCGATTGTCGATTGGAAATAATGTCAGAATTTTTTTTACTTCATTTACTACATCGTCAGTTGAACAATAATCAATAAATTCTGTAGTCATTTTTTTTCCTAAACATGTTTCACTGTTCATAAAGGACTTGTTTTGATTTACAAATCATTGTTATTTGAGTTACTAATATATTTATTCTACCTATCAATGCGTGGAAAAATACGGGAAACCTAATCTTCCAACGAAAACAAGACCTTACAAGGTCACTCGTCTCACATGTCCGCCTCTTCGTCCATCAAAGCCGTTTTTCTTAATTAATGTAATATATTAATATGCATATATCTCAATAGCTAACACTTAAGTTTATAACTTAAGTGTATATGAAAATTTAAGGCGTGTGGGGAAATTTAGTTCTAACAGTGAGAGGTATCATTGCTTAGTTACAAGAGTCTCAACAATATGTTTTTACAAATTTAGTACAAAATATATAAATGAAATAAACCTCTATCTTCCTCTTTTCTACACTACTAACAATATAATTACGAAAAAACAATTTTAAAGGTCTACACAAAAGAGGTTGTAAAATTATAATAATGATTTTAGGCATCATAGTTTTCGAGACAGTCACGATGATATATATGGTTCCCTTACTTAATGTTGTTATGTACTATTAAATGTTTATTGTGCTAGAAAGTCCATATTATGGGCTACTTATGATAAACAAAATAGTTTCACTTCAAACAATAAACTGTACCCTCCATTTGCGAGCTTTTACTTCACAGTCGAATTTCTTTTTTTTCTTTTCACAAAATATGAAATAAGTTGGAAGGCCGTATCAAACCCGATCTATATATATATATATATATATATATATATATATATATCCTCGTTTAATTCCTTTAAAAAATTAGTTTTGTGTTCATCAAGTTTTTTTTTATTGTCGCAATGAATCCATTATTATCTTTATTTCGTGTTCATTTGTTTAATAATATATAAGTGAGAAAAACATATAGAATCTACTTTACCAATCATAAATCAAAATTACCTCATTTGCTTTATATTTTTTTTGTATTGATCAATGACTTTTCAATTGCCGCTATGAATCCATTATCACTTTTGCTTCTTCATGCGTTTTCTGTGAAGTAAGTTAAAGGACAGTTTAATTATTTGAACTTTAAGTGAGACGACGTGTAGCTTAAATATTGAAGGTGTTTAAAAAAAAGTAGCTTTAAATTTTGTACGTGATACTATAAAGTTAGTACCCTTTTCAATTTCCTTATTGTATTTTATTTCGTATATTGTTATTCTTATTATATGCGTATTTCGTGTATTCGTATCCATTATTAGTGATACACGTATCCATTATTAGTGATACAGAAGACGAGATATGTAATTTATATTTAGATTTCTAAGTAGAAATACTTTGCATTTTGTTTTATCGGGAGGTTCTCATTTTTCGTACTTCATAATTTACAGAGACAAATCATGTCCAAATTCTGAACTTTATCAAGCTATTGATTTGCTTAATAATCTGATTGGAGTTGCACTAGAATACTTTTTATGAGTGAAATTTCGTAAAGAGTATTTTGCAGAGATATCAGTCAAAAAACCTCCAAATTTTCGCAATTCAAATATTGGCGTTAAGTAAAACTAGTGATAGTGTATCGTATGAGGATAACTTCTACACATAAAGTTTTAATTTTTCCATCATTAAATGAGAAGGTATGAAAGGTTTTTGATCAATTATTGTGTGATCACGACTGAAAGAAAATATTTTTCATTCTCCACTTCCATGGAAGTATGGTGTCGAAATGTACGTAATTTTAGTTTTCATTATAATAATAGTACTGTTATCGTGTTTAACCTTATGAATTTTTTAATCGTCACTTAGTTTTTATTTAAAAAAATTCTGGTTTTTTCTGAGACAATTCTTAATTCAGGAACTTGTTTGTTCTTGTTTGGTAATATTGTATATACAATTTTTTGTCTATACAGATAATATCTACTTTATTTGCCCGCCAGCCCATGCTGGCGGATATTTCCTATTGAAAAATGTCAGTTATTTCTTTCAAGAGAGGTATTATACTTTCATTCTTGTACTATATTTTCATTTCCGTTTACACTGGTGAATATACTCTAATTTTATTTGCTATAATTTTACTTTATAACTTTTGCCTTGTATTTAAAATTTCTGTACAAAATCTACTAAGTATACACAAAATCTCTTTTTTATATCATTACTAACTAGCTCTCCTCAGAAACTTCACTCGCGTGAAATTAGTGCTTTTAGGTTTCAATCTCTCAACGTGAAAAAAACGGAATTCTTATAAAATAAATTTTTGTCAGTTTTGCCATTAATTTTTCGATCAAAAACCTTTTCTGCAGAAATAGCTGAATATATAAAGTAATATTTTATAACAAGGCTTACAGCTTTAAATATCTTTAAAATTTCATGTTTTTTGGTTCATGCAATAAAATTATGTGATTATTTGAAACATATTTTTCTTTCGTTTGTTCCATCATAAAAAAGTACAACGTATTTCTAGTTAATTTCCGATCTTTAAAGTTGGCATGATGAGACGTTTTGTGGCTCAAATAAAAAAAATTCAAAAATCAATGGTTTCAAATGAGCTGGCGGTGAGTAAAAAATTTGATAGGTGATATGCATAAAATAGCTTAATAGAAATTATTTTTCTATTTATCATTAAATATTTGTTAATGCCTAAATGTGCAGGTATCTAATCCAAGTATCCGTGTGTTACTCGTGCTTGACAGGTTTGAAGTGAAAATTTTTTATTATTTTTTTCTTTGAAACAGGGAAATCGTAAACCGAATTTTATTAAGATCGGTTAAATACGAAGGGTTGAAGGAGTTGAAGTTTGAAAAGAAGATAAATATTTTTTGTTTTCGTTAAATCAATTTGAACCAGTGAGGAAGGAATGACCTATGTTCAAAAATAATGACATAGTTGTATAACAATACATTTTTCGTAGCAGCACAAATTACTTACGGTGATCCTAAAAATTAAACTTAACCTCTGTATCCATATTGTAAAATTTTGAAATGTCCTGAATTGTAATTTCAATATATACATCCCATCTTGGGACTAAAATATTTATTTACACGAACTTTAAACCACGAACTTTAAACCACTGACTTCGGTGTTAATGCCAAAAAAACAAAGTCATTTATTTAATTAGTGCATTTTTTAGTGCTTGTACGAAGTTTCGATTTAATAGGACCATACGATTATTTTTAAGCAAATTTTAAACCTCATTTCACCGATTATTTGTTGAAAATTGGAAAAAAACCATTGACCTTAGTGTATACGTCGAACACTATGCTAAATTTAAAGTCTCTGAATCATTTCGGTCTTCCTTTGATATACAAATCCGAGAACTAAGTTAATATTTTTACTTATAACAGACACTATTTTATGTATTATTATGTATGTGTCTAACGAAATATTTCTCTTAAAATTACTCCTAATTCAAAATGTCCAAATTATTTAAAATTTTAAATAGGTAAGAAGAACCGACTTATATTAATTTTTCGCAACGTTAATACATTGCGAATACCATAGTTTCCCTATAATTCTCCAATCAGACTTTACGAACCCTCTTTTTTCACAAATTCTAGCTCTGCAGTTTCGAAAATAGGGGGATGAGATTTAATATTTTTATAACTTTTTTTTTAAAGGTTTTAATATATATAAAATTTAAAATTACAGAAGAATTTTTTTCTTATTCTTCGTAACAAACCTTTTCAAATAATACTCGATATGATATATAAAATGAGAAAAAAATTTAGAATCTCTGTATTTATTTGGCCTTTAATTTTTAAACGGCTATCTTAAAATTGTCAGTGGTGTAAAATAAATGTTAAATATATGGATTAAGACGATGTAATACTATGCCAACCTACAATTTTCTACACTGCATAGTTTCTGAGAAAATTAGTTTTGAAAAAATAAATGAATGCAAGGGTGTTTGCCACGATTTTTCCTAGGGTTAAAATATGGGAAATATTTAACAAATTGTACTTCTAATTTCCTGCAACTTTTACGTGAGCTTTTAAAAACCTGTATTTCTTTCTTCATTTTTGGTTGGGTATTTTCGGAAATAAAGAAGGCAAAAGCATATATTTGTCGCATATTTCTCTGTATATTATTAAAGATATAATATTTAAAATTGCGAAAAAATATTTTCAAGGTTATTATAACAAGAGTACCCTATATGAAACTAAAAAAAACATTCGTTCTTAATGTGCCCACCATAAAATTTCCAAATTAATAATTTGATTTTTAGCTATTTTCATATGCGTGGGTTAATATGTTTTGCCACTTTACAAAATTTCGACTTCCTACGTCAAGACGTTTCTAAGAAAAACGGTTGTCACGGACATACGAACAGGTACATGAGTAATTTTGTAAAGATTCCATTTTTTCTTTTAATTCACGGAACCCTGGAAACCGGCCAAGTGCGGGTCTGGTTTCCGCATGGTGGATACTATAACACGTTTGGAGTGAAATTACTTTATTTTCCCAATTATTTCTAAAACACCTTCTAAAAATGCAGTTTTTCATTGTTTTACATTCTGTACTTTCTGAAACAGTCCTGAAACATAATTTTTTGTCCATTGTTCAGAATACCTCTGAAGACTACCTGAGATACTACCTGAAATTAAAAACAAGTATTGTTGGAATCCTTGTAACTAAACCTTTTAAAGAGTACCCAAAGAAATGAAAAAAAAAATCGAGTACTTAATTTATCTCCTCTTAAAGTTTCAACAAACATACTTTCAAATATCAACTATTAAGTTATGTACTGTTTAACATGCTTTATCCCTAAGGTAATTTGAAAAATTCCATTCAAAAATCTTTTTAAGAGAAATGGCTGTGACAGATGAGCAGGCTGACAGCGATCCATTTTTTTTATTGAGTTATGAAACTATAAAACCAAGCTGTCAAAAATGTGACAAATGATCGTTGGCGTTTAAAATGTTCTTACACAAACAATGATGACCAAATTTATTATGTGCGATTACATTCGTTTCTACACATATTGTTGTCAATGTTCATAAATTATACACACAGATGGCGTCAAAATAATGTTATATGCAAGAGAAACGCCGGAGAATTACACCTCAGCTTTTAATCTATAAACATAAAAGCTACTTATTCAAAAAAAAATAAAAATTCTTACAAGTTTTTAATTATGGGTTAAAACCAAAAAAGTTAACAAGCGATTTACATAAA
Organism: Druceiella hillmani; assembly: GCA_039881145.1. Lineage (NCBI taxonomy): Eukaryota > Metazoa > Arthropoda > Insecta > Lepidoptera > Hepialidae > Druceiella > Druceiella hillmani. Next base: position 15,787,302 of record JAYKKI010000013.1, read on the forward strand.
CGACAATTATATTGTTAATTTAATTATGCATCTTACGGAAGGATGCCCCTCCCGAGCTTGAGGAACAAGTTGCTGAGCACCACAAGCCACTGGGGGAGCTTTTGCAAAATCGTTTTGAATATTTTATACGACAAGAGCGGTGAGCAGGGATTTAAGGGTTTAATCTAAAGGTCTGATTTTGTAATTCGTTACAATGCTATGTTAAAAAAAGTTTGTTTCAACGACCATTTAATGGTTTGATTTTGGTAAAGATTGACATTTTCATGATGAAACGATAAGTGTTACGTTAATTAATTCAATTGTTTGCAGAATTTTCATTCTAATTGTTTATTAGTGGTAAAAAATTAAAATATAACTGTTAATTTTACACATATGTTTTTGGAAATATGTAGAAAAGTACTTTATTTAATCTTTTACTGGCTTTCTAAGTTCAAAACAGTAATGAATAATTGCTAGTTTATTGCAAATTGAATAATTTTGTATCTATTACAAGTTGTATTTAAATGACAAAACCGAAATGCGCAGTTCGGCACTGCGACGTAGATTTTTCGTGAAAATATCAATAATTAATACGAAACTATTGCTGGTTTCGTATTAATATGTAATTTAATTAAAAATCACTTTTACACAATAGTTACATAAGATAGTATAACGGCAAGAGAACGGACTAATTACAAGTTTGTCGCATGTAGCAATAGTCTGTGGTAGCTACCACAGCACGCCCTATTCGCAAACGCGCTTTGATGCCCGACTTTGGCAAGAAGATGTATTCGGTAACCGCGATACTCATATTTACTAGCCTGGTGCTGTCACGTTGCCATCGGTCTCTATATTAGCACATTCATTATTTAAATTGCCTTCCAACAATGCTTGCATATGATCATTGGGAATGTGGGCTGTTGCTTGGGATTGTATACCCCATGAGCCATCTATGTAACCTCGTTCTGTAATTCGACGCAATGCTACGTTAAAAAAAATGTTTACAACGACCATTTAAAAGTTTGATTATTGTGACGATAAATGTTTTCGTTCTTGGTTCCCAAGGAATGTCATGTTAATTAAGGCATTTGTTTGTATTGTTTTCACTTTTATTGTTTATTACTGGCCAAGAGCAAAAATATATACTAATTTCAAATTTTTTTTTTCAAATACGTAAATTATACTTGTTTCATTAAAGCCGTCATACTTGTCTTCTACATTCAAAACCGAACTGAATGTATTTTAATTTATCTCAAACTGGATAATTATTAATTTATTACTTGTTATATTTAAATCAAAAAAATATATAGAGTTATCTTAGCGTATACTTTTTTATTAGATATAGGAATAATATTTTATTCACAGAAATAAACTACAAACATCAAATACGAACCCGCACGACTTTCATTTTTGTTACTTTGTCAATTATTTTATAAAACGTCCAATGTCCTGATTTGCAAAACTATAAATATAAAAAATTTCAATCTTAATTTATATACCTCTGTTCTTGGCTGGTTTGAGATGTAGACAGAAATTAGATCCATTAGTGATTTAAAATAGCGATATATAATTAATGTTAATTAAAATTTTCTTTGATAATCTGATGATTAAATATCTACCACTTCTTTTATAGAATCTGTTTTAGACTTATGCATTTACAAATAACAACATCGCTTGATTTTTAATCAGACATAGCCTTTAATAATACATCATTTTGAGGTAGTTTGTATAAAATACTATGGATAGCTTTCTTGAAATTCGTCCATACTTTGAACATAATTAATATTGATATAGTTTAAATGATTAAAACTTACAAAATAAGTAAACAGAACTTAATATTATTTGAAACGTACATATTGAAAACGGGCAAATTTTTTATTCGAAATTTAAAAATAGAGAAATTAAATTCGTAGCAATGAAATTAGTAAAACAGGAACACGAGTAACGAAGTCAGATGGCGAACTTCCCTTTCCGCTTGCTTAACATCATTATTTAAAATGTACATTTAAATTGTAACCTTTAATAGTACAAATATTTATTCTGGAAATAAATGAAACACGATCTATCGCATCTTTGGGTTGTTTAATTAAACATTAACTAAAATTCGTCTAATATCTTTAATTATTTTTAATACATGCGTCAAACTAATTATTGAAAGATTCATTTACGAAATCCCGCCGGACAGGGACATCTATTGACTTACTATAAAATCACTGATACATATGTAACGATGCCGCTTGTGGTGTGCAACAAATCTCTAGTCTGTTCGCCTGAACGGGATTAAAATGATCTATTAAAATAATTTATTATCTTATTTATTTATTGTCATCAAAATTACCGCGATAAAAAAATAACATATATTAGCATTATCATAGTATTAATTAAACTTTCGCCCATCGATCAGACCAGCTAATTAAAATGGCTATGTAAAATTATTTTATTTTCCACAAGCGGTTTATGGAGGTTATAATAATCGTGACTACTAATTGTGTCCCCTGTTCTTTTTCCTTTTGACATTCGCTTCGGTTTGTCTGATTAGTTTCCCCTTGTAAATGGAAACACGGCTTAAAAATATAACCACTAAATATCACAGCTGTGGAGCCATAGATTGATGTGACTTTTTGCACGAAAGTAAGTGGCGAGTCGGGAAATGACATAGGCTACTCTCAACCTTTTCTTTTCTAACGATTTTTTCTTTTCTACTATCATAATACTTATTAATATTACAATACAAAAGTGTGTTTGTTTGTCCTCCCTTCACGTCAAAATTGAATGATAGATGTGCGTAATTTTAGCACAGATATTTTTTTCGGGACAGGATATGATACATGCTACTTTCTATTGCGGGTAATCTCACTATTTTGATAAAAATCCCATTTGAATAAAAAAAGTACGCATTGGGAATAAAGAAGCAGCGTTGCAACGGAATTATGGAGATACATGATTTATTGAAATCTTCAAACGCAATGTAAGGTAGCAATAGGATTACTTCCTTTAATCTATGATTTAGAGAGTCTTATTCTTTAATCTATGATTTATCGTCATTGTCATTTTTGTTATAAGAAACGAAGAGAATCTTACATTTAATTTCCTTCAATCAATCAAGATGGTGTTGCATAATTCATATTTTCTAAATAAATTTCAAACTAAAACCATGTGAGCAAAACAACGGCTTAAAGTTAATATTCATAGATAAAATGGGTTCTTCTTTTAGACGTATTTTATACAAACAATTTGTTATTCTGGAATATTAGTTTGATTTTTTTACAAAAAGAAAAAACAAACTGGCGGCATTTCATTTATTTGCACATATTCGAAATTTAAATCAAAACTAACAAACGAATGGACGAAATAATCCTGATATTTCTTGATAGTTTATTTATTAAAATTATTTAGGGGAGAGAATAAGTGAAATACATTAAAACAATTGAATAAATGTAATAAATTGGAATCTAATTATGATGAGGCTGAAGGATGATTAATTTGATTATATATATAATGCCAGAAACTTTCAATTTATAACATGAATACGCATTTATAAAAAAGACATAAAATTCTTTCAAGAGGGAATAGAACTCGCGCTACGAGGATTACGTACATAATTAAGCAGTTAGAAGTATTTAAGGGTAAATTTTATTTCTAAAAACTTTTTGAAAATAATGATTTTCATAACATAAATTCAATAAATAGTTTTGTATTAAATAATAAATTAGGGAGAAATACTAAATTTTTGCATAATTTTGGAATATCTTTTTAAAATTACAATTGTAAATATTTGTGTATATCTCACAAACAAATGATACCCTTAAGATATATAATATATACAAAAATGAGCTTCTATGTCACATGGTTTCTGAAAAATTAAGCGAATGTAAAAAAACTTAAGTATATTGCCTTCTACAAGTTCACGTGCCTATAAAAACGGTGACTATTTACAAACTGATGACATCTACTATAATCGCTTCAGTTTTCCTACTGCCTTAGCGTGGGCTTCTAATATCCCTATTTTTTTCATAAATCTCGGAATTAGATGCATTAATTTCACTATATTTTTAAAATTTTTTTCTGAATATCTTTAAAGATACGATATCTAAAAATTAAAAACAAATTACCCTTCTTCCTAGTCCTTTTAAATAATACACCAAACAATATCTATATATATAAAAATGAAACCCGTTTTCCTTGGTCACGGCATCACGCGTGAATGGCTGGACCGATTTCACTAATTCTTTTTTTGTTGTATTTGTTATTATTAGGAGAAGGTTCTTACGGAAAAAAATATTAAGAAAATCTCTCAGAAATATTGAAAAATGTACATTTAATTTTGCATATTTTAAAAAACGCGAGTAACAAATGTCATTGTCATTCACAGCCATAGATTATATTGATGAAAGAGCATCGTTTGTTTTGCTGTCATCGTTTGTTTGGCCGTCAACGTTTGTTTTGATTGTTGTTTGCTAATTTTTTAGTCTGGCTGCCATCTTGAATACACGTTTTTGAGGACAGCCAGAAGAATTATCCACTTTAAAGTTATCTCTACTTGATATTGGCGTATCGCCATTCGTTTATAATTGTTAAATTATATTACTTGATATTGGCATAGAATCCTAATGGGAAAGCCATTGAATAAAAAGAAGTGAAGTGAAGTGTTTGTTAATCACGGTAAGTTCACAGCTTCATATTGATTTTTAGTAACTTTTGCTGATTACACAATAATACAATTTGGTATACATGGTTATACAGAAAATGTATGAGAGCTTTTCATTTTCGGTTGGATTTTCGTTTTTAACAATGCCACCAACCAGACAGCTTAGGCCGCAGAACTCGAAATACGGCAAGTCAAAGAAATATAAGAGCAAATCAAACTGATGAGCAACGCGAAGCGCGAAATGAACTTGAACGGAATCGATATCAAGATAGAAATTTTGTGTTTAATCCCTACAGAGCTGCATTCAGTTATAATGTGGCAATTGATTACAGTTCAGCGAAAATTGTTGCTATTGGACAAATGAGTATTGTGTGTCCACATTGCAAGGCATTGAAATTCAAAAATGAAGCCCCTGGATTGTGTTGCGCCGGCGGCCAAGTCAAATTGACGCCATTGGTACCGCCACCAGAGCCACTACATTCATTGGTATCTGGAATTGGTCCAGATTCTTATCATTTTTTGACTCATATCCAGCAGTACAATAATTGCTTTCAAATGACATCATTTGGGGCGACAACGGTTATTCGAGACAATTTTATGCCTACTTTCAAAGTAAGTAATTATAATGGTAAACAATTTTTTTAGTTTTACTACCTATGGCAAATAAGTTTTTTAGGTCTACTACCTATAGCTGTCATGGAAGGCTGTTCAATGTCGAGGTTTAAAGTAGTTTTAATTTGAAATGATGTAAAGTATTGTGGCAGTATTTTGCGAGCCACATGGTGGTAAAATTTGCTATACAATTACCTGTATATATATTTATATTCTTGCAGATTCAGGGTCAAATATATCATCGAACAGGTTCCTTATTGCCAGTGCCTGATCAAGACTATAATTTTTTGCAAATATATTTTATGGGCAATTCAGCAAGAGAAGTCGATCAGCGTTGCGCATACAACAACTCGGTGAAAAGATACATTGTGGAACAACTTCAAACATTTTTCCATCAACACAATGAATTAGTTGCATTATTCACAACTGCATTAGACCGCATGCCATCTGATAATCACAAAATTGTCATCAGAGCCGATAAGGCGCCTGCAGGACAACATGCTGGACGTTTTAATGTGCTAACAATTGATGAAGTGGCTATTGTCGTTGTGGGTGAAAATTTAGAAAACCGAGACATTGTTTTACATCGGCGGAACGATCAGCTTCAGCGTGTGTCTGAAACACATCGATCATATGATGCCTTACAATATCCTATCTTATTTTGGCAAGGTGAAGACGGCTATCATTTTTCAATGAAGATGATAAGTCCAGTTACAGGTAAATTATTAACAATATGTTTACTACATTAAAATATATGTTTACTAACATAAAATTTATATTATTATCATAACACAAAAAATTGTTTACAGGTGCTGACACGAACAAAAAAATTAATTCAATGAATTATTATTCATACAGACTGATGGTTCGGGAAAATGAGGACAATCACATCTTAAAATGTCGGCGTCTATTTCATCAGTATGCTGTGGATATGTATGTGAAAGTTGAAACTGAACGATTGACATTTATCAGGTTGAACCAGGCAAAACTCCGTTCCGAGGAATACATTCATCTTCGGGATGCCATTAATGCTGATGGAAATGCACAGAATGTTGGCAGAACAACTATTCTCCCAGCAACATACGTTGGAAGTCCGCGTCATATGCATGAATATGCTCAAGATGCTATGTGCTATGTAAGACATTATGGCACACCAGATTTGTTTATCACATTCACATGCAATCCAAAGTGGACAGAAATTCAACAAGAATTATTTACTAGCCAATCACCCATTGATCGCCACGATATCACTGCAAGGGTGTTCAAAATGAAATTAAAATCACTCATGGATTTTATTGTTAAGCATCGCGTGTTCGGCGAGACGCGCTGTTGGATGTACTCAGTTGAGTGGCAAAAACGCGGATTACCACATGCACATATCCTCATTTGGTTGGTTGAGAGGATAAGACCGAATGATATTGATCATGTGATATCAGCAGAAATTCCCGATTATAATGAAGACCCACTGTTACATGAGGTTATTACAAAAAATATGATACATGGTCCATGTGGAATATTAAATCCCATTTCTCCGTGTATGGTTGAAGGAAAATGTTCAAAACGCTACCCAAGACAATTAGTAGCAGAAACTATTACTGGAAATGATGGATATCCACTTTATCGCCGCCGATCCATTGATGACAATGGAAAGTCAACAATAGTCAAAGTAAATCGACAGGACATTGAAGTTGATAATCGTTGGGTTGTTCCGTTTTCGCCATTACTCTGCAAGGCATATAAAGCACATATAAACGTCGAATTTTGCCATTCCGTAAAATCCATAAAATACATTTGCAAGTATGTGAACAAAGGTAGTGATATGGCTGTCTTCGGAGTTGCTGCCGAAAATTCAAATGATGAAGTCACTCAATATCAAATGGGCCGCTATGTTAGTAGTAACGAAGGCATGTGGCGTATATTTTCGTTTCCTATACATGAACGATACCCTACTGTTTTTCACTTGGCCGTACATTTGGAAAATGGTCAACGGGTGTATTTTACAGATGCAAACGTATTACAACGAGTTGACAGGCCACCATCGACAACATTAACCAGCTTCTTTGAAATGTGCCAGAATGATGATTTTGCCAGAACGCTACTTTATTCAGAAATGCCAAGATATTATACCTGGAATCAGTCATCAAAAAATTCCAACGACGAAAACGAGGACAACCAGTTACAGGTTATCCACAAGTATTTTCCACCGATGCACTAGGCCGTCTTTATGCAGTCCATCCCAGTCAAGACGAATGTTTCTATTTGCGTTTACTGTTAGTCAATGTTCGTGGTCCAACATCATTCCAACATCTGCGAACAGTTAATGGTGTTTTGTGTGGCACATTTGGGATTGTTAGAGGCTGTCAACATTTGGGATTGTTAGAGAATGACACTCATTGGGACCACACTCTCGAAGATGCTGTGATTTATTCAAATCCTAAACAAATACGAACATTATTTTCTATAATTTTGTCTACATGCTTCCCATCAACACCGATTGTTTTATGGCATAAATACAAAGATCATATGGCGGAAGATATATTGCATCAGATGCGTCTTAGAACATCGAATGCAGATTTACAAATGAACGAAGAAATTCACAATGAAGCATTAATTTTAATTGAGGACATGTGCTTGATGCTTACCAACAAAGTATTAATACAAATAGGAATGATAGCACCCAATCGCCCAATGCACAACTCATTTGATCAAGAATTGAGACGCGAAGCCCAATACGATTCCGAAACATTAAGAGAAATGGTTGATAGAACAGTACCCCTTTTGAATCAACAACAAAAATATGCCTACGATACGCTCATGAAAGTAGTGAACGATGGAACTGGCCGATTTTATTTTTTAGATGCTCCTGGTGGAACTGGGAAAACGTTTTTGTTATCATTGATTTTGGCCACGATTCGATCGCAAAATGGAATTGCACTAGCCCTAGCTTCATCAGGTATTGCAGCTACGTTGTTGGAAGGCGGTCGAACAGCTCATTCAGCTCTCAAGTTGCCGTTGAACCTTCAAATAAATGAAACTCCAACTTGCAACCTTTCCAGGAAATCTGCCATGGCCAAAGTGCTGCAGCAAACCAGATTGATCATTTGGGATGAATGCACGATGGCACACAAAAAATCTTTAGAGGCATTAGATCGCTCAATGCAAGATTTACGAAATAACAGAAACCGGTTTGGTGGTGCAATGATACTATTGGCAGGTGATTTTCGACAAATATTGCCAGTTGTTCCACGCTCAACGCCAACTGATGAACTAAATGCATGTTTGAAGTCGTCCATTTTATGGAAATACATTAAAATACTTAAATTGAGTATAAACATGAGAGTCTAATTGCAGGAAGACCAGTCTGGAGAAGTGTTTTCCAAACAACTGCTCGATATTGGTAATGGTAATATTGCTGTTGATACATCATCGGGATACATTACATTCCCTACCAATTTTTGTAACTTTTGTGAATCAAAGACCGAACTCATGGAGATGGTTTTCCCAAACATAGCTCAAAATTACGTAAATCACGATTGGTTAAGCGAACGTGTTATATTGGCCGCAAAAAATGTTGATGTGAACGAAATTAATTTTCAGATTCAAGAGAAAATAGCTGGCGAATTGAAGAATTACAAATCAGTTGATTCCGTTACTAATGATGATGATGTTGTCAATTATCCAACAGAATTTTTAAATTCGCTGGAATTACCCGGCTTACCACCTCATAATCTGCAAGTAAAAATCGGATCAGTAATTATTATGTTACGGAACATAAACCAGCCACGTCTGTGTAATGGCACCCGGCTTGCGGTGAAGAAATTATTGAACAATGTCATCGAAGCAACAATTTTAAAAGGGAAGTACAAAGGCGAAGATGTTTTAATCCCACGGATCCTTATGATACCGAACGACATGCCATTCAGCTTTAAGCGTTTACAGTTTCCAGTGCGGCTTGCATTTGCAATGTCAATAAATAAATCGCAAGGGCAGTCGCTAAGTGTATGTGGCATCAACCTAGAAAATCCATGTTTTTCACATGGCCAATTATATGTCGCCTGTTCCCGTGTCGGAAAACCAACAACATTATTTATTTACGCGCCAGAACATAAAACTAAAAATATAGTTTATCAAAAAGCATTAGAGTAGAGAGAAGCAGTGAAGAGTGCAGAGACTATTAGTTGCTTTCTAGAGCGCGCGTGGTATTGAGCTTAGTGTTTAAATAAAAATGCAAAGTTGTTCAATAGCGATTTGTAAAAATATTAGTGAAATTATTGAATCCTAAGAAATAAACACTATTATGAAAATATATATTTTGTTTTTTATTTAATTAAAAATTAGTAAAGTCATTTTCAGGTATAGCGAGACCAGGGAATTATGGATTCATTTTTATATGGAGGATTCAGTTCAAATTGAATAGGTACTCATACCTAAGATAGGTCAGCTATACAAAATAAAGTAGTGCATCATTGCAACGCTAAGGCGGTACGAAGTTCGCCGGGTCAGCTAGTATGGAATATAAGAAAAAAATTAAATACATACGTATCCCCACCCCAAAAATTTGGCAATCATTTTTTTTAATGTAAGCTGTTGAAATATTTACCAGTTCATATGTTTTACTGCCGTGCCAAATTTCAAGTATTTACGTCAATCGTTTTCTAAGAAACACAGGTACAACAGACAAAAGGGACATACATGTGAGAGGTCTTAAAAGTTTTCCCGTTTTCCTTCCTCAGTGTTTTTAATTACGTCTGATTATGTGATTAAACACACACACACATACACGCGCACACAGACGTATATGCACACACACACACACACACACAAATATGGAAAAACGAGCGCCCACGCACACACACATTGGGATTTTGGCGAGGAATGAATCACATAAATCGATTTTCATGAAACAAATTAATGAAACCGATAAAAATTGGTCAAAGATATATGACATTCATTGAAGAAACAATGTGAATTATATGTGGAGTAATATAATAATGAAGTAATACGATATATGATGTTAAGTGAAGAAAAGCGTATGTTATTGTTTAAAAATATAATTGCATTTAAATTTATTACTTTGTCTTAATAATACAAACAAAACAAAACAAAACCATATGATTTTTACATGTTAATATTTAATGTTACCTAATATTTCCATTCAATTCTTTGCAAATATTAATGTTATTCCTCGTCTTGTAAATGTACTGATTAGTATATTCTTCAGAAGAGTAAAATTATTGTGAATATTCTAAAACGTTAATATATAGAATTGTAGCTATAATTTGCTTCTAATTTTGCGTTGGCCCCTAAAGGTTTTTTGATCATGATACTTTTTGGTAGGACTAAGACCCCACTTATTTCCAAAAACGCCTCGAGAACATTTTTGAGATTCTATTAAGCAGCTCTTAATAACGTTTCACATGGCCTAAACAGAATCGTAAACATTTTTTTCGAGTACTTAATTTGCTCCGTCCAACATTACCACGCAATTATTTTTGTGTTGCAGCTGTTAAGATATGAGCAATTTAATACTATTTGTTTTTGCGTTTAGCTAGCTTAGTTAGCTCTAGTTGTCTTTATAAAGAAATTTCTGAAAAAAACGGCTATTCAAAATGGACACGTGAGTGGAATTATAAGATTTCCGATTTACTTTTAAATTACGGAATCCTAAGAAGCATGAAATCTGCACTTACAGCATATGACAAATGGTTTAGCAACCAGACTGAACAACTAATTAAATTAACTTTGCATTGAATAATGATTATTCGTGGTTAGATTGTAACAGACAGATGGAAATTTTTGCCGGCTTTTTCTGTTTAAATAATAAAATAAATTCAAGTTTCTTTTTAAATTTCTTCATACGAGTAGTAATCCTGAAGTGTTTTGTTTAATAAAAGTAATAAATTTAACTTTGTACATGAGAATTATTCTGAACCGATGAAATAAAAACAGACTACTTCTGCTGAGAACTATCACTTGCACAAAAACGGGGAGAAATAAATTTAAAAAACACTCAAGTCTGTTAAATATATTCCAATGGAAACAGAACTGCAGCGTCTAACTGCAACATATAAAGCCGAACTGTATAACTTTCAAAAGAAACATGATACCCTATTATCAGTAGCAAATATTCACTCACCATAAGTCGAAAGTCTTTCTACTGAGTCAAGCAGTTTCGCCATTAAATTCAGGATATGACGAAGTCGCTTTTAAATTTATACAATTATTTGGAGCAAACCGGGACCGGAAACGTAGAGGACCGGGACGCAAACGGAGGTCGAAATACCTTCCTCATCCACGGCGCGAAGGAAGAAGCTGCTGTCACTCGGGCATCAGCCGCTATTAGACTCATCGTTGACACATATGGCTATTCCGCAATGAATGAACGTCAACCTGAATGCGTACTACCGTCTGGGTGCTGCAAATATGCAGTGTAAGATTCCGAGACCAATAGTCGTCAAAGTCGCCCGAATCGAACATCGTTATAAAATAAGGTCGGCGAAGAAAGCGTTAAAGGGCATTGGCGTGCTCAACACGGAATCTCTAATTCGACTCCGGCAGTTATTTTTTGCCAAGACGCGAAATCTTGCAGGCCAGAAACTGCTGAATACGGAATGAAAGTACTGTTATTATATTTCCTGATGGCTACAAGGAATATATCACACATTCTGCACACAGTTGAAACAATGCAGATTACGGTTATCCGCTTTTCAAACCTACAATAAAACTGAACGTCAGGACACTCAGTCACATGCAAAAAAAATCTACTTGCAAATAATAATTGATTTCCATGAAAAGTACTAGTTTACTATATTTGTCGTAATCTTTATTTTTTATATGAGCCATATTTTACATTTTCGTAACATTAATAACGTTCGCAGAAATATTAAGTTTATTATAATGTATCGGTTTCATTTATGAAAGTACCCGTCTTGCTTATATATATATATATATATATATATATATATATATATATATATATATAATAAATAAATTTAAAATTTATAATATAAATAAATTTTTATTTCCTACTGTTTAATTTATATTGCATATTTTTGTAAATTTTATAGTTAAATATTGACATGTCTTCCAAATCTTTCATTTATTTCTTTCATTCCAACTCCTCTCCTAATGATTCCTGGTCCCCTCCTGTCTCTTCCGCTTCGGATAATCGTGAGCCATTTTGTGGTGCGTTTAATATAAGCAAGCACGATATTCTTTAGTCTCTTCTTTCTCGTAGCCTTTCTAAGGCTCATCCCTGTCATATCAATCCTAAAAGTTTCCCAACTCATTACTCTTATTTTATTAATTATTTTGAAAATCAAAATATGCATACTCGTCTTATTAACGAAACCTGGCCTAAACCTTCACTTTCCTCTAATATATATTCGCTTCCAGATTTCTATTAATCCGTAATGATCGACATTGTGGGCGCGATAAAGGGGTCGCTATCTCTTTTCGAATTGATCTTCCTTTTAAAATTATTGCAAAATACCCGACCGTCTGTTTGTCTAAAATGGGACATTTATTTGTTGAAATTACTTTCTCTGGAATGAAATTAGTCTTAAGAGTTGTGTAGTCACTTCCAGGTATTTCGTATTTTGGTGACTTTGAGAATATTATTGACAGTCACATATCGTATGGGGATATGGTAATTATAAGTGACTTTAAAACCTGTCTGTATAAAAGTTTTATAAGAAGTTTACAGCTTTGGGACAATTTATAGCTTTTTTTAATTTACCTATCTTATAAATTGCATAGTCTTAATCCAATCCTTAAAATTTCCAATTTTCGCGGCTTTAACAGTATTGACTTGTCTTATTTGCTTGAGAATGCCAAACTCATTGATTGGGATAGTATTTTGGCCATTAAAACGGATGAAAACGTTAAATTCAACAACCTTATAATCAAGCTTAAATAGCTTTAACAACTAAGCATGCACCCTTTAATTGAAGTGTTAAAAGCAAGTCCATGGCTTAATAACTCCATCAAAAAATTATGGCTAAGCGTGATAGAGCCAATATCATATATAAAGCGAACGCCAGTCCTTCGGCATAGGAGACATTTAGAGTGCTTAAGAATAGATATACACAAATTGGTAGAAATGCTAAAAAGCATTACATCTCCCATTCCATATGCAAATGCTCTTCTTTAAACATTTGAACGTTTCTTGGTACTCTGGAAGCTGATAATTTTCATACTAATACGTATTATCAGCTTGGCCTTAATACTTTGAACTCTTTCTCTGCCAAGCCTCTTTTGTTACTTAACCCAGCTCTTAAGTCGGAAATATTAAAGAGAATTCATCCTCTCCCTTCTAACCATAACAAATTCACACTTAATAAAGTTAAAATCAATCTTCTTGCGATAAAAACAAATCTATGGGATGCGATGGCATAAGTATTAAAGCCCTCAAGTTCATCTTAAGTATTGTAACCCCTGTTATTACTGACATATTTAACACATCTTTTAATGCTACCACGTTTCCTTCTAAATGAAAGAAAGCGTATATAATACCCTTATTTTCTTGATTTCAGCAGAGCATTTAACTCCGTTGACTTTGATATTTACTAACTTATCTAAAAGCTTTGAATATATCTCAACACTCATTAGAATGGTTTAGCTCACATCTATATTGACGACGGCAATATGTGAAGTCTTCAGATGCTTTCTCTCAATGGACGGACTTATCAAATGATGTGCCTCAAAGAGGGGTTCTTTTTCCACTTGTTTTTTCAATATACATTGATGGGGTTTGCTGGGAATATGCATAGTAATTATCACCTTTACGCTGATGATTTACAAATATACACCCATACTCCATAGCCAACGTTATCAATACCCTGATTGATATCTCGCTTTAATCCGTCAATGGCCTCGTAAAATGGGTCTGTTAGTTATCCAATTAAGTCTAAAGCTATCATAATTGGTAGCCAAAGACTGCTTTCTAAAATTAAGCTGTCAGATCTGTGGTATCTATATTAAATGACACACCAATTCCATTTACGTCAACTGTTAAAGACATGGGTCTACTGATCGATCAAAATCTTAGCTAGCAGCCTGAAGTAAATGAAGTTAGTCGTCGTGTATTCAGCAGATAACACTTGAAATCTCAATTAAGCATCTTCAAAAATTTTCTAGACGGTCAAACAAAATCTCACCTCTGTCAATCACTCTTACTGCCACTACTTGTCTACGGAGATGTATGCTTTCCAGACCTTGTTGAGAAAATTAGAAAATTTGTGTATCCGCTTTGTTTTTGGTTGCAAAAAAATATGATCATGTATCTCAATTCAGAGCGCAACTTTAATGAACTGAGGTCGATAATTGGCGCAATCTTCACATTCTTACACTTCTCTATAATATTCTGACCAATGCTACTTATCCAACTTATCCTAGAAAGAGATTTAGATAATTGTCTGCAAACGGTGAAGGGCTACGTTCTGAAAACAAACTCAGAATCTTTTTCCCAAACGTACAACCACCTTTTATGAAGTCTTTCGCTGTCCAAGCTATAATACTTTGGAATCGACTAGATCCGGATACTCCCGGATCTAGTCGAATCCCTCTTTAAATATATAAAAGGATCATCTGAAAAAGTTATTCCTCTCGTAATCGCTCCGTCCTACTGTTCCTAATTCCATTTTGTGTACCATTTTCCTGGTCCCCAACTAGGTCAAAATTATATATATATGTATATATATATATATATATATGTATATATATATATATATATATATATATATATATATATATATATATATACACACATAAACTCATTTCACATATTAAAATGTCTTAAGTTTATAATTTAAACTTAAAAATAGCCAAACATAAATTAGATTATAATATTTGCTTACAACTTTGAGATGAATTATAGCCCTTACTGCGTGAAATATTCAGCATTTGCAAATTATATAGTATTTTCAATATTCAAATCGAATACAACAAATTGCCTTTGAAATAGCAGTTTTAAGTGAAGAATATCAAAATTTAAAACATTTGAAAATTCAATGGATTTTAAAATTGATATAATGAAATATAAATTTATCTAATTAAAAATTTATTGTTGAAATTAAATTTAAAGTTTAGGCGAAATTATTATTTGGGGACCAATACGCACATTAATCCAAAGTATAAATTAATCTAAAGTTTAATTTAAGCAAGAGGGAAAATTATTGGAAATTGACGAAAGGAAAACGGATATTTATTTCCCACTTTACAATTTTTTTGCATCAACGACGTTCGTTTTTCCGCGTTTCCAAACAACAATACAATATTGGTTTGAAATAGGAAATATCCTATTTGAAGCAGATCACACATAAATGTATTTGTGCACCTTTCATACATTACGTAATAGCTTTTTTATTTATTGTATGTATATTTGATCATATTGTAATTTAATTTTCTGCAAATATTTACCTGTAGGTGTGAAGTGAATAAATCTATTTACGTATTGTTTTCATTCACATTTCGTGTTCCAATTTCCAATAAAACATTGCATCATACAGGTCGTTTCTTGGAGTTGGCTATGCTTATATTGAAATATTTTGGAACATTCCTATGCACGACATTTTATTGCTTGAAACATATGTTATGCTTCTTTTTTACATACAAAGACAAATATTAGGAACATTGAGATATATTATATTAATTCAAAAATAACATTCAGAAAAATGGTCATGATTTTTTTTAGTCATAATAGCTTATATAAAGGTTTAAATTCAAAATATTTGTCACGTTCGAAGAAGTTTCTTTACATACAACTAGAAAAGATTTTAAGTTTAAAAAGTTTTTATTGCTTAAGGTAATTTTATTGTACTTTGAACAAGGTAAGTTTTTAAAATTACCTAAAATATTTCAGAAATAAAAATTTGCCAGGTGGATTATTGTTTTCTCTCAATAAATGTTAGGAAAGATGCATTGTGATTTTTAAACAAGAAATACTTAAGACCTTTATGTGATTAAAATTTTCAAGGTAATATGTTTACGTAATTTAGTATGTAGAATTGTAAAATTGGATACGTCCAATGTGATGAATGTAGTGAGTATTTATGTGATAAGCATAATGCAAGCTGTTTCGTAAATATGTTAACTCAACGCAAATTACATTGTATCGACAGATATTAGTTATATGAGTTCATTCGAAATAAAAAGAAAATTCAAATAAAGGAAGAGGTTTGCAAAATTAATATTTTATATATGATTTTATTAAGCTTAATTTTAAAAAATATGATAATTAAAAGTCGTATATTGTGATAATAAGTATGGACAACGAGATAGGTATATTTAAACATATATCAGAAAATTAAGAACTTTCTGAAATCAGTTTCGGTTATTCCTGATATTATTACAGATATAAAGTTTGGTCCTACTTTTCGGTATGTCGAATTCCAGTACTTAAAAATATAAGACGAAACTTTTATGAGATCACTGACGTGTCCTTCCGTCTGTCTGTCAATGATGCACTGTTAGCTTTTCTAGAAAATTTTGATGCTCAATCTTAATTTGGCACATTAAACAGGTATATATACTTGCATATAATTCACAAGTTAACCTTCAAATATAGTAACAGAGAATTTTTAGAGTGGATAAACATATTAACTTTTTTTTTATTTTGATTTTGCATACAACAAGGGAAGTAAATTGAAAGATTATGATATAACGACACTAACGTTATATAAGAACTTCAGAACGTTATATGAGATTCTGGAGATATTTTTGAAAATACACAGAAAGTTTTTCATTGAAATCGTTTGATGTAGAAACTTGATATCAGACAATGATAAATCATAATATCCAGCATGTACTTTATTAGATACCACAAAATGTTGTATATCAATTTTAGAAGGGTGAAATGACATATTGGAGTCATTTTTAAATGTCGTAGTCTTGTGGATACCAGAACTGCTTGTTTAGAATTCTATGTGAGATAGCTTAAGAGATATTTCTGAAAATAGTTATATAAAATGCGTTCCCACATTTCTCTTTTTACGAAACTGTTACTGTTACTAATAGTAGTAATATATACTCCTAATTCTTTATATGTATCGAAGTGTATACGAATGCTTCGTAGTCAGAATTCGGTTCATTGTCGTATATTAAAACATGTTTTCTTAGATGACAACCCTAAGAAAATATGTTTTTAAATAGAACTTGTGGACTTATCTATATTTATATAAACTCGTATAAATATATTGGAGAATTTAAATGTGTGCATATTTAAACTATTTGCGCATTAATTATATAGAACCAAACAATAAAAGTAACATAAAACAAAAATTTAGTTTTTAAGATTTAGTTTTTTAGTTTTTATTCGTTCGCGTGTCGCGCAGGGAGATTCATTACATGGATAATCGGGGCGTTTTAACTGGTGGATTTTCGTATAAAGTCTTGCTCTTATTGCAATAAACCCACGAGGAAGGGTGATAAAGCAATAATAAATTTTAACCAATTTGCACTAGGAAGTTTCCATATATATTTAAATGCATGTAGATATTTAAGCGCCATAGTATTTCCATCAAAACATTCCATTGTGACCAAAAACGAAACAAAAAATTTACCTGCATTTCTTGTACAAAAATCGGTCATATGCGTTATATTCCAACACATTACATTCCAACATATGACACCGATCAATCGTATGGTGTATATCACAACAACAAGACACAAGAAACATATACCACTTCTGTGTTGAAGCAGAAGAAGGAGACTATGGTCATTCTGATTCATCATCATCGAGAGAAAGATTATACGAAGCGGTTTATAAAGCAAAACACAATATATTTCAATATAATATGAAAATATCTATTAAGTTTAAATTTGAGATTAAGTGTTCATTGTTTATTTTAATTTATTAGGTCATTTAGGCTCTTATTAGTAATACGTTTTGGGTAATGAATGGTCCATGATGTTGGCTATAACTGTAACGCATAGGTAGTGACCGTACCTTTTAGATCTTATTTGTTTGAAGTCTTTTAGTGAGCAATAGAAATAAATATACAAATTGAACCATTGTTGGAAACACAGTACATTTATGGTTATGAACATCCTAATTGTTTCATAGATATGTTAGGGTATAAACATAAAATTTATTACAGATTTATTACGTTATTACATTTGTATAATATAAACATGAGGTAACTGAAATTTATCCAAGTGTTATATTTATTTTATCAAGTAATTTTTATGGCGGTGTGAATAGTCATTAATAGCTACAATAAGTTGTCTTAATTCTTTAGGAAGCTATTTAAAAAAACGAACAAAATATACATTTTTATTTTTAATATTGATTTTTTAACATTAAATGTAAACATATTTTTATTGCTTGGTTCGTCTATTTAGCTTAAACTACTTAAGAAAAAAAAATCTGAAAATAATGTCGTAATCATGTTTTTTTAAACAAGGGTGATTCAAGGTCAAAGTTTAAAAACGGTTTGTAAAAAAGTCCTGAAAATACCTATAAACAATATTTTCAAAATAATTCAGCTAGCTCTTCTTCTATCAACCCTTAGAAGGATAGAGTTTGATCACCTCTATTGAGTGTCGCACTAATATTACAGGTCAATATATAGTTTTCGTTACGTCTGCCGATTCGATATAGTTTCTGCTTGATTATGTTGTAGACAGCAACATATCACATTTTTACAGTGAAGAGTAATCAAAACGTTTCTCACCTTAAGACCGTTTTCCATTAATTTCAATATTTTAGAAATTCGAACAGCCTGTGCAGGGCCATAGACGAGTGCGTTTCACAAACACGTTTTTCTTATTTCAAAGTGCGGCCTGTTGAAATAATCCCTTAGTGGAAATTTATGATAAAACGGACCATATTCCTTTCTGATTTACGGTACCCATTTTGCCCATTGACGTTTCTTGACAACGAAGTATAAATCTTTTTAACCTACGTCAGTGTGACAAGACGTAGCGGGAATTTGACACTAATCTCTGGGGTGGATCACATAACGTATTGAATTTAAATGGGGTTGCGATTCTGTTCACAAGGCAAATTTCGACGTGGCAAATAGGGTAACCAACTCTAAGCAGAGTTGTGTTGTTACCTGAAATAACATATGGAATTTAATTTTCATATTGATTAAATGCCAAAATAATTTTAGGTTCATATAAAAGACTCGTGTTATTCGAATTTAAACTTTTATTTGAATAAACGTTAGACAGTCTTACTTTTTTGAAGTTAATAAACAAAATATTTAAGTATCCGATTATGTACACTTTTTGCCAGTTTTTTGGATGTATTAAATTCTTCTGTACAAAAGTGACAAATTTAAGATTGTTTCTCAAAGCTTTTTTTTATATGTATTTACATATATATATATATATATATATATATATATATATATATATATATATATACTTTTTTGTATTTTTTTTTATTACGGTTAAAATAGAAAGGGTTGATTATTTACGTTACTGTTCCTGTTAAAAATTTTCAGTTTCGGTCAAATGGTCATGGATCGAAAAGTTTTCCAGAGAGGAGCTAAAGAATATGGTTATAAGACTACCCGTTGAAGGATTCATCGATTGAAAATACAGTTAAAAATGTCTTTACTTGATGTAATATGCCTTTATTTATACAATTAATTTGAATAAATTTCGAAACTATTTTTTTTTTCCTAAGCGTATTTCGCTGTTCACAAGGCTCTTGTTTTCTTATCAATTATCTTTATTGAAGTGGTTATTACTATATTTATTCTATAGTCAACGCAAGGAAAATTAGTAGAAAACCGCAAAATAAAACCCTAGAAGGTCACTCGTCTCACGTGTCTGCCTCTTCGGTTGTAACACTCGGTTTTCTTAAAAAAGAAATTGATTAATATGCACAATAGCTAATAATTAATTCTTTACAGTGAAAATTTAAAGCGTGTGGGGAAATTTTGTTTCCAATAAACATTGTTTAAATTTCATGCGAGTATAATGAGAGGTATCGTCTGTTAGTTATAAGGACCTAAACAATACATTTTAAAAAATTTAATTGGCATAAAATAAGCAAATGAAATAAACCTCCGTACTCGGAGTAGAGAGGTTTATTTCATTTGCATATTTTCTGTATTATTGAAAATCGAATTATAAAAAACAAGATTTTTGGAAACCTGCGCAAAAGCTGTAGCAAAACTTATAACATCGATTTTAGGCATCATAATTTTTGAGAAAATCATAATGATGTATATGGTTTCTCTGTTTAACTGTGTTAAGTACTATTCAATTAAATTTTTTTTGTACTAGGAAGTCCATATTTGTGGCTACTTATGATAAATAAAATAATTGTACTTCAAATTAAGTACACAGTCTCCTCTATATGCGAGCTAGACTCTCATTTGGCCGGTTTTAAATTTTATAGGAGATTTTACGTCGCTCCCTTTTCCCAAAAATATTTCTATTTAATGAATTTTAAAGAATACAATATGCATGCTAGGAAAATTGGGGCAATGTACCCTGTTTAATCTATTTTACGATACATACATTTTAATTTCTGCGTTTAATTTCTTTAGAAACGATTGTGTATTAAGGTTTTTTTTTCAATTGTTCCAAAGTGTTAGTTACCATTCTTAAGTCGTGCTGACATGCTTAGTGCGAAATAAGTTAGAAGACTGTATTAAATCCGCTATGCGATCTATATATATCATTTTCCTCTTTCAGTTTTTTTCAAGAATTAGCTTTTTATTAATCAATTTTTTTTAATTGTCGCTGTGAATCCAATATTATACTTACATCGTATTCATCTATTTATTATGAAATAAGTTGGAAGACAGTATTCAATCAACTTTAGGATTCGTATATTATAATACTCTCATTTAATTCTATAATTTTTGTTTCCTATTGACTAAGGTTTTTTTAATTGCCACTATGAATCTGTTATCAATTTTGTGTCTCCATTTGTTTTGATGTGAAGTAAGTTAGAGGCAAGTTAATTATGTGGACTTTAAATACCACCGGTAGTTTAAATATTGAAAGTGTCTAAAACGCAACCGTATAATTACTTTTCCTTCCAATTTCCACATGACTTTCTATTTTATATATTGTGTTTCCATTATTTTTTACATTGAAGTGGTTCACATATGTTATTTTATTTTTATATTTTTTAATAGAAGTAATTTGTATCCTGGTTTATCTGGGAAGTTCTCATTCCTCGTACCTCATAATTTACAGAGAATGATCATTTTGTGGAAAACCAGAATACTGAACCAAATTATGTCGAAACTCTCAACTATACCACGGTATTGATTTGTTCAATCATCTGATTGGGATTGCACTAGAGTACAGTTTTATTAGTGAAATTTCTTTAAATACATAAGTGCATTTATTGTAGGGTGGACCGTTTCTTTTTAAATTACGATTAAAGAAGCCATTTTCAGACACATTTATTAAGAAAGCCATATTATAAAGTCAATAAAAAGCGGAAAAGCGTTTTTGGTGCAAATTTGTACTTAATATCGCTTTCAATGTAGCTTAAAATATATTATATACGTTGGGATATGTTTCTACCATTCAAACCATTCATATTTATATATCGCATCATTTGTTGATATGTTGTAAAACTAAAATTTATTATTGAACGAAATTGGGTAGTTTAATCTTAAAGGAAACATATTTTTCTTATGTATAAATAACCAATGCACTAGTGTGAATTTTGAACTATATCATTGCTAAGCTTTACGAAAATCTATAGTGCCGTTTAGACGTAATTTAGTAAGAAATATCCTATCATATTTTGCGTGCTAATAATATTCCACGGGTGTGAAAGTGTGGATATTATATAACTTATCAATTACTTCTGTACAGGAAACCACGCCAAATTTAGTAGAGATTTGTGATTCAGGTAGCGTATTTTGCAGAGTTCTGAGTCAAAAAATCTACAAATTTTTGCAATCAAATATTAGTGGTGAACAAAACTAGTGACAGTGTATCGTATGAGGATAACCTTTGAACATATAGATAGGCAAAAAATAATTTATTCGTCATTAAATGAAAAGGTATGAAAGGTTTTCATCAATTATTGTATGATCATGATTGAAAGAAAATGTTTTTCAGTCTCCATTACCATGGAAGTATAGCGTCGTAATATCTGTAATTTTAGTCTGTTTTATAAAAATAGCACTCGTATCGTGTTTAACCTCATAGATTTTTTAGTCCTTCCTTCGTTATTATTAAAAAACTTCTGGTTTTTTCTGAGACCATTCTTAACACAGGCAATAAAATCTAACAGGGATAAAATCTATAACTTGTTTCTTTATATCGTTACTAACTAGCTCTACTCCGTGACTTTACTCGCGTGATATTATTATTTTTAGGGTTCAATCTCTGAAAGCAAAAAAACAGAATCCTTATAGGATCAGTTTGTTGTCAATAATTACGTTAATTTGTCGGTAAAAATTTTTTTCTCAGAAAAAGCTGGATATACAAAGTTGAAAGTAATATTTTCTGCCGAGTCCTACAGCCTTACATTGCTGTCAAATTTAAAGTTTTTTGAGTAATACAACAAAATAATACGGTTCTTTGAAGCACCTATTTCTTTTATTTATACCATCATAAAAATGTCTAGCGTATTTCTGGCAAAATTTTAATCTTTAAGTTGATGAAATCAGAGGAAAAAAAAATCGAAAAATCATTGGTTTCTAATTCAAAATAGCGCATATTTCAAAGTATATTAAATTTTTAAATAGGCGCTGGTAAAAATTTGGTACGCAATATTCATATGTTTTCTAAAATAACAATTTTGTAAATAGCTTGATCGAAATATCACCCACCATTAAATTTTTATAAATAGCTGAATGTGTGTCTAAACCAAGTACTGCGTGTTCTATTCCTGCTTGATAGGTTTTTGAAATGAAAAATATTTAATATTTATTTCTACGAAACGGGGAAATCGTAAGCCAAATATTATTAAAATCCACTATAAGCGACGAGTTGAAGTTTGAAAGGGAAATAAGGAAATAAAGTTTTTTTTTGTTTTTCTTAAATAAAGGTGAACTGGTTAAGAAGGAGGGATATATGTTCCAAAATAATTACATAAGTATACAATAATACATTTTAGTAGCAGAACGAATAACTTATGATGATTCTAGAAATTAAACTTAACCTCTCTATCCATATTGTAAAATTTTGAAGTGTTCTGAGTTGTATTTTTATTACAAACCTGACTATCTCGGGACTAAATTATATTTATTTACACAAACTTTAAACCCCTGACACCCTTTTTGTGTTGATGTGGAAAAAGACAGACATTTATTTAATTACATTTCAAAGTGTTTGTAAGACATTTCGACTTACGACCTTACGATTATTTTTCATGCGAATTGTAAATCTTATGTATCACACCTTATGTGTCGACTATTGAAAAACCATTGACCTTATTGTATACGACGTACACTATGCTAAATTTAAAGTCTCTAGACTCTTTGGGTCTTTCCTTGATATATATATATATATATATATATATATATATATATATATATATCCGTGACCTAATCTAATATGTTCACAAATAGAGATATTTGCATGATTTTATTGTTACCAGTAATTAACACGTTTTTATTAACTTGATTTTTATGAATGTTTTCATGCTTGTACCGAACCGATTTATAACAATGCTTCGCCACTTAAATTTATTGCGAAGTATTATACACCATATCTTGCACTCAGTACTCAGTACATATCTTGCACTCAGTACATAAGATCTAGGATAATTACTATAGTTTTCCTGTAATTCTTCAGTCAAATTTTACGAACCCGCTTTTTAATGACTTCTGGCTCAGTAGTTTCGAAAATGAGTGGATGTTATTTTGTATTTTTGCAACTTTCTTGAGAGCTTTTAATATATATAATATTTAAATTTATAAAATTGTTTTTGTGTTCTTCATAACAAAGTTTTTCAAATAATACACCATGTGGTTTATAAAATGGGAAAAAAAAGTTTAAAGCCTGTATTTACATCAACTTTAATTTTTATACGACTACCTTAAAAATGTCGATGGTATAATATATATGAGTTAATAAGTTGTATTACTATGCCAACTTACAAATTTCTTTACTATAAATTTTCCGAGAAAATCGGTTTTGAAAAAAGAAATAAATGTAAGAGTGTTTGAACACATTTTTCCTAGGATTAAAATATGAGAAATATTTAAAAAATTACGATCCTTTTAATTTCCTACAGCTTCTAAAAACTCATACTTTTTTCTTTATTTTAGGTTGGTTATTTTCGAAAATGAAGGAGGGGGAACGTATATTTATCGCATATTTCTCTGTATATTATTGAAGATATAATGTTTAAAATTCCGAAAAATATATTTTTAAGATCCTTACAACTAAAGCATCTTATATAAAATTTAAAAAAGAACATTTTTCGAGTACTGAATGTGCCTGCTACAAAATTTCCAAATTAATATTTTTGATTTTTAGCTATTAAATATTTGTGAGTATATATGTTTTATTACTCTATAAAAATTACATTTTCTACGTTAAGAAAATTCTGAGAAAAACGGTTGTGACGGACATAGGAACAGATACGCGAGTGATCTTACAAGGGTTTAATTTTTCTTTTAATTTACGGAACCCTAAAAACCGGTCAATTGCAGGTCTGGCTCACGCATCGCGGGTACACTATCTCGTTTGGAGTGGAAATACTTTATTTAACGCGATTCTTCCATAATTCAGCTTCTAAAAACATGGTTTTTAATAATTTTGTATTCAGTAGCTCTTGAAACAGTTCTGGAACGTAATTTTTTGTCCATTTTTCAGTATGTCTCTGAAGACATATTACCTAAAATTAAAAAAAAGATATATTGGAACCTTTGTAATTTGACCTTTCAAACGATACCCAACGAAATTTTAAAAAATCGAGTAATTAATTTGCCCTCACCCCCATATATTTTTGAATATTAACTATTAAGTTATATGCTGCTTACCATGCTTTATTCCTAAGCCAATTTGAAAAATTCTACGGTAAAACCTTTCTCAGGAAAATGGCTGTGACTGACGAGCAAGAGGATACCCGAGCAATCTTATAAATCTTCCATTTGTCCTTTTGAGATACGAAACAATAAAAATTAAATTATCAAGAAATGTCACAAATGATAATTGGCATTTAAAATGTTCATATACTAAACAATGACGTTCAAATTTAATATGTGGCAAAATGTTCGATTCTGCATATGTTGTCAATATTCATAAAAATTAACCCACAGATATAGTCAAAATAATGCTATATGCAAGAGAAAGGCTGGAGAATTACAACTCGGCTTTGGATCTTTAAATACAAAAGTTATTTATTCCAAAAAAAAATTTAAATTTCTTACAAGTTTTTAATTACGGGTTAAACCCAAAAAATTGTAACGGGCGAGTTAAATGCATAAAAGACAATTAGATTGTTAATTTAATTTTTCATGCCCTTCCGAGCCCGAGAGACAAGTTATCGAGCACCACAAGCCACTGGGGCAGCTTTTGTAATATAATTTTGAATATTTTATGCGGCAAGAGCAGTAAGCAGGGATTTGTGGGATCTAAAGGTCTGGTTCCGTAACTCGTCACAATGCTATGTTAATTAAAAAAATGTTATAACGACCATTTAATGGTTTAATTATGGTGAAGATTTACGTTTTTATGTAGAATTTCAATGTAATTGTTCATTAGTGGTGGAAAATAAAAATATAACTGTTTATTTCACACACATGTTTTTTCGCAAACATGTAAAATAAACGTATATGTAAAATACACGTTATTACAACCTTTACTTGTTTTCTGCGTTCAAAACTGTACTAAAAAATTGCAAACTTTTTTGTTTAACTTATTGCAAGTAGCTTTGTTGTTTAACTTTGTTTATTAACTTATTGCAAGTACTACTTAAATAAAAAAATTGAAACGTGCTGTAGATTTTCCGTGAAAAAGTCGAGAAGAAATAATAACAAGGGTTTCGTATTAATACTTCTTTAGAATTTACTTACTAATTTATCGCAAACATTCAATTGATAATTTATTACATGTGGTATTGAAATAAAAAAAATAATATATTAAAGCAGAATTTCATCTCAATCGACACATTTGTCTTAGCATAAACGTTGTTATTATATATAGAAGTAATACCTTATTCACTGAAATAAACTACAACATCAAACACGAACCTGCATGGGTTTAATTTTTTTACTTTATCAATTACTCTATAAAATACCCAATATACTGAATTACAAAGCTATAAATAAAAAAGTTTCAATATAATTTCGTATAACTCTATCAGTGGCCATTATTTGAGTTATAGACAGAAAATAGATGCATTATTGATTTAAAATAACGACATTCAATTAACTTAAATTCAGATTTACTTTGATAAAAAGATGACTAAAAATCTTCCATTTGTTTTACAAAATCTTTTTTAGACTTATGCATTTATGAATTTCAACATCCTTTAATTTTAATTTTTAATCTTAATAATATATCATTTTGAAGTAGTTCGTATAAAATTTTACCGCTAACCTTCTTAAAATTCGTATATACTTTCAACATAATTAATATAAATATAGTTTAAACCATTTAAACTTACAAGATAAATAAATAGAATTTAACATTATTTTAAATGTATATATTGAAAAACACGAAATGATTTTTGAGAATTTAAAAATAGAAAAATCAAATTCGTAACAATGAAATTAGTAAAACAGGTACACAATTAACGAAGTCAGGAACTAACTTCCTTTCCGCTTGCTTACCTTCATCATTTGAAATGTACTTTTAAATTATTATCTTCAATAGGAAATATTTATAATGGAAAAAATAAACACGATCATCTTTGTGTGGTTTAATTAAACGTTAACTAAAATTCATCTTAAATTGCGCTGGAAGATTAATTCCCAAAATAAGCGTCAAACTAATTACTTCAGGACGTATTTACAAAACTCCACCGCACTAGAACATATATTTATTTGAAGTAAAATCACAGATACATATGTAGAGATCCCGCTTGGGGTGTGCAACAAATCTATGGTATATTCGCCTGAATGCGATTAAAATAAAAATATGTGTTCAATATTTGTTTGGTAACCAGTTTTAATATTTATTATCTTATATATTCATTATCATTAAAATAACATCGATACGACAATTACAAATATCAGTATTATCACGGTATTAATTAGACAAGCTAACTAAAACGGCTGTGTACAATGATTTTATTTCCCACACGTGGTTAATCGAGGTAGCAATAACTAGTGATTACTAATTGTGCCTACTAATATTTTCCCATTTAACATGCGCTTTGGTTAATCTAATTGGATTCTGTTTGTAATTTAAAAACGCGGCTTAAAAATATAACCACTAAATGTCACAGCAGCGGAGCTACAGATCAATGTGACTTTTTGTACAAAAGTAATTGGCGAGTCCGGGAATATCATAGGCTACTTTCGACCAAAAAAACCTCATCATTTCCCATATTATAATAATTATGAATATTATAGTACAAAAAGGTGTTTTTTGTCCCCATTTTACGTAGCAATAGAACAACGGATATACGTGATTTTTTCACAGAGATATTTAGTGGGCCAAAATATGATACATGCTATTTTTATGGCGAAAAATATCATTATTTTGGGAATTTGAAAAAATTACACTATGTGAATAACAAAGCAACATCAGAACAGAGTTCCGGATCGACTTGATTTTTGGAACGCTTTATACACAATGTAAGATTGCTATAGAATCACTTCCTTTAATCTATAATTTAGAGGGAATTTTTTAAAATTTTCATTGTCATTATTAATATAAAGTGACGAAGAGGGGCTTAATATTGAATTCCTTGAATCGTTCTAGATTATGGTGCATTATTTCTCCCTATAATTATCTAACTATAACCACGTAAGCAAAACCGTGAGTTAAATATAATATTTATAGATGAAACCGATTCTTCTTTTAGACTTATTTTATGGATACTATGTCTTATTTTAGAATTTAAATATGAATTTTTTACGAGAAAAAGATGCAAACCAAGTGCCATTTTATTTATTTGTTCATATTCGAAATTCCAATTAAAACTAACAAACGAATTGACAAAATAATTAAAGTACTTCTTTAGAGTTTACCTGATAAAATTATTTAGTGGAACAAATAAGTGAACTACATTAAATAGTTGAATAATTACAATGAAATGAAAGTAATGATAATAAGGCTGAGAGATGATTAATTTGATTATAGGTTTAACGCTAGAATCACTAGGGCAGAGAAATTTTAAAATTGTAACGTGAATAGGCATTTATATAAAATATATAAAAATCTGTCAAGAAGGAATAGAACATGTACTATGATGATTACGTGTACATTTAAGCAGTTAAAAGTATTTATGGGTACATAGTATTTCTAATCAACTATTTGAAAATATTAATTTTTATAACAAAATGCTAAATTTTTGCATATTTTTGGAATATCTTATTCAACTTACAATGTAAAATATTTGTGTATGCCTTACAAACAAATGATAATCGTATTATATAATATATAAAAAATAAGTTTCTAAGTCGTAGTTTGTGAAAAAATCATGCGAATATAAAAAAAGTAGGACTGTCGCCTACTACAGGAAACTAGTCTAGTAGTCTAGTTTTCCTACATCCTTTGCATGAGCCAAAAACTCCTATTTTTAATAATTTTTCGTTCAGTGGTCTCAGAATTTAGACATATTATTTTCAGTATATTTTAAATTTTATTTTCATCTGTCTATTATTTTTTCAATCTGCAATTACGGCATATGAGAAATTGTTTTTCCAACCGGATTGAGCAACAATTTAAATAAATTTTTCAATGACTATCTTCATTTTTAATTAAAACAAGCTTTTTGCCCCCAACTACGCTTGCATCGAGCATACTAATTGCCCTTTGTTATTGACATTAAAGTATGTAATTAATGGATCATTCATGTCACCATAGTTAATATGTCAACCCTTTTTTCTTCATTTTCTAATATAATGCATCATCGTTAAAACATTAAAACCCCTGTCAGTGATTGGATAGGTGAACATTATGCATACATCTTAATAATATACTCATGGACTCTTGCATACATCAGAACGCACGTAATGCCGTTTGTCCTGGCTGTTGCAATTAATTTATAACCATTATAAGAAATCAAGCTCAAAAATGTTTTGTTTTCGCCTATTCATTGTTAATGTCAGAAGAAATATTCATTGTGAGTTTCTTTGTGTACAAACAAGGACCACGGTCAGTTAAATAGCTCTCTCGAGTTAAATAACGAAACTCGATTAAAAAAACTCGATTAAAAATGTTAAATTAAATTAAGTGCATTACTACATTTTAATTTTGTTTTCTGATGTTAATATATAATATATTATAAATGGCTAAAAAACTTCATATCTAAATGATTGTCTTGTCCATAATATTTCTTAGCCAATATTAGGTGGAGCAAATTTACATAAACGAATAAACACACTGATCCAAAGACTGACAATAAAAATATAAAAGTGCTTATTATATCACCTTTTCCCTTAGGTTTTAATAAATATAGGTGTATAATTCTCATCTTTATGCAACAAGTAAATTCACATCATACATAACTAATTACACGGAAAAACAAACTAAAGTTAAAAAAAAACAGTTTAATTTTTTATTTATTTATTTGTATCCTCCCGATTTTTGGAAATATATATTTTATGTACAAAAACAAAATTCATTTGAAAGTAATATTTCTTTTAATTAATTTCATTTGGCAATCGCAAACGTTCGACTATATTTATTTGAGTTTATAGAGAATTGAGTTTATAGAGACTAAGCATTTATGATTAAGAATAAAAATATGGCGCCACGGAACATAATTTACTTCTTTATGAATAAAGTTAAAATTGGAAAATATTCATTTGGAAATAGTAGGAAGGGAGGTGGGGGTGAAATGGATTAAATATCCGAAAAGAAATTTCTGATTCCATACATAGTTCGTAAAAAATATAAATACTGGCATTTCATTGGAAGTCTCGATGAAAGTTATTGACATTAATTAGCATCTAGAAATATAGTTTTACAAATATAGATTCGTATCCTATTTCAAGAATTTCCCGATACCTACTTGATCGGCTTTTCCACTCTAAATTTTTCTACTAAGTTGCAATAAACTTTTCTTAAGTTTTTAATTTAAACTAAAAACTGAGCCAAACATATATTAGATTATGGTACATGCTTACAAAACTGAGACGAAATATAGCCCTTATTGCGTGAAATATTAGGTATTTGCAAATAATATTGCATTTTCGATATTCAAATTGGATACGACTAATTACCTTTGAAATAATAATTTTAAGTGGATAACATTAGAATTTAAAACATTTGAAAATTAAATAAACTATAAAATCAATTCAATGAAACATAATTTTACCTAACTGACCATCTGTTTACATTTTGTTGAAATAAAATTTAAAGTTTTCGGAGAAATTATTCTTTGGGGACCAACACGTACATTAATCCAAACTTAAGCAATAGTGAAAAGTATTAGAAACTAAAAAACGGAAAACAAATATTTCTTTCGCGCTTTTCAATTTTTTGCATTAGTGACGTTCACTTTTCCGCGTTTCCAAACAACAATATAATATTGTTTTGAAATTGAAAATATCCTATTTGAAGCAGATAACACGCAAATGTTTTTGTCCATCTTTCATAAATTACGTAATAGGTTTTTATTCATTGCATGTATTCGATCAAACGGTAATACCATTTTCCGCAAATACTTTACGTTTAGGCGTGAAGCGTATATATATACATATATATATATATATATATATATATATATATATATTTATATGTAGTTTTCATTCGCATTTCGTTTCATATTTCAGGCCCCAATTTGCAATAAAACATTGCATTGCACAGGTCGTTTCTTGCAATTGGCTGTGTTTATATTGGAATCTTTTCGAACATTCCAATGCATGAGATTTGAATACTTGTAACATTTGTTACGCTTGTTATTTACATATAAAGGCAAACATTATAATAAACGTCCAGATGTATTATATTATATCAAATACAACATTTAGAAAAAAAATATAAAAGCTTATAAAAAGGTTTCAATTCTAAATAATTGTCATGTTCCAAGAAGTTTCTTTACCTTTAATTAAATAAAATTTGAAATTTAAAAGAATGTTAGCACTTAAGGTAACTTACTTGTACTCTGAACTGGGCAAGTTTATAAAATTACCTAAAATCGATTTCAGAAATGAAAATTCGTCAAGATATAATAAATTATTACTTATATAATAATAAACTATTATTTCCTCTCAATAAATGTTATGATAAATGCATTGTGACTTTTAAACAAAAAATCACTTAAGTATTTTATTATGTGATTAAAGTTTTTAAGGTAATATATTTATGTGATGTAGTATACAGACTTGGAATATTGGACTTAAAGAGAGTATTTCATGATAAGCATAATGCGTACTATTTCGTAAATAAATTCATTCGATAAAAATTACTTTGTGTCGACAGACGTTTGTTATGTAACTTCATTGGAAATAAAAAAACTGTTCATACAAAGGAAGAGGTTTGTACCATTAATATTTTATTTATTACAAGTTTAAAATTCTGTAAAGGATTAATAAATAAAAGTCGGATCTTGTGATAATAAGTATGGGCAACGCAATAGATGCATATATCGGAGAATTATCAGTTTTGTTAATTCCTGATATTATTGTAGATATTAAGTTTTTTATACTTTTCAGGATCCAGTACTTCAAAAGAAAATATTAAACTTTTATGAGATCACTGACCTGTCCTTCCATCTGTCCGTCAATGATATCAGTTTTCCTGGAAACTTTGATGCTCAATCTCAAAGTTTAAAATAGGAAATAAATATGTTGACCTGAATATCATGCACTAGTTAACGCTTAAAAATATTCGAAGAGTAAGTTGGAAAAGAAGGGATAAACTTAATAATCGTTTTTTTATTGTATACAATAAAGGATGTAAATTGAAAATATTCAGAATAAGTTAATAGCAGTAATAAAGAAATAATTTCCTCTAAAAACACTTGAAATGTTTCAGTGAGCTTTAGCTTCATGGTTTACTCTATACATATATTTACACACACACACACACACACACACACACACACGTATATATATATATACAAGGAAAAAAATTACAAGGCACTTGAAAAAACGAACTGAACCATTGCTACTAACACAGTATATTTATGATTATGAACATCCTATTTATTACATAGATAGTATAGATTTCTTATGTTATAAACATAGTATTAATTACATATTTATTACGTTATTACATATATATATATAATAAAAATATGAGGTAACAAGTAGCAAATTCAGAGTATATTTTTCAATTTTCCGATTTTATCCAAGAGTTATATTCATTTTATTAAGTCATTTTTGTAGTGGTTGGAATAGTCGTAAATAGCAACAATAGATTTTTTTAGTTATTTAGAAAATTGTTAAAAAGCTTACAAAATATAAGTTTTCACTTTTATTATATATTTTTTGGCATTAAATGTGAAAATATTTGAATGTCTTGTTTCATCTATTTAGCTTAAAAGTTATAAGAAACAAAATTAATCTAAAATACCTTCTTGATCGTGTGTATTTTTAGTAACTCAAGGTTAATTCAAGGATAAAGTTTAAAAACTGATTATAAAATTTATATTATTTTATTAAATTTGTTATTAATAAATTTATATTGAAATATTTTGAAAATAACTCTCAGGGGCCATTCATCTTTGTTTAACATGATGGTACTTCTTTTACCGACCATTATAAATATAAAGTTTGACCCCATTTTCTCAGTTTCGCACTAATATTATACGTCAATATGTAGTTTTCGTTACGTCTGCCGATCCGACGTAGTTTCCGCTAGATTATGTTGTAAACATCAATAAATTATATAAATATTCCATTGAATTCTATGGTAAAGAGTAATCAAAACATTACTTACCCCAAGATCGTCTTCCATTTCTTTCAATAATTTGGAATACCTTGTGATAATCGAACAACCTGTATAGGGCCATAGATGACTGTTCCACTAACACATTTTTCTAATTTAAAAGGGCGGCCTGTTGAAATAATCCCTTAGTGGAAATTTATGATAAAACGAGCCTTATCCCTTTCCGATTTATGGTACTCATTTTGGCACATTGACATTTCTTGACAACGAAATATAAATCTTTTTAACCTACGTCAGTGTGACAAGACGTAGTGGGAATTTGACACTAATCTATGGGCTGGATCACAATAACGTATTGAATTTAAATTGGGTTGCGATTCTGTTTGCAAAACGAATTTCTTTGTGGCAAATAGGGTAACCAACTTTCCACAGAATTGTGTTGTACCTAAAGTTATATATTGAATTTAATTTTCATATTTATTGAATGCTAAAATAATTTTTGTTTCATGTAAAAGATTTGTGTTAATACAATCATAGATTTGAAACTTTTATTTGAATTAACGTTAGACAGTCTGACTTTTTTGTGACTTAGTAAACAAAATATGTAAGTATCCGATTAGATTATACTTTTGCCAGTTTTTTGCATATGCAAAATTCTTGTGCATAAAAAAAATTAAGAACAAAATTTACAATAGAAAAATTTTTTTTTTCATATTATGTATTTAAATATATATATATATATATATATATATATATAGCAAGTGTTTGTAAAGATAAACACTTGCTATTTTTCTATTGTATACATTACCGCTCCCGTTATACTTGACCATAATTGGGAAAGTTTTTCAAGCTGGAGCTATAGAATATGGTTACAGGAGTACCCGTGGAAGGATTCATGGATTCAAAATATTATAAAAACTTTCTTTACTTGATTTAATATACCTTTAATTGAACAATAATCAATATATTTCGGAGCCATTTTGTTCCAAAACATGTTTCATATTTCACAGGCAAGTTAAATATGAAATCAAACATGTTTCATATTTAACGCTTGTTTTGTTATGAATCATCCTTATTGAATTTGTTATAAAAATATATTTATATGTGTGATATGTCCACATATATTGATGTGTTGACATATCAACGCATGGAAAATTATTGGAAAACCGCAAAACAAACCTTACAACGTCACTTGTCTTACTTGTTCGCCTTTTCGTCTGTAACCGCCGTTTTTCTGAATTAATGTAATATGATTTAGTATATCTAAATAGCTAACACTTAATTTATTAAAATAAAAATAATAAGCGTGTGGTATTTTTTGATTCTTAATAAAAATTTTTATTTTTAAAAACTATTTTTTCTTTTTTCTTCATATTGCTATTTTATTTTTTTAAAAATAATTTTATATCCGATTCTAAGTAAATTCTACAAATATATTAATTTGTTTTCCTGATCTGTTCGTAAATTTTGTCCTTGTATTACTCCGCTGGGCCAATCTTTGTCAAAATTACAGAATTTATTTAACCGATCCTGGCCATGAAAATTGTTTTTGCTACTTTGATAAGATATTGCCCGTTAATGAGACTATGCAACATTTCTAAATGAGCATAATGTTGTTGGCAGACAATGTACACGAATACGGCGAAATTTTATTCCTATCCTTATCAAGTAGAACTACATCTTTCGTAGTGGAAAAACATGAGATATAATTAAAAAATTATTACATGTATAATTTGTGTGGGCTTCTTAAAATCCACATTTTTGGTTATTTTAAGTTAATTAGCTTTAGAAATGAAGGAGGTGTGAACATATTTTATTTGTATATTTCTCACTATATCTCTGAAGATAGAATACTTAACATTTTGAAAAAATAAAAGATATTTTGTGGACCCTTGTAACTAGCGCACTATATATAAAATTGAGAAAAATTTTTTTTCGATTACTTAATTTGTCCTACCCAAAATTTCCAAATGAATCCTTTTAAGATTTAGCTATCGTGATATGTGTTATTAATAAGTTTAATTACTGTGACATAATTTTTAGCCCATTCATTATATTTTTGAAGATATATTACATAAAATTAAGAACAAATATTTTTGAAACCCATACAACGAGACCTTTCAAACGGTATCCAGCAAAATTTTAAAAACTCGAGTAATTAATTAGCTCATCGCTAAAATTTCCACGCACGTATTTTCGAATATTAACTATTAAGTGATATGTTGCTTAACATGTTTTACTAGTAAGCCAGTTTGAAAAATTCTACGTTAAACCTTTCTGAGAAAAATTGCAGTGACAGACGAGCAGGCAGACACGCGAGCGATCTTTTAAATCTTCCATTTTTCCTTTTGTGGTACGAAACGATGATAACTAAGCTATCAAGAAATGACACATTGGGTCGTTGACATTTAAAATGTTCATATACAAAACAACAGCGGTCAAATTTGTAATGTTCATTCTTGAATATTTTCTTGTCAAAGTAATATAAAAAATTTACCCTAGATGTCGTCAAAATAGCGTTATATATCAAAAAAATAATGCAGACTTGTAAAAGTGATTCATTTCAAAAATAAAAAAAATTCGAAGTTTCTCCCAGGTTTATAAATACGGATTGAAATAAAAAAAGAAATGCAACAAGCGACTACAAATAACAATTAGTTTCTTAATTCAATTATTCAATTTACAGAAGGATACTCCTTCCTAGCTTGAGAAACCAGTTATCGAGCACAGCAAGCCACTGGGGTAGCTTTACAAAATCATTTTGCATATTTTATTTAACAAGAGCGGTGAGCCGGGATTCGGGGATTAATCTAAAGGTCTGGTTCCGTAAATTATCACAATACTACGTTAATAAAATTTTATTATAACGTCCCTTTAATGGTTTGATTCTGGTGGCGATTAAGGTTTTTGTGATGAAATAGGAAATGTCATGTTAATTAAATCAGACATTTCCAGAGTTTTGACTTTTATTGTTTGTTAGTTGCGAAGAAAAAAATATAAGATTTAATTTCGCACATATGTCCTTTTTTGCATATATTTGAATTGACCGTCTTTTATTAAACGCTTAACTTTGTGTCTATATTCAAAATAGTACTGAACAATTATTAACTTCACAATTAAATGAAACTACGTGATGTAGTATTATCTACGTTGTGTATATCTCTCACCTTTGCTAATAGTCCACCTCAAGATGTTGTAATGCAACGAAACCTAGGTAGTGGATAAGAAAGTAGAAATAATACTACATCACGTAGTTCCATTTAATTGTGAATAATGACTTTCTACAAAATTAACGCCAAACATATTCAATTATTAACTTAATGCAAATTGAGTAGTTATTGATGTATTGCAAGTATTAAATAAATAAAAAAACCGAAACGCACAGTTCGGGTTCCGCTGTAGATTTTTCGTGAAAAATTCGAGATGCAATTTTAGCAAGGGTTTCGTATTAATTACCTATTACCATTTGTATCTCTTATTTTATGCAGTTACTGTAGCATCTTCTATGGATAAACACGTTTTTAAAACAATTTTTTAATGAACTAACGCTTTCCACCGCACTAATGTTCAATATCTAGTTACAGAATTCAATTCAAATGTCATATCCTTAGTGTTCTGTTTAGCCCATTATATTAATTGAAAATTTTGTAGGCAAGGTCGATTTAAAAACAATAGTTTAATCAAATGTATACACTAGATTAGGTGCATGCTTTTGGAAGTTAATAAAAATATAGAAAATATAAAATCATAGATAAAATTCTATATAATATCACTTTATTCGGAATATTATTAATAGTTATAAGGTTATTGTAATAGAATCCCTTTCTCTTATTTAATATGGAGATTAGTATGAGACATAATTTGTTATTTATTTATTTTGTCACATGTATACTTCAAATTATCAAATATTTTTAACATGGTATTATTTATGATAGAACCAATAATTATTTAGTTGGCCCATGATCACTATATGTATCAGCGGTAATAGTGCAGTTAAGTAAAATTTCTTTCAAAATTATTGCTTTCATCATTTTGCTCTTTTAGTTTTTGTGACTCAGTAGTGAAAACCAGGAACTTTTTATTTCCAACATATAATTTTGTCTCAGTATCCTTCCATTTGTCTGCTGCAGCCTCAAAATTAGTGTAATTTTAAATTTATGTTCTCAATAAAAATTGTGCTGGCCATAAATTATTTTCTTTCAACAAACTCATAAATGATTATTGAAAAAAATTGCTTTTAAGTACTCATAGCCATACTGTCTGATACTTAGATCAGTTAATAGTTTTCTCTTAACTGTTTTAATTGGTAGGTGATTTAAAATTTTTGTAAGTAGACTGAATTTGCTTCGATTATTTTTAAATAAATTCTATGATCAATATCCATTTCTTTATGAGAAAGCGGTACCATGAGTGTTATATTCAATGTGAAAATTTTTTAATTTGTACAATTTTTTGTAGTTTACTTTATCACATATTTTCAATGTTACTGCTCCGCTTTGTCTTCTGCCAGCTTTTAGTAATAAATTATATATTAATATAGTCGTTCCATTTACTCTTGGGCTTGTTTCTTGGTATAGAAGTCTCTGTCAATCTTATTGGTTCGTCTAGACAAGTCTCTTTCAATTTTTGTTACTTCACATGGTTTTGGACCTGTCATTGGTTTTAAAGTCTCTTTTGACCTTGTTTCTCCATCTAGTCTTATGCCTTGTTTTGGAGTCAGCATATGTGTTAACTTTGTCATCTTATCACGTCTTAAGCCTGATTTTTGTTATAAAAATCTCATTAAACTTTTCGCTCCGCCTATCCTTAAACCTACTTTTAGGCTTGAATTCTTTTTCAATATTCAATCTTCTTTTTCTACCTAGTCTTTAGCTAGTTTTGGTCTAAAAATACATGTTGGTTTTGCAGCTTCATCTAGCCTTGTACCTGAATTTTTGTCCCAATAAGTCTGTCATTTATTGCTCCCTATTGTCTTGGTTCTGTATTCTGTTTGAAATATTTACGTTGGTCTTATTACTGCATGTAGTCTTGGGCCTTTGCTTTTGGTCTCATGATGTCTGTCAACGTTGTTACTCTATAAAGTTTTGGGTCTGTTTTTGGTCTCAAAGTTTCGTTAATCTTGTAGTTCCACTAAGTTTTCCCACCTTTGGCTTTTATTATATTGCTTTTTCCCACTTTTTTTACACAATTTCTTCTTTTGAAATAAAATTGACCAAGCAAATCATTATTAATACATTAAATATATTTCAGGTATTCGACGAAACCTAATAGCAATTAAATCAAAATTTCTAAAGGCCACTTTAATGAATTATGAATAAATG
Organism: Druceiella hillmani; assembly: GCA_039881145.1. Classification (NCBI taxonomy): domain Eukaryota; kingdom Metazoa; phylum Arthropoda; class Insecta; order Lepidoptera; family Hepialidae; genus Druceiella; species Druceiella hillmani. The sequence continues at coordinate 15,825,753 of JAYKKI010000013.1, forward strand.
TTTGTATTATCCCTGATATTTAAAATTATAAATATATTCGATGCATACCCTAAACTTATATAAAATCGATTAAACTTTTTCTTTAGCCTTAAAAAAAGGAAATATATCAAAAATCTTCTTAAATGTCCCTGAATTGCACTATATATATTTATATAAAAGTTTTTTTTCCTTTATTTACGGCAACCATCTGCTACACCTTTTCAAAGTCGGTATGTATTTATTTGAATATAAATTATTAAATATTAAAATTAATAAATTAAAATAAACTTTCAGCACATTCATTTCTTTTCATTAATAATTAAATTTATTAAGAGCGTTTTAGTAAATTTGATTTTATTATATGCATGTGTTTATATTAACTTAAATGCTGAGTATTAATTTAGATTTTTAAAATAATTCAATTTAACTTCAAAACAAGACAACATTTTTTACTACTCTACGTGTGAAGATAATAAAATTTAAGTGGTTTATTATGGAAACATTCTGGCAGGTGATTGGCTTACAATGGAAGCCAATAAAAGAATGGCAAACAACTCATCTCTCAAATAAATTTTAAATGGTAATTTTGAAAATTAAATTATTTGATTGAATTAAGATTTTATCAATAATATTTATAATCACGCTCCAGTCCTTTTATTATTTTATTTCAATGAATTATTTACGTGCTAATACGATAATTTTTGTATTATCCCGAAGAAGTATAACTTCTATTGCGCGTACATAAGTATGATATGCTGAATATCATTTGTGGCTTAGTCCATACAAAAAGTTAACCACAACGGCAATTTGTGTCAACAGTATTTTTATTTGTCAACAATATTCTCAATAACTTATTTATTGTTTGTTTTATTGTGCACATAATTGCATAACATAATATTGTAATATAAAACTGTTGTAACAAACGACTTTTTAATATTGAGCCGAACAGATCCTAAAACTTTTTTTTGAATACGTAATTGTGTAAAATTATTTCAAACACTAACTCGAAATAGTAACAATAATTGTACTTGTCTAATTAAAATGTATTTATGTGGTTCGATTTCATAATAGAAATGCTAACAAAAAAACAGGTAAGAGAGATTCGGACTCGCGGACGAAATGTTCTGTAATACGAAAGGAAATGAATCTTATAAGTTTACATTTCTCAAAGACTCTGCAAAGAACAAAGTTACTGCTGTGGTCGGAAAACCAAAAATAGCTCGCATCTGAAAAATTACGAAACATATCTTATTTAAACTAATTTTTGTTGAAAGTTTATTTTGAATTCTACTACATCATTCTTGTGCCAAATCCGCAAAATAAAAGGAGAGAAAATAAAAAAAATTAATTTTTTATTAATTTTATCGATCTCATTATAACTTAAAATTCAGACTACAATTTAATTATATATTTTTAAATCTAAGGAGGAAAATATCCATTGTTTTTTAACTTCCCAACATCTTATCTACCTAAAAATAAACATGTTTTTGCACTTTCTGTAAAACCCTTAGGGAAAAAGAAAGAGCAAAAGAAAAGCTTTTCGCCTTAGGGAAAAAGCTTTAATAAACGGTAGTAAGCCATTTAAAATATTATTCAATACTAATAGAGTTAACAATGCGCAGATCTAAGCTTTCAAAATTACAACTGGTTATTAATGTACTGCATTCATCAATAAACTTTCGAGGCCACTTTATTTTAAAGCTATGATATTATGTTTTAAAGTTAAACAAATTCAGTTTATTTTATAATTTTTCAAAGAAGGGAACTTAGTGCAAAAAAATTAAGTTTCTATGAAGTAGTTAAGACAGAAAATTTAAGTTTCAATGATATATGTATACATAACTTATTGTATAGCAGATGGTAACTTAACGTTTCAATGGACTAGTTAAGTTAGTATGTAATCCATCAGCCAAAAAAATTAAGTTTCAATGAAGTAGTTAAGTTAGTGTATAATCTATCATGAATCATAAAAATTATTCATAATTTGTCAACATTGACAGTTTAATTGTTAATTTTGATACAATTTCTTCGAGAACTTTTTAAAATTCAGGGAGATGGTGCATAACATCAAACAACACAACTGCCAGCATTGAACTAATAAAAGAAATTACCGGATGCTCAGTCAACTTCGAAGAGAAACACGCCTGTGTTCCCTTTTGTGGCGCGTCTTACTCTAGGTAATAACTATTTATCCATTTTCTTAATATAATAGAAGTAAATTCCAGAAAATTGACGACAAAATGCATTAAAAATATACTTTCCTGAAATGGAAATAATCATCCCTGGTTCATTAGATAAAATTTAATTTATTTATATTGTCGTTATATTTGAAACAAATTTATTTATTTCCAAATATATTCGGAAAAACAGTTTGTATCATGAACTGCAGATTACACATTTATATGTTTATGGAAATCATTTGTGTGTCAACCAATTTTTAATGGTATAAAATTGTTATTAAATATTATTTTATTAAAATAAAAGAAAAGTATAATCATCAGAAGAACTTCGAAATTTAACGATGAATTGAGCAGAAGGTAACCTTTTAGTAACTGGTTTTTTAGTTCGTTTCAAGCTACGAATATTTTTATTTAACTTACCTTGAATGATTTTGTACAAATTTATTTGTCAATTAATTATTTGGTTATTGTTATGTCATCTATTATATATTCTGTGAAACAAAAGTAAATTGGGAATTGTTCTTTCGATAAGTTGGCCTAAATTTATGACAATTTTTTGTTCTAAGTTTATTTTGACATACTAATTGTAACCTAGACTTTTGGCGCTCTCTGTACACAAGTATAGTTAGTGACATTGAATAAATCAATCGACGTCAAGCGATATTTTAAATTGTAAAAAAAATCGAGATTTGCTCCAAAATTTACTTTTTTTCTCACGTAGACTGTTTCGATTTTTAATTAGTGTTGTGTTGTCGTTTAGACTTGTTTTCATATGAGGAAGAGCTGATGATCAACAAATAATATTACCTGAGATGTTAAAGAGAAATTTTTTTTAGAAATGGTCAGGTTTATTGAAGAATTTTTTTTTTTGCACCATGATACAAACCGTCCTAATTTCAACGAGTGTTAATGATCAAGCGCGGTAGACATTATTTTGTTCCTAACTAAATATGACCCAGTGGAAATTATTTTGTTCCCAAGCTTAGGTTATGATTTTTGTCTTCCAGTTATAATATTATTTGCTGACTAATTTTTATTGGATTAACTGGGGACTATTTTGAATGCGAAAAATGAAATTAAATGAATAACCAAATATTTGGCAAACCAATTGTTTTCTTAGAACTAACAAATAAATTTTATACGAAAATGAACAAAAATACGCTTGAAAATGATCTATAATTCAAGCTACAATGATTAAAATGTCAGTTAGGTAGGGGGTGACATTTTTAAAAGATCCGATTGTAGAAAAAGCTTATAAATAAAATTTAAAAGTTTTCTGGCTTCTGCAAGAAGGTACTTAGATGAAAGGTTGCGTATTTAGCAAATTAATACTTTATGTTATTCATTTTCGGCTTTGAATTTATTTATATTAGAGTTAATTTTTTTTTAAATGTAAATTTGGGCTATATTCGCTGCACATTATTTCTAGGTAAAAGTGAGGTACCGAACGGCTGAGAGACTAAAATCCACTTTCATTACAATAAATAAATATGCGTACGTACGTATCCATAAATGATCTACTTACGTATTTAGTATTGAATATGTCTATAAATATATTCATTTTTTTAAATAAAGTAATAAGCAACGTAGTTTTAAAACTATTACGCGGATCCGCAGACCTGGGTTATGCAATAAATATAACGTACTAAAAGTTTATTGATTTCAGTCAGGACATAAATATTATTTTAATAAATATATGATATTACATTCACCCAAAATTGAAATGTGTTTATAATTTTCCCTAAGAGTTTTTTTTAACTAATTAGGATTTTGGCGCATAAAATTAATACCTAAAATTTTTCAAATTATTTGGTAAAATATACACTGGGTTTTCACTACAATTCTTACAGGGTACGATAGTGTGAAGACAAATAGTTTCATAAATTAAATTTCTTCTCTTATTACGATGTGTAAATTATGGATAAATCTGTCTATTATTGTATTAGATAATCCGAGGTATATCACACAATTATAGATATATAAATAATTTTATTAATTGAAATGTCGCTTTCGTTACTATTTAAGTGTAATTCAGCATTTATTTAAACAATACTACGTTTTAATGTACAGAGTTAAATTTTATTAAATTTATACACGTTTAAAATTTTCAAATATAGAAGAAACCGATGGCGTTGTGAGTCGATTTAGTGGTGTTAGCGTCATTTAATAAACTGAATGATGCTGGACACTTCTCCAATCATGAAAATTTCATCCGAGTTAATCTTATCGTTGAAGAATAGAAAGAAAATTCATGCATATACATACCGACACACAGACGTTGAAATTTTATTTAAATATAATATAAAAAGAAAATTAAACAAATAATGTATTATGTAGAGCGTTGTTATATTGGTATCGTAAATTTATACCGCTCACTATTCAAAGTTGAACAAAGTATTCGACGCGACGTATCTCGCACCTTGTCCATTCTTGAATAGGGACCGCTGCGAACGTTATTTAGAGAGAAATGGATTACATTGAAAAATCGCTTTTTCTAAATTTCGAGCATGGAGATAATATTTATCATACTGTGCCATTTAAATTTAATTTTGTTTCTTAAAACATTTAAAATAAAAAAAAGACAGTTTTTATTGAAAAGTAAATAATATCTAATATCTGAAATAAATGGTTTACAATATTTCATTTATTCCTTGATAGAAAACATGCAAGATAAAATTATCACTTGTTTCATTGCTCACTAAGCGCAGGCCTTTAAAACATTAAGTACCACATGCAATGTATAAAATCATAAACAAAATACGAAACTTAAGCAACGCTTAGCCGAAATTTATATAAATTTACACTCCATTAGATAATATGGTTAAATTCCTCGATCTTTCCAATGCCTTTACAAAATTACTACTTTGCCTGTAACATACGGTTAACAGACTTGTATTTGTATACAAATACGAAAATTTATCTAAATTATGTTTTACTTTAACAACTTACTTTTGGTTACTTTAACATATTTCCCTTGTAAATTGCAAGGAAAATTTCGAGTCTACGCCTATGCGTATATTGAATTAGCAATTTCTACCAATATCCTACAAACTTGTATATAAGTATTGGTATGTTGAATGGAAAACTTAGTTGTTTTAATAGCTGATTTTAACTCTAGAGTTTTGTCTGTAGATAAGTTTGAAAATGTTGTAAAGCAATACGTAAAGGGCTGTAAACTTGGGAATATCGTTTGGCCGATCAGTTGAAAAAGTTAAATGATTAGATTGACGCTGGTTTTCCAAATTTGTCTTTCGCCATATCCATGTTGAATAAATTTTAGTGAACCTTTCAGTTATTCACATTTCAAAATATATGGTGTTTTACACATAGTAAAAATATTTTCATATTACAAAACTAATGGTTAAAAGTTACTTGTACAATTTCTTACGTTGTACTAAAAAAATACACAGATTTTCTATTTTTTAATGAGGATGACAAAAGAGTAAAAAGGAAAATTTCTCGTCCGGCCTCGTTCTGACTGCTAATGTTTAACTGATTCCCTTATTTCCAATTTAATTTGAAGAAAATTCAATTTTTCAGGACGGGAGGTTAAAATGGTATAAAATTTTATTTGTCTTATCTCAGTTTCTGCTCAATAATGAATGACATAGAATTTTATGTTTTAATTCTCATGAATGTAAGATGTTCTGTTGGCCGTAGCTTTCAATTGTTAATAGCATCACGCCACCATTTATACGCATTTATTCGCATTAAAACTGCAGATTGCTTAGATTTATCACAATGAGTTAGTGATAGGTCTGTAATGTTTAATGATAGTAAAACTGATCAAATAAAATCTTCATATTGATATCCACAAATATTAAATACGGAAAATGTATAGAAGTATGGTTTTATAAATACTAAATAGCGCTTTTTTTAATAAGATAATAACTTAAATCTTAACACCTATATTAGCAATATGTGACTCCTTGCATTGAGTAGTGTACATGTAATTGGTATAACAATTTTTCAGAATCTTTGACGATTTTTTATTAGCTAATTATACCACAAATAAATTCATTAATAGCACCATTTTTCCTATCAAGGGAGCAGGCTAGAGCACAATTATTGAGAACTATACATGCTGTACGCAAAAAGAAGCGAAGAAATTAAAGCCTGAAACACGCCTCATTTCATTGCGATTTGCCTAAAATTATAATGAAAATCCGAGTATATTAATCAAATTTTGTAAAGCAAAACAATTATAAGGATAAATTATAAGTGTATGCAGTTAAAGTGGAAAAATTAGATAACCAAATTTAATTTGCAGCCACCTGAATTCTTTAAATACATGAATGGAAAAAGACTAGAATCGAAATATTATTAGCAAAATGTTAGACATTACAACGAATGAATCCGATATCAGGGGTAGAAGATCAGGTGTATCACAAAGTTAAATCATTATTCCTAGTGCCTAATAAAACGCTGAATACAATTTTTTAACTTTATTTTAACGGTAATGAAATAAATCAAGGGTCAGCAAATATCACAGGATTGCGTAAATATATAATTATTAGCCTATTGTGTTTTTTATTTAGACATAGCACCTACAAGATGATAATAAAGATCCATTAGTGAGCATGAAAGCGGTTGAATACGCCTTAAATAAATGTCGTAACGATGGTATTTCTTATTGATGAAAGTGGTCGATGGTATATCGCGGTACAATGAAGAAGCAATTTGTAATATATTGCAAAAAAAAATCACATATATTATGTATCGTAATATCCACATGTATTTTGATAAGAGAAAGGTGACTACCATTTTAATATAAAACTAATTAATCAAGAAACTAGCGACCAACAAATAAAGAAGTAATTTAACAATAATTTTACGCATATCGTATAATGGGTAGAGAAAATTAAAACAATCGTATATTTAACTGTAGGAAATCTTTCGAAAATTTATTGTTAATATATATGTAAAAATAATATTAGTAAAATGGCTCTACATTCGTAATTTACAATCATATGAATATATTTATTTGTGGGTGCGACAGCGGTGTGGTATGTAGGTGTCTAAAATTTGGACGGATTAGTAATTTTACCCCTTACGTTCACCAATATCTCTAGAAGAATGCACGATCACACGCAAGATGATACGGTTTATGTTAGTTAATACGATCATCCCGATTTATTTAAAAAGTTTGCATGTAACTTATCGTGTAAAATTTAAAAATAAGTCGGAGTGTGAAAAAACGGCAACCGATAGATGTGACGTAAGTGCTGTAAGTGTATTCTGACAAAAGCAAGTTAAATTTATTCATATGACACCTAACGCTCAGATTATAGAAACGACATTCAATACGGAAGACAAGCTACTAAAAGTCACTTACACAGTAACAAATAAGGTCAAAAAAAATAGAAATGGGTGTGAGAGCAATACATAAAAACTAATTAGGATTAAAAACAACAAATAATTTTACCGATCTGAGAAAAAAATTCAAAACAGAAAATAAAAACAGACATCAAATATACAAGGATATAATAATCTAAATTAAAGAAGGCATAAACAACTGCTTAAAAGGAAAAATGAAACAGAAAAAAAGGACTTACATTAATAGCAAAATTTAAATAGCAAAATTTAACAGATTGAATAAACTTTGGAGTCAAAATGGCAAAAACGGTCTTACCACACTAACAAAATTTAATTTTACTCGAAGTGAAAACTTATTCGCATAAAATCGGTAAGTAACCACAATTGAATTTACAAATCAGGCAAAAATCAGACACCGTATGAAATATGCGTCAAAAACGTGATACATGGAGTGGAGTATTTAATATTCATATAGGGAATGAAAGACCACAAGTGAAGAAACAGGCATCTGAGAGCATTTTTGAGTTAAACACAAACGGATTAGATGGATATTAAAAATATGGACGTCGGCCACCGAGTAAAGGAAAATAAACGGTAAAAATCGAGAAGAGTAATGGCACAGAAGTTGAATTTGAAAATCAATGGATTGTGCCGTAAGAACCCTCATTACCGAGAATATTTCAAGCTCATATTAATATAGGGTATTTTAGTTAGGTCAAGTCAATTAAATATGTGAATAGATATGTTAACAAAGGCAGTGATATGGCTGCCTATGGAGTAACTAAGGGAAATAGATATCAAGAAATTTTGGATAAAAATAAGACGTATTAATAGTGATGAGGTGGTTTGTGATATATTAAATTTTTCAGTTTATGCCAGACGGTATATTTTAGAAGTGAAAAAGTATGAAGACTGCAAAGTAAACCAACCCGTCGAAATTATCATGACGTTAATTTGTCGAATTGTACAAAAATGACTCACTTGCGAAAACTTTATACCATACGAAAGTTTCCAATTTCTACACAAGCGACGCATCATGAAGAAAATTTAATCGAAGAAAAAGAGGAAATTCGTTTGCAGAATTTGACGGTTTATTTAAAGATAATGCTATTAGTTGAGTGTTCACGGTTTACCCAAAACCGCAGAGTGATTTTATTCACTTCACGAAGCACGTGAACCAACGCCATTTGAAGACATACGAAGAGTAGACGGTTATATTTCCCTAATATGCCAAAATGAATGTCAATTTGTAAGATATTTGTGTACACCGTGATATATAAATGCAGTTTTTAATAAATGTTTTTTTAATATTTCAAAAATTATTGTAATTACTGAGACTATATATATATATATATATATATATATATATATATATATATATATATATATTTATAAATATATATATATATATATACATATATATATATATATATATATATATATATTTATAAATATATATATATATACATATATATATATATATATATATATATGTGTGTATTTATATACTGATTTTTTTAGCTACAAAAAAGTGTAAAATTAGCAATCATTACAAACTCATTTCTTATATATTGCACATTGTAATCAGGTAAAAAAATAATTAGTTAAGATCATTTACGTTGACACTTTCGTAACTTAGGAATATTGAAATAAAAACGCAGTATATATTTAAAAAAATGACTTAACCATTTTTAAAATATTTACATTTTTATTACACATTTTAAGAATAACGGTAACTGCAAATTTTAATGTTATGTGAAACCTTCTACCTGAAATGTTTTCATCAAATTATTAAATTGATATCTAGGCGGATGGTAACGTTAACTAAAAAATTATATTCAGAATATTAAATAAATTTAAGCCAATTACTTTCCCTAATTTCAAATAAAACAAATAAAGGCTGTTTATTTGTTTTGGTGAAATTACATTCATTTTTTAACTTTGCTTACTTACTTTATACATATTTAAACAAATATTTCTGTCCGAAATGATATCGACAACTTCATGTCTGTCGATTCACATAACGTTACGAAAACATCCTTAAGTTTACGAATAGTTTTACACTGGTATTCAATATTAGGTATGAACGTATGAAGTTAAAAGGTTGAATTGCTGTATTAAAAGCGATTTTCGAGCCTTTTACTTGCTAACTTTTACTTATAAATAGGTATTCAGCCTTCACAGCTGAAACTTACCATAAATTTACAAGAATTCTGCTTTAAATAAATCCGAAGCAGAAAAGTAATCAGAAGAATCTTAATGTTTATTTTACCTCTTTCCAAAGCATGCATATAATTGAAAAGAAATCAGATAATTATTAAATTTAATTTAGAGACTTTATTCGGAATTTTCATATCTCAACTACCTGAATTCTGGCAATTTTCTGGTTGAATGCTACATTTCCAATTTCTATTTTTACTTAATTAAATAAAAATTTAATTCGATATTTACTATTTAATTCTGTGTACTGTTGGGAGAGTACTTCAATAAATTGGTACAATACGGTACAGTATAGTTTAAGAGTTTTTATACAAAAAAGAAATATTTTTGTCAAGCATTGGTCCGCATTATATGTTAAATTATTAAAATACTCTCATTAAAACCAGATAATTAAACGACAACACTTTTCCCTTCTTCAAGTTGTTTCTTCTTGTTCTAAAAACACAACATCCATTTCAATATTTGAAGTAACTGTTCTAAACTGTATTGCATCCAATCCGCTCTCGTGGGCATTTTGACCAGAAATATAATTTTTGGCCTGTACTTCGTTTCTTCTCTGTCATTATTATTTTGAATTGAAACAATTTATTAAACGCTTTCTTCCCGGAAAAAAGCAAATAGCATTATATACTCACTCCACTACCCACTTAACTAAAGTCTTTAAAGCAATAAATTCGAACGCAAAACGCAATAGAGAAAATCATAAAAACTAAATATTAAACCCCAGTCGCGTTTATTAAATTTTTATTTTTTTTTTATAACCCACTAGAAGCGACTGTCTAGTCCCTTAATCCTTTTATTACCTTTACGAAAATACACCTTTCGACGATTAGCAGACCTGCTTGTACACGTATACCTAACTTTACCTAAATTATGTATTAATTTAACAAATAACTTTTGGTTACTTTTGGAATATTAGGCCTGTAAATTACAACGAAAATTTCAGGTCCCTTAGCTGCAAAGTCTGTGCGTGTTTCGAGTAAGCGACTTGTACCAATACTATGCGTGTAGGTATTGAATGTTGAGCTAAGTTGTTTGACTTGTGTTCAATGTGTAGCAGGAGGCGTTCTGTCGGTAGATAAGTTCGCGAATATGGTAAAGCAATGCATAGTAACATTGCAAAAGTCGGGCGTGTCGTTCAGGGAATAAATTTAAGAGTTAAGTGGTTAGGTTTATGCTTGCTTTAAGAAGTTAACTTCCCGCGCGGTCTTAGTTAAATCTTAGTTAACGTTTGATTAAGCAATACAATGATGCAATAGATCATATTTCAAACCTTTCCAATATAAATGTAGGTACTTTTAAATATAATTATTAAACAGTACATTTTAAATGAGAGGGATGGGTTAGTGGAAAGGAAAGTTGTTACCTGACCTCAATACGTTTGTTCCTATTTTACTAATTTCGTTATTATTGATTTAATTTATGTATTTTTTTGTTTTTGAATTAAGGATTAATTTTTTTAGAATTGGCATGTAAAATACCGTAGAATTCTGCCTATTTATCTTGTAATTTTTGATTATTTAACAGATATCTATAATAATCATATTCAAGGTATAGAAGAACTTCATGAAAGCTATCTATAGTATTTTTATTTGAACTATCTCAAAATTTTGCATTATTATAAAATTAGGCTTGAAGATAAAGATACGAAAAAAAGTTAGCTTTCTACTTTTGATCTAATGTTATCTATTAATATCGTCACATTAAAGAGTAAAATGTTGTGAATACATAAAGTGTATCGATTATCTTAAGCAAAACGGAGGTATTTAATCATAATAAGTGAACATGGAAAAACAGATGCGTCAATGTGACAACCACTGCTTTAGCAGGAAACGACAATAACTAGAAGATAACAGTGTTATCAACGTTACGACGAAACTTACACTGTAACTCCTATTTGCATCTTCTTCATATTTCATCAATTGTTTCTCCAAATGACGATTAATTGTAGCTTCTCTCCATTTTGTTCTAGCCCTAAGAACATTATATCACTTTTTACTTGGAAATAACGTTTATATTTAGAACAACGGTTTGTATCATAACAGTATTGTTTTTCTTAATTATTTTTAGTACATAATCAAAGTGTTGAAGAGCCAATTTTTCATGCCACTCATTTAACTTAATATTGACAATAACACATTTTTGCGTGACGCTGCTGAAAGACGTAAATAAAGCACGATCACAGTATATGTGTTCAGTGATTCCATAGTCTACTAGCCAATTCGATTGTTGATATTCTTCTGATGTATTTGACACCACAAAGGCATTACTTTTCTTATCTTAATTTTTCTTCCTAATCTTATACGGCGCTTAATGACGATCTATTTTAAAAGCATTTAAAAACATTTGATTTTTACTCCTGCACTCACTTTAAAATCCTGCTTTATTTCATTTAAAACACTTAACATATTTCTTATCGATCACCACTAAAGCGGATGAGGATAATGTATATTGGAATACGTCTCAATTTTCCTTAACCTATTTTTGTTCCACTAGTAATCTGGCCACTAATTTATCGAGAGTCCGCTTGTCATCTGGCGCTGACTCCTAAGCAGATACAAACTGTTATAGTAATAAGTTCACTCGATAAAACAGATTCGTCAATGTGACAGTACTACTACTTTAATATAAATAGACAATAAATAGAAGTTAATATTGTTATCAACATTATGACGAAATTATATACATCGCCATATTTAAAAAAACAATGATTATCTGCTGTGCGGTCGTCGTATCGATAGCAATAGACCAAAAATATAATGGTTCCTTGCTTAGTCGTTTTATGTGATTAAAAATTAAGCAACGTTGTAATTTCTAAATGCATAAATAAAAAAAAATTCTATAAAGAAAATGGGAGATATTTATGGTAACTCTATTACTGAAGTAAAATTAACATTAAATGGAGGTCGCTAAGGATCTAAGTTGCTGTCATATAATTAATCATTTTCAGTTCATAATTTCTAGTCCAAACATTCTTGAACATACACGAGCCGAAGTTCGTCTTGTATTCAACGGAGGGTCAGAGTTGCTAATATATAGCAGACATTCTTCTTATAGTTCACAATATTCTTGAATACACACACGTCAAAGTTCATCTTATATATATTCGAAGATCAAAATTTCTAGAACTTAGAATGTATAATTTCAAGTTCAAAACATTCTTGAATAAACCCACCGAAGTTCGTCTTGCATATCTCCAAGACAGAACATAGCGTGTATTTTTTCCAGTGCAGAACATTCTTGATTACATGCGTACCAAAGTTTGGAAGATGGATAAAATAAGGCTGGTAATGATAGGAACTTAATTATGATGAAGAGCATATTGATCGGCTTTGGGCTCCTTTACGTTTTTTAACAAATCGTTTGTTCACAAGTGTTGGCCATGTTAAGATGGTATCAAAAGACACCGACAATAGCTGGTCAGTGATGAGGAGTATGCTCACAGAGTTGGAACCTAATCAACTTATATTGACCTAGATCAGAATTTAATTGGTAGCTATATATGAGCATATACATAAATATCTATTATTTTAATGATAAGTGCATATGTAAGAATGTACGTAAAAGCATGTAGTAATTAGGGTATTAAGTAGGCAAATAATTAAGGAATCAAATTATCAGGTAATAACACACAATCAGATACAAAAGCATGATGTAATTAAATTCCTTATATAAGTAGAAAGAAAGAAAGTAATGTAATTCTCTAAAATTACAAAATATTCGACAAATCTCTGAAAGTAGAAATATTTTAACAATATATTCATGTCGGGAAACGATGTTTTACCGCAAAAATGTCATCTAACTAGTTTTATTTTTATTGATCTAAATATGTACTTTTAAGAGTATCTTGCAAATTTAATCGTATCGAAATTGATATTTTAACGCAAAAATTTCAATTAACACAAGCATTTTTATTAATACATAATTTTCGAGCCCTTTCTTGTTCAATGGTTATTTAAAATCGGTTAATTTTTTTGTTATTATTTTCATAAATCAGAAGTTGCAAAAGATAATATCTAGTTTTCGTACCTAAAATTATAAAAATATATATATATATAATAAAATTTTAGTACCTAAAATTAAAAAAGGAACCGAAATAATAAAAATCATTAATATGCTCACATTACTTCCTTCAGATCATATTTTTGAAAATGTTTTGCCGAAAAATATGCGATCGATAAAATTGATATTAAGAATTCAAAATGAACTAGGTAATTCCAACGTTAGATTTATAGAGATTCTCAATCAACTTGTGGGCTCCACATATACTATGTGAACTTCAATAATGAAATACCAGAATTTATACAAAAAATATTAGAAAAAACTTTTTAAAAGTTTAAGTGAGAGACATATACATAAACAGGTATTAAAACATTAATAATACTATACACTTTAAAAATGACTTAAAGACATGTTTGTTATATTGCATGATAAAATTTAATATTTGTTTATTAGTTTAGATATGCTATTAGAAATAACGTTCAAGAAGGGAAGAAAGTGCTTATTGGTTGAATAAAAATTAAATACGACTTAAAAAAAACTTCATTGCCTAATCCATTGCTATCAACCTAAAATTTGGCTGGTTGTAGGATTTGGTTTTCTAGTCCGATTCTATGACAAATAATATATTTTAGAAATATTGATATGAATATATGTAGGAATATTTTTATTGTTTTTCTAAATAGAAAACAAAATGGTGGGTGAAAATTTGAAAACTGGGAAAAAAGTCGAGTGGGATATGCTAATAGATGAATTTATTTAGGCAATTCATAAATATTTTGTTAGGTTACATAGTTTTTTAAATTTAACTAAGTATATGCGAAAATGTCATAATCTGCTCGACTCCTTGCATCTATAGTTTGGAAGGTGAAAATTTGAAGTGATTCAAACTGATGAAAGGTCTTATATGCTTTGCAAGAAAACTATTAAATCGTTCCACACACACACACACACACACACACATATTTATATATAAATATATATATATATATATATATATATATATATATATATATATTTAAATATATATGTATATATTTTCTTTTCGAGAAAAAGCACAACTTCGACTTTTTTTGCTTACTGTTTTCTTAATTTTTAAACGATAATAAGTTTTACATCGATGCATTCGTGAAATTAAGTAATTTTAACATCGGATTCGTAATGGCCTAAAAATACTCAGTGCGTAAGATTTAGATATGGGGGGTTACGTCAATTCATACTTGCAAATATCAAGAAAGAATAAAAAAGAAGGAACTTGAGTTAACTAAAACTTGAAATATTTATACCGAGACTGATTTCTTGAAGCTATATTTTAAGAAATTTTCTCGTTCTTTTTCAAAATATCCATATTTATTCACCTAACTATCAACATACAGCATTTTTGCTATATAATAACACAATAATATTTCATAGGTCTACAAAATTGGTGCTTTAAGTATAATATGCTTTACAGTATATGAATATTTGGGAGTAAAATGGTGTAATTGAGATAAAAATTTTCCCAGTCTCAAAAAAATTTAAAAAAATGTTGTTTACTTTTATTAAAATAACATTTTCGACCTTTTTAATAACAGTGATATCACGACTCATGTGGTGTGTTGCGTTGATCACGCGGCACTTGATTATTCACGCCGCTCGTATTGCAATTGCGAAGTCGTCTGGCCAATGAGAGCATAATTTGACAACACTCTCATTGGGAGAGGACTTAATCCAGCATCAGATTCAACTTCGATGGTGATAATGATTAAAACGAAGAACAACAATTTACTTTGAAATTTTGTTTAAAAATTCAATTACTGATCATTCAATAAAATAAGCGACCTCTTTTTCAAATTTGTTATGTATCGTTACAATTTAAAAGTAAAACAACTAAGAGAGAAAGTAATGACTAGAATATATTCTATTCATATTAAGATAGTGACATTTATACATCAATTTTTCTAACTAAATGTAGTTGAATAAGCCTACAAAAAACAGTTTTTATTTTTGGCCAAAGTACCAAAAAAGTTTATATTCTATGAAGGTTATACTCAAACATTCCATTTTTGTAGACAAGGTAAGTTAGAGCAGAATATTTCAAAAACTCAAAACGTTTGCGTATTGGGAACTGTTTGTGAATAAAGCATATAATGAAACAGATTCCGATTTAAGTTATGAATATTAATTTTTTTAAATTCGTCCTGAGATATTTCTATGGTCCAGAGTACCATATGCACATAAGCCAAAATATTAAACGTTAGTAAAATAATAGTGATATAGTACAGTTTATGATAAGTAATGAAGATAAATCTACGCTTTTGATTAAAAATATCATCTCATTACAATTCTTCATTTTGACATATTTATTATCATACAAAACAACAATATGTTAAACGGAGCTTTACTCACACTGTACTACGTAGATATGCCTTACTTATCATGAAAACACTAAACTATTTCTAAACCATATGTTTATTTTTCATCATATAAAGATATTTTTTATTATACCCTCCACAAGCGCAAAATTATCGTGGATAACTAAAAGCATTGATATCTAGAATTAAGCTATAATTTAATTACAACCTTTCTGATTGCATCTAAAACTCTATAATTTTTTAAATTTTTTGGTTTAGAAGCTTCTCCAATAAGGCCCTTCTTATTCATAAAAATGCTCAGGAAGAATTTTTTCGGGTGTTTGACTTGAAAATTTTCGTAAAAATATTTTTGAATTGCGGCTATTAAGAAATGTTTAAGATATTATTTATGTATTAAATTTCACTTTATTTTTATCAAGAAATTTCTGAGCAAAATGGAATTAACAGACGGACACGTGATATTATGTGAGTGATATTTTCTTTTGAGGTATGGAAGTTAAAAAGCATGAAATCTGTAATTATGTCATTTGATAAACTGTTTGTTAACTGGATAGAGGATTAATTTTAATGACAATTGAAACGAATCTCTAATCTTAATAAATACTAGTTTTTTGCCGCCGACTTCCCTTTCATGGTGCATTCCATTTACTCAGTTTTTATTGACATTGAATTATATTACTATTGTGCAATCATATATATATATATATATATATATATATATATATATATCGACGCTTTTCTTTTTCTAAAATAATGCGTTCCCGTTAAGATACCGGTGATTGAATGGGCGACCATTAATAATATTTATCATAATGATATATTCATGAGGTCTTTCATACTTCAAAATGCATATTGAGTTGTTGGTTGGTAACTAGATAATATAATGCTGGCTGTTGTAATTATATGAAAATCGCTATCTTATAAGAAATCAACCTAAAAAAGATTTTGGTTTTTTCTAATGATTGTGAAAGTCATATAGCAGTCTCTTCGTATACAAACCAGGACCCCGACTAAATTTCTCAAGTTACATGACAGAACTCGATTACAAGATATGGATTAGCGCTGAATTGATTTTACATTCTAATTTTACTTTGATTTTCCGACTTTAATGTATTAAATATTGAAAACGGCTTTAAATACTTTTTACAAGTTATTAGAAGTTGTGCATTGAAACAAACTGATAACCATACTAACGCAGAAACTGTCCGTGTATATAAAAAAAATAATCATAAAAAAAATAATCACTTTTGTTACGTCACCTTTTCTCTGAGGTTTTAATAAATATAACTATAATATTACCATTTAATGCGACCAGTGATTTTATGTAATATTTAACTAAATGCAACAAATAACAAAATAAAAATAAAAACAATGTTTAATTTTTCTATAACTTACTTGCACTCCCCTGATTTAAGTTTTTGGAAATATATTTTTTACCTTATACAACAAAATTCATTTACAAGTCATACTTCTTTTAATACATTTCATTCGAAAACCCCAAACGGCCGATTCGAGTCACGCAAGCTTGTAGAAAATTTATTCGAAAGGAAAATAGCGACTTAGTATTTATGATTCAGAATAAGAACAGGTTTTCCCGCAACATACTTTCCTTCTCTTCTAATAAATTTCATGTTTTCATGCGAAGTTCCGTTGAAGCTTTCGAAGAGAAAATTTGGGTAAAATTTCCATATATATTTTGTACAATTTTGTTTTGTTTTCGGTATATAAATAGAGAAAAGAAAAGTTTATATATATATATATATATATATATATATATGTATATATATATATATATATACATATATATATATATATAAATATATATATATATATATATATATATATATATATATATATATATATATACACAAATACATGTAGATACACACACACATATTTACACACATATGTTAAATCCTTGAAATTCATTCTTGGAAAAGTTTTCATAGAATAACATTAAAAGATTTTACTTTTGAATTTGTTGAATGAAAGTTTTTAACATGTACTCCAATTTAACTTTAAATAAACTAAGATCACGGGTTTAATAACCATAGGAGAATGTAGAATTTATTTTTGAAATCTTATCAACTAACATAAAAAAACTGAATGTTGTGCAATTACGGCACTACTGTTAGTCAGTAAGATATAACACATAAATATTAAGAAATCTTAACCGACTTTTACGAATTTTACCGTCTTTTACGAATTTTTAGTTTAATAGTGAGATTCGTTAACAAGTAATTGTTGTTTGCAGTAACTTAGTAAGTAATTAGTAAATAGTAATTGTTGTTTAAGTGATGTTTAACATCAATAATTCTTATCGTCTTACTCTGAAATATTTCGAGTATCTCAATATTACGCGATATTATTTTTAAGATAGTTTTGTGAATTTTACTTATTGGAACTATTGTGGATTTTCTCCCTGTTAACCATTAAAAGATGTTAGTTTACAGTTAAGCTGCATTTGCTTCAGATATGTTTACGTAAGGTGAGTCATCGATCGAGGTACATTTCCAGGTATTTTACATCTTCGGCTTGTGGTACTTTTTCATTATATAGCTTGACCAGTGCATAAGTTTTTTTCATTTACGTAATTTGTCCGCAGTTCAAAACCTTTAATTTTATTATTATGGATTTGGAAATAAGTCAGATTAAAAAAATATACACTTAAAAAATTTAAATAATTTGATGGCCGATCCCGCGGTTACATCATGCCCTCCACATTATATTCACTAAACGCCTTCGCTTTGGTCTGAAAATAAATTTAAAATATTTATGGCCAGGGAAAATTCGACAAGAATACTCATGATTATCAGTCAGTTAACATTCATATAACAGTTAAAGAAGGGGTAAAGAAAGGTTTTGAAAAACGTTTTTTAGTATTTTTATCTTGTAGGCAAATAGTTTAATTTAACATTTGAACGGATCTTTTATGAGGAATATAAACGTTTTTTTGGAAATTTTGAATTGAATGTCGCACGGTTTGAGTAGTATATTTCGACTTCTGTTATATTTTTTATTGCAGTTCTACGCTTATGATTTTTTAGGTCGTGGTATTTAACCAATAAAATAAGAGTTTTGAGTTTCTAACACCAATACGGTTTTCGAAATAAGACTTGTGATTACGGAGATTAGTGAAAGTAATAATACATATTTTACACTTGATAAAGTAATATAAATATTTTATAATCCAAGGGTACTAGGCTCCTTGTGAGACTACATTAAATCTACCTTTAAATTTTTTTTGTGCAGGATTCTGAGGTAATGTGGCATGAAAACTGAATTGTTTATCTCTATTTTGTCATGTACAGTTACTTAAAAAAATTGAGCAATTCTATAATTTTCCATCGTGAAGCAAGGTGTGCAAGTGAAATGATTGTCAGTTCAATATCCACGTAATTTATAGAATTTCACGCCTGGATAGGAAAAATGGAACCCCTATAAAATTACTCACCCGTTAGTCCGGCCTCCCGTCCCGGGCGTATTCTAAGAAGTTTCTCGACCTAGATACTTGAATTTTGACAAAATAATTAAACGTATATATAAGTTTATGTACGTTAATATATACGTTTATATTTCGCCCCAATATTTTTCAACAGTTAAAACTCGGAAATATTAATTTAGAAATGTTATCGGGGGAGGAGGCGAGAAGGGGGAGTTGACGAAACTTTCGGAAAGAATTTTCTATTTCCATACATAGTACGTAAAAATTATAAATACTTTCATTGGAATTTTCAATCAAAAGTTTTTAAATTAACTGGTTTTACAAATATAGATTCGAATCCTATTTTGCGTATGTTCCGATACCTACTTGGTCGGTTTTTCCATTCCAATTTTTACTACTTAGTTGCAATACAAGCAATAAGGAAGATTTCATCATACAGACGGTTCCTTAGAAAGGTGATTTATATTTTATAAATTAATTAAATTTAAACTTCTTACTTCACTTTTCTTTTCTTAAGTTTTTCAGTTAAAGTAAAAACTGAGTCAATATTAATGTTCTATAATATAATATTACTATTATAGTATTTTCCATATTCAAATCAGATAAAACATATTGCACTTAAAATGGCAGTTTTAAGTGTAGAACATCAATATTTGAAACATTCGAAGATTCAATAAGTTATAAAATCGATTCAACGAAATATAACGTACTTAACTAATAGTCTGCTTACAATTTGCTGAAATATCATTTTAAGTTTTACGACCAATAGTTCTGTGGGAACAATACGTATATTCATCCAAAGTAAACTATATAATTCATATATAAGTTAAATATAAGCAATACATAAAAGTCGTGGTAATCGACAAAAGGAAAATAGATATTTTTCCACACATTCCAATTTTTTGCATCAGCGACGCTCACTTTTCCACATTTCCAAATAACAATGTAATCTTGATTTGATATTGGAAACATCCTATTTGAAGCAGATCACACACAAAATGTTTTTGTACACCTTTCGTAAATTACGTAATAGCTTTTTATTTATTTTACGTATTCGATCAAACTGCAATTTCACTTTCTGCAAATACTTTGCGTTTAGGTGTGAAGTGTATAAATCTATTTATGTATAGTTTTCATTCACATTTCATATTTCATTTTCCAATTTCCCACAAAACATTGCAGTGTATACAGGTCGTTTCTTGGAGTTGGCTGTGCTTTTATTGAAATATTTTTGCATATTCCAATACACGAAATTTTATTACTTAAAATATATTATACGCTTTTTGTACAAATACAACAGAAAATATTATAATAAACGCTGATTTGTATTTTATCATATCAAAACAAAATTTAGAAAAATAAGTCATGTTTTCTTTAATACTTAAAAATTTATAAAAATATATTAAAACATATACATGTAATTTTTTAAAAAGGTTTAAAAACATATTCATGTAATTTTTTAAAAAGGTTTAAAAACATATACATGTAATTTTTTAAAAAGGTTTAAAAACATATGCATGTAATTTTTTAAAAAGGTTTAAAAACATATACATTTAATTTTTTTAAAAAGGTTTAAAAACACATACATGTAATTTTTTTAAAAAGGTTTAAAAACATATATATGTAATTTTTTTAAAGGTTTCTAAGTGCTTACGGTAATTTTTATATTTGGACTCGGCAAATTTTCCAAATTACCCAAAATTAATTTGATAACAAAAATTCCCCAAGCTGATTATTGTTTCCTCTCATAAATAATATGAAGAATACATAATGATTTTAAGCAGAAAACAAGAGTGTTGTGTCAATAAAACTTTCAAGACAATATATAATAATATGATGTAGTAGACAGACTTACATATTGTAATATTCGACGTACAGAGAGTATTTCTGTTATAAGCTTAATGCGAAATGTTTCTAAAATATGTTCGTTTGACACAAGTTACTTTTTGTGGACAGACATTTGTTATGTAAATAAATACTTTCGAAATAAAAAAAAATGTTCGTGTAAACATAATAGGTTCGTATGATTAATATTTTTTACATTATTTTATTTAATAGATTTTTAAAATTTAAAAAAAATGACGAAAAATTTTCTGCAAGTTATTATTTTATCATTTATTAAATGTTTAAAATTAATAAATTGCAATAAATTGTGAGCATATTAATTTATTTTCGTTAATTAATTAAACTTTATTTAGATGGTTTGTGAAATAATAAAAAAAAATTTAGAAGAATAAAATTTCATATTAAAACTAATTTTAAATCGAATTCAATTAAAAATTAAAATGTACTTCATCTAAAGTTTGACCGCCTTTTCTCAATATCATACTGTTATTACATGTCGATGTGTAGTTGTCGTTACCTCCACCAACCCGATATAGTTTCTGCTTGATTATGTTATAAATTTTGATATAATACAGTAATGACTAATCTTTTCACAAACTCGTGTATTGATTAGGGTCGAAATATTTTATTCATTAAGCGATTCTTTTGAGTTAACCAGTGTATTTCAAGGAATTATTTAACTGAAGGGCGTTTTCCATTCATATCCATATTGTAAAATACGTTGTGAAAATCGAACAGCCTATGCAGGGCTATACATGACTCAGTTCCACTAACACGTTTTTCTTATTTCAAAGTGCGGCCTGTTAAAATAATCCCTTAGTGGAAATTTATGATAAAAAAAGCCTTATCCCTTTACGATTTACGGTACCCATTTTGCTCATTGACATTTCTTGACAACGAAATATAAATCTTTTTAACCTACGTCAATATGACAAGACGTAGCGGGAATTTGACACTAATCTCTGGGGTGGATCACAATAACGTATTGAATTTAAATAGGGTTGCGATTCTGTTCGCAGGACGAATTCGAATATATAAAAAATAGGGTAACCGGCTCTTAGTAGAGTTTTGTTGTGACATAAAGTGGCATATTGAATTTTATATTTTTATTCATTGATTACTAAAATATTTTTTTATTGTTAAATGAAAAACTTGTGTTAATGCAATAATAGAATATCATCTTTTAATGGAATAAATGTTAGACAGTTTTACTTCTTTGAGAGCTAATAAAGGTTATCTAATGATTTATGCTTTTGCTAGCTTTTTTACTGAATAAAAAACTGTGGATGTACTAATTTCCAGTTTACAGTTTACTTAACAAAATCTAATTAATGTAAGTTTATTTGTTGAATGTCCCTGTAATATGTATATTTATGTACATATATATATGTATATATATATATATATATATATATATATATATATATATATATGTATGTATATATATACATGCATATATATATATATATATATATCTTACCTTGATTTAAATTTTTCTTCTATTTTTTTATATAATACTTAAATTAGGATGGGTAATATATATTTCGGTTCCAGTTATAAATGTTTAGTTTTAACAAAAAAGACGAAAATATATTGAATTTTTTTTAGACCAGAGCTATAAAATATGATTTCATGAGTACTTGTGGAAGGAATCATCCATCATCGATTAGGAACATTGTTCAAAATTTCTTTACTTGTTGTAATTACCTTCAGTTAAATAATGATCAATCAATTTTGGAGTAATTTTTTTCTAAGCCTCTTTCAATATCCATAAAGCGCTCGTTTTTTCATAAATTATTGTTATTCAAGTGGTTAATAATACATTTATTCTATATAACAATGTGTGAAAAATTACGAGAAAAGCGTAAAAACAAAACTTTACAACGTCACTAGTCTCACATATCCGCGTCTTCGTCCATCACAACCGTTTTTCTTAAGTAATTAAATATATTAATGTCCACATAACTAATTAGGTAATACTTATTTTATAAATTTGGAAATTTAAGGGTTGCGAGGAAATTTTGTTCTCGACAAACATTTTTTTTAAATTTATTACTAGTGTATAGTAAGAAGCATCGTCAATTGGTTACAAAGGTAATCAATATGCAAATATATATATGCAAATATATATAATACAGTATCCCTATGCCCGAAGTAGACTTGCATCTGGTCATTTTTATTTCACAGGCGAAACGTTTTATACAATGCATTTAAAAATTTCTTCAAAATGTTTTGTATAAGATATTTAATGTATATAATGTACATGTTAAGAAAATTGGAGGAAATGTACTGTATTTACTCTACTTTTTGATCCATACATTCTGAATTCTGCCTTTAATTTCTTTGAAGACGGTTCTATAGTAATATTTTGTTTCAATTTTCAAATGGAATTAGTTACCATCTTCATATCTAGTACATTTAATTTTTGTCGTTTATTTTGTATAAAAAATTTAATTTGTGTTGATCAAGTTTTTTTATTGTCGATATGAGTCCGTTACTATCTTTACGTCCTGTTCATTTGTTTAGTGTTAAGTAAGTAAGTAAACAATATCAAATTCACTTTACCATTCATAAATTAAATTTTTTTCATTTAATTTCTTTAAATTTTGTTTTCGTATCTATAAAGGATTTTCAATTGCCCCTATGAATCCGTTATCACTTTTGCGTCTTCATATGTCTAATATTTAGTAAGTTAGAGGCCAGTTCAATTATATGGACTTTAAACGAGACGATGTTTACGATGATAGTTTAAACATTGAAGATGTCTTAAAAAGTGGTTTTTAATTCTTTATACGGGACTGTATAATTATTTCCATTTTCAATTTTCTAATGATTTTCTATTTTGTATATTGGGTTTCCAATATTTGTCACACAGGAGAGGTTCGGATATGCAATTTAATTTTAGATTGTTAAACATAAATAATTTGTATCCAGTTTTATCGGGATAGTTCTTATCACTTATTTTGGTACGAAGGTACTTTATAATTTCCAAAGCTCTCTTAATCACTATTTTTTGCAAAACCAGAATACTGAACCAAATTATATCGAAACTCTCAACTCTACCAATGTATTTGTTTACTCAATAAATAATCGTAAATGTCGACCATAGTTGCAATAGAGTACTTTTTATGAGTGAAATTTACTAAAACATGTAGGGTGTACATATTAAAGGGTGAAAGAGAGATTTTCATCAAGTTTTACAGGATACAGAGTACATATTGAAGGGTAAGTTTTACAGGATACAGAGTACATATATTAAAGTACATATTGAAGGATACAGAGTACATATTGAAGGATACAGAGTACATTTTACAGGATACAGAGTACATATTGAAGGGTAAGTTTTACAGGATACAGGGTACATATATTAGAGTACATATTGGAGGATACAGAGTACATATTGAAGGGTAAGTTTTACAGGATACAGAGTACATATATTAGAGTACATATTGGAGGATACAGAGTACATATTGAAGGATACAGAGTACATTTTACAGGATACAGAATACATATTGAAGGGTAAGTTTTATAGGATACAGAGTACATATATTACAGAGTACATATATTAGAGTACATATCAAGTTTTACAGGATACAGAGTACATATATTAGTGTACATATTGAAGGGAGAAAGAGAGATTTTCATCAAGTTTTACAGGATACAGAGTACATATATTAGAGTACATATTGAAGGATACAGAGTACATATTGAAGGATACAGAGTACATTTTACAGGATACAGAGTACATATTGAAGGGTAAGTTTTACAGGATACAGAGTACATATATTACAGAGTACATATATTAGAGTACATATCAAGTTTTACAGGATACAGAGTACATATATTAGAGTACATATTGAAGGGTGAAAGAGAGATTTTCATCAAATTTTACAGGACTATGATTTAAAGAAAATATTTTTCACTCCAAACTATCATAAAAATAAAATGTAGTAATATTTGTAATTTCTCTGCGCATTATAATAGCAGTCACGTTATTGTTTAAAACTATAAGGTTTTATTAGACTCTTACTATATTCTCAATAACAAATTTTTGTTTTTTTTTCACACGATTTTTTACTCAAGAACTTGTAACGCTGTTCTTAGTACGTTCTTAGTAAGTTTTAGCCTGGTACCCACCTGATTTAAGCAAGCCCTACTCTACGCAATCCTTCGCAATTATTTGCCTATATAGTATATATCTACTTCATTTCAATGGACTAGTAGATATTTCTTAATGATACAAGAATATCAGTTACTTTATTCAAAATAAATTCTATATATTAATTTCCGTGCCCATTGATGAATATTCTACCACTGTGTTTTATTAAAATCTTACTTTAGAGCTCTTACCATTTATTTAACATTTCTGTACGAAATCTACGACTTGTTTCTTTATACAATTACTAACTAGTTTTCCTCAGCGACTTTACATGCGTGAAAATGGTATGTTTAGGATTCAATCTCTCAAAGAGGAAAAAACGGAATCCTTAAAGGATTAGTTTGTTATCAGTCTGTCCAATTATTTGTAGATCAAAAACCTTTTTCTCAGATAGAGTCGGAGGTATAAAGTTGAAAATAATATCTTACGCAGAGGCCTACAGCCTGACAGCTTTACAATTTCAAGTCGTTTGGCTCACACAATGAAATTTGATGTCCTTTGAAGCATTTTTTTCTCTTATTTATACCGTCATAAAAGAGTATAGCGTACTTCTGGTCAAATTTCAATCTCTATAGTCGGCATAGTGAGTGGTCTTGTAGCTCAAGTAAAGAAATAAATCCTAAAATCAATCATTTCTAATTCAAAATAGCGCATATTACAAAATATATTACATCTTTAAATATGGGCTGGTAAAAAAATTAGTTTACAATATCTAAAAAAGTTTTCTAAAAAATTAAAATTTTGTAAATAGCTTAATCGAAATATCTTGTACAATTAAATGTTTATACATGCCAAAATGTGTTCCAAATATATGTAATGCGAGTGCTACTCGTGTTTGGAGGGTTTTTTGAAATGAAAGTTATTTTTAATTCATATTTCTAAGAACAGGAAAATTGTAAGCCAAATTTTATTCAAATCGGCTTCGACTAATTGGATATACCAACAGATACATACAAATACATATACATACATATTGATGCACGCACACACCCATGTGCGCATTCACATGCGCGCCTATTATTAAAAACAATAATTACTGATTACCTAGTGGATTCGTTTTCATTTAATCTGTAACTGACTATTTCCTGACAATATTTTGAAGTCTCTTCAATAAATTTGATAATAATAAAAGAACGTTAACAGGTGTCAGGAGTACATATTATATTTTCTTCGCGTAAAAAAATTGATAAATTATTTTTTTATTCTTGCGATACAGTGTCACTAAATATTTGTAATTATGCTGATATCTTATTGGATGCCGTGACTATTTTAGAAAATAAAATCTCAGACAGAAAAAAATTACACTAGTGTACTAAATACCAAATAACATATAAAATACTGTGTCTCATTACATACCGGTATTGATTTTTACCTAATGATATGTTAAAGGATTACGTCGATTCTATTTACCACAAAAACAAACTAATTGATATCGAAATAACTAAAGACTTGTACCTGGAATACTATATGAAAATAAGTGCAATTTAAAAAATTTAAAAAGCTGTTATGGGTAAAGTTGTGAAAATTATATTTCGGCTCGAGTTTAATCTGAGGTATTGAAAAAGAAAGAAATTAATAAGGTTCTTTCGTATTTGTTACATTAAGTGAAACAATGCAATGATATGTAAAAAATATTTACATACGTACATATAAATATGTTTTTGGTAGCAGCACGAACAACATACGTTGTTTTTAGAAATTAAACTTAGCTTCCCTTTTCATATCAAAACATTTTTGAAGTGGTTTAAATTGTATTTTCAAAACATACCTATCCATCTAGTAATTAAGTCACATTTATTTTCACAATATTTACAACGTTGACGCTTCTCAGAAGTTGATAACCAAAAAAACAAAGATATGTATTTAATTATTTTTTCTAGTGCTTCCAGGAAGTTACCAGGGCTGCATGCAGTAATCATTAAAATTTTATACTCCTTTTCATCCCTTAAGGGTTGAATTTTAAAAACCACTGCTTTATACAATACGACGTCCATTGTGCAACACTTTAAATTTGTGGACTATTTGGGTCGTTCGTTGGTATACACATCCGTGATCTAAGTTAACATTGTGTCATATACAGACATCTGTATAATTTTTTTGTTACTTGTAATTAATATGATTTTATTAAGTTCACTTATATGTATATATACATGTATACATATATATATATATATATATATATATATATATATATGTTTGTATGTATGTATATAATGGAATATTTTAAATAAATTGTCTTCCACTTCCAGATGTCCAAACTGTTTGAAACTTTGCACACGTATTTAGAACCGATGTCGATGTAATAATTTCATAAAATTAAAAACATTTTTTTTCAGTCATGAAACAAAAAATAATTAAGTAGTAGTAGTTAGTAAGTTTTCAATTAAATTTTCATCCACTTCCAGATGTCCAAGTTATTAATGATTTTGCACAAGTATCAAGAACCGAAAACAAAATAAAAATTTCATAAAAGAAAATAAAATTTTTATCTTATAAGGAAAATGGCTTAAATGTAAAAATAACATTAACGGTAAAAATAAAAAAGTACATTTTTGTACCAATGTTAACAAAAATCTTTGAATATAAACATTGTGGATAATATCCAAAAGATGTCTATAATGACAAAA
Organism: Druceiella hillmani; assembly: GCA_039881145.1. NCBI lineage: Eukaryota > Metazoa > Arthropoda > Insecta > Lepidoptera > Hepialidae > Druceiella > Druceiella hillmani. Next base: position 15,853,877 of record JAYKKI010000013.1, read on the forward strand.
AAATTAATTTTGTATAAAAAAAGTGTATGGTCTTCTTGACTTACTTTCATAATAACTCTAGCTTTAGAAGTAGCTAGCGACAATATTTTTTACGAAAACTAATTTCAAGCATTCCCACTTTTTTACATGAAAGTTATATTTTTTAATCATGAGAGAAATCTTTTGGCTATTTATCAAAATTTTTACATTTCAAGATAATTTTTAATTTTTTGTCTGTATTGCTATTAACGTGTGTCTTTTATTATTTTATTTCTTACAATTTTAATATGTTTAACTATATATTTTCTTCTATCATTCGCCGTATTAATATAAACTTATTAATTTGTTCTCCTGATCTGTTTGTACATTTTGTCCTATCATTCCATGATACTCGTGGTCCAAATACTAGGATTTTTTAACCCATACTGGCTTTAAAATAATTTTTATAATTTTTGTAAGATGTTGCCAGTTAATTAGATTATGGAAGCATTTCTAAATGAGCATAATGTTATTAATAGACAATATATATGAATACAGTGTAACTTTATCCACATCCTCATCAAGTGATTTTGCTTACATAACTGAAATGTGTTTAAAAAATCTCTCAAGCACCAGTAACACTCGCATTACGAGAGTTTACACTTTATTAAAATGTATACAAGTATTAATTTTTTGCGACCTAATTATATTGCGAAATTCAAAATTTTTCACATGACACATGCCCTGAAAACGTATTTGATATTTAAAAAGTTATTGGATCTAGGATATTTACCACAGTTTCCCTGAAATTTTCTAGTCCGACTTTATGAACATACTTTTTCATCACTTTTGGAAATGCAGGGATAATATTTTATGTTTTAGAAAGTCTTTATACATATGCACTTGAAAACAATAAAATAATATTTTAACATTTTTCATAACAAACCTTTCCAAATAATACTCAATTTGATATACAAAATGAAGAAAAAATTAAAGCCTATATTTAGATTGGATTTAATTGTTATACGACTAACTTAGCTTGTGTGTGTGCTTAGATATGTAATTAAAATGTTTAACCGTTATGTGAGTAATAAATAAAACACCTTTATCAGAGTGACGAGGTACCCGGATACCTTCATACAAACGTAAACACTCAAGGTCTGTTTTGACATAACCCACACTTTGAATATTATTATTTTAATTAAGCTAAACAGTTGACGATCTGTGACGATTAAAGCGGGGGAGGGGTGGAGTGCGGTACATGGTTATCGACGCGCAAGAAACACTGAATCCATTCAATGCATCGTGCTCGATATTGACACTCGATTGTTTACTTTGTTCGTGCTGTACGAGCTTACTTTTATTTTGTGAGTTTATAATTATTTCATTGTGAACATTGAAACGAGTACTTCTAAACAAAGATCACATGTTCGAAGATATAATTCAACAGAATTACAAGCCATATTAGCAGAATCTTCTAGTGACGAAGGTGAGTTTGTCGCTTCTGATAATGAACACGATTATATTCCTTTGGTATAGATGCAAGTTTCGAAGGGGAATTGCTTGAAAATATTTTTATTGCAAAAGATGGAACGCGGTTGCCACCGCGTCTGATCCACTTCCCAGAATACAAACTAGTAGTCGAAACATTATCCGTCAATGTGGCGGGGCTGCATTTTCCAGTAAACTTTTAATCAAATGGTAATATTCCAAATTATATTGTCCAATGAAATGTGTGATATAATCTTGAGGGAAACTAGTCGGAAAGGAACTAAGATTACTGAGGCATACAATAATAAACTGACGGAAAATTACCCTGATATTAGCAAGCGACCGAAACAAAAAATATCCAAACCATTCACAGAAAAAGAATTGAATGCATTTTTTGCAATTCTAATCTTTAGTGGGGTGCATAGATCTAATAAAGAGCATTTCACTGAACTGTGGAAATCCAGTCACTTACCATTATTTTGGGCTGCGATATCCCATAAAAGATTCAAAATGCTGTTACGCTTCATAAGCTTTAATAATGATGTAACGCGCACTGAACATTTGTTAGCTGATAAAGCAGCCGCTATACGAGATATTTGGACTATATTCATTTCAAATTTGAATAAAATGTACAAGCCTCATGAATGTTTACCGTTGACGAACAGCTATATGGATATCGTGGGCGTACTTGCTTTACTCAATACGTGCCATCAAAACCTGAAAAGTATGGCATAAAAATATTTCAACCCCCTAAATGGACAAATATATACAGGAAAGTGAAGTGATGGCAATCGTCAAACAAATGTTGGAGAATGCACTGTATTAGATCTCGTGGCTAAATATAAAAATTCAGGACTGAATGTAACTACGGATAATTTTTTTATGTTTCTTCAACTGGCTCATTTCTTGAATTCGTGGAATATGACATTAGTTGGAACGGTAAGAAAAAATAAACGGTTTCTTCCTGCAAATATGCAAGCACACAAGGAGAGGGTGATTTATTCTTCTAACTTCGCCTTGAGCAAAGAAGCAACTGTGTTCTCCTGCGTATCTAAAAAGAATAAAGCAGTAATAATGTTGTCATCAACGCACATGTCACCAGTTATTGAAAGTGATAAGGAAACTGCCAAGCCAGAAATAATTTTATATTATAATAAAACCAAAAGTGGGGTGGACAATATGGATAAGCTGTTAGCAGAATATACCATAAAACGCAGAACGAATCGGTAGCCTTTAGCACTTTTTACAATATCATTGGCATTGCAGCTTTGGCACCATATATCATTTACATGGAACATAACGCACAATTAGTCTCGAGTGACAGACGTAGAAAGTTTTTGAAATCATTGAATCTACAACCGTGTGGTAAAAATATAGAAGAAAGATCAAAAAATTGCAATTTGACATCAAAATTACATGTGAGATCTGCAATGCAGGACGTGCTTGGCCAAGAACTAAGATTTTCGATTCCTTCTGGATCTACAACTTTTATGAGTCAGACTAGACGAGATTCTACAGGGCGTGTTGCAGTCGTTGGAAGTTGCTACACATGCAGAGAACTCAAACGTAAGCAAAGAAAAACACGAAAAGCTTGCACTAACTGTAGAAAACCAGTTTGGGATGAACATGCAGTAACTCGTCCAACATCAAGCAGGTGTTACTTACTCCGAGAGCTGTGCTAATTCTGCATAAACAAAGAATTTGTAATTTTTATAAAAATAAAACATCATAACAAATGTTTATTATTTAATTTTTGTACAAAATTATAAATACTTTTTTCATTGTCATACAAGACACAAAGAGGTACCCGGGTATTCTGTCACTCTATTGTGAGTTTAAAATATGTTTTGGTTTCCACATAACATTATAAATAGTTGACTGGGTCAAAACATTAAAAATCATATAATTTATAAATAGTTTAGAGCTCTCACGATATCACAGCTACCTACAGAGCGTAAAACATACCTTTCTTTAAATTTGGTACCTTGTCACTCACATAAGGGTTAATTACTGTACAGAATTTCAAATTAGTACGTCAAGGAATTTCTGAGAAAAACGGCTATGACCGATATGCGGACAGAGATGTGAGCGATCTTATAAAGGTTCCCTTTTTTTCTTTTAAGGTACGGAAGCTTAAAAATGACCAAGTGCGGACCTGGCTTTCAAATAATGGGTCCTGTATCTCGTTTAAAGGGAAGTCACTTTGTCACAATTCCTTCCTTAAACAGCTTCTAAAAACCATGTTTTATTATAGTTTTTTACTCAGTAGTGCTAGAAAGAGGGGTGTGGAATATAATTTTTTGTCCATTTTTAAGTATATCTCTGGAAATATGCTACCTAAAATGAAGAATTTTTATAAAATTCAAGTATTTTTAAAATCCTTGTAATACACCTTTCAAACAGTAACTAACGATATTTAAAAAACTCCCAATTTTCCACACATATATTTTCGAATGTGTGAATATTACTTATTAAGTTATTTTCTTTTCAATATGCTTCATTACTAATCCAAATTAGAACTTAAACTATTTCTGACAAAAATGGCTGTGACAGACGAATAGGCTTTTACGTGAGGGAACTTATATGGGTTCCATTTCTTCCTTTAACCATAAAAATAAAAAATAAATATCAAAGACGATCGTTGGCATTTAAAATGTTCATAACAAAATAATGTTGTTTTATTATATGTGATTACGTCCATTTTTGAACATATTGTTGTGAATATTATTAAAAATCGTTGTGATATATTATTATAAAAATTGATGCACGGATGTCGTTAAAATAGACGCTGCAGACTTATTCCTCAGTTTTTGATCTTTACACATAAAAGAGATTCACTTCAAAAATTTAAAAAAATGTGAAGTTTCTTTCAAATCCTTAAATATGGATTAACCAAAAGAAAATTGCTATAAGCAGCCATAAATGACCATTGACTGTTAATTCAATTATTTAGTTTACAGAAGGATACTCCTTCCGAGCTCGAGAAATAAGTTATCGAGGACCACAAGCCACTGGGGTAGCTTTTGCAAAATAATTTTGCATATTTTATTTAACAAGAGCGGTAAGAAGAGATTTGGGGATTAATCTAAAGGCCTGGTTCTGTAACTCGTCAGAATGCTACGATAATAGTGTTTATTATAACGATTTAACGGTTTGATTATTGTGACGATCAGTGTTTGTGTGATGAAACAAGAAATGTCATATAAATCAAATAATTTAATTTAGGGTTTTTAATTTTATGGTTTATTAATGGTGGATAATGAAAAATAAGTGTGAATGGTACAAATACGTTTATTTCACATATGTAAATTAAATATACCTTATTAAATCCTTAATTTGTTTTTCAGGTTAAAAATAAAAATAAATAAGTTATTAATTGTAAGTATTATTTAAACAAACAGAAACATCACCGGGCAAAAGTTTTAATCTTAGTTTTTTTTAACATATAAGACGCGAATTACTAAAAGGACAACGACACCAAGGAATTAAAAAAAAATAGTTTTATCGTTTTTTTCTAATGTAATAATTTTATGAAGTAACGAAAGCAATTAAATTAACGGCCCACATTTTTTTTAATATTTCCAAATATATTGAAAAACAACGCAATGGAAATGATCAACTCAATCAACTCCTCTTAATACTCAAATGCTCAATAGCCGAAATCAAAATTTATACTAATTTAACTTAGACTGTATCTTTATACGTTTGTCGCTAAACCATCGTTTATTGCTTAACGGAGTCTAAAAGATGAAAGATTTAGCCTTATCACCAAGGGACAGATAGGCCCACTTAAGAGTTTAAAGAAATACCTACTTTTTCTATCATAAAAATTGTTAATCTGTGTTCAGTTTGCTTTGAGGGTTTATCAATGTCTGTTCTTGTGTCCTTCTGTCACAGCCAATTTTTTAGAAACTGGTGAAACAGTAGAAATTTGGCATGGTAATAAAACACTATAACTCGTATTGTGTTTCTACAATTAATACTGAAAAACGTCAATGTAGAAATTTTAGTAGTAAATAAAATGGTAAATTTTTTTTTAAATCTGTTCAGTCGCATGGGAACCATATTAAAACTATGACTTTTTATGGTTTCTAAATCTACTTATTTCAAAATATTTTGCGTTGTAGTTCTGGATACATTACTAAAAATATCCAAAAATTGTTTCTTACACACTACTTGATATAGAAATTTTAATTTTGACAAAACCGTAAAACATATTACTCCAAGTTTATTTCCATGAAATGGCAAAAAGTATTCGGATTTTTTAAAATTTGATATTTTATGTGGAATATGAATTAAAAGAGCAGGCTTTACAACTAAAAAAACAGTTTTGAAACCTGCACTTGCTTTTTCAGAATTTTATATAGTTATAGCGATATTATTAGAAATCGCCGCAGAAATATAATGTCTCCATGTCCAAAATTTGTAAAGCCAAAAATATGAAAAAGTTTAGGGGAAAACTAAAGCAATGATTCTAAATTTTTCAGGTTCTGAGTTATACGTGATATTTCTTGCCTGTGAGAGATATAAAAGATAAAAGATTGACATAACGAAAAATAGTGATGATAATATTTGCGAATAATTTAGGAGAAATATTTTGTATCCTCAAATATTTCATATAACTCACATCTGGGAATATTGACTGATACTCGTATTTCTACATTCCCAGATGTAGATTGTATCGAATATCTGGGAATATTGAATGATACTCATATTTCTACATTCCCAGATGTGGATTGTATCGAATATCTGGGAATATTGAATGATACTCATATTTCTACATTCCCAGATATGGATTTTATCGAATATCTGGGAATATTGAATGATACTCATATTTCTACATTCCCAGATGTGGATTGTATCGAATATCTGGGAATATTGAATGATACTCATATTTTAACATTCCAAATGTGGTTTGTATCGAAATATTTAAATATGTCTATGGGCGTGTGAGCGTATTTGCGTAAGAGTACGCATGCCTAGAGGTACAATCATTTCTTTGTCAAAATTGCATTGGAAATATAAATACAACATTTTCATTGAGCAAGATGCACTTTGCATTGGATGTTTGACTGGTAGGGTAATCGCACACATTGATTGTGGGTCTTATGTATGGAATTCGAATTGTTGTGTGTATATAACGATATCTTATTGCTCCGTTTCGACAAGGCTAAAATTTCGTTTGACTGTTATACGTTTCGGCAAGGCTAAATTTTTAGTTTCAAGTTATCAGTAGAATTCACTTTGACGTTTTGTGTTTTGATTATAAAGAAATCTTTGGTAGTGTAGGTAATAGCATTTTATTGATACATATATAAGGCCAAATTTAACATTACAAGTTTTGCGTGACATTCGGTTTGTTGTTGTGTTTTTCGACTGATCGACTTTTAAGGATTTATTATCCAAGATTAACACATTTGCAACGTAGTTGAAAGATAACAGAATTATGTTAGAGGGAATAGTAAAAACAGCAGTTTAGTAATTATTTATAAGATATGTAACGAGACATAAAATAAATCTTGTATGTAACGAGATTTACTCAGTTTATTCATTATTGATTATTTACGTCTAAAATATATGATTATTAAAATTTAATGCGATTCAGTTTTGGTAAACGAAAGTGCACAGTTTCTCTTTGTAATCCCGGTAAATGGATATCGGCACAAATGAGATATGTAACGAGATATAAAATAAATCTTGTATGTAACAAGATTTACTCAGTTTATTCATTATTGATTATTTACATAACAAAATATATGATTATTGAAATTTAATGCAATTCAGTTTTGGTAATTGAAAGTGCACAGTTTCTATATACAATTCCGTTAAACGGATAACGGCACAAATGAGATATGTTACGAGAAATGAAATAATGGTTTAAAACAACAACATAGTAGCGCAATTATTTTTTTACTTTTTGAAATTAAATATACAATATATTGTTAACTGTGGCAGTTTTATATCTATATTGCATCGAATAGAGCATAAATGGAAATATATTTTCTAGCTGAATATTTCTGTTGAGAAGGAATATACTTTCAAGCGGACGCACTGTTGAAGCCAAAAAAATCAAAGATTTGGTAGTCATAATCGATCCGTGGTTGATTTTTAAATTACTCACCAAATGACAAAAACGATTTTTTGTATCCAAAGTGAATTTTGAGTTCATTTACTTGGCTATTCGATAGGAAGGAGGGAAGTGGAGAAGAGGAACACCATGGAAAATTTTGGAAAGATCTTTCTTCCGTAATCACATACGTTATATAACCATTTACTGGTATGATATTGCTTCTTTCTAGTTTATTTTAATCTGAGCGTGCTAAATGTTTATTCATAGAAATTATGTAGAATATTTGGTTTAAGAAATTCATTTTTCAGCTAGCTATTCCCTCGACTACAGTAGGGTAAAATATTATTGTTGGACATGACGTGATTTTTTGATAATTATAACACAAAAAATAATTATTTGATAAATATTTCACATTTGTCTCTCAAAATATTTGTTATTCTCGTGATTGACACAAATATTTTTAAGAGTGATTCATGACTCGCATGATAAAGGTTTGTTATTTCTGAATCAAATGATCAAATCAATTAAATTTTTCAGAAACTAACTAGGACTTAAAACTCAATAAAATAATAAATATCAGATCTTAAGCAGACGAACCCGAACAAAATTTTTTAAATTCATATTTTTCTATAATTATAATAAGTAAAATTGTTGCCAGTAAGTTTCCATAAATTATATTAAATTTAGAAGAAAAATTTATAATATACCTTATATTATACATTTTTCTCCTAAATTTAATTTAATATGATATTAAAAGTGCCATGCCCACTTACTCAATGATTTTCATGATTTATAAACCTACATAGATAGTAAATCACTTTACTCCTTCTGAAAGTCTCATTTATAACACACATCTTTCATATCTCATTTATGCTAGATAATTAAATTTGGATTAAATACTTTATTGATAATATATACAGATTATTATATTTAGAGAAGTTGCAAAACCAGTTTTTTGTTCTCTATATTATGTGTATAGTCGCCATAGTGCTTTTTTTAAATATCTATTATTTACATGTTTTTTTGCTTTTACTACTTTGTTAAATATAAAAGTTATTTAAATAAAAATTTCCAAATTATTAAAATAAAATGTTCCAAAAAAACTTGTTCTCCATAGAGAATAATTATCAGCACGACCGTAATCACAACTCTTGTCTATTATCAGCATATGAAATCCAATAATATTGAAACTCATTTCACTTTCTTACTAATATAAATGACCAAAACATCTGATGTTAGTTGCATTACAGTAAGAGCTGCTAATGATGAGTGACAAGTAATTAATTTTCTTAATATTTTCTCATCATTTGTAGTAAATAACCTAAGCTGTATAAAATAAAAATGTAATAAATAATTGTTGCTGAAATGAGTGGTGACCCCATTTTAACGTTTTTTTTAAAATTTAAGTTAAATAAAGAAGTAAGAAATAAACAAAGAAACAATTTTACATAATTGATTTGCAACTTACGAAACTTGATATGTGATAATAATTTTAGTAAAAAAAGGAAATACTTTGAGGATACTTATATAATTAATTAATGGGAAATTGTTTTTATTAAACGAATGGTACGCATGGCGTTTCCCTGTGTCATTGATAAATCCATGGGCCATCTACGCGTATGTATCCGCTTACACAGTTTATATTATAAATATATCGCATGGTTATTAATAGAATATCTAAACTTAAAACATGCTTTGTATTTTGAGTTAATATACCTTCCATAAAACAGTGTAAATTTTACATTGTCTACCCTTCAAAAGAACCTATATTTAGCTAACGTATTGCTTAATGAAAAATGTCTAACAGTCAATTAAATGACTAGTAATTCAGAATTTAATGTTGTGGAGAACTATAATGTACTGACAGGTGACATTATAATATTAAATATTTATTAAAATACAACATAAAAAATTAAAATATATCACAAAGTTTAACCCAAGAGTAACTAAATAAACAAGTAATGTATTTCTCATACCATGATCAGATTATCATTTTTAGATCAAGATCGGAATATCTTTTTTAGATCAAGATCCGCATGTATTTTTCGTCCCAAGCTCGGAACAACTTTTTCAGATAAAAATTGAAATACCTCTTGCCGATATAGACCGAAATATCATTTTCAGATAATTCTGGACACGTAAATGAGCAGTCCGTTTCAAATGTTAGAATTAAGTTTATTCCAGAGTAGAACCAACATGCACAATGAAGGAGTACTCGTAGAAGGTAGTGTTATGTTTAGGAATAAAGGGGATGAGGAGTAATGTAGAACGTAATCCATGTTCGTAAGTTCTTTGAGCTTTGAATCTAGAATTTAAATAAAAAGGACTTAGAGTATTATTCAATATATTTTAGAGAAAACATACGCTACCTAAATTGCGCCGATCATATTTTTCCATCTAGTTAAGACGTGATGACAATATGATCATACTTTGTCAAGTGAAATTTATAGCAAAAATGTAAATTTTGAGAACGTTCTTGTTTATTTAACGCATCATTTACAGTATGTCTTAAGCTAAAATTAATAGAAAATAAGTGGAATAATTATTGTTACTTTTACACTTCCATTAATCAGTAAGAAACGGTAAATTCAAAGTAACTTTTTTACAATTAGCATTTCTGAGTTAAATTATTTTGTAATTAACTGTTCTATATAAGTAAGATTAGTAATCAAAACAAATTCTTAGCAGATCTTTAAATTACTATATATTTAGATTTTTAATAAATTAATTTTTCTTTTAGACATCCAAGCATATTTTTAGGAATGAAAATTTTAATGTCCCTGAATAAAATCGACGGAATACCAAGCATAGATTGGGGAGAACCGTATTGCGTTGATGGGTTAAGTTGTAACTGATTATTTCAATTTGAGTATAGGCACAGACTGTTACATTTTGAGGGTACTTGGCGAACTCCATATAGCTCTTCAAACTCCGACGTTGAGAAATAATAGTGATTTACTCGTTAATTGTTCAAATATGACAAGTTGATGGCGTATTTCCGATATGACAGTATGTTGATAAGTAAGCGTAAAGATTTATTTCCTGCCGATTTGTCAATAGAAATCTGTGTTTTTTTTTTAATTTAACAGTAGGTTAACGGATTTATTACATAGGATTATACGTACTCGTATAATTCATCCTTAATTTGTAAAAATTACGCGATCTATGATGATAAATATCAATGCAGTCAATAAAAAAGAATTCGTCGGAGGGGTATATTGGTGTGCGCTGTTTAAATTGTTGAGATGAGTGGAAACATGTTATTCCTCTCAAAAAGTTCTACAATAATGTTCGCGAGAACTTTTATAGTTATTTTATACAAGATACATAAAAAACGTTTTAATAATTTAAAAAAAATCTTCTCGTATTCCCGTTCAATAGCCTAGTTTTCCAAAGAACGAATAAAAAATTGACAGTATTTTTAAAGAAAATTAAACGCGTTGTTTCATGCATAAACACGAGCAGCAGACGGCTGAGAACTTATGCATGGCCCTTGTAAGGTGCATGTACCTATGCAAGGTTAGCGATAGAAAGCGCTCACTCCTATAGCTTTACCATCATAAAAACAAACCACACAAATATGTTTTTGAATATATCAGTTACTTAGTTTAAACAATAGACGGAAAAGGATATTGAGTCAGACTAGACACGCGTACGTCTGATTTTTTAAAATTCTTATATAATAGTATGAAAATTAGATATGTTATTAATTTGGTAGGTGTGTATACACCCACCCCGATAGAAACGCACACATATACACATACACACCACAAATATAAGCGCGTATTCACGCTCACGCGCACTCACTCGCACACGCACACTCACTCAAACACACGCAGTGAGAGGGTTCTTAGACCTTTGGAATTACGACAGTTAAAACTATAATATAACAAACTAAATGGATTTTAGATTAGAATATATAAATTTTATAAATTCCGACCTGCGTGTATGGAAATTTGGGTAACGGTGAACTAATTATTTGAAATCAAATTCGTTTTCAAATCAATAAAATTGCATGTTTTGTCTTACTCAGAGTCAATTGGTCATTCAATCGCCGTTTTTAAGCAATGAAATTTGGCAATTAGTTTCAAATCACATTTCGAAAACAATGCAACATTCGGTTATCTTCTAATCGGATCACCGAATGTTCTGATCCTAATTGGCTTTAAACCAATGGATTGTATAACAGGCAATTTGATGACACGCATTGAAAATCCTTTAAATTATACAATACTTGAAGACGCAGATCTCATACAGACGATACAGTGAATTGGCGCTGACACAATGTTGGTATAGGGTATGTTGTCGACTATAACTCGCTATTGAACATTTGCTTGCATTAAACCGTAAGTAGCTTGCTGCGCTCCACTCAAAGCCTGTACTGATTTTAACCTACAGTCTTTCCCATATTCTGTGCGCTTAATGACTGTAAAAAGTTCCATATCATTCACAAATAACATACAACGCGCAGTCTTCACCACACCATCGATATCGTTTATTAAAACAGAGGAAATTAGAGGCCCGAAATCAAACCATCGCTCACTGCCCATCGTGCAAAGTAAGTCTCGGATATAAAGTTACCAACTCGTATGCTTTCTATCCGCAAGAAGCTAGCGATCGATCTGTAATTAGTTACTAGTTGCATGTCAAAAAACGACATTTGCTGTTTCACTATATCTTCACGTCATTTACTGTCTAGTCAAAAGTCAGCTATAGTAAAGGTAACCCATAATCCTACATTCTAATACTTTTTTTTCTTGAGTTTTCATATGCTTATGCTCTTTGGTTTCCATGGCTTCTTACACTACCGTATTTGAAATATTCATTGGATATTCATCAGTCTTTGATTCCACAAAATTCGGTAACATTTTTTTAACATCGGTCTCGAGACCATAACTAAACATACAAGTTTTATAACTGTACCCATTTTTTTGTAAATAGATTAAATAATTTCTTAAATTTCTTCTTATAAAAAATCTATAGAATACCAGACGAATATATACTATGTTATCATCATGAGCGTTGATGGTATTTTGGAGATAATAACAAAAAAAAACACAAACTTTGAAAAAAACGTAATTCTAAAAAAAATATTGTAATTAAAGTGATAATATAAATATAAACTGAAAATAAAAATGATTTCGTTTAAAAAGGTAGTTTCATTCGATATACATTTGTATGTGTCATTGACTCCAAATGCTTTAAAATAATGTGCAAGGGTGTAATCACAGCCAGATTGTGAATATTCCGTGAAGGGAGAGGGTGCAATTTTGCAAATAGGTGATTTACACCCTCTTCCCTGTCATTTAATTTTATAGCGACGATCGTAATTTAAGTCAAGGAGGGTCGGACAAAATCGACGAGGTGGTTGGGAAAAATAATTCAAATGCATTTCTAAAAACGATTGTCGTGAGGAGGGGACGACACCCAATTGATGTAAGCACCCTATTTGGCAGAATCCTAATCACGCAGAAAGGAATACAATCACTTTACATTTAATTTTGTCGATTTGTTTATATTTATTTCAAGCTACCTCTCGGTGACTTGTCTTATTAAGCTCTATAGATTATATGAGCTCAGGTTTAAATTTGGTTGAGAAAACTTCTTATATTTATAACCAATAGGTAAGGAATAAAAGTATTTGTTGTTTATTGCAAAAACTTATGAACTCTTAAATAAATAAATTGAATTTTTGCAAATAAGTACACTTAGCTATAAGTCTTTTTTTATGTTACGTACGTTCCTCCTACAATTAAAATATTATATAGATAATAATTTACACTTGTTTATATTTATGCTTCTATCCACATACCAACTTATTTTGATAGGATGGAAAATTCTAGCAGATAAACGTTTGTGCAAGTGCTTGATATGAAGAGATGTGGGAAGGTACCGATTTGAATATTATAGAAGCACAGCCGCGGGTAAAAATGACTAAAGAATAATGTCTCAAAAATGTTCTCAACTAAATTTTAACTTGAGTCCAAATAATTGATATAACTTAATAATACAAGTTATCAGAAGCTAGCTTGTAAAAATCGACATAATGAAATGCAAAATGATTGTATTCCTTTCTCCGTGATTTGGATATTTTCGAATGGGGAGCTGACATCGATCGGGTATCGTCTCCTCAAATCGTCGTTCGTCGTCTTTCAAATGCAATAAATAAATTGACTCATGCATTTTAAACAAAGTTTTAATTATGGATAACACAAAGACAGTTAAAGAAAATTATGTGTATTTTGTATTTGAAATTAATATATAAAAATAATGTAAATAATTGTGTAATGTTGTGTGTATAAATTAACATAAAAATAATTACTTTAACATTTTTTTAAGCTACGAACTTAAAACTACGATACCAAAATTTTAGTAATTTGGAGTTTATTATTGACTTTTAAAAAAGATTTTACTATATTCTGATATTTTCTCGAAAGCAATTTCAAGTTTGTCCAATGTAGCGGCTAATATTGCTTTTCTGAAATTGAAAAAAAGATGCAAAATTCTGTTGATAAATCGACAGAAAATAAAGCTTTGCGATTGCTTATCAACTTAGTGTTAATTCAGAAATACGCCAACATTTTGTCATATTAGAACAATTAACGAGTAAAGCACTATTATTTCTCAACGTCAAAGTTTGAAGAGCTGTGTCGAGTTTGCCAAGTACCCTCGAAATGTAACAGTCTGTGTCTAAACCGAAATTGAACTAATCAGTTTCAACTTAACCCTTCAACGCAATACGGCCCTTCCCAACCTACGCTTGGTATTCCGTCTGATATACTCAGATACATTAAAATTAGTGTAAAAAAGGCAATATTTATTGCGCATACATGTATAATAAAAATAATTTATTAAAAATCTAAATCTATTGTAAAAAATAGATTGAAATTGCGTTATCGACGTGTGAAGAAATTAAAAATGGAAGTATTTCGGGTGTGGGATTATTTGTGGGTTTGTGTAGCAGTTTGAAACTGCTACTAAGGATAAATAAAATTAACCTACACACACATCTCAATATTTAATATTCAAAAATATTGGTGCCCTAAATATAATTAGGACAAATATAAGAAGTGATTAGAGTATCAGTGAATTGAGTAGAGTATCAATTAATAGATTGACTGATAAGGTTCCTGAAATAACTTTTGTATAATTAGTGCATTGCTAAAAATGTCCATAAAATAAAATTAGGGTTTGTGATCATAATTTAACACATATCGGCAAAAGGTTGTCCGAAAAGACATAAAAGTAGTATGAAAATGATGTTTCAAACATAATATCAGTAAAAAAAATTCCCCGCATCGAATCGTTTCTAAAATCTTAAAACATATTTGATTTTATCTAAACTTTCAAATAAAATTCAGGTGAAGTGTCGATAAATTTAGCTTAATTTCATTAGGGTATTATAAAAACGGTGTTTTAAATACTATAAATATTTATTCTTAAGCCTCTAATTTCTATTAAGTTTTAACTATTTTTTAGTAAAATTCAAACATGTATGAATTATTATATAATTAATTATATATGTAACGCTTTTTAGTGCTCTATATCTTGAATGGACAATCAGAGCATTTGTAGGACCAGGTACTTTTCTGTTGGTTCGTCTGTGATAACCGTTTTTTTCAGAAACTGTCAACACAAAAACTTTCAATTGGTATAGTAACAGAAGACATTAATTTCTATATGAATGATATTTTGAAATATTGATTTAATACTCGAAATTCTTTTTATTGTGTATTATAGAAATATTACATAAACAGATATAGTGTAGAATATACACGGTGTCCAGGAATGGACGTCGGACAAAGAAAGACGCCATTCGTTGGCTATAAAGGAATAAATTTCCGTTGAAATAAGATGTAAAACATGCCCTCTTTCTAATTGAGTGCAAAGAAAATATTACACATAACTCATTTCAACATACCCAATACATGCCCGGAATGCGGTGCTTACCCGCAGTGGTGACGTCTTCGTAGCTGTTCACAGGTTATTCACACAAGTGATTTTGAACAATGTACGCAAGTATTGTGTGTACAAAAGAGATGACAAATTATCATTAATATCATTTTTAATTTTCTGAAAAAAGAAGTCATCTTTTAAATTTTATTTTAACGAAAATCAACTATTTTTCAGTCAAGTTATAACGTCTTTCTTTGTCCGATACTTGTTCACGGACACCATGGATATAATGTGGAGTATCATTTGAAAGGAAAAATGAAAATCATTCACATATTTTTTAATTTTTGGTAGTAAATTTTCAAGCGTATATAGAAAACTATAAAAAAAAAAAATTAAATGCCCTAAGGAGTCCATATGAGTGGTGACTTTGGATAAACGCTCGATGCGAGGGTCGGGCTCGTAATTGATTGGATTTAGGTATAGGTCGAAATTCAGACTACATTTTGCCTTAATTGAATGTTTTCTAAAAATCTGGAACTTCATTTATTAGAACGCAAAAAGCGGTTTTAAAAGTGAACAGAAATTGTTGATACTATCAGCATGGTTTAAATTAAAGTACTAAGAAGTAAGTTCGTTTTGTTTCGATCAAAGGTATTTTTATCTCGATCAAAAGTAGAATTCCAATATTTTATCAAAGATGACCACCGGCGCAGTATTTATAAAAAAAAAATTGCCGAGCATGTCCGAATGCAGAAGCTAGAAGTTTTTAATTCACTTTTTTAATATTATTCGACGGATATTAGATTATCTGAAAATTAAAATACATACCATGGATTTTAGATTACAAACCTCCATAAATCAAAGTCCGTACAGAGTTGTAAATTGAAACAATTTTAAATATAACAAATATTCATTTTCTTCATCGACATTTTGCACAATGTTCCCAAAGTAGCCGTTTCTGAAGATCATGTAAAAATGGATTGACCTAATTGAGCCAGTCGCGAACCGAAAAGCCATTGAAAGGGCACTGCCAATAAGAGAACCTTTTTCACTTTCATTAATTACATTTCACTAAGCTTTGCGCTACACGAAGTATTTTATTTACGAAGATATTTACCGCATTGCCGAAGTAAACGGTAAACCGGTAAAGGGAAGTCGGAATTAACGTATGCGTTTCTATTGTCACATTAGACGGACCTATACTTCTATTGTCACATTAGACGGACCTATACTTCTTGCAAGAGCTTAATTTTGAAATTACGGTGGAAAAGTTTCGAGGAAAACCCATGTGAACAAAAAAATTTATCATTTTGCAAGATACGTCACGAAAATCACAATTCTTGTTAGGAATAGGTATAGTTATTTTTTGGGGTGTTTAATTTCTATAAGATAAATATTGACTACCATTGCATCTGTTCGCTCTCCATCTATCTACGCGCTCATGTTTTTACTTATCGTTTTAAATTTTGTTGGGAAAATCTTATTGGTGCACCTGAATATATTTTTAAACAAAAAAAGAGAGAAAATAATATTTTATTTTAAAACACTTGGCTTTGTATAAAAAAAAGTCTGTAACGAATATAGAAGTATTCTTCGAAAATTTTATACTAGTTATGTAAAGGAATTTAACTAGTATAGATTTTGACTATATCTGCTTCAGTTAATTTCTCTCAAAATAGGAAAGCACAAGTGATGTCAATTGTATTGCATAATTATAGGCAAGTCAAAAATTTAATTTATTTAGTTACGTAACATTTTCAAACATTTTTTATAATTCAGTGTTACTCTATATTGTAACCAATAAATATTTAAAATAAAATGCTTTTTGACTTTAACACATTTCTAAGTTTTGATGAATAAATATGTATATTAAGATAAAGTAATTATTAAGTTTTAGTAATGACTTTAATATATCTACGATAATATTAAGGTGGCACATATTCGTACAGAACATATGCATAAAACTGTTGCCAGTAGAACTCATTATGGGAAAGTCTTGTAAAATATATTCACTACGCAACTTCGTGTAAGATAATTTTAATTTATAAAAATGCTCTAGTGTAAAAATAAATAAAATAATAAAAAACGGTCAAATGCCGGTCGCAATCGCAGGCCAATAGGACATAGTGTTTATGAAACAATTAAATGTATATATATGGACAAATTAACGATCTAACAAAACACGTATTTCCAATAACTTTCAGATTTTTAAAAATATTTTTTTAAGAAAGCCTTTCGTCAATAGCGGAAGGTTATATTCAATTTGTATTTTGAAGAGAATAGAATCTAAAAGCAAATATAAATAGATGATGACTCGTTTCCGGAGAAGCCCCAAACCCCTATTCCGGTCTATTCGAAATTGAATTTAAGAATAAGACCTCCCCAATTGAATCACTAACAAGTATTTAATTTCTACGACATATGCTCGTTGAAGAAATAGATTCAGACGGACGGATACCCAATTTAATGTAAATTTTTTTTTACCCAATTATGATATAAAACACTAAAAGTTGTTTCATTATTTTCAACTCTCATTAATTGTTAATTTTCAACATAAACTTATTTACATTCAATTGATTTATAATAATTCTTCATTTTATAACATTTCAATTTAAAATTTCTTTTATTTACAAAAAAATTAAAAATACTTGTGTCTCATTATGTAAACAAATTTTATTATATAAACAGTCGCTCAGTTGGTTTTCTTTCCTTACAGGCATATTTAACTAAATTTAAAATAACCCTTAAATAGACCTAAATTAGTCACAGAGAGATAACATTCATAAATAAAATTGAACAAAACAACAAACTTCTCTAACGAAGTTAAACTTTACACAGCAATAAACTTTAACGTATAATAAAATAATTGAACGTAATTACCCGGATATTACTTTAAATATTCACCTATTAACACAAAGTGTTTCGCAAAGTAGGTCATCAATTATCTTCAACCGAATGGCGACTTCCCACAAGAGCTTTTAGACAACAAACACCGAGCTTATACTTGTCGCCGAGCTTTATTTCCATATTTTTTACTTATAACAAATTGTTGAGCGAGTGTTTTGCTTGTCCACATTTAAGTATCGATAACTTTGTTCGAGTTCGGAATTCGTTATGGCTGTTAAACTTAAATTAATTTTTTGCATTTGTACTTAATGTATTAGAATATAAACAATTAACCACTAAGAGTAGTTTTAAGTTTTTCAAAACAAACTTGAAACATAGGAAATTTAAAAATAAAAAAAAATTCAATAGAGATACCACTTAAAAAAATCCTAACTAATAGTAAAAGTTCTGGAAATTCATACAGACACTAAATTTTGTTTCTCAAAAGGAAATAAAAGATGTTATCCCGAGATTCTCCGAAAACTGAATTATTTACGGCATGGGGTATTGCTTAACCTAAGTATGATAGAACTACTCACACATTATTATTACATTTTTTGTGAAAAATATGCTGATCATGGATATCAAAAGAGATAAAAGGTAAAAAAAGATCTTCCCACGAAACACAGTCTTAAGATCACTGGACTCCAGACTAAATACTCTTGGATTTAGCTGAGAAGAAATTGAAAGCTAGTAAAAATATTATAGCAAGCAATAGATTTTCATTCTTTTGCAGAATAACCATTCCCTCCTTAGCGTGTGACAGACTCATTGAATAGGAGACGATAAAGAGAATATTTCATCATATCTTTAGCCATTATTGAAAGTTAAAAACAATGTATTATTTGAGAACCACATGCAGTTAGATTCATCTATACAATACTTTTTTAATTTTGAATGAATATTTTAATGGAAGTAAATATTAAAAAAAGGAAGTAAATATTTTAAAATTTTTAAAACATATATGTAATATACATGCATGTGAATGTACTTGCAAAATTATATGGATCTTTCTCTGTAAGCTAGCTGGTTTTCAAATATTATATTATATACATAATTATTTTTTAAAAATTTGTAATATATATTAACACGCAAAAAATTCTTGCGTAAAAATACTTTGTATTAATGTATTCTTAAGGAATACCTTCAAGATTGCATATTCCTCTTATTTAAAATAAATGCAATGTAAATTTTTGCAATGTAAGAAAATTCAGAAAAATTTAGACCACAACTTAGCGGTGCCGGTGCGACAGGTATATTAAACAAATGCTTCTCCTTTTTTTCACCTTATGCTTATGCACAAATACTCAATTCTTCATAATTCTTCATTTAACTGAGTTAAAACTTAGGTAGTTAGAGTGATAACCTGTTTAACTACTAAACTATAAATTATATAAACATCCTTGAATATAATATTTAGCAATAATTTGATGGTAATCAATAATACTTTTAGTGGTTATGAAAAGGGAATACGTTTGAATTAACTAAGAAATTGTTGAATTACAAGTATAAGCACCAGTGGCCATCGGTAGAGCCAGCGAGATGTATGGTGTATACATATATTTCAATGGTTTCTTTTTTTATATGTTATTTAGAAAATATAATAAAATATGTCTTTGCACGAAATGACTGTGTTTCTTTATTTTAGTTCATTTCAAACATTTATTTTCTTCCAAGAGATAATTTTATCAGAACGTTTGTTGAATAAACTACTATTTTTCATTGCAATGAAAATTTATCTATGTAGAACCAATTTGGTTTTCTTTTATTTATTTTTTTTTTATTTATTTGCATCAACATTTTATGTGAAGAGAGAATTATATTACTGCCTAAAAATGTTATTTAAAACTTAATTTCTTTCATTGAAAATAAATTTCTAAACATCAAAATTCATAAAAGTAACGAAAATTAATATGATTTAAAAACATTTTTTATATAATTTTAAAACTATTTGGTATCTCTCATTGCTTTTATTAACTGCCACTTTAAATTTTAAAAAAACACGCGCCTTTACCACTGTTAAAAATTTTAACAGAATAATTTTGAAAACTAAATTTTTACAAATTTAGAAAAAATGTTTTTAATTTTGATTAAATTCTCTATAATTTTTTCGTGCATGTATCTTTTCAAATCACAATATAAAAGTTTTTTATCAGCATCGATGGTTTTCAAAATTAGCTGATCAACCATAATCGCTCAGGATACACCAAACTGACAAATTGCTCAGGATCAAGCCATCAACAATATTGTATGTACAAACTGACTTAGCCTATGATACACTATCAATGTATATTTCCGAAGAGTTTTCTATATTAATAATGAATTGAGTGATGATTTATGTGACTATATTAAAAAATAATACTTTTTTCTTTCTAGAATTTTATTTTTTTTAAATTTTATTTTGATATCTATTTTATAACAACTGAATAACATATTGTTTTCTTGCAAAATAATAAAATAGGGAAAAATGTAATAAAATTGAAACATCTTTTCCGATCTCCGTCTTTCGTGCTGACAATGAAGGGAATAACATTACTCAATTAAGCTTTTAATTTTCCTTCCAGTAAAACAAAGCATTTCCTTTTCATTTTTCTTTTGCCTCTACGCTGTTATTGCAGTTTCCTTTGTTGAAAATTAATTTAATTTTATAACACTTTTAGTTCGACCGTTGCTTAATCGGGAAAACAATAAAATTTCCCTATTCGAAATATGGTTTTGTTTGTTGTTAGACTTTTAACTGCTCGGAGTTTGAAAATTAGTGTTATTTTAAATAAATTTTTGTTATAATTTTAGGTTTACATGCTATAGCTTTCCTTTTACGCTGTTAATTTGCAAATAACTTTTTATGTTCCCTTCATTTCGCTTTAGCGATTATTGGTTAGATATTTTGAACTCTCATTCTGGTTTTTCCAATAATCGATGACCACACAACTATTTATTGTCGAAATGCAATAGTCACATTTTAAATATGTAAGGAAGATACAAGATATGATATGTAAATACTAGTATTACCATTTACTTTATTTACATGAAAACATGACACATTGAATTAAATTTTAGTGTGAAATACAAATGACTCACATATTGTTTTTGGGTTGATTTTTGCCATTCACAACAAATGTGGAAACATTTATAAGAGATTAAGTATTTAATTTATTGATAGGTTTACAGGCAGTTATGGAGGCAGTTAGAGCTATTACACTTATGTGTATCCATAATATAACAAAAAAGTTAATTAAATTAAATAACATATAATAATGGAATACTTCCAGAAGTTTACTCACGATCATCCTAAACACATCAGTCTCTGCTGCAATCGCGATCAGGTGATTGAACAATTGTATATCGTAGAAAATTTCGCTTCAATTTGTTTCTAGATGCAAGTTTAACAAAAAGATTGTGACTACACGAGTGCAGGTAGTTATCAAGGACTAAGAGAGAGTTTTCGAATAAATCAAGGTAGAAAATGTTAACAATCTCGAAATAAATTTAACCGAAGACAATTCTCGTTTGCGTACATAAAAATATCTGTAGGAATAGAAAATGAAAATAACCATATTTTCTTACGTAAAAATGAAGTGCTTTTAATTCTTCGTTATTTCTATTATTCAACGGCTATTAAAATATCTTAAGAATACCATTTTAATTATAGATTTCTTATTACTAATCTATATAACAAAAATACTACGAGGCCGTTTCTAAACTAAGTTCTAAGTTGAACCAAATCCGGCGATCACTAGATCTACTGATTTTCTTCTTCGACATTTTTTATAATATTTAAAAATTTTCGGTGGACGGGACGTACCGAGAAAGTGAAGTAATGGTTAACGCATGCATGCATGTACGCACACACGCACAAACGCATCCATGCCCGCACGAACGCACGCACCCATGCACAAACGCACACCTTCACACGCACAGATGCACACACGCACGCACGCACGCATGCACACACGCAAGCACACCCATATATACATATATAATGTATATACACTAATATTTAAGAGATATATCATTGGTACATACAGCAAGTGCCAGCAGAGTCCACTATAGGGAAATTATTCTACAATATATTCACTAGGCTAATTTATATGAGGTGGTTAGTTTATTACAAAGATTTTACTCTAATACAAATAATAAAAAACTATATATATTTTATATTTCCTTTTGATTGTTAATTGTCACTTGAAATTTATTATTATTTTTAGGAAATATTTTCATATAAAATATAATTATTTGGTGATTTTCTTTTAAATAACTATTATTTAATATTTGCATTTGAATAATTAATATCTATAAATTTCAGTTTTCTGTGACAAATATAAGTATAAAAAAGACTGATAGCAGATTTTTTTGCATAGACCACCAAAAAACCTATCTGTCCTCGTTAATATTTATGATAAAATCTTATTTACAGTCAATCAATTCGTAAAAAATAAAATATTCTTGTAAATTATGAAAAATATGTAGTGCCTATTTACGTAAATATATGCGTTAAATAAACAGGTGTTAATTTAATTTTGTTTACTTCAGAAGGACATGAAATTTAATTTTAAATAATTATTAATTATT
Source organism: Druceiella hillmani (assembly GCA_039881145.1). Classification (NCBI taxonomy): domain Eukaryota; kingdom Metazoa; phylum Arthropoda; class Insecta; order Lepidoptera; family Hepialidae; genus Druceiella; species Druceiella hillmani. The sequence goes on from JAYKKI010000013.1 coordinate 15,876,750, forward strand.
ATTAAATAATTATTAGTGATTTAATACCTATATACATAATTTAAAAGTACAACAAATTAAACTTTAAACTGCTGTAAATTCAAAGTAAAATAATTACCTGATTTATTAAACTTCCCACTTAACTTAAACGTATAATAAAATAATTGAATATAATTACCCGAACATTAATTTAACTATTCACCTATTAGGACAAAATGTTTCGCAAAGTAGGTCATCAATTTTCTCCAACCAACTGGCGCTTTCCCACAAGAGATTTAGCCCGCGATAACAAATGTCGAGCTTATACTTGTCGTCAAAACTTCATTTCCATATTCTTTGCGTACTGCAACTTGTTGGGCGGATGTTGTACTTTCCATATACATGTACAGGGAATCCTGTTCTTGTTATAGTTTGGTAATTGCAAATGGATAGAAATTAAACTTTAGGATTTTTACCTGATGAATTATATTACATTATTTGAATAAACATGGCGTATTAGGTGGAGTCTAATAGCCTATATAATATTTAAATGTTTTATGTGGTTTACATTTTATGCGGATATAAGAACTTTTTTATTTTATATTATTTTTCTATTACCATAACTAAGCCCCTTACTCTCTTTGCGGTAGGTCCATTATCCCGTTTTTAAAGTATTCCTGATTAATCGAATTGAAAGAAATATCTGAACTATATTCTTAATTAACCTTGGTTGTCAAAAGATTTTCCTGGAAAGAAGATTATAGAAAGCGAATCAAGTCATAGGAAAAAAAATTGCCACACATGGATTTTTTGCTAGAGATAGCCATATAAATAAATTTTTCTTGCAAGTAGTTGAAATTATATATTTTGGTATGGTGTTTGCTTTGTGTTTCAAAAAACGCTCGGCAAAATTTTTACGAAGAGTCTTTTTTTTGTTTAACTCTCAGTATTCCGCGCGGTTAACTACGGAGTACCTATCGCTTATTGGTATTGTTAGCATCTCAGATCTCCAGCCATTTAGTTATGGAGAAAGATATAAATATGACGTCTTATTATAAAAAATCATTGTTTTTTTAACGTGAATAATAAAGTTGCTGATTATTGAACACACTCCTGAACTCACTGGCTTGATTTTAATTTATATCCAGATTATCGTAATTTCTAGAAGTTTGTTAAATCTTTGGGAAATTACATGGGAATATCATTAAATTATTACGTTAAAATCCAGTAAAAACTGTATTATCTCTTCGTATAATTGTTTTATATTTATTGTAAAAATTTCATATTCTAAAATTAATTCCTTATATTAATCACATTTCTGTGTATGGTTTTCTATCTACTTATAAAATCAAAGGGCTTTATTATTTTAGTTAATTGATTGATGTCAACTTTATTCACTAAGATAGTCAAAAGATGTTCAAACGGATCATCTTCGCCATGGTTAAAAATAATATTTTGTTACCAATGTAGGTTTTATTGTAGATGCTTATTAATACTTTAGAACAAATATAAATACGATCATACGATCCCAGTCCTTGAGCAAATTTGGTAATTTCCAGAGTTCGTCGTCCATCACTTCACATTTATTTAGTGTTTTTTAATGTAAACTCTCGGCCTCGCAATGATTTTCTGAAAATATGGCTTTCTTTACTTTATATACTTATCCGTTTTCCTTCAAGGCATTAAATTTTTTTAAGCTACGTCTTCCTTACTTTGTTGGTTTGAGAATAATACGATTGGATGATTATTTTTGACGTTTCTAATAACTTAAGCTAAATATCGGCCTTTTTTTCTTCGAATCCAGTCTTTTCAAGTTCATTAATTATATTAAGCAGATCGTATAGTTAAAAAAATAATTTCCGTTTATCAGAATTTTCTTAATGGTAGCTTTTGGAATAGAAAATGTATTAGATATTGGATCCTATTTGTAGTTAATTTGAGTATATTCGTATGTAGATGGTTTTGTCATTAATTACGTTAGGTTTAATCGTATCTATGTTTTCATAGACTTATGAAAGTTTCATTTACTATGAAAATAGAAAGATTTAGTTTAGCAGTAGCAAAAGTCTAATGTATAAAACTTTTTAAATATATTACAGGACTCGATATGAGATTTTAGTTCCAAAAATTGAAAAAGAATCTTATTCCCTCAAACTAAAAATTAATCCCCAATGAAAATTTTCGTAAGGTACATGAAGCGTAGAAAGTTAGTTTAAAAACAAGTTTTAAAGTTTTCATAAAACATGTGTAACGTTCAAAATTGATAATTTAAATATTCATAATAGGTATGATGATAACACTTTAAGGAGAGAAAAATTCTATGCAGATGGATTTAAGTGAAATAACTAATTACTTTTCACGGAAGGTGACCAAATCTATGTTTCAAAGATGCTCGGAACATTACATGATTTTATCTGCCTATGTAGGTTTGCTTGTTCCATCTATTTTAGAACTATTTAGATATAATTTTTACTTTTTTTTTAAAAAACACGATCTTCATATTTGGTTCGTGGAGAATTACATTAAGAAATGTAACTTGCAGAAACCTAAAGATTCTTATGGGGGAAAATATTGCGTGGGCGTGCTTTCACACATGAACTCATGGTATTGGAGAAGAAGGTTTCTTATGCCATAGACTGTCAAAACTACCAAAAATAATTCATACTATATCAATTAAATTAAGGGCCATTTAGCTCGTATACAGACAACCTATAAAAATTGTTATTGTAAGAAAATTATACGATGATCTTAACATCCCCGACACTGTTGTCTTACAACAAGCCGAAAACAGGATGGCATGGAAGCACCTGGTCAGCTCCGGTACTTCAAGACGGATACAATAATCGGAAATAGAAATGTAACGAAGAAAAAGTAGGCGAATAAAATAATTATATAGATGATGAATCTATTTTGTGATTTACATAATTTCAGATTTTTACTCCCTTATAAATATTGAAGAAAAATTTTTCAAAATTAAATATTCCTTTTAATTAAATTAGATATCTTGAAATCATTATACATTTTATATCACTTTTACTTTTTCAGTGGAATGTTGACAAACTTTTTTAAAATTTTTGAACAACTCTAATCCAAGGGAATCCTATTTTAAATAAGTTTAATATATGTTGATAAAACATCTGAATAAAATTGGACAAATTTAATCACACAGTATAAGACTGATCTTTATTAAAAGATTGGTGCCATATAGTATGATTAAGCGAGCTTTCTTTTCGTTAAGAGTATTGTACGGAGTAGATTTTTGGAATTTTGAACCCAAATTTGATTCATCTAACATGACATATCATTTGGTTACAAATAATGATCAAGTTTTGATCATTATTTGTAACCAAATGATATTTCATGTTAGATGAATGTCTGAAGGAGAAAATAGGAACTCCTCTATGTTGAGGATTTCCTATTTTCACACTCATCGAGTTTGGAATCACTTGACTTAAGTTGATGTGAAGAAGAAAGTAACAAAATAAATTAGTATATAAGTATATACAAATTTATACAAAGGCCTGCATCATGCCATAAGATATTAGTCGTTTAATAGATAGGTAGGTACATAAACATAGACTGGTATACATAAATGTATAAAACAACCGAAACAATAGAAGTCAGGTAGGTAATTGTACATATGTGTATATAGCAACCAAGATGTAAATAAGTAGGTAGATAAGGAAATATGAACAGGTATGTACTAAAGCATAAAATAACCTCTATATCAGTCGGTAGATATGCAATAATATGAATATATATAATATGTAAAAAAAAAATATATAATATGATTAAAAAAATAATACATCAGTAAGTGGGTAAGTAAATATACACAGCCATGAATAATTTTGCACATTTAAAATCATGAAGCAACTAGAATATTAAGTAGAGAGATTTATATCTTGTAAATGCCATGCGGTTAAAATTGCGGGCAAAACCTAGAGTTACAAAATTATATATTAGTGACATTTAATAACATAATTTAGATTTAGTTAAGATATATTATTATATAGAAAATATTAAGGTTTTCAGAACCTTAGTCTGTCCGTTGAGAAGATAAGTCAATGGGCCTGATACCGAGGTAAAAATTTCTCAGTGGATTTATTAAACTATCATAAAGCAATGAACGAATATCAAGACTGCTTTGTATATGAGTCGTCATGTATGTAATAAATGGTCTAAATTCAATTATGAATTAAGCGAATGCCAAAAAAAAACACAAAAATAGCCACAAATCATATTACATAATTAATTTTATCCAAAATATCGGTAAATATTATTTTCAAAATTGGGGTGCAAGTTTTTATATTTTCACATAAAGCAGCATTTGGTCATGGTTACCCTTGGGTAAATGGAAATTGATGTACTCTTATAATTTAAAAAAAAAGGTTCGTTTTATTCATAATTATATTTCATTAATAAAGACACAGACTAAAATGGCGCTGCGCACATTTTAATTTCGTCTAGAATAAAATATATTTCATTTTCTATTTTTCACTTTTATTTCGTATTAAATTTACAAAAAAAGAAGAGGAGTTTAAATTTATTTTCAGAGGCTTTGTAAGTTATTGCCGAAACGCAAAATTGACCTTTATGGAATACTTTACGCTTTTGAGCCTCTTCTTATTGTGATAGAAAAAGCAATATCTCAAAACAGAACAATTTTGAGTCCTTTACTTTTTAAATGTTGTCAGTTGATGAAATTGAGCTCTGATTGATTGGATGCTGTGGTTTCTTTTGTGTTCTATACAGCAAAAGCAAAAACAGAGCCTATATGACTTTTCACCACCATTTTTTTTAGAATATGTCAAATTACCAGCGAAAATTTATAAATTGTCACAGCATACAGCATGTTAATCCGCTCGCATGTCCATAGTTTACACTTAAAAATATTGATTAATTTATGTGAAAAGGTTCAAAGCACTATTAAGGACTGGAATTTTTTTTTAATTCGGCCAGTTAAAAGGATTTCAAAAATATATTAGGAAGTATATTTTGAGACGTGTATTGATCATTTGTGTAAAATTCCGATCCCAATCTTTGAAATTACATACCATAAATTAAATACATACCATAAATTATTACATACCATAAATTATTTAAAATTATGAAAAAAAAACCTGTATTTTTCAAAACATTTGCAATAATTGCAGAAAACTAAAACGATGATACGAATGAATGTAGCTTCCTGGTGTGGATAAATATTTTGTTACCAGCTTTAACTAGATATTGTGAATACTGTAATTCATTACTGCCAAACGAGAATATAGATTTTACTTTTCTTTTCATATGTTGATATGTATGTGTGAAGACAATATCAGGCTCCGGCCTAAGTGTTCTATGTATTTGATTTACTCATGCCATCGTTTGTATTTATTTTATATATTATCTCTTCACAATATAAGAACAACGTACGAGTTCTCTGGTTTCATCGGTCATTTACAGTATGGGCCAAACTTGGTTCCGATTTGCGCTTTCGTTACCGCTTCCTTCATACATGATAGACTTTCTAGTAAAATGTGTTGGTGAAATTTTTCTTAATATATATGCATATGTATATCTACATGTGCTTATGTGTACATGTGAACAATTTATAAATAAAAATATTATTTTACACTAGATAATTATGAACCCTCGTATATTTGTAACTGACGTAAACTGTAATAATTTATTTCAAATTTAAGAAAGTTTCAAATGATCGATATAATTTTGCAGTAAATTTTATGTAAATTTCTTGGTTTTTTTGTTCTTTTAAAATCTTGGCTTTCAGTTTTTGCATATTAAGGATAATGGTATTGGGGATATTTTTTGAGGAAATTTTTAAAGACGAAGAAAAATCTTACATAAAATAAAAATAAATACACCCCAATGACATGTATAATGTAGAAAAATCTAATTGATTACGTCATTCTCGTCTTTTAAAATTTTTATTGTGAATATTTTTGAGTATATATGTTAATATTCTTTGTCACTATATCGACTATTAGATTTCTACGTCGAACGGGTTCTGGAGTAACAAATCCGGAAACAAGGTCACTTTTAAAAGAATTAAGTTTGTAACGTTTTATGTGTATACTAGAATTTGGTTTTAATTGGCCTCTTTTGCCACTTATTTATTTAATAATGACAAAGAATCGCCCCACGCTGACAAAAAAAAACGATATGAATATTGTAACTGATTTCACAACCTGACGAATGTCAGATTGAAATGAAATATCATATTGCAACTTGAAAATTTGGAAAATTTTCTTTAGTAATTACTACAATTACAAATGAAACGAGTCACTAAATGGACAATTACGACTGTTTAATTTTCCGCAATGAATTCTGTTGTAATCATCTAACATTTTGCGAGAGGTAATTGAAGGTATTATTTTGGAAATGTTTTTTACTATAATTATATATTCGTTTTCCATTTCTCCGAGATATATGAACTCTTTTGAGGAAACATAATGCTAATATGTTGAAAAATGGACTACTGTCATCAAACAACTTGCCTCTATTGAATTTAGTTTAGTGGATATCATAAAAACAATATCATAAAAAAATAAAGACTCCTTAAAATTATATTTTTTTACCTAGATAAATTTTTGTAGATATCTAAATTTCTATCGTTATAAAAATAGTAATGGAGACATTTCGCGAAAGATAAATCTAGAAATAGGTTAGCGTATTTAGGTTTAATCCAAGAAAGATTTTGAAAATTCCGAAGTAACCATGGTAATAAAAATGCAATTTCCACATAAAAACCCTTATTATCAAAGAAGTTGCTCTGGCGAAATGGAAATTTTGCTTTGATTATTATTCTTTTGTTAAATTTTGCTTTAAAGTTGTTCTAAGTAGTATAATGTTATGGCGACGTAATACTGAAAGAGATTAAGAAACTATTATATTTACAAATGAATGAGTTATTAGAATTTTAGCGAAAACCCTTATTGATTTGCTATGATATTTTTTTTAACATTTTATAAAAATATTTCGAACTTTTTGTATGGCAAAATCAAATACTTAAATAAAAAAGCATCAAATAAACAGTTTCAAATTAAAATATAGCCAAGCTCGAGACTGGCCAGCACGCTGAGGCTTCGGTATATCGTTTGAAGTGGAATAAATTTATTTATTTTAAGTCGTCGCTTATATCGACTTCGTTTGTTCTCAAAAACCCTTCAAAGTGGGAACTCCCAATTTGGCATAGTAATAAAACATGTTACATTATATATATATCTGAATAGCTATCATCTTTTCTTTAGGGAAGGATTTTTTTTAAATATTCATTCGTCATGTGTATTATTGTTTAATACGTCTAATTATAAGAGATAGAACTTTTCAAAATTTTTGTCGTACTACTCCTTCGAAATATAAGAAGAAATGTTCAAAAATATTTGATATTTCTCTGCTTTCTATTTTTAAACTACTGATATTAAAATTACGAAAAAAGGAATGGTTGGTGTTCTACGCAAAAGTTGTAGGAAAATTACAAAGATGGTTTAGACATGTTTGCAAAAATATCTAGGTCCCGTCCATTTAATTTTATTGGGTATTATTAAATACCTGCTTCATTAAGAATTTCATGTTAGGTATGAGATATGATAAATAAAGTGATTTTGCTTCAAACGTCCTTTAAAATATTCGAGATACGATATTCTAGAGCTATTAAATTATCGTACGATTAAAACATATACGACAGATTTCTAATTATAAATGTCTTATAATAAGAAATGCTTCAAAATAATTTCTATAAGGTATTTCAAATTGTAATAATCTTAACGATCATAATAATTTTTAATTTCCTTCCTCGATATTCCACGGAATGTTAGCCAAGTAGAATTTTCTGAAGATTGTATAGATTCTATACATACAATGTACTAAATTGAGCAATCCGAAACCAAAAAAGGCTTTGTGTATTGAAAGGGCACAAACTAAGGGAGTGAACTTCTTTTCTGTCATTAATTACGTTGCCCTAAGATTTGTAGCAAATTAGTTGTACGGAGTATTGTAGGGGAGATATTTGTCGCAATTGCCGGAGCGGACGTCGAACCGGAAAACGGAAGTAAGATTCAGTGCATACGTTCTGTATAATAATGTAATATAGTTCTCGCAAATGTTAGGCTTATATATGATGGCGGAAAGGTTTTGAGGAAAATTCATATAATAAAATTATCGCTATTTTAGAAAAGGGAATCAATATTTTCCGGGCTCAATATTTCTCGGAAAATCCACCTTGTGTATACAAATATATATTTAAACTAATAAAAGAAAATAAATAATAACCAATTCTAGAAGATTGTGTTACAACAAAGAAGTGAAGAAAATTTAAACGAAGTAAAGAAAACTTAACGTCCGCTCAAACGTAGTCATGTTAAAATGAAATTAACATAGAGGCAATTATATACCATAGAAAAAAAAACGAAATTATGTACCGAAAAAAAACATAATCAAACTCATGTTTGATTATGTTTTTTTCTCGGTACCTAATTTGAGGGGTCGAAATAGTCATTATTATTTGGGTAATGTACAAATAATATCATTGAATTTTGCATATATGGATAAAAAAAATCCATTATGATGATATGATAATAGTTTAGTTATTATTTAGGACTTCAATTTCCTCTTTATCTCTATGCTCATTATACAAATGCAACATTTTGAAGGCAATTTCGATGGAATTTTATTCATTTTCGATTTGTCCTTTAATTTTTCTTTCTATGCATCGTATTTATTTCCTTATTGCTGGAAACATTATTTTATCTTAGTTAAGGGTAGAACATAATATTTTTGGTTCATTTTCATTAATAAATAAGCAAACATGTAATTTAAAAACCTTTATTTTTCCACTTTTTTTAAGTGATTGGCTCATATATGATTGAGTGTTTTAGCCTGAGAGTTTTAAAAGTGTTTGAAATATGTCATAGCATGATTTTTTCGTCCCGCATTGTATGAAGAACTTAGGATTTTAACGATATGTTCTTTCAGCGTTGTATTTGACTATCGCGACCTCTTCATTTCGTAGCTTTTAATTGTCATATTTTGTGTACACATATATGACAATTAAAAGCTACAAGCTACTAAGCTAAATAAAATGGCGACCAAAATATAACGGTAGTTTATTTTTTTAATTGAGATAAGTGATTTTTTAGTTACATTCAAAATAATTGATGTCCAATATTTTTTAATAGACAAATTTTATATTAAATTTACCATATTATTTTAATTAATTGATTATATAGGCGCATGAAAATTATATTTTACCACTTCCAAAAAATATTCTTAATAGTTTATTGAAGGAAAACATTCTAGAAATACTTATTACCTTGTTTAAATTAAAGGGAATTTAATTTTTAGCAAAAAACGTATTACTAGTTTTGTTCGCGGCTTCACCCGCGTGGCTTTAAACATTTTCCTGTTAGTGTAAAAATTAAATTTTAACGAGTCGTCAGTGAAACTGAAAAATTAAGTGTTAGTACGGTTAAACTATCCGAAAATATCGATTGATAATATATAGTTCGGATAAGTTAGCTTTACAATATTATTAATTGTCAGGTCCTGAACAATTTGTCAATTTGGTGCGGCCTGAGATGATTTATGATCTATACGCATTCTTGGTGTATCATTGATGTTACAATATGATAAAAAACTGTTTGTTGAGCTTTGCAAAAAAATGTTTAACTGTTCCTGTTAAAAATATTAGATTTGCAAAGGGCACGTGTTTTTTTATTAATTCAAGTTGACAGTTAATAAACACCCACGTATAGACGTATAGATATGAACACCCACACAGTTGATAAATGCATGTATTACCACAAAAGATGTATTACTGTTCTCGAATCAAGAAAAACTGGTCAATTAATGACCGCGCAGGAAATTTCGCTACATTTTGAAATTATGTCTTCTAGTTTTTACGACTAGGAATGTTATGGTTCTATTAATGACTTTTTGTACTGTTCGAACTAAATATTCAAGACAGTGTCTAACTAATAAATGCAAAAAATGGGGTTTTAAGAAAATTTGTCAATCTAATGGAATATTATATGAGTGCCTAATAATTTGAACACAAAAACGCACACACATACACACATATGTGAATGACTTCCTTAAAAGGAAAAAATATCCAGGCAAATAGGGATTGCGAAAAACATCACTTCAGCCAACGCTCAAGTTTAGGCAATTTGTTATTTTACATAATGTGTATAATAACCTAGTTGGAATACGATAAGCTGCTTTTCGACCTTAATTTTCTCTAACAATTTATTACCAAACTACATTTTGGAAAGAAATATCTAAACAACCCATATTTTTCCAGTCGTACGGAGAAAAATTGTTGCCATGAATCGACGAACTTTTTACGAAAAAGAGCGAATATTTTTGAATGGAAACAAAGCGAGTAATAGGCTTAACGTATATGAGAATACACTTGAACTAACTTATAAGTAATGGTCAAATTATACGCACCAGTGATCGTCAGGTAGAGCCAGCGAGATATACGGCGAGATATAATTTTAACAGTTTATGTTTTTGCATATTATTCCAAAATACAATAAATTATGTTCATTCAGGAAATAATGGCGTTTGTAACTTTAGTGTATTATACATATTTATTTTCATTTAAGTTTTAATACGAGAACGGTTGATAAATAAATGCCATTTTTAACTGGAATGAATATTTATCTGAATATGAGCAGTCCCTTTACGAAAAATAAATCCTCGATACACAAACTCGAGACCAATTAAAATAATTATATTTTTATTCATTTATTACATCTTAATATAATAAATCTGTAATTTATTCAATGATTTGGTTCAAATTTTTCATACAATGGAGTTTTGCACTGAGTCATTTTGTTTTGGTTGGTTAGAAATTTATGTAAATAATGACGTTGAAATATTTTATAAATATTTTTATAAATATGTAATAATCAAAAATATTTTTGACGCATATTTTATAGTTATTTCTTAGCTGTCAATTTAAATTGAAAAAATAGATGCCTCTTGCAAAGCTGACATTTTAACAGAAAAAGTTAATACTTTGCTCAGAACCTGGCAAAAAGTTTTTTTTTACATTATTTATTAAATATACAATATATTTTGTTCTGACTTTTTATTGTGATACAATATCTTAACAATATATTGTAATCCAGCAAGGTCTAAATAAAGGCGAGAAAATGTAATGTAATTAAAGTCCCAACATCCCGATCTCACATTTTATACCAATATTAATATAAATAACTTAATTACATTTTGCATTTTGTTTTCAGCGAAAAAAAAGCCTTTTTTTTTCACATTTTCGTTATTTATATGGTGTTTTATTCTAGAGTTTGCCTTACTGACAGTTAGATTAATTTTTGAACACTCATCTCGAATTTTTCCATGATTGAGAAAATAATCAGGCTAGATCTTTTAACTAGTTGGTAGTTTAAAAATTATTTTGACATGTATTATATTTGTGTTATCACTGTTGCTTATGTTACATCGCTTTATTTTTAGGCTTCTAATTTGTAAATAGTTTTTGTATTTCTTTTCCGTCAACGATTCTCCTTTAGATATTCTGAACATCTTATTATGCCGTTTTCTTAATTATACAAGAGTCCTATAATTATCTATTGGCGCATTTGAATACGGACATTTTAAATATTCAAAAAAAGATATGAAATGTGTAGCATATATTATTCGTATGACTACATTAAATTTTTCAAAATGCGAATAGTACAAAAAATATGCAGTATTTAGTACTAAACTTTAGCGTAAAATAAAAACGATTCACATGCTGTATATTTTTATTTTTTAGTCTTCAATACATCATGTAAACATTGTTTTGTGACTTGTTTCTACTAGATCTCTCTAGGGTCTTTCTCTAAGTGACTACCAAGGCTTGTATTTAATTATTTGCGAGATTGCCATCCATTGGATTTTATTTTAACAAATTTGGAAAAAGTAAATTTAACTAAATTGTAAATTGTTGGGATGAATTGAATTCAAATTCAAATGAATTCAATGAATGCCTTGAACAGTACAGAAATATTCATGGAAGAGTCAGCAGAATTTAAGAATGAGGAAAATAAGCAAGTTTCCAAAACTTAAATGGAGACCATGCCCATATAAGTCCATGAATATTGCTCTCGATTTAAAACGCCTGTATAAATTTGTAAAAACTTTAAAATGAAATGAAAGAATAGGAAGATTGGGTCGACCATAAATCACTCACTTATTTGAGACATGACCTGTGCTCGGAAATGTGGTCAATTTTTTAAAAATCAAATAGGTATCGAACACATACATTTCATTTGTTAGTAAAATCTGTATAAGTTACATATAAGCAGCCATGAAAATCTAATAAATCAGTAACACAAATGTAATCGTTTCAGATATTTTAAAGACTGCTTCCTGTTGAAGGGTCCATTGCTTACATCATTTTTTCAACAAATGCAAACTAAGATTTCGATCAATCAATAATCTAAGGTTCTTTAGAGTATTAGAAAACGAGTTAGAATATTATGTAGAAATATATCTATTGCGGTTGTCAGTATTCTGAAAAAATATTTCTTCGTCTTCATAAATCTCTGACCGTCAAAATACCTTTAATTTTTAAGTTTATCTATGTGTATTAAACAAATAATTTTCATAATTTTAACGAAAGTTATTTTAGATGTCCTAAATTACGTTACAGTGCGTTGCGTCGTTGAATTAGTTCTTTAAAATATGCGTCTTTTTAAGCGTTGTGAAAATATCATAATAGTTATAAATAACAAAATTTACCCTTTCGTCTCCAGTGTTACCCGTTTTTCAAAAGGAAGAAACATAAGTAAGTATTTCACAACGATAATCCTTTATAGATAAGGAATACAAGCAACACAAATCAATTCATATTATAACTGGCGATTGGGGGTAATTTTGAAGAAAAACAGAATTTGTCCACAAATATTTTGTAATTATTTTTCCTACAATACTGCAAATGCATATGTGACAATTCATAAGTAATTTAACTTTTTGAGTGACTATTTTCAATAGCTTAAAGGCGCACAGCGTGGTTATAGAATTAACTAACTCTATTTGGTTTTTGATGAAAAAAGTGACAACCAAACCTGTTACAAGTGCGCTATGTGAATAAAAGGATCAGTGTACAATTACTGGTCTCTATTGTATTAACCCCTGATTTTCCCCACATTTAATGAAAGCGATATTACCTTTCATGTGAAACGTATATGCAGTTCTCCCAAAATATACATAGAAGGAACTAGGCTTTCAATTAATCCACAGACAACGTCATCGAATTTTTACTTTTTATACTTGTTAATTTCGTTATTTATATATTTTATCCAGACAATTATCTGGTTTTTGTTCACAACAAGCTTTGAATATTCATTTCCTTGATGTTTAGACTTTTTATTTCTTGTATTAGGGAGTCATTTCTTTTTTTTTAATTGTTTGGCTGATGGACATGGCTGACTTAAAAAATATCACTTAAAAATTATTTATTTTTTTTAATTCATAATTTATTACACATTTACGAAAATAATGGGAACATTGCAAATATTACACCTCTTTGTAGCAATAAAGAAAACGAGAAAAATAAATACATTTTTTAACATTTCAACATTTAACGATGAAACATTTCAAGAAGTTTATTTGCACTCAATATAAATAAGAAAATCATACTCTGATGCAACTACGATCACGTGGTTGAACAGTTATATTTCATAGAAAATTTCGATGAAATTTTGGTTCTAGATGCCAGTGTAATAAACAAATTAGGACTATGTAAGTGCAGGTAGTTATCATATAAAAAGAGTGGAAGATTTGTTTTGGAAATCGCGGGCACAAAATTATACTTTTCGAAAATTAATTTTATCAAAGAATTTATTTTTTCCATTGCAATGTATTATAATCCAGTATACTTTAATGAAATTGGTAGGAAGTAAAATAGAAAATAATCATAACACCTCATGTAGAAATGTCCAGCAAGCGTTTCTTGGACTCTACAGATAATAGAACTGGCTTCTAAGTTTCTTTCCGTTAAAATCATATATTAAAAATTAAATAAGAAAATATATCAGATATAAATTAAATGGGTGGAAAAAATCGATATTGTTATTTTGTCCCAAAGTAGCGGTGTACATTTTTGCCAAATTTTGTGAGGAAGGTAATTTCCATATTTTACCTTAAAGGAGAATTTGGCTACATCTATGCTTGGGTGAATGGTAATTATTTGCTATAACAATTAATAAAGAAGTATCATTGTTATTGTTTATTTATAATGATAATTTTGTAATAAAGTTACGGCTCTTGAGGCAGCGCCCGGCTATATGAATTCGATCTAGACTATAATATAATACCGGCCTTTCTGTTTTTCCAACTATTTCTGGATAAATTTAACATTAGGAATTTGAATTTTATTTTGCAGCCTTTGTGGGTAATTTTCCGTAATTCTAAATCAATACTCATAAAGCTACGTAAGTATACGCCTATGAAATCTATCGACATTTTTGTAGAATATGTAGCTCTTAAAACAAACAAATTCATCACATAAACAAACAAATTCATCATAACACAATCGTACATTACTCCTTAACTGAAATGTGATCCGATGCATTGCTTTTGTTATAGTAAAATGTTGTGGGCATGTAGAATACTTTCAGATATTTATGAAGTCTTCAAATCCGGTAAAATGATTTTATCTAATGCCCAACTATTCATATAGGCTCTCCGCCAGATATTCTACATTCGGTTTAATCTGAATAAAGTATTCATTGCAACTTATTTCACTGCTAAAAACATATTTCCCTTCACTGCTAAGGGACTTTATGCCATCTCCATATTCTCTTTTTATCGAGAGTTTCTGAAGGTATTATTCAGACAAATTCAATGGTACACAATAGCTTCTCGATTCTTTTCAAACGTCACCTGATGTACGTCAAATTCAGGGCACCTGAAGTACGTTGCGTTCGTTCGTGATATTTCACTTTTTATCAGTTAGGTCCCCATCTCAAACATTCGTTATGAAGCTTCACTCTAATATTCAATGTTTTTTCATTGGGTGTGTTAATTTATTAAAATTATTCCAAACCGTTTTATCAATAAAATCTAATACCATGATGAAAACCATTTGAATGACAGTTTTAATAAAAAAAGGCTAAATTGCTCATACATCGTAGTTTTCCTATATCATTTGAAATGAAATTATTTTTTTTTACCATGCGTCATCGCTAATATAAATTTTATTTTTCTGCACAAACCAGCAACAAACAAACGTGAAGATGGTTTAGCGATAATTATATATTTATTGCGCTTCGACATCCAAGCGTATCTATAATTATTGTAAATAAAATAATTTCTATCTAGGTTTGGCACACTCGGTGAGACAGTCAGACTCGCACCTGGTTGATTTGCAGGTAGAGGTTGAAATTTAGTCTACTTTTGGTCCTGGTAGAATATTTTCTAAGAAAATTTAAATTTATTTATTAGAATCGAATGAGCCGTTTTAAAAACTTAAAGTTCGGTTTACCTCGACTACAGATACTGTTCGCTTTACATCGGCCCCAATATTTATTGAAAATTTATGCAAGCAAGGGTCAGTGGTTTTATATTTATGTTGTCTATATTATTCAAAAATTAATAAATGTGTGATGATTAAAATATTTAAAAAGGGTTTCCGATTTTAAATCTCGATAAAAACAAATACTTTAATGTTTTTTTCTGTACGTCATAAATTGAACCAATTTTAACACTTCTTGAAAATTATTTTTCTGAAAGAATATTTCGTAGCCAGTTCAAAAAGCAGCATTTTTTGCAGATTTCGTACAGCTCGATCATATTAATTGAATCATTTTATCAATTTAAATTTTTTTTAATATGTTTTACTCTCTATAAAATAATTCATCATTCCGTTTGTTTGATCTTCCATTTATTACACAGTCCCTGCATTTATATCATAATTTTTTGTGTTAAATAATTTTCAGAAAATCTATCTTGTAAGCTCAAGTTTATTTCTAATATATAAGAAGAAAATAAATAAGAAATAATTTTACAAATTTCGTTATATATAATAAGTATTTAAAAAAACTAAAATTATAAATGCTTTTGGTAGAGCTTCTAAAAGAATCTAAGGCCAATAGAGCTGATGAATAAGTAATGATAATAGTACATAATTTTTTTCAGTAAAGGAATTGATCTCGTATTGAAATGGACTATATCGATGTCATTATTTCCATTTAAAATATGAAAACAAAAATGATATTAACAATAATACTTATGAAGTTATAGTTAATGTATTCACATAGTAACATTTCGAAAAAGATTTATTTTGTTAAGTTCATTTTAACACCGCTCTTTTCATAAGTAAATGTTTAGAATATAAAACCCTTGGACTTAAACTAATTTGTAATAATGGTCACGGATATGGTAAATATTGAGTCTAAATCAGAGTTTGCTTTTTTTCATTGACATTTATAAGACGAAATATGAACTCTAACATTAAAAAAATGTATCTAGTGTGAATAAAGCAAGTATTATCAGAGTTCATTATGGAAAATTATTCCACGATATGTTCACTAGGTAAATTTATATAAGATTGTTTTTTTACTAAAAATATTCTACTTTAGTCTTAAAAATGAAAAGCGTCAAATTTATGCAATGAAGTGCTTCATTGCATGAGTTTTCCGTACCGTGAAAGAACTATTTAAATATATATATATATATATACATATATGTAAATATGTATATATATATTTATATATATATATATATATATATATATATATATATACATATATAATTATATGCACTGCTGATACTCTAGCGATCTAGCACCAGACATATTCCCCATATGTTATAAAAATATATTTTTTTTGGCTTAAACCATGGACTTATAGAACAATAATTCTCATGTTTTTTTTAAAGGTTTTATAAAAATTATCCAGTTTATGCGAAAAGTGCCTTTAATTGTTAATCACATTTTTTGTACTTGATATTTACATTTTGAGTATTGATAAGCGTAAATATCTATGGCACTTATTAGTTCAAAACAGACCAAAACCGGCCTTTTTGCAATAAAAATACCGTGAATTAGAAAAAAAACTTTTTGTTCTTAGTAATTGCTTAAAATAAATACTTTTTTACAGTTGAGGTCTTTGTTGAAACTATGATTTTCCTTTACATAAAGAAAAATACTTAGTGCTATGTAAATAAATTATGTTAAAAACAGCTCCTGTTTGTTTTATTTATTTCATATAATTACAATTTAAATAGACGTAAATAAGTCACATCTATAATGTAATCCTAAACAAAATTTGCGAGTAACAACAAACTTTACTAACGAGAATAAAACTTAACATTCTCGGAAATTCAAAATAAAATAATTACATAATTGATTATACTTACTATGCAATTTGGTGATAAAATGATTGATTTTAATTTTTCGAACATTAATTGAAATATTTAGAAATAGTTCACCATTTTCCGTCAAGCAATTGGGGCCTTCCAACAAGAGCTTTTAGCCCACGACGACAAATACCAAGCTTTTAATCGTCGTCATAGCTTCATTTCCATTTGTTCGGTTATTGCAATTTATTGAATGGATGTTATACTTTTTTTTGTATTGACGTATGTATGACTTTATATGAGTTATGAATTTGTCAAAGCTACTGAATTGAAATTTAGAGACTTTACTCGGTACATTACTTTACATATATTTTATTTTAGAATTTGGCCTGATAACCTACATTTTGTTTTGTATATTTTTATACACTTTTCCAAAAATATTTTATTAAATATATAATCCATTATTTTTAATAACCTTTCACGTTTTTTCGCACAGTAATTTCTGGTCAAACAAGGCGAACATTTTCAACAACTACACTTTCTATTGACTTTGGTTATCGAAGTATTTTTTGAAAACGCGGGTCTGCACAAACAAAACTACTACCACTGAGTTTGCCTTGCACAGGATATTTCAAAAGGAAGTAAGTCTTAAATATGTGAATATTAAAAGTTAATGTAAATAGTTTTTTCAGTTGGTCAATGTCACATTATTTCGAGCAAGCTCTATTATTTCGTACAAATTTTACATTTTTTCAACTCTTTAAAAGTTTATGAATCATAGCATAGTCAGCATTGATTTCCACTCTGTACGGTAGCAGCTTTAAATAAATTACTTCCGTTAACTAACAGAAGGTGCTCAACAAAGCTTCCCAGTTGTCCCTTTTTATTTTATTGTCAATAATCCCCACAGCTAACTACAGGGCCATTGTCACTAAATGGTAATGTTAACGTCTATAACTGACTCGTCGTCTGTAACAATTAAATACCAGAAATAATATGGATGTCTCATCTTGTTTAAAATCTATAATTTTCTATTACGTATTCAATTGCTAAGCAATGAATACATAGTTACACATTTGAACTGCTCTCAATTAAATATCACAGTCATAAAGTTTTATAAAATTCCTCGTTTGTTTAAGGAGTTAATTAAAAAAATCATTTCAATGTAGGTAGATAGATGGTTCTGTAAAATTATATAATTTGCATATAATACTAAAAAAACATTAAGAAAACACTTTAAAATATAGTGTATGTATTGCTGCATCCGATTTTGGTTTTATATCCAAAAAATGGAAAATAGTTTAAATCCTTCAAATTAGTAAAAAAAGCTTTAACGTTTTCAAATTATCGCTACGTGAAATATCTTCGGATATCCAATCATTTAAACAATTTTAATGTGATTCTCTTCTTTAAGCGGTACATACACTGCTTAAAGGAGAAAGAAATTCTAAGCAGCGAAAAGTTAAGTGGGATAGTTTCACAGAAGATAACGTAAAGTGTACTTCCGAGTTACTCAAAAAGCTATATAATTTAATAGGCACCGGCAGGATTTTTTTCCCGAGAATTTTAGAACACCTGGCACCTCATTATTCGGTCTAGTCAGGAACATATGATATACATATTTAGAAAAAGATAAATATAAATAAATAAAACCTAGATAATATAATAAATAAAACTTAAATACTTTAGAAGTATATAAATAAATAAAACCTAGGAAAGCGCCAAAAAAAATCACAGGAAAAAAAACAGAAAAGTTGTTCCTAGAAACACTTTTATTGGAACCACTGATATCCAGCCTTAAACCCATGGATCCAATAGGCAGGAAATAAAAATCCAATATCAAAACTAATGGAATAAATGCTATAAAAATTTATCTCAACAAAAATAACTCCACATTTTGTAACGAATTCCCACCGCTCCTAAGAAATGGCAAAGTTATAGAATAAACGTTGGCAAAGGATATATTGGTATAATTTATTTCATCGTCTAACCCGGCGTCAACGTGGCTACTAAAGAGAACTTAGCCGTTGTGGTCGGGTAAGTTGTACCCATGTGCATTATTGTAAACTGAATCAAGCTTATGTCAATATTAGTTTTCTATATTAGGGAAATAAGTAATTATAAACATTATTTATAAAAATTAAACATTTATTTATAATAAAATGAGCAAATTATCATCAAATTAGATCTTCTTATTCTGAGATAATTTTTTTAGAACGTAACTTAAAAATATATTCAAAAATAAAAAATAATTAACATTTAGAAACAGAACATACAATTTTCTTTAGTACATAAATATGAAATCAGGAACTATATATTATTATAACAAAGCTTATTTATTACTAACATACTGACTTATTCGATATCGAGGTCAACGCAACTTTGGCATAATGGAATAATGTGCTGCATACAAATAGGCTTGTTACACTTATTGCAGTTATGCCTAGGTTTTTTGTCTTTGGCAGAAGGACAGTGTTTGCATCTCCTATATGTTTTTGAAGTTTTATTCGGAGGGTAGGTCATAACTTCACCAACTTGTTCATGAATATTTTTACGTAAGCCTCTCGGTAAGTTCTCCATATTTTTTCTCACGCGAAGATGACCTTCAAGCATTGATAGACCGAGTATTTTAAGGAAATCACGTCGGTTTGCTTTCGAGTTATTATTTTTCACGAAAAATAATCACGCTATTTATTGCAGCTACATTCATGACCGCATAAAATACTGTCATTGGCCAGCGTTTAGAGTTTTGAGATACATCATAGGTAGCACAGAGCTCATCAACCACATCGACGCCAGCTTTCGTAGAATTATAGAATGTGATTATCTCTGGTTTCCTTTTTTCACCACTAGCAGGATCAATATTTTGGTCATGATGAAGGGAAGACAATACCAGCACCACTTTAGACCGTTTAGGCATGTGGGAAATAAGCGTCATATCTTTTTGGAATCCAAACTGAGTGCTGTATACTTCTTTTCTTTGCGTGGTTATAAAGTTTGGTGAGATTTCTTTTTTGTTTTTACGTAATGTACCTGTAGATGTTAGTTTATGATTTTGTTGCAAATGTGTTATCAGTGGAACGCTCGTGAACCAGTTGTCAAATGTAATATTTCTATTACTTCTAGAGATAGGCTGCACTAATCTGTCTACAACATTGAAAGCTTTATTGCTTTGCAAAATGGCCCATCAGGCTGCTTACCGGGATGAATTTCAAGGTTGACAGTATAAAAGTTTTTTGCATCAACCAAAGCATAAATTTTAATGCCATATTTCGCAAGTTTATTCGGGATATATTGACGAAATGGACACCTGCCGCGAAATGCCTCTAGCTTTTCGTCGATTGTAAGATACTCATTGGAAGTATAAGTATTTTTACAGTTCGAGACAAAATCGTCAAAAATATATCTAATTGGAGCCAGATTGTCCAGTCGCTTCCGCTCTTGGCGTGTTGTTGCATCATCAAAACGCAAAAAGCTTTGTAAAAAGTAAAAACGCTCCAAAGACATAGCAGTACTAAATATTTCCACACCAGTACCATCGGTTCTCCACAAATCACTCAAATTTTGGCGATTAGAACGATTTAGTCCGGCTAAGTATAACAAGCCAAACAAAGCTAATAGTTCGTCTATAGTTGTCTCCTTCAATAAATACTGAAGCGATTGTTTATTGTTAGACAATTGTCTCTGTTTAATCTTAGCATTAGTATGACGAAGTATTTGTTCCAGCATATTATTAGCTATAAAGCGTCTCCAACACTCTATTTCAGTCTTATCATTTTGCGCAATAAGCTTTACCCCAGGTTTTTGTAATATTATGTTTTCTGACCTTGTGCGAACGTTGGTCCGAGGTGGTTGCGAAGACCATTTGGTGGAATTGTCTTTACCAATATAAAACTGCTGGTTACTTGTTGAAACAATTGCTTCTTGCTCATCATCACTGAAAGATGGTCGATTTCACCCTCATCGTCTGAGCTGCACTGTTCATTGTCACTAACGTTAGCTTGTTCAAACAAGGCTAGGAGTGGCCGGGTATAACTTACCCGCTCGCTCTTTATACACGTGGAAACTCCGTCGTCGCCGCAGCAACACTAAATAGACAAGTGAATACGCGAAAAGAGGTCAACAACCGTAGCTACTGTAACGGACAATTTACGCGCGCATTTTGTTTTAAAGTTATGACCGTTTTAAAATGCGTCGGGTATTAGATACCCAGCAATAATGACGCCGGGTTAAGGAATTAAAAAAATTCATAATTTGGAAAAAGTATTCAGCAAGTTTCAATTATGTAATTCTGTGTTTCGTTTTTAGTGAAATTTATGAAACGATTCAACATTTTACGCGTGCCTATTTGCGTGTCTGTATGCTAGTATACACCTCTCTAAATATGCAAATTAGTATCGAATATTTTTGAATAGCCAAGTTTTATATTAAAATTACTATTTTCTATTAATTAATTATAAAGGTGCATGAAAATCATACTTCACCGTTTCTGAAAAAAAAGTTTCTTAAAGGAGAACTTTCCATAAATACTTATTCTCTTGTTTAAATTAAACAGAATTTCAATCTTAGCAAAATATTTAATACTAGTTTTGCTCGCGGCTTCAAACAAACTGCATTATTGATTGTTAGGTCCTAAACAAACTGTATTACTGATTGTTAATTCCTAACCAATTTGTTAAAATAATACACTATTATTGATTGTTAGATCCTAAACAACTTGTCAATTTGGTGCGGCCTGAAATTATTTACGATCTATACGCCATCTTAGTGTATCATAGATGTTTCAACAATAATGCCAAAAAACTTTTTGCTGAGCTTTGAAGAAAGTTTTGAACTTTTTCTGCTGCAGATAATAGATGGAAAAATGGTACGTTTTTTTTAAAAATTAAATTGGCAATTAAAAAACAACCACATACAAAGTTTTAAAACTAGTCACACGTAGAAACCTGGTCAACTAATGACTGCGTAGGAAATTTTTTTCATGCCACATTTGCCCATTAAAATTAATTACCTTTTGAAATTAAGTCTTCTATTTTTTATGTCCAGAAATTTTATATTTCTATTAATAACGATTTTTACCGTTTAAATAAAATGATTAAAAGAGCAGTTAATTAATCATTTAAAAAAATAGCGTATTAAGATAATTCATCAAGCTAAAGGAATATTATAAATGTATCTAATAATTTAAACACGGAAACACTCACACATACACATATATGACATCCTATTAATCGCAAAAATATTCAGCCGAATAGGGGTTGCGAAAAAATTAATTTCAGCCAATTTTCAAGTTTAGGCAATTTATTATTTTACATATTGTGTATAATAACCGTGTACATAATGTATATAATAATGTGTAGAATAGGATAAGTTGTTTTTCGACCTTGATTTTTTCTCACAATTTTGTTAACAAACTACATGTGGAAAGAAATATCTAAACACCCCAGATTTTTTCAGTCACGAAAAGGTACATCTTTTTGTGAATAGAAATTTGTAGTCAGTATTTTCTAATGGAAACAGGCTTAACGCAAATGAGAATAGACTTGAACTAACTTATAACTGACGCTCAAATTATACGCACTAGTGGGCATCAGATAGAGCCAGCGAGATATAATTAAAACCGTTTAGGTTTTCGCAGGTTATTCGAAAAAAATTATAAAATGTGTACGTAAAGGAAATAATGACGTTTATTACTTTAGTTTATTTTCATTAAGGTTATGACATGAGAACGGTTGGTAAATAAATACCATTTTTTAAATACAATAAATTTTAATTACTATATTAACACCTTTAATTGAAATAATTGCTTATATGCAGGTAAATATATATATATATATATATATATATATATATATATATATATAGATTAGCAATCTTTTTAGAGAAAATGAAATCGACACACAATCGCGAGTGAAATTTCATAAATTTTATTTAATGTTATTTAATTATTTGTTTACGTAAAATTCTGACATTAACTTGGATTTCTATTACGTCCCTGAGATATTTTTTTAATCTCTCAAAAATTTATATAAATAACGACAGATAAAATGTTTTATAAAAAAAAGGTTTTCTGTGTGTGGGTGTTTTTTATTATTGTTGTCGCAGAATCAATTATTCACTAAGATAGGATTTGATCATAAATGATCTCAGGTTACACCAAATTGACAAACTGTTCAGTCAATATCTTAACCGTATTTTAATTACGAGCTGTACACAAAAATAAAAAAAAAATGTTGATAATAAACGGAAAAATGCTAATTTGCCTATAGTATTTTTATATCTTATTTTTGCCTTAACGATAATTCGTTGGACATTGTTGATATTATGCTTTCTTAAATATACAAGAGTCGCGCAACTATTTATTAGTACACTAAAATAGTAACATTTTAAAATATTAAGGAAAATACGGGATACTTAGCATTTGCTCCTTGTATGTTCCCCATATAAAACAAATAGTCTAGAAAGAATATAATTTTTTTTTATTATTTACTTAGTCTTCAATGCAACACTCACATTTGTAAAATTACAATTTTTTCGTAACTGGTTAAATAATATTTATGAAAATCAGCATTATTTATGAACCAGAAGTATGAGCAAGTTGTAAACGAAGACCAGACGAAGGCAAGATAGGTCCACAAATCTTGCATTCAGTTCAGATGGTCTATGTCTATTGTATAAAACATTACAATAAAATAAAGATTGATCGACCATAAAACAGTTTAGGTCCGTAAAATTTTGATAACGTACATATCCATAGCAAAGAAAATACAGTAAAAAGGTTTAACACAAATAGAATCGACAGCTAACTTCGTTTCGTCTACCGCTGCTGCCTAAGATTTCAATGGATCAGTAATCCCAGATCTTTTACAGTATTATAAAAAGAAGTAACTGGTTATGCAGAAATATTTCTTTTACCGTTTTTAGAAATTTGAAAAAAAAATCTTGTTTTATCTTCATAAATCATAATATTTGACGATAAAAATATCTTTACCTTATTCTAAAATTTATATACGCGCATTAACTAAATTGATTTGTTAAGTTTTTTAAGTTTAAAGCGGAAATAATTAAATATTTTCTTCCCGGTGTCTCCAGTTTTTAAAGGTAAGTGCGAACAAGTTTTTATGAATATTTCTGTCTCCTTGCAAAGATCTTTGCTACTTGCCCATCTGAAGTTATTGTAATACAACGAAACCTAGGATGTGGTAAAGAATTAGAAATAATACTAAATCCGTTAGATTCATTTAATTGTGAATAATGAATTTCTACAAAATTGACACCAAATATATTCAATAAAAAAAATAATTTTTGTATTAAAATATTACTCATTTATTAAGTATTTACAAACAAATATGAAAATATTACATTCATCACACCTCTTCGTTTCCATAAGGGATCGAGGCAATCAAATAGATTCAATAACACTTCAAGACGTAACGTTGAAACGCTTTAGGAACTACATTCCAACTCATCCCAAGCAACGAATTTACTCTCTGATATAGTCACGATTATGTAGTTAAGTAATTATATATCATATTAGATTTTCATGCAGTACCTTCTACATGCTTGTACAAAAGAAAGATGTTGATTTTTTCAGCGATTATAGTTTAAGGTACAAAATTTTAACAATTGAAAAATAAGTATCACCAAAGTAATTTCTATTCCTTGTTGCAATACATGCTAATCCAGTTTATCAAAATATAAGTCGATAGGAAATAGAAGAGAGAAATAACCATAGAGTGTCATGTAAAAATACCAGACAGATGTTTTCTGGACACTCCAAATAAAAGAAATGACGCTTAGAGTCTTAAAGTCACATATAACAAATTAATCGAGGAAACACATCGGACACGAATTTAAGGTATGGAAAAATTTTAAATAGATAGGAGCTATATACATAGGGTTATTTTTTTACCAAATTATCGGTACGTATTTTGGCCGAGTTCGGTGTGGTGGATGATTCGCATATGTTGATGTAAACTTGCATTTGATTACGTCCATGCTTGGGTAAACGGTAATTACGAATATTTGATATCACAGTTACTAAAAACATCGTTGTTTTCCTTCATTCATGATTTTGTAAAAATTACGACTCCAAGATAGTACAGCGCCATATGAATACTGTTGAGCCTAAAATACAACACTTGCTTTTCTCTTTTTTAGTCACAATTCTTACTAAATTGTATTATTAAGGAATTTAATTTTATTTATTTGCCAACAACAATTTCTGAGTTTTTCAAGATTAATACACTTAATACCATCTGTTATAAGTAAAGAAGTAAACTTTTAAGTAAATACGTTATGTATTAAAATTTCAAATTCTTTTATTGTCCTTTCTTGACTACAAAAAAAACCAAAATTTTTTGTTACTTTAGTCCCAGAAAATCCTACCAGTAAAAAATGTCACCAAAATTCTTTTAGAAAACATATAAAGTGTCTCACAGATAAACGGACATAATTCTAAAAAGACGATATTCTGATTCCTATTAAATAATTTTTTCCTAAACAAATTTGCTACAAAAAGACGTCGATTTTAGGGTTTTATTATAATCATGGACAATGAAGTATGTAACAATCAAATTACACAGACTAATACTAAACTCTAAAAGTAATAAAACTATAAATATTTACAATTTATTTAAATTTCTAACGAGCTGAGGAAACAAAGTAAGTTTATATAGTATATATGAAATTTCGAAAAAGGTTATGTTTAAAAGACGACCAACAATCACGTCTACACTTATGCATCTGCCCTCATTCAAATTACTTACTTAAGTACCTCATATACTATTCCATACTTCATTTCTGACTAAGTCCATTTCGCCAATGTATGCCTGTAGAGAAAATGTCATTACATGCTTTTCAAAATACATAAGGCGCCATCTGTTGATGTACGTAGGTACACTACATATTTGTGTTATTACTACACTTTAGTACCCAGTTCTTTGTTATTTGTTATACTGATGCAATTTTAAAGTATTTTGGAAATATTAAGTTATTTTCTGAGGTGTTATACTCATAACACCTCCAATGAAATAAAAATTGAATATTATTTCAACTCATTTCCCATTTTTTTAACTCCATCTGAATTTAGCCAGTATTTTATACGTGATCAAACAAGAGACAGAGATAAAAATATAATAAAAAACGACACTTTTACTTTCTATTATTTAATGTGTCCCTTAATATAGAATTAATATTAAATTCTAATAATAAACTTAATATTCTCCCAAATGTCTGCAATATGTAGAAAGAGCAATTCGATAGGTTTATTACATGTAGAGGTATTAAACTATTAATATTATTTTCCACCACATAAATATATTGACTGTATTTTTCATTATGGAAAAATGTGGATTTCTCAAAAGTTAAGGATTATTGAGAAATCCATAGGCCTCGTGTATTGCTTTATTTATTCGTTTAGTACGTATGCTTATTTAATGACCTCAGACGATCGATAACACTCCGAATACAACATGAACATTTTAACTCATTTTGCCGCCTAAGGAACTTCAAAGCAAAATTTCTTTCGTAATTAATGTGGAAAATTCTTTCTAATTACCGTAATTACAGGCGAAACGAAATACGCCATTAAATGGATAATTTATGACAATTGAATTTTCCAAGACGATATTTGAAGTAATCATTTGGCTTTTTTCGAATGGTACGTTAGGGTATTATTTGGAAAAATGTGTATTTTGTGTTTAATTTCTTAAACTTGGCGATTCCGTCAACTAGCCTGTGAATTTGCTCGATTGTACTGTGGTGTCTTCTAAAGCCGAACTGATGGTCAGGTACCAATTTGGACTTTTTGATTATAGGATTAAGCCTCTTCAGGAACAAGATCCCCATGACTTTGGAGAGAATTGGAAGTAAACTAATTGGTCTATATGACTTAGCTTCTTGCGGACTTTTACCTGGCTTAGGAATCATGATAATTTTTGCCACTTTCCATTGTGGTGACACAAATTCTCTCCTTATAATGGCATTATACAACTGTGTTAGGACTCTAATACCGTCATTAGACAATTCTCTTAAAACAGTCGCTGTTATGAGGTCGTAGCCTGGTGCTTTCCCTACGTCTAGTTTTCGGATTGCTGATTTTATTTCGGCTTTGTTTAATTTTTCAATTGGTGCTCTAGTCGGTGTATTGTATCTTGAAATACGCAGACCATTTCAATTTTTGTGGAACCGACATCTGGATTGGGCTTGAAAACTTCTTGTAGATGTTCCATAAATAATTGAGCTTTCTCTGCATTGTTAGTGGCCCAAGAGTTATTTGCCTTGCGAAGGGGTGGCTGGTGACTTATAGGACGTTTGAGATATTTGGTTGCTTTCCACAGTGAGTAATCAGTCGAGGGTTTACTATCCAGCTCTTGTAAATACGTCGTAAGGCTTTGGTTACAGTCATCACCTAGTAGTTGTTTAAGTTGTGCCGTCAATTTGTTATATTTTGTTTTATCACCTGGATATCTTGTAGTCTGCCATTTTTTTCTAGTCTTACGCTTCTCAGCCAACAGTTCCCTGATAGTTAGAGAACAATGAAGACCGTCGTTAGTGATGGGAGGAGGCTGAGGTGTAGCTTCCCATGCAGCCTGTTGGATACTATTGGTAATGTATTCCACTGCATTTTTGATGTCCTCGTCCGACTCCAAAGGTATCTTTGTGTTAATGGAGTTTGTAATTAACTCCCTGAAGTAATTCCAATTTGTTCTACGGGTATGAAGTCTGCACGGTTTTTCCCTTCTAAGAATTGTACGACTTAATTTTATCTAAACAGGTGAGTGATCAGAAGAGAGATCTGTACTGGAATTGCAGCTAAAATATACGCTGTTGATACCTTTAGTGACACAGAAGTCTATTAAATCTGGTTTCTTTTTTGTGTCAGTAGGCCAGTATGTTGGCTCACCAGTGGAAACGATTCCAAGATGCAATTTTTTAATAGTCAATAATAATTGCCGTCCCTTAGGTTAGATTATGCGAGAACCCCAGTGCGTGTATTTAGCATTAAAGTCACCACCTGCGACGAATCTTGGCCCCAATGTTGCAAAGTACTCCTCATAGTCCTCTTGTTTTATGTTATGTTTAGGGTGACTGTAAACGGCTGATAAGGTCACAGGCCCAGACCAGTCTTCTATCACTATGTTAGTAGCCTGCCGTTTTTCTGTACAATAGTGGTTAACCAAGTAGTGTCTAATATTATTCTTAATTAAAATTGCACTTCCTCCGTGAGCTTTACCGTCAGGATGCGTTGTGTGATAGTTTTTGTGTCCTAGTATACTGAAATGATTCTTCCTAGTAAAGTGCGTCTCTGATATTAACATTATGTCAATGTTATTTAAATACATATATTGTTTAACCTCAAGGGTATGTTTTGACAGTCCATTTGCATTCCAAAGAGATATTTTTATGGAGTCCAGTTTAGAGTTAATTTGGACGTGAGATTTAGAATAGGATTTGTCATAGCTGTTAACTGTTGCATCATTTGTTTCATTAATGTCATTAATTCGCTTATGTCATTGTTATTACTTATGGCATTACTGTTACTAATTTTATTCATATGTTCTTTAGGTTGCTGTTTATGAGTTGCGTTTTTTGTAATTTCTGCATATTTAATATTTTGTAGCTCTCTGTAGACTTTGCAACCCTTATAATTTGCTGGATGGTTACCTTCACACAGTATACACTTTACTTGGTCAGATCTGCTTTTACGGGTGCAGTCAGCTGGCAGTCAGTGATCTCCTGCACATTTTATGCATTTTGGGCTTCTCCTACAGTAAGCTTTTGTATGTCGATATTGAAGACACCTTCCACATTGAGGAATTTCCCTCTTAAGTCTAGGAGATTCAAATACTACTTTGCAGTGCAGTAGATGTTTTATGTCATAAATGGACTTATTATTTTCTTTCTCCTTTATTTCCACTATAAACATTGGTAGTGGTTTTTTAGTCGCATGTTGTTTTATATTCCAAATATTGGTGCTTTCATGATGAATTTCTGCTAATGCTTCTTTTATTTCGTTAATGTTTGTGGAGGGATGCATATTTTTTAAGACCACTTTGAAGCTCCTATCTTGTTTTGGTTTATATGTGTAAAATTCAGTGTCTTTTTTCTCCAGCTCATTGACGATTTTGGTGTACATTTCTGACGTTTTGGGTTGAATCTTTACCTGTTCCTTATGAAGTATCTTCATCTCATATTTATTGAGAGCATGAGCTTCTAATAGGTCTATAAGTGGTTGGATATTGCTCACTCTGTCAACGAAAATTGGAGGTGACTTACTTGTTTTTACAATTTCAGTGTCATTTTCCGTATTAAGATGTTGTACTGCTTCATCTTCCAAGAGAGCAAAGCTGTTTGATGTAGGTATATGTGAGGGTTGAGATAGCCAGTAAGAATCAAGTTTGCTTTATTTCTGGGATCTTAGTGGTTCAGGGCTAGACCGTAGTCGTTTTTTATTTGTAACTTGAGCCCAGTCCGTTACCATTTCTGTGGTTTGTTGGGGTTCTGCCCGCATGTCACTGGTCGATGACGATCTTGGCCTGTGGAACATGCTTGTGTGGAATAATTGTTGTGTCAGCGTTTTTTTTGTCTCAATCTGATTAAATTGTCGTTGATTTTCAGATTTAGTTTTTTCCGTTCTCTCCGTCAAGTCGATACTTTCTTTTGCCTTACTATTTGTAGTCGCTTTCCCAATATATCCATCTTCTATAGAGAGCAAAATTTTGCGCCCCCCCCCAGATCAAGAGGGGCTGCCCGAGATTGACTTGGGGAGGGATTCTCCGGTAATACCGGTACCCTCCTGGGGTAGTTTAGTTTTATGTTCCGCTTCCATAATTAATTTGGTACTGTCTCAGTAACCTGTAGCCACGCTTTTTGAGAAGTATTTAGTCCCCCAGGGCTTGTGGTAGCCTACTAATATAGTTATACCGCTATTGACTCGGTCGCCAGAGCCTCGTCTGTTGTCTAGCAGGGAGCACCACGGAGGCCAGTTGGTCGCCGCCGCCATTCGGCGCGTGCAGGTGAGGTTGACAGTTGGGTCGGGATGGAAGATGTTATGGTTTGGGTTGGGTTGGAAGATGTTATGAACCGTTCACCCCTTACCTCCCCTGCTTTGCAAAAGTTAAGGATTATTGGGAAATCCGTAGGCCTCGTTTATTGCTTTATTTGTTCGTATAGTGCGTATGCTTATTTAATGATTTCAGACGATCGCTAACACTCCGAAAGAAAACGACATGAACATTTTGCCGCCTAAGGAACTTCAAAGCAAAATTTCTTTCGTAATTAATGTGGAAAATTCTTTTCTAATTACCGTAATTACAGGCGAAACAAAATACGCCATTAAATGGACAATTTATGACAATTGAATTTTCCAAGACGAAATTTGAAGTAATCATTTGGCTTTTTCCGAATGGTACTTTAGGGTATTATTTGGAAAAATGTGTATTTTGTGTTTAATTTCTTAAACTTGGGTTTAATTAAAATTGTTTTAAGTAACGTAATTTTAATATGATGCAATATTCACAGGTAAAAAACAAGACATGAGGTCGAGGGACACCCGATGGAAGCTTCGCTGCTTTCGGGTGTCCCGCGCTAAATATACTATGTATAATATTTAGGTCTTTCCTATTTACTCAGTTCAGGTATTATTTAATATTGATTGCCCTAGGATGTTCATGTTAATGATGAGTTATTTTATATAAAATAAGTTCTAACTACGTACAACATCCTTGAGAAGACAGTCAGACTTACGTTTGGTTGATTTTCAGGGAGATAAATGATGACGAAGAAACGAAATTTCGTAGAAGGTACAAAGAGCAGTACTTTCTGCATATTGTACACGACTTGATCTTAATTATAGCATCGGAAAGCAATTGAAACACAAGGGATAGAGATAGATTTATTTTATTGTCCTTGATTATGTTTCGCTAAGCTTGGTACCAAATGCACAGAGTATTGTTTATGGAGATATTTTTTCGGAGAAGTTCTATATAATATTTTTTCGGAAAAATCTGAGTTCAATAGTTGCAGCCTTTTTATAGTTGCCTGCATTTCTATAATTACAACCTCTGTACAATAGACCCATGCAAGCATTTGGCTTATGTATGATAGTGGAAATGTTTTGAGAATAATTCATATTTATATAAATATAGGCATTTTGTACGATAGGTTTTAGGAAATCTTGTTAAAAAAAAGGTATTATTCAGTCAACAAAAATACGTTTTAACAACAACAAATATTGTGCGTGTGCGCTCATGGTGTGTGTGCGTTCAATTAATTACATTTCACTCGGTTGAATTGTCTCAAGAGTATCTTTAAAATAAAAAAAAATAATAAGTCCTTTACTCTATTTATATCGGATTCGAATAAATATTAATTAACAAGGTTTTTAATTAGTTTTCTTATACATTTCCTTAGATAGAGGGACCGTTTTTTTTAATGATATTTAATACAAAAAAATGAGATAACATTTTGCGGCCGAAGAATCAAGCCTTCAAAATAATGCCAATGTATAGTGGAACCCAATTTTAATTTGGATTCTGAAAGTTGGAAAATAGTCTTATTTATTCAAATTAAAAATTAAACACAAAACAATCTTTAACGTCATCACAATATACTTGTACAAGAAAAAAACTATTGCTTAAATCAATTATTAAGGTTTCAATGTAATTTTCTACTTGAAGTAGTATCACATACCACTTCAGTGGGAGTATAACCAAAACTTTACTTAGAAGTTGTTCGAAAAATTGAATAATTTACTTGGTATATAAAGGTTTGCTTATATCAAAGGATTTGGAATTACTTACAAATGATCATTTTGTCCCTTGTGAAAATATGATACTCTTATTTGGATCTTGTTACTAGAAAATAAGAAACTGAAGCAGCGAGAGCCACCCAAGTTATTAAAGGAAAAAAATACCAAAAATAGTTCCCACAAACCTGAAACATTGTTCCTACAAAATTCTTACTCTGACCTCCAGATGGATCAAACGAAAACGGATTCGAAAGTTAATGTCAAAGTTAAAGGTATAAAATTATGAAATTTTTCTCATGAAAGACCACTTCCAAGCTTCTACTAAATAATAATCTTCTCGTAATGAATTGCAAAATTTCTGAAAGAAGGTTGTTAAAGAATATTTTGCTTTTATTCTTGTAAAATTTAACAAGAGTTAAGAAACTTTATTATTTGTAAATCTTATTTAACTAAATTTAATTGCATAAATTTATTTTCAAATGCTTTTAAAATTATGTAAGTTCGTCCGTTTGTGCATTCATTCTTTTACGTGTCTCCTTTTAAGCACTAACTTGTATCTGAAACAATTAAAAATCAATATTATTTCGAACAATCAATAAACAGTATTAAGAACAATATTAATAATTCATTTTAATAACATATATACGAGCAAATATGTTTTAAAGTTTCAGAATGATATTCTTATTAAGAGTTTAAAGGGGAACATTACAAAATCTCTCAATTAAATTGAATTGAATTTGGATGTTGGAAAAATGAATACCAGTTTTGCCTGCGATTGATATCTAGAAAATGCCGACTGTTACTTTGCACTATTGGTGTGACATGGTACTTTAAGCAGATACACTTCTCTCTCTCTTCATTTAATTCACATTTGTAGATGCCCGGTCGAAATAGTTAAGTACCATGTAAATACCTTCATGATTTGTTACCTTCATGAGTATATATTAATAAAAAAATATATCTGTGTATTGTCAAAGGAATTTTTAAATAAATGCACTTTTTTCGTAATAAGCATACATTAATATGGTATTTACCAATAATCAGATGTTCTACAATAATTCTTTTATTTATTATTATAACGTTTGGATGTATAATACCTATTGAGAGTAAATATATATGTTGGCAAATTTTCTCAATAATTTTTTTCAATTTTATTTTTTTCGTCGCGCGTAGGTAAATATTTTTAGCATTTATTTTCACTTCTTTGCTCCCATAAATGGTAGCACCGATTTATAGAAATTTTCTTTTAATTTAGAATATTTAAATATTTTTTTTAATGATATAGGGTTAATTAAAAATAAAAAAATAATTTGTGAGAAACAGGATGAATTTTTACTGTTATTAAGTTAGTAATATTAAATATTAAATTAGTATATTATTGATGTTTTTAATAAATTTTTTACCCTTTATGGCGTTAAGTTTGTTAGTTTTATAGATATTAGTTTAGTAATAGATATAGTTAGTTGTATAGATATTAGATACAATATTAAAAAAGAGTTTCTAATAAGGGAATATTTATTAAAAAAAAACTACCTGTTGCAGAAATGCAACATTACATGAATAGTGCTATAAAATCAAAGTTGTACTTAGAAAATATGAAATTTTTTAAAGCAGTTATTTTGCTTATTATAACATAACCTAACCCCACATTTTTCGCAACTTGTTTGTGTACATCCCGCGCAGTCTGAAAATTTCCACCTCATTTGTTTATCCACCCAAACTGGCCGTGCCCGTATTGGTCCAACCTCACACCTTTTGACCTTTCTTCTTTTTATTTTGAATGAGGCATTCGATGTTACTTCAGCGCTTTATACGGTTCCTTGTCTTATATTTGCATAATGGCCATGGCCACTCTGAATTCTGTAAAATTTAGGGTTTTACTGGTACTACCCTTTTCAGCATTTATCCTCCTATATAAAAGCCATTAATTACACATAGCCATGTCTAAAAAATGGTAAAAAATTCGAATATACTAGCATTTTGTACAGAGTTTAATTTTGTATTGGCACAGTCTAAAAGGTCGACACTACCCATATTTCGCTTATATTCTACGACGACAAAGGGACGTTCAACAGAAATATATTGTTTTCCCGACTTGTGTAGGAAAGCACCCAACATATTCTTTCTGTATATGTTGGGTGCTTTCCTGCAAAATTGATTGCTAGAGTGACAATTTTGTTATCTATCCAAGCGACCACACCTACGTCAACTACATTGCAGTTACTGACCTATTCTATTGACGTATCATGCGGTTTTTTTTTAAACTTTTTCATCTGGCAACTTGCAGTTTTTGCAGAATACGGGTTTTCCTGATAGTTCCTAAAGCTAATATGCCACGACACGAAAAGGACAAGTACAATAAGTAGGGCTGAGGTGTAGTAATTATCGAAAAACAACTGGTAGTTCTGATTGGTAGGCACATCACGAACAAATCGGACTACAACATTAGATGATGCCCCTAAATCAAGCTTGCCAACTGAGCATTTGTTTTCCTGTCTACTATATACTTCAAATTTATACCCAAACTCACATACTCCACATATAACAGACACTTTGAATCCTGATTTATGGGGTTTGTCCGACTCTGTCCAACTGCAATCCAAGCTTTTGTTGAACACATTTGTTCATCTACAGATAAATGCCCTTCAAATGGAACTTTTTCGAAGTTGAGGTTGAGTGTCTCTATCAATGGCCGAATTTTATACAAACGATCAGAATCAATATGGTCATATGGTAGCATTTTATTATTATTGTTGAAGTGTAATAACTGCGTAAGTAATTCGAATCGTTTCAACAACATCGTATCTCGTACGCCGGTACGAGATAAATGTACGAGAGCAGAGCTAATGTTTTCAGATTAATACATTTTTACATTTGGCATACGAACTATTGACTTGTAATATATGATTCCAATGAATTGACGTATTTCTTTACTAATAACATTTACAAGTTTATTAGTTACTTTCAGAACAGAGTGTAAATTAGTCTGGTTTTGTATATGGTTGATAGTAACCTCAATAAACAGATACAAAAATACCTCAAATGTAGTATCCAAGCAAAATATCTCTAGAGTCAACTTGTCAGATCCATGAAAACGTAGTTGGTCGTCATTTAAGTTCACGCATTTCGTTTTTCATCTGACATTAGTCCTAGGCACACGGTTAGATGTCCTTGGAGCTGCTGCAGTACTAGTACTAGGAGAAGCAGAGGTCAGACTTGGATTCATTACAGTACTAATAACCTGAGTATTGATGGATGCCGTTGTTAGGGTGTTGGTAGATTGAATTTGGTTTTTAAAGTCAGGTGGAACCTCCAGATCGTCACCAGAACTCGTCGGATCGGCGACATCGTCGTCGTCAGAAAAGTCAAGGCCACCTTCGCTATTTTCCCATTCGTCGAGTATATTTTTAGGTCCTCATTTGTCAAATTACGCAATTTGTTACTCATTTTGATCCTAAAAAGAAAGATTCAAATGTAAAAAAAGTGTATCACAACGGGCAATGTTGCATATCTGCAACAAAACGAAATCGATCGAAATCGATAAAAAAAGAATTGATTTGCTAAAAAAATATTATTGATTATTGATATATATTCTCTTACCTTTTACTCAAATTTTAATAGCCAAAATTACTATTTCACCAATAAATCAATTTTCGAAAATGAATTCAAAGAGAGCGAAACAGGTTTGTACTCGTTCGTAATTTGAATACAAATGCAAGTGTCTAGCAAGCTGATTTTGTTACTAAATCTATAGAATGCTTGAACAAGTACAACAAATAAATTCACTCTATCAGCATTTGACATGTTTTTACTTCTGTTTAAATGGTATATTGCATATAAGTACAATATGGCTCCATAAAAAGTTAACCTAGAGTTAATGTCAAACATTTTTATTCCAAAAAAATTATAGGTTACACTAAATTTAAATGAAGTATGCGCCATTATTATCTACTATTTGTTGCCATCCAGTTGGCAGTAAAAATATGCCTTTCATGTAAAATTTCGGTAACTTTGATTAAAAAAACTGGATTAGATCGCTTTGGAGATATTTTTTAACGTCGAATTTTATTTTCACGAATTGGTTATTTAGAGCCCTGAATAAATGGTAATAAGAGGGCGGAATGTCCACCAAATTCTGTGGATGAGTGAGTAGAACTCAGCCGTGCTCCTCTAATTTATCATGACTACGTTTTGCAACATGTAGTCAAGCATTATCATGTAGAAAATAAAGTCGACCTGTTGACTACTCAATTTGTTAGCTAATCGGTCCAATTGATCACAGTAACGATCTGCAATAATTGTATATCCCCCCTGGAACCAACTCCGAATGAATAATGCTCTTGACATTCCACCAGCAAATAAACATCACCTTTTAGACACTTATTTCAGATTTGGTTACTGAATCGCCTGTTTCTCTGGCACTTGACGTTTGCGTTATTGTTAACGTATGTAACCAAACTTCTAATCGTCAAATACTAACAGATTCAGCCAGTCGAAACTACGTTTGAATGTCAATATCTGTTGACAAGTATCAACTCTACACTGAAGGCGATATGATGACAACTAATATTTTGAAACTTTTCCCAATTCATGGGAATATGTTTCTGTGGTGCCATGATTGCAGTGTTGCTCATCTGCCAGTTGACGAGTCATCAGTCCAGGATCTTTCTCAATTAGGCTTTGTAATTGCTGAACGTCCAATTCAACAAGACATCCGGTGCGGGCTTCGTCCTCAAGATCGTAGTCCTCATTCCTGAACTTTCTGAACCAAATTTTTCCCGTCGCGTAAGACAAGTTCCGAAATTGAGGTTAAAAACTTAATAGTCGGCCTAATATATATACATGTATATAACTAATTTATAAAAATTTCCGTAAACAATTATTCTGAAATTCATGGATAGTTTTTATTATTAATATTTTATACGATAAATAAAATTAAAAAAAAGTTTTATCTTCATTTGTTTCTTCGAAAATTTTTAAATAAATATTTTTCAGAATAATGTATTGAAATATACGGTTTACATGTATGGATATGGTTTATTTCTATGATAAATTTCAAATTGTTCCATCATATGATTTCTGAGAAAAAAGGTTATGGAAGACGGATAGGCGACTGGGAGACGTGACCTATTTCATAAGAAATATACCTTTTTTCCTTCTGATGTACAAAACCGTCAAGAGCATTTGGCGAATCTTTCTTAAGTTATTATAGGAAAATAATTTCGTAAAGTAAATAGAAAAAAATATGTTCTTGAGCAGTAATATTCCGCAATATGTTTACGTTAACAAATCTAAGAAAAAATAATGTTTACGTTATTGTTAGAGGAAGGAGGTTAAGATTGAAAGATATGAGCCCTTATTAAACGAAATCTACGCGATACCAAACCGTTCTAAACCCACGTTCGCAATTTTGTAAGGATTTTTAGCTACAGTAAATATTGGTTCTAATTTACCTCGTTAACGAGTCAGTTAAATAAAAATTTCAAAGTAACGCCAAATCCAAAAATGCCCCCGAAAAAGATGTCTATATTATAACCTATTCCCCATCCTGACAAATTTCAATAGAAAATTAAAATCCTATAGTGACTTGAAAAATGTTCAAAATATTTCTTTTCTAAACAACTTAATTAGGAGTGAAACAATATATGGGATTAAATGGGAAATTCATGATCGCTGAATTTTTCGACATTAAATTTAACGTAATCATTTGGCTTTTGGCAAGAAATACTTACGGATTTTATATAAAACAAATATATTTTTGTGTCAGTTATACAGACGCTTTTATATTTCTCGTATTTTTAATTTTGTAAAAAAATAAATTGCTATTTTCAAGCAAATGACACGAATAATGTGAATCACAGATTTGATTTCTAATAATGCATAAGAATGCCGTATCTTAGAAGCAAAATACATAGACGTAACTGAATACAATGTTATTTTTCTGTTATAATATTAAATTTTTTAGGAGCCTAAATTAGTATGTCTGGAAAATAATATTTAACCATTTCGCGGAAGATAAATCTGCAAATACGTTATAGAAATTACAGAAACAATAATACCATACTCAACTAAATACAAGAAAAAAAAAGAAAATTCGAAGAACTATGGTGTCATCTATGTCACTTTGACATAATTATACTTTGATATACGTAAATGTAGTAACGTTAAGATGGAAACTTTCTCTTTGTATTATGTATATAATACCTTGCTATACTCTGTTTTAATTAATTTTCTAAAATTATATTTCATGAAATAATATATTTCTTAACGTAAAGCACTCATCAGAGTTCAAAAAAAAATGATTATATTTGCGAACCAGTGAGTTTTTGAATTTAAGTGGAGAATGGTACCGTTTTCCTACAAACCTTTTTAACATACACTATCATAGTCTAAACTCTTTTATTCAATAAAATCGAATACCTTTTATTTTTTCAAAAAAGTTTCGTTTAAATAAATCCAACCAAGTGCGATCTAGGATATCGGGAGCTCCGTAAATTTTTCAAATTGAAGTTACTTCATTTATCATAAGTCAACACCAATACGGACTTTTTTTCCTCTCAGAAACTTTCTTAAACAAAAATTTAAAATTTGGCATAATAAGTAGCATACTATTTTACACAAAGATAAATATTTACTAGCTATTAAGATATGTGCCCAAAATATTTTGATTAATATTATAAGCGGGGAAGTGGGACAAACTATGTGTCAGAAAAAAAATTAATCTTCATATTGTGTTATGCACAACACATTGAAATAAACATACTTAAAGTTTAATGGGTTTAGTTTTAAGGACCTTAATTTTTTTTCATAATTTTACCCTGTATATCTTTAGACACATAATACAACATATACAAAAAATATGAGACGCACCTCTTCCCATTTTCAAAACCACAGATTCAATAATTATGAAAAAAGAGCTTTTTATAAGATTTCTCATTTATTGCAGATCTCACGATGATTTTAGATATGTCTCAACTATTACATTTAAATTTTAAACTAAGTTATGATTTACGTTTATCTTGATCCAAACTTTTGAGACGGCAAATGAGGTAAATTTTTACTGTATAACTTAACAAGATTATGTGGCCAAGAACGCAACCAAAATGTGGTTATTTTATATTTATGTTTATATTTTCTATATTATTCAATGACAAATAACATATCTGAAATGTTTGTAATGATATTTGAATTATGAGTCTCCAAAATAGAAATTAATTTAACAAAATGTCTATATTAAGTATTAGATGGAAGGAAATGCAACCATCGTAACATATTGCAATTCGTTCATACGATTTCGTGAGATTTCATAGACTATTGACCAAGTAGTATTTATGAAAACGATATATAGATTGATTGATCGCTGGAAAGCTATTGAAAGCGCACACTTTTTTAGTCCGCAGATCATTCAATAAGTACATCTCTATTGTTATAGCCACAACCTGTAAAATAACCTTGAGTAGTACTCGTGGAGGCTTTTGGCATGTGAATAATGGTAGAAATGTTTTATATTCACAATTATGTTAATGTTTCGTAAGTTATGTATTATTCGTTCTATTCTCTCTACTTCAAAAAGTAACTATTTGAAATAAAATACATTAAGATTTAAATCATTGTTGAATTTTGATCAATGAAGTAGTAAATATTTAGCTGAAAGAATTTTTTGAGGTTTAGTGATATTTTATAACTTATCTACTTTAATAGCAAAGATATATATCTATGCCTAAAGCACGTGCTAGTGATTTAATTATTGGAATAATTCCAAAATATATTCATTAAGCTAATTTTTATGTTAATATAATTTTACTCTAACATAAAAAAAATAAAAAAGGGTCAAAAGTACGTTAAATTCATAGGATCCAATATATTAAATGATAATTAAAATAATAGAGTATATTTAAGCACTGCTGATAACTCAAGGATCAACACATATTTTTGATATCACGCAGATTCATTTTTTAAAGCAACAACTGTTTTCAAAACGTATAGAAACGTATCATGAGTATATGATGTATTTTAAGAGAGGTAATAATAGATAAATTAATTTTATTTTATTATTTTCGTTTTATCTAATTTTTATCTGATATTTCGTCCGACGGCAATGAAAGCAAATTTTTTTACTTATTTCTAGTTCCTCTCCCCCCTAATTAAACCTAGAATTGCAAATTGGGATAATAGTACTTAATGCTAACTTTATAATTTATGTTCGCAAAGTCATATGGTTATTGAAAAGTAGCTTGATAGATACACGGATACCCAATTGATTATAAAAGTTTTGTGTTTAAGTTTTGGTAAATAAAAATAAAAACTAAACGACAACTTTTGAATTTTCAATAATCAGTTATGTCCAAAACTTATTGTCAATTGATTTGTAGCCGGTTGAAATTTAATTTTTTTTTTATATAACAAAATATACCTCGACGCTAATTATATAAACAAATGTTATTGATAAGCAGTGTGTTTTGAGGTAACAAAATGTTTTTTTCTTATTTATGTCAAAATGTACACAAATTAAAAGTTAAAATAGCCTTTAATTTTAAATAAATTAGAAACAACAATATTATACTCGTATATAAAACTTAATATAACAACAAATTTTAATAAAGAAATTAAAGTTTGTGATACTTAACGTGAAAATAATTAAATACTTAACGTGAAAATAATTAAATACTTAACGTGAAATTTAAATGTATTATCAAATAATTGAACATAATTGCCGAACGTTAATTGAAATATTCACCTATTAGAACAAAGTATTTCGCAAAGCGGTCATGGATTTTTTCAAAGCAACTGTCGTCTTCCAGCAAGAACTTTATTCCACAACTACAAATATCGAAATTATACTTACCATTAAAGTTTTTTTCCCATATTCTTTATTTATTTCAACTCGTTGGGCAAATTTGAACTTATCTAAATTGATATATAAAGTACGTAATATTAGTTTTGTATTTTTCCTGGTTATTTAAATTCTTTTATTTTACTTCATATATTTTAATATTTTATTGTTAATGATAAATTATTTACGTAATATCTAGTTGCTGGTTATCAATAATTGCAATAATTTTATCAGAAAAATTATTTTCTCCTCGAAGTGTTTATAGAAATATTTAATAATATTCATGGGGTAAATACAATTACAATGAGAAATTAAAATGAAAAATTGTTCTGCGGGTAGTCGATGTTACCACAGTTTCAATATTGTAAAACATATGGTGCAAATTTTCTGGTTTTCTTCACTTTTCTGAAGAATTATCCGATATAACTTACACTAATACAACATTAATTTTGCCAATTATAGCTTCTAGTTAATAACTTCCTTTAAATATTCGGAAGATGGTCAATATTGCTTTACGGATTTTCATTTTATATTTAACTCTCAGCTGTCCCCGCGGCTAACTACAAAGCTACTTCCGTCTCATGGTACTGTTATCGTAAAGAACCGACTTCTTTTTTTAATAACTTAGTTACAAAAATGGACTTGAAAACTTTGTCCGTTTTTAAATTTATTTTTTTCTTGTTAGAAGTCAATTGCTTATTAATTAATAATTTAATGAATAATGCAGACTGCTATTAAAATAGTGTTACAATTATTGTATAAATTCATTGTTTTAAAATCTATTTTTATACTAATCTTCCTTCTGTACCATGTTATCTATGTTCATGTTGTGTTACTTTACTTCATAATTGAAAGTTATATATAGTTTTGCAGCTTTACTGACATTATGCCCTTAATTAGGATGGCTGAAAGTTGGCCATAGGAATTATTTTTACCGTGGTAAAAGATAACTTGGCTAAATATGTCACTGTTTTAAAGTAAAATTTTTCTAGCAGTTTCCTCACCAATATTTGAATAATCGCTCGTGACCTTCGTAGAATTAATTTAATATAAGAGAATCCAATTCCAAATAAGTTTAGTGTATAGTATTTACCTAGCCATAGCTAGATTTACCTCAACGAACAGTATGGAACTGATATTCTTTAGATAAAAACTGGTCTTTTAGAGCATGATCTAGATGAGTTTCTTGCTTTCTTTTGAGGACCACACCATGTTTTATTTTTTAGATTTTCAGGCCCGCTCCAGCAAATTATCTTCTCGTTTTTTCAAGCATTAATGAACTCGGCTTCTATGAATAAAGCAGAAAGACACACATATGTTTTTCGGCAGTTTTAGAGAGATTCACAAATTAATTTACGGTCTTTCTTTGTCTTTATTCCATCCGTTTCTCTTCTAGTTTGCAAGAAGATAGTCTCCACAGAACGTTATATTACTTTTAACAAAGCACATCCCAAACATTTTGCAAAGTTTGCAGTTATAATTTTAAACTTCATTTTCTCGTACAAAAACCGAATTCAAGGCCTTTGCTTTCACTGATGGTTTTTTTTTAAATAAATAAAAAATAATCAGAAAAAATGTATTATACTATGATACAGGAAAATATGCACATGTCGCTCCTAACAAAAATGAAACTCTTTATTTTTCTAGCCGGATTTAATACTCCGGTTAATAATTGTCGCTACTGTTTGAAGTAAATTTTAAAAGGATTGATTTTTTAATATCAAGAATAAGCGGGACGTCATGACACACCGGAAACCGGATACTTTATTATTTTACATGATTGATGTCGAGCAGGAATGCGATAAGTTGTTTTTTGACCTTAATTTATCCAAGAACTTTATTACTAAACTACGTTTATAAAGAAATTTCCAAATAACTTAATTTTCCCATTCATCCGGAAAACTCTCTCCCACAAAGCGACAAAGTTTTTATCTGCGTATTATATGCAGGTATTTTCGAACGGAGACGATGCGAGCAATATGCCTAACGGAAATAAGAATTCACTTGACTCAACTTATGAGAAATAGTCGAATTATACGCAGCAATGAGCATCAGATAAGGCCAGCGAGATGTAGTGGCATAATAGTACTTTTCAACAATTTATGGGTTCGCAGATTATTTGGAAATGTATTAAATTATGCATTTGCTGGAAATAATAGCTTTTATAATTTTCGTTCTTTCTCTACATTTCTTTTTTCTAAAAATATCATTAGATCGTTTTTGAATAATATTTCACCGTAATGGATATTTACCAATGATTGGGCAATCTGTAAGAAATTGTATCTTCGACACAAAAGCGCGAATCCATTTGAACTCATCCCATTTTTTTATAAATTTATTGATTAACTTAAAATTTAATTGAAGACATGGAATTGAGTTACAAATTTGGTGGACTTATTGCTGTATGAGCAATAATTTTTCATAAAAATTTTTTTCGATATAAAGTAATGACTGACATATCTCCAAGTTAAAGTACCATGCGCCATTTAGAAAGCTAAAATTGTTTACGGGAAAAGTTTGAACACAAAACACAATTTTTCACGTATTTAATTTGCATGTAAGGGATTGCATGTAAAGAAACCTTTTTTTACCATTGTTGTTGTAGCATTAGGGGCTCATTACGATAGCGAATAAGGTATAACTCATCAAACCACGCTAAATTGACACATTGGCTCTATCTAACTATATTATATATATATATATATATATATATATTTATATATATATTTATATACATATATATATATATATATATATATTTCCAATCAGTAATTTCGAACAGCTTTATTGCACTTATATATATTATATCGATGTCAACTTACACACATATTAATTAAAAAAAGTGTTTATCCTAATGGGAATAAACTGCCACACAATATATTGCCATCAATTATCAACAATAATTGTCTGTATTCTGTTAACTTTTGTAACGTTGACGTTTTATTTATATGTAAAAAATTAAATATAAATAAAACGTCAATACATAATCAAATTGAAATGTCGTTTTCCGATCTCACATTTCCATAACAGCAATGAGTAACTCAATTGCACTGTTGATATTTTATTTAGAAAAACACAGGGTTTTATTATATTTTTTTGCTTACAATTTATTTTATTTTGTTTGTTGAAAATTAATTTAATTTTGAATTAGTATCTGTTATATAGAACTTTTCATCAGGATGTTAAGAAAATGTTTCTCTCTCTTCACAAATCGTAGTTTCTATTTGATAACTATACCTTCACTTCTTAGGTTTAATCGTTTTCATATCGATTGAAATAAGCTCTACGCTCAGAGAACTACTTAAATAATGGATTTTTCTTTAAGCACATTGAAAAATCATTAAAAATATAAATTTCACAATTTGTTTTTCGTTTCTAAATATTTTTTCAAGGTTAAAAAGCAAATTTTTTATTTTTTTTTCAATTAAGAGAATAGATTGCGCTACTATTGATTACAGGCAAATTGCTTTTAAGCAAATTGTTTGGAGAATATTGAGATACGCAATATACTTTTGTGTAGGTATATACAAAGGTAAAGAGGACATATAATGACAAATGTATTTTGAACGACTGCTCAACTATTGAGTAACCACTCCTCAGTTTCAAGTGGCCGTGTACATAATTCACAATTATGTGAAATTATTAACTTTTAAGAGTAAAGTACACGTTACACGTCATAAAATGAGATTGTTTTTTCTATTTACTACTGTTGTTTATTTTGTTATTATTTATATTTTTGTCATAGT
Organism: Druceiella hillmani; assembly: GCA_039881145.1. Taxonomy (NCBI): domain Eukaryota; kingdom Metazoa; phylum Arthropoda; class Insecta; order Lepidoptera; family Hepialidae; genus Druceiella; species Druceiella hillmani. The sequence continues at coordinate 15,921,349 of JAYKKI010000013.1, forward strand.
ATTTACTTTACTTTAATTTCAGAAAAATCAAATATTAATTTTCTCGCAAATCATAGTTTTCAGTTATTGTCTTTTGGAGTACAATTTTTTTTCATTGATATTTTCACGTGGTAAACACTTAACATATCTATTCTCACTTGTCACTAAATATCACGCTTTGTCACTTTGTACAACCACAAGTAGGTCGAACAATTGCATATCATAAAGAATTTGAATAAATTTCATTTTAAAATATTCGTACAGCAAAACGGTAAAGCCTACCTGAGCGCAGGTTATCTGGTACTAAAGCGAAAGGGAGCGAAAATACATTCCATCAATTAGAGCACAATGTTTTTCCATTTTACAACCGAAAGATAAATTTCTCCAACGAAAATTTTCTTCTGTGTTGCGACATAGGGTAATCCAGTGTAGCTAAAGGATTTTGGTAGGAAATAAAAGATGAATATGACTACAAGCAAAAATATCGATGTTTCTTGCATACTCCAAAGAATAGTACCGACTTTTAACTTATTTCTCTTTGAAGTCACATATAATAAATTACTATATATACCCAATATACCTATAAATATGAATTAAATCGATGTGAAAAAGACAGAGATCGCCGTGTTTCGAGTTTTTTTTAAGGTATATTCCTCATATTCACATAAAGATATTTGATAACGCTCATGCACAGGATCGATGGAGATTATTATGTAATTCCAACTGTCAAAGGAATATGATTATCGCTCTTCTTTCATAATGATAACTTTGCCATAAAAATAAAGAAATAAAAATAAAGCCACGCAGTCAAGACGAATATGAACTTTTTCCTTTTTTTCCTTTAACTCTACTATTTATTAAATTTGTTAATTTCTAGAATTTCCTCTTTTTTTTATCACAAATCTAAACGAGAAAAGCCGCACACAAAGCTGCATTTTTGATTATATTATTCAACAGTAAAAATCACAATATTTATTTGGGTTTCTGCTTACAAATTTCCTTGATAAAATAAATAACCTAAGACCATTTTTTTACGTTATCATGTGGAATATATTGGGACGAACTAAAAAAATGTTGATTTTCCTTCTCTGCATTTTGCAGAATGTTTGCAAAGTAGAATTTCTAGAAGATCGTACACAGATCAATCGCCTGAATTGAGCCTCTCGAAGCTCTGAAACGATTTGAAAAGACACAACTTATAAAGGAGCTTTTTTTCTTTGTCCTTTATTACATTCACGTAATCGTTTTACGAAATTGAGCTGCAGGAATTCATGGAGACATTTGTAATAATGGGATCTCGAACCAGAAAAAGGAAAGCTGGAATTAACCCATGTATTTCTATTTTTACAGCCACATAAAAAAAATTACTTAAATACATTTGATGAAAGCGTTTGGCGTTTTGAGGAATATTTTGAGGAAAATTTATATTTACAGAAGTGGAGACAGACAAATATTTTTAAAATCACAGTCCGTATTATGGACATTTATACTATTTTAAAGAATTGTTTTTCTCTATACTAACATAACAAAAAGCATTCTATTTGTCTTTGTATCAATCTGTGTATTACACGGTGTTTGCATTTTATTTTTAACTTTATATGTCAAACATTTTTCGGAAACTCTACCTTATATACTCGAATATATATTTAAATTAATAAAAATAATGAATAGAAATAAAATTCAAAACACTTCACTATGTCAGAGAAAAGCTTAGAACAATTAGAAGTATTAACCTTTTGGAAAAAGCTTCTGAATTAGAACGAGGCATTTCTATATAAAAAAATGTTTTACGCAATCATCCTCACTGGTTCTCAGTCAGTGAGAATGTTGGTGCAAAATGTTTTTAATGTGAAATGAATTTATAATCAGTATTACGCATAAGGCGCTAGTATTGTCTTCGATTATATTAGTACGCAGATATAAACTTTTTATTAATAATAATATATAATAATATTTTCAATATTTTTTTCAATTCAATATTACGCTCTCTAACGCAATAAGTATTTAAAACATACATTGTAATATTTTAAAAATATTATCTTAATTTATTTTTAATTATATATTCATTAGTATTTTATTCTTATATTATTTTTATCAATGAAATGTAAAATTTTAGGTCCAAATTTTTTTTTCAAGTTTTGTAATATCTCTATGCGTCTACTATCGACTGTAACATAAAGAAGTCGTTACACTCGACATACAGCACTAACCAGCATCGATCATAATGGAATTATATTGTTCAATATATCCACTAAGAAAATTTATATAAAATATCTCTCACAATAAAACTTTTTACTCTAATACAAAAAAGGTAAAAAAATAATAAGGAAACTATCAAATGTGAGCTGAAGTCGTGTAGCTATTGTACTAATTGAATATGTATTTGGATAATTTAACAATCTACTTATACTCATCTTTCCTATATCTTATAGAATGATTAGATCGATATAAAACATGAATGGGTGGACAATATCTTTTAGTATTTATGAAAAAGTTTACGATATTTAACCGAATATTACATTCATTTTGACCAACTTTCTTTCACAACATTTTTGGGAATAAAAACAAAAAATAAATATAACTAATGATTCAAGTCCCTAATCCCACCCAACATCTTAAATAAAATCTAGAATTGGTAATCAGAATTTCGGTACCATTCACATTTGAAATATTAACAGCTTTCTATGACATGTAATCCTTGATTGACAGGCAAACACCAAAGTGATTATGAAAGCATTTTTTTACGTCGATTTGCTACTTTTATGTACTAAATTTACCAAAATTGAAATAAAAAATATTGGAAGTCTCGTTATTCATTTATATTGAAAACTTATATACGTTCAATCGATTCGTGTCTATTCATGATTTTGAAGTGTTTGAGATAAAATTTTCTGACATGTCCTCCTAAATATAATAAATTATGCATTGTGCCTAATTATGTATGTAAATAAAGAACCAGTTGTTTAGTTGGTTTTTACTAAAAACACATTCAACTTAAATTTTGAATAACGATTAAAATGGCATAACTTAGTAACGATAATCATAAATAAAATTTAACCGAACAAAAACATTTACTTATAGAGTTAAATTTACACGGCGAAAAACTGAAAATAAGATAAGAACATGGTTTATGAATCTTATCATTAAACTTTAAATGTATAATCAATTTGTAACTTTAATATAAATATATAGGCTTTAGTTCAAACAGGGGTGACCCATTTCTCATGATGTGTTTCATATTATAAGGCAATGTATTTCACAAACTAGGTTATTAATTGCTCCGAACAACTGGTGGGTCTCCACAAGGGTTTTTATTTCGCGAGAGTGAATATCAAATCTAGCCCTTACGTTTCATTTAAGATTTATATCCATATTCTTTGCCTATAGCATTTTGTCGGGTGGATGTTTTACGTGTCTATATTTATGTATAAAAGTCCTTATTAAAGTTACAAATTTTTCATGACTACTGAATAGAAAAGTAATTTCCGTACTTTTACTTAATTTTTCTTGTACTTACTTTTATATTATTTCATTTAGAATGTTTTAGCCCTGAAGGTTCGCTGCTATAAGATAACTTATTATTGTCCGAGCGATATTGAGATCGATGTCTGTGGAATGAGTAACAGCCAGCTTCGTGTGGTTTTAGAAATTTTCGCGAATTAATTTAATGTTTTATTTTATTAGGAGGCAGCATCGTCAACTATTTACCAGTTTTTAAATTTTCACTTATATGTATAAAATAAATTTTATGGCGTCAGGTAAAGAAAATTTGATAAAACAATTAATGGGTTTTGACATACATTTGATTATATAGACCACACTTGCTTATGAGTCTCAATATTAAATTTTTATTCAATGCCTTTGTTAATATATTTGCAGCCTGATCTTCTGTGCTTACTTATTTTATATTCAGTTTACCGTCCTTATTTAACTTTTCAGTAAAATGATACATTACATTAATAAGTTTCAAACGCTTAACACAATCAATATTAGTAGTCATTACAGCACTTTGATTGCCACTGAACATTGCGACAAGGAAAATATTTATAATACTAAAATGTTGTAATATATTGACAAGCCAGCAGGTTTCACTTGGCGCCATACTGATTGCTACATATTCTGACTATATAGACACAGACTAACACTGGCTTATTTCTTTGAACAACAAGAAATTTAACGATTTGTGAATATAAAACCATGGCCAGTGGTGGATTTTCTATTCATTAAATCTTCCTGCCGCTCAATTTGGGTCACAATATCTAATTAACATGTGACTATTATATTTATGTGTTAATCTGTAATCAATGGTGTATTTAAGATATCTAAATATGCTTTTTAACTGTTAACAAAATATTATTTGCTCCATTTTAATTATTGCCTAAAATTGATATAGTAGCACAAATATCCGGTCTTGTTCCTAATGCTGCTTAAGACAAGCCACCTATAATTATCCTACGTTTTCTTTCAATATCTTAGTCAACTACAAAATTATTATTTCTTTCTAATATTACACATTTCAATTTAAATTTTTGTAAAATATTTTCAAGGTGTTCCTTTTAATTCAGCTCAGTAAGTTAATTTTCTAAATCCTATTTCACTTGTATGCCTAACAAGTTCGATACCAAGCCCATGTTTTTCATTTTAAATTCGCTGTTTATCGTTGATTTAAGTTCATATTTTATTATTTCATCATTTCCAAAAGCTAACAAATTGTTAACATATAACAAAGCAAATGTCTTAGCATAACCGTTATAATTAGTATACAAACAATAACAACTTTAGCATCTGACAAAACCTTGTTTCTTTATTTCAGAAATAAATGTATTATTCTAGTATTTCGGAGACTTTTTAAAACCATATAAAGATTTATTTCATTTAACAGTTTGTGTATTCTCATTATAAGGACCTTCTGGCAGTTCCAAATATATATTTTACTCAATATTCCCTCATAAAAAACCCAGGCAACGTCCATCTAATGAAAAGGTAATTTAACTTTGCAACTACTGACACAAACATTCTAACTGTAAACAATTTAGTAACATAAATTCATTATATTTTCTTTTTCAAAGACCCTAGCAACTAACTTTTTTCCCTTTACATATATTAAAAAAATAGTCTTTGTATTGAATATCGTCTTTAGAATTTTTTATTTTAAACACCCCCTTTCTACTTACAGCTTATTCATTTAGAGGATTTTCACAAAATTTCCTGGTATAGTACGTGACAATTTTGTGTTTCTTTTAGAGTTTTTCGTTCCACCTTCCTGCCATTTACTAGCATTTTTCATCTGCACTGCTTCTCGGTTTTAGGTTTGCTTCCCTCTTTAGAGACCTGATTAGATTAGAATGAGCTGATTAGATAAACACGCGTGCTTCTTTGACGTGGTATTAAGTCTTCATCATCTTCATTACTGGTACAAGGCAGGTATAAACCATTTGCACTCTCAATAGATACATTGAGACTTTCCTCTTGCTCTCGGACTGCTCTTTACCTTCGTTGGTCTCTATAGATTACTCTTTACTCTCTATACTAAAGAGTTGTTCCTCATATTTACTCTGGTATATTTATGTCATAATCAGGCATAACCAACTGCTCATTCTGTTCCTCACATTTCTCTGTAAAAATAACATCTCTTTTTATTTCAACACTGTTCTTCTCTGGAAAAGATACCGTGTGACTTTTAACTTCTTCTACGTAGTTAACCATGATTCCCTTTTGTCCTTTAGAGTTCCACGTTCTTCTTTTCTCCTTTTGGATATGGACAATTAGAGGAGTGCCAACAACCTCCAATATATTTATGTCAACATGTTTGTTTGCACATGTCTCATATGGTGTCTTTCCAACCTTATAACTTGTATCAGTTCTGTTTAACACATATGCAGCGGTATGAATAGATTCTCCCCTTATTCCTTTGATCGACCTTTTGTATACGACACTGTTCGCGCTGCTGCAATCAGAATTTTATTTTCTTGCTCAGTCTTATCATTTTAATCTGGTGTATGTATCACACTGGTTTGGTGTGCAATACCACGCATTGCAAACAAGTTTTGCACGTATTTATTAATAAACTCTATTCTATCGTCACTCATGAAATAGAACTCTTTATTAATAGAGTTTTGATACATTTCTTCGCCTTATCCTTCCTTTTACAAAGTATACTGACCTGTAATCGCTGTAGCCATCTCTCAGAATCATGAAATATTTGGAACTTCCTACGAAAAGCACTTCCACAGGAGCGCATGTGTCAGCGTATATAAGTTCACATGACGTAGTAGTCTTACATTGACTAATATTGAAGGGTTAACGATGTATTTTTCCTTGCAAGCAACCCACGCATTTTATTTCTGAATGGTCTCTCACTGAAATACTATTGTGTTTAAATACAGTTTTTACAAACTGCTGGTTTGGTGAGCAAGTTTTTCATGCTACTCCTTTAACCCGGATTTTATTTGAGTCGCGTTTGTTATTTCGCACTTATAACATATGTTCATATAGTACATATCTCCGTCACAATTGGCCAGCGCATACACTCTGTTTTAAGAATTTATGCAAATTGTTATTTGCAATCACAACGTAACCTCTACCTGTTACACAGTTCACAGAGATAATTTTTTTTTTAAATCCGGCACGTAAAACGCATTGTTTAAGTTCGTGTTTACCCATTCACAACCAATAGAAACTGATTTATTCAATATTAACAAATATGTGGTGAATAAATTTCGATCACGGTACGTATGGTGATTTGCATCGGAGTCCACTAACCACTGCGACACCTGAAATCTTGAATTGATCTTACTATTACGAACGCTTTACTGTTTATTTTTTTATATATTTTAAATCGACACTCGTTTTTAAAATATCCTAATTTGTTACAATGGAAACGTTATCAGATTTATTGTTTACCGAAACGTTATTATGACATTAATACTACAATCACATTGATAATATCCCAATCTACTATATTTGTAACACTTTATATGGTTTTATCCACTTTCCTTGAAATAAAAGTCGATGATTGCTGAGCTATTTTTTTCTTCTTCTTTCAATCGATGCTCTTCTATCAGGCAACGAGAATGTCTTACGTTCGTTTATATTTCGGCGCCTATAGCCATGCAGGTACAAAGTACTTGTATAAATCTGAGAGCAGCATCAACACCTTTGTAATGACGAATATTCTAGAAATCGCTTCTTAAAAAAAACAGACATCTCTGTGCCCTCTCCGTATTTTGTATTGGAAGAATCGATAATATACGATGTGGATGCTTGTTTTGGATTTTGGTTCTTAAACACTAGCCGGTTTCGTTCCCATCTCCGCGACGTAGTGCAATAATATTCATCATCGCGTTTTTTGACATTCTTGTTACAAGCTATATTTGAGCTTATACCTCCGGTTTGATACTCTTCCCTTCTACTACTTGTATTAGTCTTGACTTCTTAGTAAAATAACATATTGAAACTTCCGTAGATTCCAATTAATTGCTCCTTATATCTTGATATGCATCATCGTGTTCTCCCTGCTCGTCCTATCCATGCTCAATAAGACAAGTTTGCCTTCCCGCCACCTTAACTAAAACACAGCTCACGCCGCACCGATGCCAATAGTATTTATTGACAAAACAGTAATCATATCTTTGTTTAACTCAGTCACCACAGGAGTATATGTCTGGGCTCTTAAGCTGATGGATTTTGAACAAAAAACAAAGTTATTCGGTAATAAATAAATATTACTTATTTGACTTAACCTTTACATTGCACACTGACGTTTAAACGCTTAAACAGAATGAAAACGATCGAATTAGTGTTGCCATACAAAATAATATTACATTAACGTTTATCTATCAACAAAAATTATTGCGCAGGAAATTTTATTCGTGCCATACCCAGCGAGTTATGAAATCCTCCACTTTTTTTTACATTTTTCGATGCCGACTAGTTAGTAACTAAATATTAATAAAGTTTTTTAAATAGTTATTTAGTTAATGGAATATTACAAGAATATCAAGATTATCGGCTAAACACAAGCACATAAACGAATTTATGATATACTCGCAACCAAAAAGTATCGAGGCGAATAAGAGCCGCACAAAACTTAATTTCAGCCAAAGTTAAACTTTTGACAATTTATAATTTACAATAATGTATCTAATAACCGATTCCGAATAAGTTAAGTTGTTTTTCGATTTTAATATTTCTACAAAATTTATAAATTTAGAAAAAAATATCTCAACTGCTGAAATCTTTCCGACGACTTTTCAGAATTTTTTATAAAAATTTGCAGGTATTTTCGAAGAGAAAATAATTAAAAGGGAATTCATTTGACTTATTATATAAGGTCGAATTATATGTAAGAGTGGATATTAAAAGCTTTTACTATTTTTGTTTAATTTTGAAATTTATCTTCTTTAAGAATATTAAATCATGAGAACATTTCTTCAATGACTAATACTTGGCATCATCCTGATTTTTTACCTATGTGTTGACAATCTCTTTAGAGGAACTGAATCTTCACGTTCAAGTTTACGTCAAATTAAAGTAATTTCCTTTTCTCTTTAACAATTATGACTTTCAGTTTAATTTACATTTCTTTCATTTAAGATCTCAATGCATATTACCTTTTTTATAATACACGAATTGTATATCGGCAATGTATACAGACGTAAATTTTAATGTTCCGTATCTCGAAAAAAGGGAGCGTTATTGTACCATGTGTTTTATTATAGGAAAGCAAAATAAAAATTACGCAAAAAGAGCGTAATTTTGATTTGAAAAAGACCTTTTTTTACTTTCCATCCTATAAAAATTGTGAAATTTGAAATGAATAAACGAAAGTACAAAAATTATGAAAATTGCAGAACACTTTCTTTTCTGAATTCTACATAACATAAATCCAGAAGTATTGCTGAAAATCATCGCAAAAACATGTTCCATGAAATTGATGTAAATGCATTGAAAAACAAAAGGACCCACTTTTACTGGAAAACGCACAATTAAGTTAAATTTGAAAAAGTAAACAATCTTGTACACTTGTATCATTTAATTATATAAAATTTGGACATTTTCTGCTGTGGGTAATAAAATTGTTTTCGAGTTTCATAAGTACAAAAATATATTTTTATTGATTAATTAATTTCTTATTTTATGTAAGTTCAACTGTATTATATAAATGTAAATGTTATATAAAGACAATTTAATGATAAGTCTACAATATAGAGTCCAGTCGGTTCTCAATTTTAATTGATAAAAAAATAAGGACAGAAAAATATATTATTTTCTTGAGGTCGCATTCGGATTTAACTCTTTCCTATCAACGTTAAGAGGAATAAAATAAGTCCGTTACATTTGTAATTTTTCTTTCCAAATAACAAAGCGTTTCCTTTTGAATTTTATCTCATTAATTTACTTTGCTTCATTGAAAATTAACGTCACTTTGTTACCATTTTGGTTCAATCGTTGTCTCGATCGGGAAAGTAATTTTCTTTGTGTGAAATAATGTTTATCTTGTTGTTGAATTTTTTAACGGTACCAAGTTTTAAAAATAAATTTCATTCTTAATAAGTGTGTTTTAAAATGTTATGTTTATGTTAAATCCCTTTATTTTCACATCATTATAAATTCCCTTGTTTTTATAATTTCGAAATACTATTTTTATACCAGTATTAGCGGCTACACAAGCTGAACCTCTTATTACTCTATTATAGATTCATGGATCGCAAAATTGTGTTTCATTGATTTGCAATATTGACAGTTAAGAAGTACAAAGAATATACGCATAATATTGTATTCAATCACTCTTTGGTTTATTTGTCTGTATTAAGTACTATAACTATTTGTCTATATTAACCGTACTATAATAACCGTACCAAAATTCAATTATTATTAAGAAGACAGGATTATTACGATGCACTGTTTTAAACTTGTAGATATTACATAGTTCTATATTGTGAAATAAGGTTAATTTAAGGACGATAAATCATACGATTTTAGTCCATTGTTGGTTGATTCATACTGGTTCATTTATTTAGTCTCTAATGTAACATTGTACATATACCAGACTTATCAACAAAAGAGCAATCTCTTTCAGACTATCAAACCCAAAAAATGTAATCAATTAAGTTTGCGGCAGGCTGCAAAAAAATTGTAAAAAAAGTTACTGAATAATAAAGAAAAGACCTAGATTGGAAATATCAGTAGGTGAAGGAAAAATAGTGAGGCGTGATGAAAAACGGTAACTGAACATAATAAAAATGTTGCAAATTGAGTCAGGAGGGGCGTAATTTTTTCAAACGTATCTTGTAATCGTTTATGGTTGGTAAATTTCTACTACTGAATATATTTGGCGTTAATTTTTTAGAAATTCGTTATCCACAATTTAAATGAAACTACATGATGTAGTATTATTTCTACTTATCTTTGCTAATAGCCCATCTGAAGATGCTGTAATACAACGAAACCTAGGTCTTAATTAGGCTTATTAATTTCACCATTTATTAATTTTACCACTAAACATACAATAAAATGATTGAATGTAATTGTTAATAAAATCATTGTTAAATGTTTATAACAGTGCTAAAATTAATTTAAAATTACTACATTTTAAAATCTTTTTGTCACATTGATTCCGCTTCTGTTTCTGCTCGTCTATCCACTTACAAAATTAAAGAACTCCATTATTTTGGTTGGTTTATTGATGTTATGTTTATCGATTAAGATGGCTATAACAGTTAAATAAATTATTTTTTCCCTGAGGAAAGAGGATGAATTTTCTACCGGTATCATGTCTACAAAGCAAAGTTTTTCTTGAAAATTCCGATTTATATTTTGGATATGTAAAACTATCATTCGGAGACATATAAGTCATCGGGGATCTCGTAATATACATCGGTCCAATTACTTGCACTCTATTTTTTCATATAATTCTGTGCATTAATTCTCTTTTTATATTGTTTTAGTTCTCTCTTTAATCCATGTCTTGCTTAAGTGTTTGAATTGCTGAGAGTAATATCACTAGAAGGTATAAAAAATAAAAAGGGATTTAACCCTCAACTGGCCGGGTGGTTTTTTTGTAACATAACGGGCCGGGCGCGGTCACCGTGACCGCATGTACTTAAAGTATAATATTTTTATGATATTATCCTAATAATAAATAAATAAAAATACTCAGTGTTACTGATAGTGTTTACTTTTAATTAGGAAAGAAAAATTAACAAAATATAACTTCTATTAATGCTAAATAAAAAAAAAACATTACTCAAACGCCAAAACGAAACAAAATCTCTAAACTTCTGTATAAATTCCTTAAAAAAAAAATCTTAACTAATTTTTGGAAAAAAATTTGGTTTTGTTGTCTTAAGAGATCATATAATATAGAGAAAATAAAAAATTAACTTAAAAGATATTGTTAATGACAAATTGACAACCGTCAATCATGGTCTTGTTTCGCGACAATCGCGGCACATCTTTTGGCTACATTCGATACATATCGGCTTTCTACAACAAAAACATACATGATAGGTCTTTCGTTTTTTTTTTGGGATCACAAGTATAGCATGTTTTTCTAGTTTCCAGCTTTTCTTCTACCTCGGGTATAGGTTCTTCTATGTTTAGTACTCTTCTTATAGCTAAGCGAAGCTGTCGAGTCAGATGTTGATTACTTGCTCGCCTATGTAAATGCGGTTTGACAAGACATAATGCGAGATCTTTCATAAACTGAAGCCTTTTAATCTTATCCTCTCGCACTGAGTTATAAACTATAAATGCATTAGAGCCCGCAATATCCAGCAAACGATAAAAAATTGTCATCGGCCATCTACGAGTACGTCGGGCAGTGCTATAGTTTGAACATCTTTGATCTAATAAGTCAACCCCATATTTAGTCTCATTATAATACATTATTACTGTAGGTTTTTTCTTGACATTATCTACTGCTAAATCGTGATGCATGCTTGATATGAGTATAACCGACCTATTTTTTTTTGGGACATAAGATACTAATGTAAGTTCATTTGTGAATCCAAACAAGGAACTTTCTACTTTACAAGTTTTTGATGGTAAAAAATCTTTGGGTATTTCTCTTTGGTTTTTCTTCATTGTGCCAACAAATGTTAGACCTTTTTTCTTCAACTCTTGTACTAACTGTATTGAAGTAAACCAATTATCGGCTATAATATTACGATTTGAGCCCTCTATTTTTTCTACAAGTCTCAAAACAGATTGGGTCGGTTTTTTTAAGTGTTTGTACTGTTCTGGTAAATCTTTTCCATCAGAATCTTTACCCACATAAATGTAGGCGTTGTGTAAATAACCCGTTTTTGCATCCGTGATACACTGAATTTTCAAACCATATTTTGCCGGTTTTTTTGGCATATACATTTTAAATTTGCATCTGCCGCGAAATGCAACCAGCATCTCATCAACACAAGCTTCAGTTCCAATTTTGCATACGTCTTGACAATTGCCAATAAAATCATTAAAAATTTCAGAAATTGGCGCTGCGGGATCATTTTCACGTCGTTCTAGCCGAGTTGAAGATTCATCAAAGCGTAATGCTAGTAGAAGTATTTTCAGTCTATTTTTCGCCATAATACATTGATAAATACATCGGCCAGTTCCATCCGAGCTATACCAACTTGAAAAATCTGCGTGATTTTCTTTGAACACCGCTGAATAATACAATATGCCTAATAATGCTTTTAGTTCAATCATATCTAAATTATAAACGTAACTATTGTCGTCATACTTGTCTCGCATCTTTTCTAAGTGACTGTTGGTATGTGTTATAATTTTTTCAAGAGTACCCTCACGAAAAAAATAATTCCATACATCTTCTACTGTCGATTCTGCTGTAAGGCTGTGTCGAAGACTTTGACGTATTCCTGGTTGTACATCTACTATGTTATGACTTCTTGTTCTACTTCGGGCGGCAGATGGAACAGAAGACCAGCGAAACAAATTTTTGCCGAAATAGTTTTTATCCCTTAGTTGAACTTCCTCGCTATCGGAAATACTTTTACTTGCCTTGCGCTTACGACTCGGTCGAAGACTTGACAAAGGTTGATCATCTTCATCGTTAGATGAGGTAACTTCTTCTTCAGATTCTGAGTGGTGTGACTCATAAATCACGTGATTTGGTTCGATATCCTGATCAATATCACTGCATTCACCATCGCCATCAGAGGCAGGGTCATCATCATCCTCTTGTGTAAGCCACTCTTGTATTTGTTGGTCAAAACGTTCCATTTTGTTAGTAAAATGAAGACTACACCGAGAAAGGAATTCACTTTCTAAAATCACACAATAGGCCGGGTGCGGTCACTGTGACCGCTGCAAACTTTTAAACAATAAAAACTCAAAACAAAAGACGCATGCGACTATTACTAAGCCGGGCCTCGTACTAATCGCCTGAGTTGCGAAGGTACCAGGAGGGGCAAATACCATCGAATATTGGAAGAGTATAAAATTGACAGTGTTGCACCTACTGGGGTCATGGTGACCGCACCCGGCCTGTTAAGGGTTAAATTAGATTTATTTGTTTACTTTATGGGTAACCTCTAATTCATTCTGCATGATAAGTATACTATTACTATTCTAACAGTTTTAAAATTTCATATACTATGGCTACACATATTATTTTGTAGACACAATGAAATGTAAGATAAATACAAAGGTTATCATTCTCTTCTGAGAGAACGATTCCCAGACACCATAAATATTACCTATGTCCGTTACTTATATCTCACACGCACACGTGCACACACGCACACACCTACAAGCGAGGACGCACTCATGCACGCAGGTCCGCCCGCAGGCACGCATGCCCTCACGCATGTTTTCACGCCCGCACGCACGCACACATGCACGCTCGCACGCACACGCATTCATGTACATGTATATATGTATACAAAGATTTCTAAATGAATATTTTTCAGAATTTTCACTGAAATATACGTGTGGATATGTTTAATTTGTATGTGTATATAGATGTATGGATATGCTTTATATGTATGGTAAATTTCAAGTCATTTTTATTTCGGAAGTGTTTCTTAGGTTATAATAAGAAAATATTTTCTTAAATTAAATGGATAAAATCGGTTTTTGTGCAACTATATTTCGAGTATGTCTATATTAAAAAAATCAAGAAGAAAGAGTATTTACTTCATTGTTGGATGAAGGAGGTTAAGATTAATAAATATAAGCTCTCACTAGCCGAGCTACATGAGATTCTAAACCACTCTAAACTCGCATTTTCAATTTTGTTAAGTTTTGTAACTACACTAAAATTTGGTTCTAATATGCCTCGCTAGCCATTCAGTTACCTTAATATTTCAAAGTACCGACGACGCTAAAAACCACCAAAAAATTATATAAATATTATAATTAATTCCACAACCTGATGAACTTCAACTGGCAAAATCATATTGCGACTTAAAAACTTTCTTTTGTAATAACCTTAATTACAAATGAAATGAGATACGTTATTAAATGGACAATTTATGATCGCTAAATTTTTCGACGTAAAATTTAACCTAATCATTTGGCTTTCTGCGAGAAATACTATGAGACATTATTTAAAAAAAAGATATATTTTGTGTCGGTTATACACATGTTTTTGACTTTCTCGTATTGTTAATTTTATAAAAAGGTAAATTGGTACTTTCAGCAAATGACGGGAGTATTATGATTTTTTCATTTGGTTTTAATTAAAGGTAAGAATGCCGTATATTCAAAGAATAATAAGAAAACATGACTGAATAGAATATTGATTTTTTGTCATAGTTTGAGATTTTTGGGGGCTTAACGTAGCATGTGTAGAAAATAATATTTAAACTTTTCACTGAAGATAAAACTGCAAATACATTATCGACATAATACTACTATAATCAACTAAATCCAGGAAACATTTAAAACTCCGAAAATAAACAACACTTTCACATATGTTATATTTGAATTCAACAATCGTTATATGTAGGTTGTCATTTTCAAGTGATATCTTGATTTAATTATTTAATACCTTGCTATACATTATTTTAATTAAAGTTATTAGAAATTATATTTTTTTTAAGTAAATTATTTTTTAACGTTGCGCAATTATTACAATCATAAGAAAAAACATTTTATTTAGGAATCATTGGTTATTGGATTTAAATTCAAAACCGCATCAATTTTCTACGTCCCTTTATAGGAGCTAAATTTTAAATTTAATAAAATCAAATGCCGTAATGAATATGGTTTAAAAATAATACATTTAAATAAATCCGGTCAATTGTATATTTTTAAAAGTGAAACTTCTTTATTTATTATAAGTTCTCTCAGAACTCTGTTTGACGAACGAACTTAAAATTTGGCTAGTAAATATTGCACACTTTTCTGCACAAATCTAAATACCTGGTAGCTATTAACATATGTACACAAATATACTTTTATGAATAGTATAAGCTGGCAAGGGGACTAAATTATGTGTTAGAAATAAAAATAATTATTTTTGTAAAACACATTGAAATGAAAACCCTTAACGTTAAACAGATCTAGTTCTAATGCCTTTAAAATATATTTTTTAGATATTTTTTTTTTAACACATGCTACATAATTTATAAAAAATATGAAATGCTACTCTTCCCATTTTCAAAACTACAGATTCCTTAATTACGAAGGAAAGGGTGTTTTTAGATGACTTCTCATTTGTTGTAGGAAACTCTCATGATGAATTTATATATGTCTCCTGTACTAAAATATATTAGATATTGTTAAATATTTATTGTGATAAAATTTCGAGATTAGTGACGACTTATTAATTCACGACGATTTATTATAGTTTTTATTAACTATTGGCTCGGGCTTGTTTGTTTTAGGGATAGATTAAAATTTAGGTTATTTTTTGCTGTCAATAAATTTCTCTTTAAAAGGTAAATGTCATTTATTTGCACTGAATGCCTGATGTTAATAACCGATCAAGATTTTAAGAATGTTTTTAGTGCATAAATGAACGCTCTATTGTAGAATTTTATTATACAAGTTTTATTTGATATCGCTTCTGATAGCAACAAAAATTAAAAATTATTTAGTGACTTCTAGTTCCTCTCCCACAAAATTAAACAACGAAATGCAAATTAAGATAATGGTGCCTAATGTTTACACTTAATAATTATCAAATGCAAATTTCAGCTCGCTCTTACATATGATTATCAAAGAAGTGGCTTGACAGGTAAACTGATACCATATTGAAAACAAAAGTGTTCAGTTAACATTTAGTGTGAAATAGTAAAAACTATATGACAATCTTTCAAATTTCATTAATCGGTTATGCTAAAAAATTATTTGTGTTTACCGGATTTGTAGTGTGTTTAAATTTAAGTGTATTCCTTACATAATGAAAAATAAGTCAAGGCTAACTATATAAAAAAAATATATTAAGGAGCAGTGCGTTTTTAGAAACAAAACATTTTCTTTTCTGGTTCTCTTAAAATATATACCTATTAAATTGAAATAATTCTTACGTAGAAGTCAATTAAAGATGACAATATAATAGTCGTATGTAAAACTTAACGGAATAACAAACTTTATTAACGAAGTTAACTTTACACTGCGAGAACTTCAGAAGAAAATAATTATATAATTTATTATACTAAACGTGAAATTTAAACGTGTAATAAAACAACTGAACTTGATTGCGCGGATATTAACTAAAATATTCACTTATTAAAACAAAGTGTTTCGCAAAGTAGGTTATCAATTGTCTTCAAGCAAGAACTTTATTCTGCGACAACAAAAACCGAAAATATACATTTCCATATTTGTTTGTTTATTGCAACTTGTTAAAGTGGCTTTTTTGCTTGCTTTGGTATAAATGATTTAATCAGAGTTATAAATTTTTCATGGTTATTTTAAAATTATTTTCATTTCCTAGATGTGTTTGTATAGGATAACAACATATATTTCATTTATATATTTAACAACTACAGGAATTTATTTACATAATATATTGTTCACAATTATAAATAACTACAATCATTTTAGTATTGAAATGATTCTTTCCTCGAAGTGTTTATAGCCAGTTGATAATATTTAAATAAATCTATAGCCGAAATATAGGATCTTTAGCTATTTTGACTTTCTAAATATTTTTCTGAAATATGAAATTAGAAAGCGAAAAAAGTAGTAACCAGATCTACGTCGGGCAAATGCATGGGTGAACTAAAATAAAATTTCAATTCAAATCAAAAAGTTCTTTTGCAAGTAGTCGATGCTACCTAAATTCTAGCATTGTGGAACTGATGGTTCACATTTTATAATTTTCTCGTCTTTTCTGCAAACTTATTTGTATAACATACTCAACATTGATTTTGCTCATTTTAGCTCTCAGTAAATAAGCTGCATTAAATTTCAGAAGACGGTCAACATTGCTTTCCGTATGTTAATTTTTTATTTACCTATTTTTATTTATCTACTTTTATTTCATGATATTTTTATCGTACAGGACGGACTTTTCTTCTCAAATAACTAGGTACATTTCTATTTTAAATCTTAGTTACAATATAAAAATGGGCTTGAAAACCTCGTCATTTTTTAAAATCAAATATTTTATTTTAAGCGTTCCATTACTGGTCAATGAATAAAATTCAATACTTCAGACTGCTCTTATAATAGTGCTTTAATTTTTACAGAAATTAATTATTTTAAAAATTATTATTACAGTAATTTTTCTTTTGCTCCATTTTATGCAATCACTTTGAAATTTAAACATATAGATTGTTTGGTTGGTTAATTAACATCATGTCTTTCAATTAGGATTGCAGAGGTGGTGGCCGAAGGAATTGACTTGCCGTGGATAAATATAATTTGGCTATGTAGCCAAATTATCAAAAGTGTCAAGTCTTTAAAATACTATTTTTCTTGCAGTTTTCTCACCGATGTTTTAAAAATCCCTTGTAACCCTAGTAGTCGAACCCAATCTAAGAGAATTTAATTCTGAATATGTTTAATGGGTTTTTATTCATCCACCTGACCAACGTTGTATTCACCTTACCACACAGTATGTGATAGATGTTCTTTAATTTAGAATTGGTGTTATAGAACATAATCTAGACGAGTTTCCACGTTTTCTTTTGAGGCTCATGCCTTACCTTACCAAACCTTTCAGACCAACACCAACAAATTATCTACATGTTCGTTCAAGCACTTATGAACCCGGCTTCTATGAATAACGCAGCAGATAGTACGCAGAAGTTTTTCCACAGTTTTAGAGAGATTCGCGTATTATTCACTGTCTTCCCGCGTTATTAACTACGTTTCTTCCGTTTGTCTTTTGGTAGCCAGCCTCCACAGAACGCTTTATTTAACTTAACGTAGCACATCTGAAAAATGCGCAAGTTTAAAATTTTAATTTTAGTCTTCATTTCATAGTACAAAACTAAATTCAGAGTACTCGCTTTAAGTTATTGCCTTTTTTTAAATTAGTGAAAAAAAGTGAGAAAAATCTTAACAAATAATATTCTCAGAGAACAAATTGTTCATACCACGTCTATTAAAAATGAAACAATCACTATTTTTTTAGGCAGATTTAATAGCTCGGTTAATAGTTATTTCTGCTGTTCAAAGCAAATTTTGGAAACATCGACTAATTAATCATCAAAAAAGGCGGAATGTCATAACGTACCTAAAACCAGATAAATATCCAGGCGAATAGGCCCCCACAAAACTTAAGGCAGTTTATTATTTTACACGATTTACGTAATAACCATGTAGGAATACGGTAATTTGTTCTCAAACGTAATTTTTCCACGAACTTTATTAGTAAACTATGTTTATAAAGAAATTTCCAAATAACCTAAATTTTTATATTCATCCAGAAAAATAGTCCCCACAAAACGGCAAACTTTTAATAAAACACGGAGGTATTTTTGACTTCTGGAGTAAGCGCAGCAGATAGCACACATATATTTTTCTAAGGTTTTTGATAGATTCACGAATTATTCAACGGTCTTTCCTCACGTCGTCATATTTGCCCCATCCATTCCTCTTTTAGTTTTGTAGAATCCAGTTTCCAGGGAAGGTTCTATTTCACAATCAGTTTTACAATTATATTTTATAATTTATTTGCTCGTATAAAAACCAAATTTACAATATCCGCTTAAACTGATTACCCTTTCATATTTTAAATATGTAAAAATTAGGCAGAAAAATCTTATCAAAAAAATATAACGGAGTGGAATTTGTTCATATTACGAATAAAAATGAAAGTCTCTATTTTTTAACCAGATTAAGTAGTCGGGTTAATAATAATTTCTGCTGTGTAAATTAAATTTTGAAAGCACCGACTAATTAATATTCAGTCGTGATATCATAACGTACCGAAACCATATAAATATCCAAGCTGAAAAGAAGTGCGCACAAAACTTCATATAAAATAATGCTCAACTTTAGGCAGTTTATTATTTTATGTAATTTATGTAATAAGCGAGTAGGGATACAACAAATTGTTTTCGACCTTAATTTTTCCACGAAGTTTGTTAGTAAACTACGTTTATAAATAAATTTCCAAATAACCTAATTCTTTCATTCATGTGGAAAAATCGCTCCCACAAAGCGACAAACTCTTTACAAAACATGCAGATGTTTTCGAATGGAATCGAAGCGAGCAACGTGCTTAACGGAAATAAGAATTCACTTGACCTAACTTATGAGTAATAGTCGAATTTTACGCAACATTGGGCATCAGGTAAAGTTGGCGAGATACAGCGGAGTAAAAGTATTTTTTAACGGTTTATGTGTTTGCAGGTTATTCGGAAAGGTAATAAATTATGGCCTTGCAGGAAATAACTAGCTTATATTTTAGGTTTGTTATCTACATTTTTTTTTTAAAGTTCATCTTTAGATCGTTTTTTGAATAATATTTCATAGCAATGAACTTTTATCTACTTATGAGCAATCTATAGAAAATGGAATCTTCGACACAAAAGCACGAATCGATTTGAATCAATGTCATTCTTTTATATAACTTTATTGATTTATTTCAAAGTTAAATAAACACGTGGAATTAATTTACACATTTGGTGCTAATGACTATGACATGTGTTCAAATTAAAATAGCACGCGCCACTTAAAAAGTTAAAATTGTTAGGAGGAAAAATTTTAAAAATAATTTTTATGTATTCAATTTGCATATAAAAAAAGGTTTCTTCTCATTGTTGTTGTAATATTAAAGGCTCATTACCATGGCGGATTAAGTAGGTATAATCACTCAAGCCCCGCCAAATTGGCAAATTGGCTTAGACTAACTGTATATTTCCAATCAGTAATTTCAAACAATTTTACTGCACTTAAATATGTTAAAAAGAGATAAAATATTTTTTGAATTAATATGTAATTCAAAAAACATTTATCGTAAACAGAATAAGCAATTACACAATATATTCCTATCAATGGTCAACAATAATTGTTTAAATATTGTTAGCTTTATAGTAGTATTTAAAAAGTTTACGTATAAAAAAAAGTTAATACATGATCAAATTAAGACATCGTATTCCGATCTCACAATTTCATAGTAGCAATAAGGGAAATAAAGTAATTCAATTGCACTGTTGATTTTTCCTTCAGGAAAACACAGAGTTTTATTTTATTTTCTTTGCTTCCACTTCGTTGTATTTTGTTTGTTGAAAATTAATTTAATTTTTAATAAAAGAATTCTGTTCGACCGTTATCTCAATTGATAAAACAATCAAATGGAGCTATTATGTTTTAGTTGTTATTAGACTATTTGGCTTCGTCAAGTTTTAAAAATAGATTAACAATATTAAATTTGATTTATTTTTTGTATATAGGTTACATTGCCTTATTTTAAGCGTGGAAATTACTAACAATATTTCTTTATATCTATTTTTTTAATTTTACGATTAATGGTTAGATATTTTTAACTTCTTTTTCTGCTTGTTTTTTAAATACTTGGGCATAATTCAATTTTCTATTAAATTAAGAAAAATATAGCTCTTATCTTCTCATGCATAAATTCACTATTAATTATGCACACTTTGTAAAACTGACTCCAGAAAATATACATGATACATTGTATTAAAGTAAAGCGCAAACTAAGAAAATATATAATGTTTTTTGCTTGACTGATGCTTATATTTTTATTTATATGTCTAGTCTTTAATGCAATATTTGCACACTCGCCAGACTTATTGCTACTATAGCAATAATACAAATTCCACCACCAAACTTCTAAAAAATACTTTAATTAATTAGTTCTAATGTGGATTGCATTAAAAAGTATTATTGTAATTATTACACAAAATGTATACGAATATTTTAAAAAATAATAATGTAATAGAATCAATTTAAATGGTCAGTAGGAGAAAAGAAGGAACATGTAAGGGATTTGAATATCAACACAATAAAAATGACGCGGTTAAGTCGATAGAGGCAATTTTTTTTGTTTTCCTACTATTTTTGAGAGCATACGTGGACGGAAAATTTGCAACAGTAGGATCTATTGAACATTGAGGTAATTTCAATAGAAAATTAAAGCACCCATTTCAATTTACACTGTTACTGAAGAATTCTTGACCAACTTGATTTTGAAATATATGCTATTAACATGGTGAAAAATAAAAGAAAGATTTGGAAATAAATTTTAATTTGAAGTAATAAAAAAAACAATTACTAAACAATTTTGTATAATCACCTAATGTAATTTAATTTCAAGAAACGCTAACATTTTCTAATAAACATATTGAAATTTTGTTCGAGTAACATACGAATAGAAATATATTTCCATCGAGTAATTAATCCTTTACTACATTTTAGTTTTTACAGTATTATATAAAAGCAAAAAATTTAATATTGAGTAGAATGAAGTCAACAACATACACATTATTTGGTTCTGATATTTAATTGACAAATAACGTAAAAAAAAATTGAAAACTAAATTATTTCTCTGTGATATATAATAAAATTTAAAAAATGTAATCAAATTAAAGGCGTCACTTTCCGACCTCACACATTCTTACCAAGATCGAGGGAAATAACGTAACCCCATTACATCTTTAATTTTCTACTTTCCAAATAACAAAGCGTTTCTAATCATATTTAGCTTGTTAGTTTAGTTTACCTTGTTGAAAATTAATTTAATTTTGTTACCCTATCGACTCGATCGTAATCTCAAACGAGGAAATAATGAATTTGCCTTGTTTGAAATAATCTTTGGTTCGTTGTTGCACTTTTTAATTGTTCGTAGTTTTAAAAATAAATTCTGTCGTTTTAAATATGGTTTATAATTTTATGTTTATATTAAATCGCCTTATTTTCACGTTGTTATTTATCAAATACTATTTTTTAATCCAGGATTACCAGTTAGACCCGTTGAACCACTTACTATGTTGTTTTTAAATATTTATAAATTTAAGCAAATTAAAAAATAGCAAAACCGACGATCGGCCTATATGGCAAATGCTTAACAAAGTTTAACAAAGTTTGATATTTCATATCAAACTTCAAACAAATCTTTGAGATTAATCACAGATTATGGGGTAAGATGACTGACGTTAGACTATGAAGTAAGATGACTAATTATTACTAAGAGCTACTGTGCCTTACATAGACACAGTTTAAGGTAATATAATCTAATTACGTGTCTATTTATAGCAAAATCATCTATTCCTTGTCGTTGAGTTACAGCTTTTTCGATCTATGTTTATTCATAAGGTGGCCATATTTTAAGAGTCACCCTGCCTAAAATCAATCAGAAATTGCCTGTATGAATTAATCTCATTAATTGTAACATATAGTAGAACTTATGTTACTTCAACTTTTATAAGGATTCAATCAGATTTTTTAAATATTATGTGTTTCAAAGTTCAAAGTTTTAAACATATATTAAAAATATGTCTAAATTCTGCAGGTAATTTCCATAACACTCTACAATTTCTAGTCACAATTTTGTGTGTACTTTTAACATATCGTGGATTAACTAATTCGAAACGCTACTTCAATGATTTCAATTTATTATTTTATTACGACTGAAGGAAAAACAACTAACAGAAACTACGAGAAAGAGAACGAAAGTAATTTTGTTCAAGAATTCTTTAATTTGTGTTATCGATTGAGAATGAAATTATTCACGAACAAGAAAACTGTTAGTCTTACGTTTTCCTTTGTGAGACCAAGACGAATATGAGACAGAATTTTTTATACATTAGATATAAAGAATTTCCTTAACTCTCACGACTTTCAAATTCAAATACGATCATTCTGGAAAATATATGAATAAAAATATTGACACCATTTATGACTGATATCAACTGAGGTAAATCTTTGTATAACTTATAAAGGATCCGCAACAAAACTTGTTATTTTATGTTTATGTTTTCTACATTATTCATCGGCGATTACCATCGTATACATGACCGAATACCTCCCTAAACACAATTCTAGTATATTTTACACTTTGTGGCTTTAACAACAGAGATGCATGTGTTAATTTTGAAGTTCGTCCTCCGGTGCGACAAACACAATATTCTGTGCAGCGCATTTTGGTACAAATCTTATCGAAATATAATTATCTAAAGACTATCAATAAAGGTTCCGTTTAACAGGTGTGACCTTTCAATAGCCTTTCAGCGGTCAATCGATCTATATATCATTTTCATAAAACACTTTGTTAACATTCCATGAAACTTTGTTACTTTGCTAATATTTCTTGAAATCAAACCTAGAATTGCAAATTAGGATGATAGAACTCAACGATTACATTAAGAAATTATTAAGTCTTCCTTAATTATTAACTCTGAAAGTCGTACGATTATTTAAAAAAAGCTTGGGAGAGAGACGAGTACTAAGTTAAATTTAATATTGTTCTGTTTAAGTTTCGGTACAAAAGATAAAAACTAAATGACAACCCCTACAATCTTTAAAACTTATTTATAGTCAGTGGATTAGTAATTTAAATTTATTCTATGTATTATCAAAACATACGTAAAAACTAATTTAATAAAAAATATATTATTAAGCAGTACATTTTGAGAAACGGAACATTTTTTTTTTGGTTGTCTCAAAAAGTGCTCAAATTAAAATAACCCTTAATTAGAAGTTAATTAATCACAACGATGTAATAATCGTTTATAACAAAACAATAAACTTTACTAACGAAGTTAAAGTTTATAAAGCGAGAAATTTAAAATAAAACAATTACATAATTTGTTAAACTTAACGTGACATTTATGTGTATTATGAAACAATTTAACATAATTGCCGAACATTAATTGAAATATGTACCTATTAGAAAAAAGGATTTCGCAAAGCCGGTCATTAATTGTCTACAAACAATTGACGCCATTCCACAGGAATTTTATTCCGCGACAAAAAATATCGAAAATATATTTGTAGCTGAAGGTACATTTCCACATTCTTTACTTATTACAACTTGTTGGGCGAATGTCAAACTTATCTATATTGATATATAAATGACGTTTTCTGAGTTATAGATTTTTCATGGTTATTTCAATTTATTTATTTTATTTGATATATTTTGTTTGGTTCTAAACTTATGATACAAATTTTTTTTATATATTTATACGAATTCTATAAATTATTTACTTAATATTTAGTTCTTAATTCCTAACATTGTACTAGTGGAATGAGAATGATGTTAATGAAAGTGACTTCTCGAAGTGTTTATATCTAATATATAAATAAATCTGTAGATGTAACGCGATATCTTCAGTTAATTTTCATTTTCCTGAAATGCAAACCTATGAAAAGCGAAATAAGTGCTAAATATGGCGAACACAGAGATGAATTGAAAAAAAAATTAAATTATAAGATCTAATTCAAAAAGTTCTTTTGTTTGTAGCCGATGCTAATTAAGTTCTGGCATTGTAACACAGCTCTCAGAAAATAATTCTTAAATTTTAGAAGACGGTCGACGTGTCTTTCCTGATTCTTGTTTCTTATTTAACTCTTAGCTTTTTCCGCGGCTAACTAAAAAACTACTTTCATTTCTTGGTATTGTCATCATATAGGACACACCTCTCATCTCCCACAACTGAGTTATTAAAATAGATATAAAAACCTCGTCTTTTTAAATCCATTGTTTTCTTTTAGATCTTTAATTATTAATCAATAAATAAACCCCTGAATACTTCGAACTGCTACAATGATTGTGCTATAATTATTTTATAAATCATCATTTTAAAATCTATTTTTGTATTGATATTTCTTTTTTGATATGTTATCTAACAACTTCAAAAATTAAAGATTTACATTGTTTTGGTCGGTTAATTGATGCCATTTTCGTTAGGACGGAAGAAATGTCGAAGTAAAAGACAGTTTGATTAAATGAGTCACATCTTTTGAATAAATTTTTTTTAAATACCTGGTGACCCTAGCAGATGAATGCAATCCAAGTAATATAATTCCGAATAAGTTTGATGTGTTATTATTCACCCACCGGAGCAAAGTTGGGTTTGCCTCACCACACAGTGTGTGGCCGATATTGTTTAGTTAAGAACTGGTGTCTTAGAGCATGATCTAGATGAGTTTTCTCATTTTTCTTTGAGGTCCACGCCTCATCTTAACTCTCAGTCTTTCAAGCCCGCTCCAGAAAATTATCTTCTCGGTGTTCAAGCAGTAAAGAGACCGGCTTCCGCATATAGCGCAGCAGAAAGAACATAGATATTTTTCTACGGTTTTAGATAGGCTCACGAATTAATTTACTGTCTTTCCTCATATTGTCATCTTTCTTCCATCCGTTTCTCTTTTAATTTGATAGAACCCAGTCTCCAGGGGACGTTTTGTTTCACATTCCGTTTTAATTTTTTTTTTAGACTTCATTTTCTCGTATAAAATCAGACTGTAAGGATTTGATTAAACTGATTACCCTTTTTTATTTTAAAAATATGAAAATTAGTCAGAAAAATCTTATCAAAAAATTATCACAAAGAAGAATTAGTCCATACTAGGAATAAAAAATTAATCTTCCTATTTTCTAGCCAGATATAATAGCCCGCTTAATAACATCTTCTGCTTTTGAAAATATATTTTGAAATCACCGAATAAAATAATAATCCTAAATAAAAAGGAAAAACATTTGGAAAAAGATAAATATCAAGGGGATATGGAATGTACAAAACTTAAAAAAAAATATGTTCAACTTTAGGCAGTATATTATTTTATATGATTTATGTAATTACCAAGTAGGAATACCATAATTTGTTTTTCGATCTTAATTTTTCCATGAACGTTATTAGTAAACTACGTTTATAAAGAAATTCCCAAATAACCTAAATTCTTCCATTCATCCGGAAAAGTCGCACAAAGCGACAAACTTTTTATAAAAGACGTAGATGTGTTCGAATGGAATCGAAGCGAGCAACGTGCTTAACGGAAATAAGAATTCACTTGACCTAGCTTATAAGTAATAGTCGAATTTTACGCAACATTGGGCATCAGGTAAAGCCAGCGAGATACAGTGGAGTAAAACTATTTTTCAACAGTTTGTGTATTCATAGGTTATTTGGAAATGTAATAAATTATGGTCTTGCAGGAAGTAATGGCTTTATAATTTTCGTTCATTTTCTTTATTTTGTTTTTGAAAAAAATATTCTTAATTATATTATATTTTTTTTAAAATTATTCTTATTAATTAATATTAAATAACATTAGATCGTTTTTTGGATATTATTTTAACGTAATGAACGTTTACCTATGCATTGCCCATGCATTTACAAGAAAATGTATCCTCGACCAAAAGCGAATTTCGATTCGAACCCATCTCATTTCCTAATATAAATTTATTGGTTTATTTGAAAGTTAAATGAACACATGGAATGAAGTTATCTATTTGATGGAGTTATGCTATATGAGGAATTATTTTTCATAAAATTGTTTTTCGATATAAAGTAATGACTTTCACATCACTTCGATATAAAGTAATGTCTTCAAATTAAAATAGCACGCACCATTTACAAAGCTAAAATTAAAAAAAAACAGGAAAAGTTTAAAAACTCATTTTTTACGTATTTAATTTGTATGTAAGGAAAAGGTTTCTTATCATTGTTGTTGAAGCATTATGGATTCATTACGATAGCGGATTAAGAATAACGCCCCAGCCCACTATACATTTCCAATCAGTGATTTCGAACAGTTTAACTGTACTTACCTATATTAAATTGAGACCAACTAACCCACATATTAATTGAAAAAAGTATTTTCCCTTATCGATCAATGTAATTACACGGTGTATCTTTATCAATATTCAACAATAATTATCTGTATTGTGTTAAATTTTTCTAATGAAAAAAGTGTCTGTATTGGATTGAATTTTTCTAATTAAATTATTATCGAATAGAAAAGGCAAAATATATTCAAATTAAAGGCATCGCATTCCAATCGCACAATTCTATACAAGCAATAAGGAAAATGACGTAACACAATTGCACTCTTGATTTTCTCTTCAGAAAAAAAGAGTTTTATTTTATTTTCTTTGCTTCCACCTTGTGATTCAGACGTACCATTGTCTCCATCGGTAAAATAATGAAAAGCAACTGTTCGAAATAATGTTTTTTCTGTTCTTGTTAGACTTTTTAGCTGCTTCAAGTTTTTAAAATCACTTCACCGTGTCAAGCTTGTTTTAAAATTGAGTGTTTACATGACACTGCCTTTTTCATGATTTTATCAACGCCAAGAGTATTTTAGAGCCAAGCATCATGAAACTGTTTATTACAGAAGAAAAAATATAGCATTTATTTACTCTCATATTCATTCACTATAATAATAAGCACTTTGTAAAATTACGGGAACTAAATATAAAAACGCTACATTGTATTAAATTAAAGCGTAAAATAAGAAAATACATAGTGTTTTCAATTAAATGATGCTTATATATTTAATTATTTATGCAATCTACTATATTGCTATTATAGCAACAATTCACAACGCAAAAAATAAATTCCGCAACTAAACTACCAACAAGGACTGTAAATTATCAATTGGAAAAAAGATGGATTATTGTAATTATGACACAAAATGTTTATAACGTTATGAAAAATAACAATGTAATGGAATAAATTTAACAGGTCAGTAAGAGACGAGAAAATATCAAAATATAAATTGAAGTAAGATAGCAAGGAAACAAAAATGACGCAATTTACGTAGAAAGAGGTATAATTTTTGTAATACAAATTTTGAGAGAATATATGAACAGGAAATCTGCAACAGTAGAGCATATTGAGTAACGTAACATAGTATCATAAGCAGTAAATGAATTAGCAATGGTAATAAGCCGACTAAAGAGGTGTAAGTTTTCTAATACAAATTTAGAGAGAATATATGAACGGGAAATTTGCAACAGTAGAGTATATTGAGTCACGTAATATAGTATTGTAAACAGTAAATGAATTAGCAACGGTAATAAGCCGACTATAGAGGTGTAGTTTTTCTAATACAAATTTAGAGAGAATATATGAACGGGCAATTTACAACAGTAGAGTATATTTAGTCACGTAATATAGTATCGTAAACAGTAAATGAATTAGCAATGGTAATAAGCCGACTAAAGAGGTGTAGTTTTTCTAATACAAATTTAGAGAGAATATATGAACGGGCAATTTGCAACAGTAGAGTATATTTAGTCACGTAATATAGTATCGTAAACAGTAAATGAATTAACAATGGTAATAAGCCGACTAAAGAGGTGTAGTTTTTCTAATACAAATTTAGAGAGAATATATGAACGGGCAATTTGCAACAGTAGAGTATATTTAGTCACGTAATATAGTATCGTAAACAGTAAATGAATTAACAATGGTAATAAGCCGACTAAAGAGGTGTAGTTTTTCTAATACAAATTTAGAGAGAATATTAGAACGGGCGATTTGCAACAGTAGACTATATTGAGTCACATAATATAGTATCGTAAACAGTAAATGAATTAGCAATGGTAATAAGCCGACTAAAGAGGTGTAGTTTTTCTAATAAAAATTTAGAGAGAATATATGAACGGGCAATTTGCAACAGTAGAGTATATTGAGTCACGTAATATAGTATCGTAAACAGTAAATGAATTAGCAATGGTAATAAGCCGACTAAAGAGGTGTAATTTTTGTAATACAAATTTAGAGAGAATATATGAACGGGAAATTTGCAACAGTAGAGTATATTGAGTCAAATAATATAGTATCATAAACAGTAAATGAATTAGCAATGGTAATAAGCCGACTAAAGAGGTGTAATTGTTCTAATATAAGTTGCGATGGTAATAAGCTGATGTCGATTTCAGAACATTAAGCCACGGTGAAGAAATCCGAAAGTCTGGTACCGAGATAAAGACGTATATATGGTCATTGTTTATAATATTATAAAGTAATGAAGAGTATGAAGTTTGCACAGATCATGAAATGTTACCAGTTTAGACCGTGATCTAATTTCAGAGAGGTGACGATGTTCTTTGGGATCATATAGGTAAAGGACAAATACGTTAATAAGATATGGATAGCACGCAGCTCTATGACCAAGTAATGGTAATAATAACTTTGACAAAAGCGGATTCCTCATTTAAAGGTAATAAACTATTAAAGACATTATAGAGATTACACATTTCTTAGGAATTGATAGGCTTTACCTGAACCTGATAACTTAGAAAAAAGGGGCAACGTATTTTGATAAAACTTGTCTATCACGAAGAACTGATTGTCAGTATTTTTTAGAAAATGTTTCTCCATTTTCACAAATCGTAGTTCCTAAGCAATAGTTAACACTTCACTTAATCTTCATTTCTTAGATCTAATTGTTTTGGGATCGATCAAAATAAAGTCTATGCTCACAGAACCAATTGAACATTGAGTTTATTTTTAAACACATGGAAAAAATTTAAAATAGAAATTTCAAAATTTACTTTTCTACTCGCAATTTGTTTTCAAATATTATCAGTTTTTCAAGATAAAAAAAAAAGAGTTTTTAACTATTTTCCAAATAAGAGAAAATATTGCTATTAATTATATGTTAATTGCTTTCGAGCAAATTGTTTGGAGAACTTTGAGATACTCAATGTCCTTTTGTGTAGTTATATACAAAGGTAAAAAGATCATATAGTGGTAAATGTATTTTGAACAGGTTGAACAATAATTAAGCAACAAGTCTTTAGATTTTAACGGTCGTACATACAGCTCCTAAGTGTATGAAATGATTAACTTATAACCTCAAAATGCATAAATAATTAAAGTTTTCTAGTAATTCTTCACCTCTATGTAAAAGTGAACAAAGCTTTTACAGAATTAACTGACGCTTTTTTTATTTTAATTTAATTCTACAGTTTTGGCCATAAAATAAGGTGAGCAATACTCAGTTAATATTAGTATTGTTACCTACCATTAGTAGATGTGCAATCAAAATAAGATGAGTAATACCCCGTCATTGGTCTCGGGTTTTACTACCTTTTTAAAGCTTTTATATATTCTACGGTAATGTAGCTCAATAACCGTTAAGATTTGAATAAGAAAATGTTTTTCCCAACTACTACTATTTTTTATTTTGACAATATTTCTTTTTTTGTCAACGTATTCATTTATATTTCAGCAAATATTCCTCAAATTTATAATGTATCATCCGATATTCATCTGCCCGCAACTTAGAGTTTTCACTTAATTTCTACATGAATTACTATTTTATTAATAAATGTGGTAAAGTTTTTTCATTTTTAATTATTTGTTCATTCACATGCAGTGATTGGAACATAATTGCTGTTATACCACTGCATAGGAATAACTACTAAAAGACAATTAAATAAATTAACCGATACTACAGCACATAACGATAACACATTTAACGCCTATATTCTTATTCGTCACAAATATATGACGCTTTGGTACAACCGTATATATTTGTGACGAATAAGAATATTTGGTACTCAGGTGATTAAATAATTGCATATCGTAGATATTTTTAATAAAGTTCATTTTAAGATGTCAGCATTGTAAAACGGTAATGCCTACGTGAGTGTAGATTATCAGGTACTGATAGTGAAAATATTTCTTATCAAATGAAATGAAAAAGATGTTCCATTTAACAGTCAGAAAATAAATTTTACTAATGCAACTTGTCGTCTGTAATGTTACGTATAATAATTCAGCATATCCACAAGAAAATTTATGCGAAGTAAGAAAAGGAAATTAACTTAAAGAAAAATGTCGAACGAACGTTTCTTAGAGTCTCCAAATAATAGAACTGTCTTTTAACTTATTTTCCACTGAAGTCATATATAATAATATAATTGCAGAAATACAGCTGTAAATAAGACCTAAAGGGATGCGGACAAAAAAGATAGCCGCTAGCACTATTTATGCGGTTCTTTTTCAAACTTTCTATCTAGTATTCCCGAGTATTCTGATCAAGGTATATTCCTTATTTTGATATAAAGCAGAATTTGATATGATTCATGCAGAGAATTAATGGAAATTCTTATATTAACTCATCTGTTAAAGTAGCGCCATTTTCGCTCTTCATGAATGATGATAATTTTGTTATAAGATTATGGAGATCAAATTAGTGCCACCCAGTCTGAACTAAAATAAATCTTTTGCTCTTTCGTACGTATTGATTTTCTACATCTCAATGATTATTTATCTGTATTATTTATTAAAAATCTAAGCGAGAAAGGCTGCAAAAAAACAAATTCTTTTCCATAATCTTATTCAAGGCTATTAAAAATGAAAAAAAAAATTATTTGGGTTTCTGATTAAAAACTTCTGCGATAAATAATACTTCAAGCCCATTTTAATACGAAGTATGATATCTACATGGAATAAATTTTAACGATTGTAACAAATATTGATTTTCTTTTTCTGCATTTCGCAGAATGTTCGCAAAGTATAATTTTCAGAAGACCGTACATAGATACATCGACTTAATTGAATCATTTGAAGGTCTGAAAGACTATTGAAAGGGCACAACTGATAAAGGAGCCTTTTCCCACTGTCCTTAAAAACATTTCCTTTAGCTTTGCTCACTGTCATGGAGAGATTTGTAGCAATTTCAATTTGAACCGGAAAAAGGGAAGTTGGATTTAACGTATGGATTTCTTTTGTTACAGCCACATTCCCTAAAATAAACTTAAAGAGATTTCGTGCAGGCGTTTGGCGTTTTGAGGGAATTTTATACTTACAAAACTGATATTTTTCGAGAAAAATGTTTTTAAAAAGGGCAGTCCTGGTTTGATATATATTTATAGACTTACTTATTTATATACTTTTTAGACTTGTTAGTCTCTATACTATCTAATCTAAGAGCATTCTATCTGTCTTTGTATACATCTGCATATTACGCAATACTCGTTTTTTTAAAATTTACTAGTCAAATCATTTTCGATAAAACTACCCTTGTATATTTAAGTATATCTTTAAATTTAAAAGAAGATAACAAATGCAAATAAATTTGGAAACACTTTAAGAAAATTAAATATATATATATATATATATATATATATATATATATATATATATATATATATATATATCTCCTTTTGAAAATGCTTCTGAAGTATATTGAGACAATTTTCATATAAAAAACGTGTAAAACTGCCATCATCACCAGTTTTCAGTAAGTGAGGATCTTAGTGCAATACGTTTTTATTTTTACGGCTGAGGCGTTAGTATTTTCTTCGTCTATATAGGGAGTAATTATATCTTTCCAAAATAGAAATAAAATAATAATACGTAAATATCAAGTTTTGAATAATGATAACATATAAAAATGTTATAAATATTTATTCTTAAATTCATTATTATACTATCTAACGCAATAAGTATTTAAAACATTTATATAATATTTCAAAATATAATATTTATATTCCTAAATTTATTAAAATTTTGATTAATAATATATTAAATATTAGCTGTAAAGTTTTTTTTCAAGTTATCATAATATTACTATGTATCTGCAGTCTACTGTAATGTTAAAGGTATTGGTATGCAGTACATACAGCAACTGCCAGCCTATGTCAAAATGAGAAAGTATTTGTCAATATATTTACTAGGCAAATTTATACAAGATAGTTTTCATATTAAAATTCGTATAATATAAAAAGATATTCTATTATAAAAAGATAAAAAATAACAAGAAAGCTCTCAAATGCAAGTTGAAGTCGTGCGGCTACTGTGCCGCGTACCTTAAATAAATTAATTAAATGTGTATATGGATAATATAACAATCTACTTACACTCACATTTCCAATATATTCTAGAAGGATTATGGTTTTTACCTTAAAAACATGGATGAGTGAGTAAATATCGTTTAGTATTTTTAAGAGGGCTTATGATATTTAACGAAATGTTATATTTTACTATGTTTATTTGGACCAAATTTTGTTTATATCGGAAGTAATCGGAATAAAAACAAAAAAAAAATAAACATAACTGGTGACTGAGGTCTCTAATCCTTAACGACCTCTCCACAAATAAATTCTGGAATTGATAACTATCAGAATTTCAGTATCTACCATTTACATTTAAAATATTAACAGCTTGCTACGACATATGATCGTTGACAGACCATTTTGCAAACTCGTTTTGAATGCATTTTTTCCCTTATTTTGGTGTAAGACATTAAAAATTGAATGAAGAAAATTTAAGTCTCGTTACTCATTTATGTTGAAAACTTAGGTAAACACGTTCAATCTATTTATATTCATTCCTGATTTCAAAGTGTTTGAAATTAAATTTTCTGTTCGACTCGTAAATATAATGGATAATGCCTTGTGTCTGATGAAGTAAATAAAAATCAATTATTTAGTTATAGTTTACTGAAAACGCACTCATCTCAAATTTTATATAAGCTTTAAATAGACATAAATTATTGAAAATAATCGTAAATAAGCTGAGCCGAACAATAAAGTTTACTAACGGAAAAACTAGAAAAAAAAAATTACATGGTTTTAGAAATTAATCATTAACCTTTAAACAACAATCAATTGTTCGAATATAATTGTTCAAGCTTTGATTTAAGTATTCACTTATTAGGATTATATATTTCACAAACTATGTCATCAATTATTTCCAAATAACTGGTGGCTTCCCACAGAAGTTTTTAATTCGCGACGGTGAATAAAAAATCTAGTTGTTACGTGTCATCTAAACTTATTTCCATATTCTTTGCTTACTGTATTTCATTAGCCGGAAATTTTCCTTACCTATATTTATATGTAGAGGTATTTTGCAAGATATAAGCTTGTCATGAACATTAAATTGTAATGAAATTTTCGGATTTACTTAATTACATTGTTTCAGTTAGCATGTCCTAGCTGTACTGGTTCACTGTTATAAGTTACCTTATTATGGATGAGCGCTATTGAGATCGAATCCTGTGGAATGAGTAACCACCAGTTCACAAGAAAGTTTCTTACGTTTTTAGAAACTTTTGTGAAATAATTATTGTTTAATTTTATTTAAAGCCAATCCACTTATAAAATAAAATATTAATTAAGATGATATATTAAATTAATAAAAAAATTAATTTAATGGTTTATTTTTTAGATATCATGAAATATAACATGAAATATATGAAATATAAATATATATCATGAAATATAAATGGCATATCATGAAATTTTAAAAGTTTTAAAAGTTTACTTAAGACGCGTAGGTAATAAATTTTGAAGTATTGTTTTTCACAGGTTACCTTGTTTGGTAACAGTATTTGAAAAAAGGCAAATAAAGAAAATTTGATGGAGTAACGAACGCGCAAGAAGTTTTGTTCACACCATGTCTAGAGGCAAAAGTGACTATGTTACAAAATCTTCTACCTTCCTGAAATGTTCAAGGGCCCGCTAACTATTAACCGACTAATTAATAACTTAAAAGTAGCAGCGTCCTTGGAATACCTATTTAGTTAATGGAACATTGCAAGAATATCAAGATATTGGCCACATGCAAGCACACAAACGAATGTATGACGTATTTGCAAGCAGAAAAATATCCAGGCGAATAGGAACCACACAAAACTTTATTTCAGTTAATGCTGAAATTCTAGCAATTTATAATTTATAATAACCGATTAGCAATTAAATAAGTTGTTTTTCAATCTTAATTTTTCTACGAAATTTATAAATTTAGGAAAAGTATTTCAACTATTAAAATTTTTCCGATGATCTTTCTGCGAAGTTTTTATAAAAAATCGCGATAATTTTCGAAGAGATTAAAATAAAAAATGTGTGTAACAAAAATGGGAAATCATTTGACTTATTATATGAGATATAGCCGAATTGTATGCAACAGTAGCCATCAGGTCAATTCAGCGACATATAGTGGTGAAAAATATTTTTCAACAATTTAAATGTTTGCGTGTACTAAAGGTTTTTATTACTTTGGCTTAATTTTGAAATTTGGTTTCCGTAATAATATTAAATCATGACAATATTTCCTTAATGATATATATTTTTCATCACCATGAATATTTATCTATGTGGTGACAATCTCTTTTAAGAAAATGAATCTTAAAGTTTAAGCGCGATTCGTATTGAAACAATTTCCTTTTATTTTAAACATTTATGACGTTTACTTTCATTTACAATTATTTTATTTCAAATCTCATTGCAACCTATCTGTTGTATAATATACCAATTGCATATCGACTATGTAGACAGATGCAAGTTTTAAAATTCGGTACCTGGAAAAAGGAGCTTTGTTGTGTTTCGTAATAAAAATGCAAAAAAATATTTTTGCAAAATTTGTTGCGATGAAAAGTTTGGTTTAGAAAAGAATTTTTTTTACTTTTCATCCTATAATAATTGAAAGTATGAGATTTAATTGCAATAATTAAAAATATAATAATTATAAAGCATATATTTTCCGAATTTTAGGCAAGATAATATCAGAGATATTGTTGAAAATCTACACGAAAACATATTTCAAGAGATTGAAATAAATTCACGGGAAAATTAAAGTATCCAATTCAGGTTTTACTGTTACTAAAGAATTTACGATTAACTTAATTTTGAAATATGTACCATTTTCATGGTGAAAATTAATATAAACATTTGTATATAAATAATAATTTATAAATTATAATTTAAGACAAAAAAAACAATTACTAAACAATTTTGTACACTTATATAATTTAATTTAAAAACGCAAACATTTTCTACCCTACCTATTAAAATTATGTCTTGGTTACGAATAAAAACATATTTTTATTGTGTAATTTTTGCTTATTGAATGTTAGTTTTTACGATGTTACATAAATGAATATAAGTTAATAATGAGTTTAGAACATATAGACAGACTGGTTCTGATTTTTAATTGACATATAACATCATATAAGAACTGAAAAATGTATTATTTCCCTGTGATGTATAGAAATATTAAAAAAGATAATTAAATTAAAGGTGTCCCTTTCCTATCTCACACCTTCATACCAACGTCGAGGGATAAAACGAAACTCAATTACACTTTTAATCTTCCTTTCCGAATAACAAAGCGTTTCTTTTTCATATTTAGCTCGTTATTTTAGTTTGCCTTGTTGAAAATTAATTTAATTATATTACACTTTCGACTCGATCGTTATCTTAAACGAGAAAACAATCAATTTTCCTTGTTTGAAATTATGTTTTGTTTGTTTAATTGTTCCAAGTTTTATAAATAAATTCTGCTCTTATTAAATACGCAGTATATTAATGTTGTTATTAAATCGACTTATTTTCACGTTGTTTATTTGCAAATACTATTTTTTTATTCCAGGATTAGAGGTTATACACGGAGAATCTTTCTTTATCTTGTTTTTTCAATGTACTTGGGTCGCACCACTGTATTTCATTGAATTGGAAAGGCGAATGTCATATCATGCCTAATAACTCTTGCTTATTTACCTATAACTCTATATTCACTCTGCAAAGATTCAAATAATATTAAAATTACGCGATACCTGGATTTATTTTGTCAATTACGGTGAATGTAATACGATTAGTGATATAATTTCAGTTCATTCCTTTAGGTTGATTTATTTATTCTTCAATGCAATATTCGTACATACAACAGTCTTACTCATAAAAGGGCAATCTCTTCCAGACAACGACAAGCAAAAAGTTTTATAACAAAGTTTTTCTACATAAAAATCCTAATCAATTTTAAAATATGTTGAATATATTTAATATATCTTGTAATTTATTAAAATTAATTAAATTTGTATTATTAATAATAGTTCTACATTATTATAATAATTAAATACATTAAATATATTCTAAATTTATAATTAAATTAAAAATATATTAAATATTTTATTTCAAAAATCTATCTTTTTGCTTCAATTCCTTGTCATTCAACATTGCCGCGGAATTTTTCCTCATTTGTGGAATTTCTGCTTCCGCATTCGATTCACAATTTTTACCATTTTCATTTCTATATGTTCTGTAAAATCGATATCATTATGTAAACGTATATTTTTATAAAATTAAACAAATTTAAAAAAAAATAGCAAACTTTTGTGAAATAATTGTTGTTTTATTTTATTTAAAGGCAATCCCCTCATAAAATAAGATGTTAAATTAATTTCATAAACAACAATTTAATGTTCTATTTTTTAGATGGCAATATCCTGAAATTTTACTATTTTTAAAATTTTTACTGAAGACTTGTAGGTAATAAATTTTAAAGTGTTATCTTTTGCTGTTTTCCTTTTTTGGTAACAGTATTGGAAAATAGGCAATCAAAGTAAATCTGATGGAATAATGATTGAGCAGGAAATTTTCTTCATACCATGTCTAGTGGTCAGAGTGACTATATTACAAAATCTCCTACCTTTTTAAAATTTTCAAAGGCTTACTAAATATTAAGAAACTAATTTAAAAAATCATAGTAGCAAAATTTAACAAACCTGATTAAATCAGGTTTGTTAAATTTTGCTACTTTCCTTCCTTGAAATGTTTATTTAGTTAATTGAATATTGCAAGAATGTCAGGATATTGACCACATACAAGCACAAAAACGAATGTACTGCAACCGTACTTGCAACCAGAAAACTATACAGACGCATAGAAATCCCACAAAACTTTATTTCAGTTTCAGTAAATCATTTTGGGAATTTATAATTTTTAGTACATAATAACCAATAGGCAGTATGATAAGTTTTTCTTCGATTTTAATTTTTCCACGTAATTTATCAATTTAGAAAAAGTACTTCAACTACTGAAATTTTTCCGACGACCTTTTCGACGAAGTTTTTATGAAAATTCACAGATATTTTCAAACAGATCAAAATAAAAAATGCGCGCAATGGAAATGGGAAGTCTTTTGATGCCAAAATTTTTTACTCTATTAAAATTATGTTCGGGTTTCATACGGATAAAAATATATTTTTATTTTTTAAATAATTCCTTATTGCATATTAGTTTTTACCGTATTATATAAATAATTATAAGTTAATAATGACTCTAGAACACATAGACAATTTGGTACTGATTTTTAATTGACAGATGACATTATATAACAACTTAAAAATTTATTATTTCTCTGTGACATATAGAAAAACGAAATAAATGTAATTAAATTAAAGGTGTCACTTTCCAATCTCACAGTTTCATAGAAACGTCGAGGGATAAAACGAAACTCCATTACACTTTTAATTTTCTTTTCCGAAGAACAAAGCGTTCCTTTTCATATTTAGCTCGTTATTTTAGTTTGCCTTGTTGAAAATAAATTTAATTATGTTACCCTTTCCACTCAATCCTTATCGCAAACGAGAAAACAATTTATTTGCCTTGTTTGAAATTATGCTTTGTTTGTTGTTGCACTTTTTAATTGTTCCGAGTTTTAAAAATAAATTCTGCTCTTATTAAATACGCAGCATATTAATTTTTTTATTAAATCGCCCTATTTTCACATTGTTTATTTGAAAATAATATTTTTTTTCCAGGATTAGCATGAATAATATTTTTTTTCCAGGGTATACATGGTAAACCTCTCTTTATCTTGTTTTTTAAATGTCCTTGGATCGCACCACTATATTTCATTGAATTGGAAAGGTAAATATGCATAATATATCATGCCTAGCAACTCTTGCTTATTCACTTTGCAAAAATTCAATTAATATTAAAATTACACGATACCTAGATTTATATTGTGAATTATGGTCAATCTAGTACGATTAGTGACATAATTTTTGTTTATTCCTTTTGGTTGATTTATTTATTCTTCAATGCAACATTCGTACATACAACAGTCTTACTGATAAAAGAGCAATCTCTTCCAGATAATCACAAGCATAAAGTTATGTAACAAAGTTTTTCTGTATAAAAATCCTTATAAATTTTACAATATATTGAATATATTTAATATATCTTGTAATTTATTAAAATACATTAAATATATAATATTATCCATAATAGTTTAAAATTTATATAATAAAAAAATACAATGAATATTCTAAAATTATATTCAATATCAAAATATATTAAACATTTTCTTCCAAAAATCAATGTTTTTGCTTCAATTCCTTGTCATTCAACATCGCCACGGGATTTTTCCTCATTTGTGGAATTTCTGCTTTCGCATTCGATTTACATTTCTCACCCCACCATCTATATATGTTCTATAAAATCGATGTCATTATGTCAATGCGTATTTTGACAAATTTAAAAAAAATAGCAAAACCGACGATCGGCCTAAACAGCAACGGTAAACCAACAGCACAGTTTTAAATACATATTATAAATATTTCTAAACTTTGCAGATAACCTGCACCACAATTTAGAATGCCTAGTCACAATTTTGTTTATACTTTTAAACATTTCGTTAAGTAATTAATATAGAACGCTATTTCAATGATTTAAATTTATTAATTTTTTTCGACTGAAGAAACACAAAGAAACAGAAACTATGAGAAATAGAATGAAAGTAGCTTTATTCAATAATGTCTTCAATTGTGTTTTCAATTGGGAAGGAAATTATTCATGAACAAGAAAACTCTTAGTTTTACGTTTTCGAATATGATACTGATATTTATAAAGAATTTCCTCAACTCTTACCATTATGATTTTCAAATTCCAATACAACTATTTTAGAATATTTATGAATGAGAATATTGACGCCATTTACGACCGATATCAACTGAGGTAAATCTTTGCTGCGGAAACTTATCAAAAATCTACGTGGTCATGGCCGCCAGCAAAAGTTAATTTGTGTTTATATTTCTACATTATACCACGGCGATTAACATATCTGACGGTTAAAATATTTGTCACAATTTTTCTATTATGAATCTCTTGTATTAGAATTACTCCAACATCATTTCTATATAAATGGCAGTAAATTTAGCGATTGTAAAACATGTTAAATTTATTTTCTCGACATTTCGTGGAATGTTGGCATGGTAGCATTTTATAAAAAATAATATATTGATCGGTTGTTTGCTGAAAGGCTATTAAAAAACACAACTGATAAAAGGAACGTTTATTCACAGTCGGCAGATAATTACATTTTGATAAGACTTGTACCAAATTACGCTGCACGGAATATTGTTTGTAAAGATATTTGCTATATTTGCCGGAGTGGAAGTCGCACCGGAAGAGAACATCCAAATTAACACATACATATCTGTTGTCATAACCACAATCTGTAAAATAAACCTGAATTGTATTTATAGAAGCATTTGGCATATACATTATTGTGAAATTGTTTTGTATAAAATTCCTATTCACAATTATAATAATGTTTCACAAGGTATGGGCTATAGCAATCGCTATGAATAGGTAAACAATTTTAGGAATGGGTAAACAATTTAGGTTATCAATAATGTGGTACTAATAAGTAAACAATTTTAGGGTTTTTTAAACTCTCTGAGGTAATATTAAATATAATTCCATATCCCTGCCTCTATGTATTGATATTACAACATTTCTATGCTCACTTTTTGGTTTTTAGTTTTAAATCTCTATTGAAAAATTTATCTTCTGTACTTAAATGAAAATTTAAAACAAAAAAGTAAAATAAATTCTATAACCCCTCACTATGTGTGAAAGTGAAAGTTTAAAAAACTAAAAATAGGAATCTTTTTAGGAAGGCTTCTAATAAAGCCAAGACCAAGCAAATGCTTTCGACTAGTAATGATTAATATTCACAATTAAATGAAACTACGTGATATAGTATTATTTCTACTTTCTTTAATTTCTTTATCACGACCTAGATTTCGTTGTATTACAACATCTTCAGGTGTGATATTAGCAAAGATTGCTGAAGATGTTGTAATACAACGAAACCTAGGTCGTGGTAAATAAATTAAAGAAAGTAGAAATAATACTACAAACTAAATAGAAATTAACTACGTAATTAGTTTAATTTAATTGTGAATAATGAATTTCTACAAAATTAACGCCAAATATATTCAATATTCAATGATTAACATGCAAAATATTATAATTTAAAATGAATTTAACTAGAAATGTCATCGATTACAACGGGGTATTTATCCCCTTTTATCATAGGAATATTCGAATTACTTTATTATGTTTTCATTAATATTTTCACGTTTTACCAATATTTTTAAATTCATTTTAAAACTGTCTAATGCAACAAGCATTATAAATAAAATACGTTAAGATTTAAGTTTATTTGTAAATTTTGAACATTGAAATAGGAAATATTGGATTGGAAGTGTATTTGTTAAGTTTCAATAATATTTATAACGTATCTACTTTAATATTAAAATACATATCTATCGTATATAAAACATGTGCCAGTGATGTAATTGTGGGAATATATTCTACAATTTATTCAATTATCGAAATTATAGAATGTAGTTTCATTTTATTACCATTTTACAGTAATATAAAAAAAATAAAATATTATCAAACGCGTGTTGAATTCGCACGATCCAATGTGTCGAAGGCTAAATAGATTAATAAAGTACATCAATGCAATGCTGATTTATTTGATGTCCCCTTTGATGGAAATAAAAACAAAATTACTGACTAATTTTTAGTGCCTCTCCCCAGAAATTAAACTTAGAATTGCCAATTAGGATAATAGTACTCAACAATTTCATTTAAAAATTATTACATACGAATTTCAGCTCTCAAATTCATACGATTAATAAGAAAATAGCTTGAGAGGCAGACGGATACTAAATTAATTATAAAAGGGTTCTGTTTAAGTTTTGGTATAAAAAATAACAATTAAAGAATAACCTTTCGAATGTTCAAAACATGTTTATATTCAGTTGATTTGTAATGTTAAATACATTACAAATCAACTGAATTCAATATTTCAATTTATTCTATATATAACAAAAAAAGTCCAGCCTAATTATGTAAAAAAAATATTTTAACAAGCAGTACGGTTTGAGAAACAGAACACTATTTTTTGTTTGACTCAAAAGGTACTCAAATTAAAATTTAAATAACTCTTAAGTGAAAGTAAATTAGCCACAACGATATAATAATCGTATTTAAAACTTAACAGACCAATAAATTTTACTCACGAAGTTAAAATTTACGTACCGAGAAATCTAAAATAAAATAATTACCTGAAATTTAATTGTATAATAAAATAATTGAATATAATTGCCGAACATTAATTTAAATATTCACCTATTAGAAGAAAGTATTTCCTAAAGTAGGTCATTAATTGTTTACAAGTAACTGGCGCCTTCTCGTAAGAACTTTACTCCGCGACAATAAATATTGAAATTATACTTGCTCTTAAAGTGTATTTTCCATATTTTTTGTTTACTGCAACTTGTTTGGCAAATGTTGAACTTATCTAAAATAAAATAATATATAAAGGATCCTATCTAAATTATAAATTTTTCGTGGGTATTTCAATTTATTTATTTTCTTTGATAATTTTTTGCTATAGGAAAAAAATATATATTTTATTTATATATTTACACCAATGCAGGAATGTATTTACGTAATATATAGTTCACAATTATCAATAACTACTATCATTTTACCAGTGAAATGATTTTCTCCTTCAACTATTTATAACCAATTAAAAATATTTAAATATAGATGTCCATAGCTGATTTATAATACATTTAGTTATTTTGTAAATTTTAATATTTTCCTGAAAATTGAACCTGTGGAAAGCGAAACAAATAGCAGTCAGAATGGCTTATGTCTGTCAAATATGGGGGTGAACTAAAAGAAACTAAATTAATAAATCTAAATCAAAAAACGTTCTTTTGCAGATAGTCTATACCTAAGTTCTAGCATTGTGACACAGATGATACATATTTTCTAATTTTCTCTACTTTTCTTCAAAATCATCCAATATAACATTGTCAGCAATGATTTTGCCAATTATAGCTCTCCGTTAATAGTTTCCTTTAAATTTCAGAAAATGGTCGATATTGCTTTCCGAATTTCTATTTTTGGTTTAATTCTTCCCTTTCCCCGTAACTAACAAAAAGCTATTCTCATTCCGTTGAATTGTTATCTTACAGGAGTAACTTCTCATGTCCAATACCAAAGAAAAAATGGACTTGAAAACCCCGTACTTTACCAAATCCTTCGTTTTTTCAGGCGTTCAATTCTTGATCAATGAATAAGTTTTTAAATACTTCGGACTGCTCTTTGATAGTACTATATTTTTTTATAAATTCATTATTTTAAAATTTATATTTATATTAATCTTCCTTCTGTGACGTGTTATCTGTCCACTTCAAAATTTAAAAATATTTATTTTTTGGTTTGGTTGACTGATATCGAGTCCTCATTAGGATGGCGGAAATGTGGCCAAGAAAATTGATTTATCGCGGTAAAAATAATTTGGCTAAATTTGTCACGTCTTGAAAATTAAATGATTCCTGCAGTTTTATTTTGAAAATCCTTCGCAGTCCTGGTACATGACTCCAATCCAAGACAATTCAATTCTGAATGCGGTTAACCTGTTTTAATTCACCCATCTGACTAAAGTTGGATTTACCTTACATCGCAGTATGTAACCGATATTCTTTAGTTCGAAACTGACGTTTGATAGCATGGTCTGGATTAGTTTTTTCGTTTTTTGAGGAACACACCTTACATTACCTCTCAGCCTTTCAGGCACGCTCCAGCAAATCGTATCGTCTCGTTTGTTCAAATATGAATTAACCCGGCTTCTATGAATAGCGCTGCAGATAGCATACAGAAGTGTTCACTTGCGTTATAACCTATGTTGTATCCGTTTCTCTTTTAATAGAAGCCAGTCTCCACAGAATGTTTTGTTTCACTTAACATAGCAAATTCTGAAAATTTTGCAAATTTTAAATTTAAATTATAGACTTCATTTGCTCGTACAAAGATTAAATTTAAAGCATTTGCTTTTATTTATTTCCATTTTTAATTTAAATAATGTGAGAAACAGTCAGAAAAATCCTATCAAACAATGATGTCACAGGAAAATTTGTTCATACTACTCCTAACGAAAAAAGAAAATTATATTTTTCTAGCCAAATTTAACAGCCCGGTTAATAATTGATTCTAATGTTAAAACTATACTTTGAAATCACCGAATAAAATAATAATCCAAAATAGGAAGGTCGTCATAACGTATCCGAAAAAAGATAAATATCCCGGGGGTAGAGAGCGCTCAAAACTGGAAAAAAAATTGAGCAGTTTATTATTTTGCGTAAATTATATAATAATTGAGTAGGAATACGATAACTTGTTCTTTAACCATAATTTTGCCACA
Source organism: Druceiella hillmani (assembly GCA_039881145.1). NCBI lineage: Eukaryota > Metazoa > Arthropoda > Insecta > Lepidoptera > Hepialidae > Druceiella > Druceiella hillmani. Next base: position 15,965,967 of record JAYKKI010000013.1, read on the forward strand.
AACTTTATTAGTAAACTACGTTTATAAATAAATTCCCAAATAATCTACATTTTTCCATTCGTCCAAAAAAATCGCTCCTACAAAGCAACAAACTTTTTATAAAACACGCAAGTATTTTCGAATGGAAGTGAAACGAACAATATGCCTAACGGAAATAAAAATTCACTTGACTAACTTATGAGATATAGTTGAATTATACGCAGCCATGAGCATCAGGTAAAACCAGTGAGATACAGTGGGATAAAAGTATTTTTCAACGTACATGTGTTAGCAAGTTATTCGGAAATTCGGTAATAAATTACGCCCTTGCAAGAAATAATGGCTTTTATAATTTTCGTTCATCTATTTTCTGAAAAGTCTTATATATTTAGATAATTTTTTGACTAAACTTCTGTACTTCATTGCTCAACCTTTACTTACGTTTGGCCAATCTATAGGAAATACAATCTTCGACACGAGGGCGTGAGTCGATTTGAACCAATCACGTTTCCATGTATAAATTTAATGTATCTTATTGATACAAATGGCGGACTTACTGCTACAAGAACAATCTCTTACAGCCACCAGTTCAGACCCGCTCGGCGAGCGGCGGCGGTCAAACCCGGGTCCCCGTGGTGCGTCTCGCAGTCATAAGCCGTATGTCTTGTGACCAAGCCAACACACCATGGTGACAACAACTATGTCTCTAGATTTAGTGCTCGATTGTCTGAGTGAGCCGATGATTAGCCTTAACTAGACCGCTGAATACTTTTTTTTTACAGGTGACCTCAATGTCGATTTACTGAAATAGGCCGACTCAAGCTCTTCCAAGGCAATTAACTGGCTGGAGATGTTTGGTTTCAAATGGTACTTTTTGGTATCAGAATAATGGAACACACGGAAACTTTAAATGATTTATTGTGTTGCAGTCCGTGTGTTATTAATGTGAATCATCATAATCCAGATTTAAGTGACCACACTATCTTGGTCGGTATATTCAATATCATAAAACCTCAAATACCTTATCGTAAATTTCGTTGCCATTGTTTTAATAAAAAAGATATGGAGTTGTTTGTTTCAGAGGTACAAAAGGTTTGGTGGGACAGTATTGCAGTGGGTGACGATATAGTCAAAATTGTTAATAACTTTAACACCAGCGTTTTGTCGATTTTCGACGCCTATGCACCAGTGAGGGAGCGAACTACGGGAATCCATCCAACCAAACCGTGGATCACGGACACCATCCGTCTTATGATGCGTCTGCGCGATCGAGCCCGCCCTAAAGCTATTAGATCAAAGAAAGATACACATTTAGATTATTATAAATAATTGAGAAATCTAGTTATCACAGCTTTGAAACGGGAGAGAAAAGCATATTTAACTTTTTATGTAAACATGCCTTGTGGAGATAGCAAACACCTGTATCAAGGCTTGCAAACAATATATCCCATCAGCAAAAGTAGAAAAAATAACCTGCCACACCATCTCTGCAATCCAGATCAGATTATCGATCACTTTGCAAACTACCTTACTCCGATAGCACGGCCAGTGATCTTATTTCTTTTTGTGGTGCCCATCGTTTTCCTGAAATAAAAATGCGTTTACAGACGGTGAGTGAAGATATTGTGTCGAAGATTGTGTATTTAAAGTCCGAAGCTGTCGGTGTGGATGGTATCTCTGCACGGATGCTGAAAGTAACTCTACCGTTCACTTTTACCGTGATTACTAAAATGGTGAATCTGTCGCTTATCTCTTCTACTTATCCGGAGATATGAAGAAAAGCATTTGTCATTCCAATAGGCAAGAAAAGTAGCGTTCAGTCATTAAGCGATCTTTGCCACATAAGCATAATATCAGCAATGTCTAAAATTATGGAAAAAATGGTTTGTAATCAGCTTAAAAGATTTTTAGAATCCATCCTCTTACTCAATCAGGTTACCGTGGTCAACACAGTACATCTACAGCACTTCTATATTACTAATGATATCCTATTCTCAGCTTATAAAGGGGAGGCTACTGCTGTTGTGCTCTTGGATTATTTACGTGCTTTTGATTGCCCAAGTCTGCCAATTTTAATGAATAAATTACAATATTACGGCTTATTGGAATGCGTGTGTAAAAGGTTTAAAAACTGTGTCAGTATGTCAAAATATTTTATGGTAATCCCACTTTTTTTTTTTATTTGATGGTAATCAATCCCCAAAAGTTCATGTCATTTCTAAAAGTGTACCGCAAGGGTCAGTTCTCGGGCCGCTACATTTCATCCTATACACGTCTGATATTTCAAGCAATTTAGAGTACGTTAAAACTAATTTTTACCAATCCTTTCGTGTGGGAGATGAAGACAGAGTGAGCGAAAAGAATAATGAAAATATAATACAAATCTGGAATTGGGCGTGAAAATATGCGTTTTTATTAAACCCTTCCAAATCCTGCTTTCAAATTACGGGAAATTAGTAGCAAGATCAGAAAGACTGAATCTCGCCATAAACGTACAGTCCATTCGTTTGGTGAAACTCGCCAAGAATCTAGGCATTATAATGGATTCACAACCGAGATTTCATGAACACGTAACCGTAAAAATTAAATGTTGCTTTATGCGGATCAAAACACTGTACAGATATCGTCCTTATCTCTGCTCCCGTTAGGAAAATTCTAGTTGAGAGTTATCGGGGTAGTTTCAAGTTTGCTGCAACTAAAATTTGGAATGACCTCAGTCCACCCCTGAAGACCGCTGGATCCATGACTACTTTCAAAAAAGTCTATCCGTAGGTAGCGTTTAACCCAGTAAATGCAAATGGAATAAAAGGAAAATATCGGCTCTTCGATATTATTTGATTTAAATTATATTTATTATTAGTATCTTCTTTTCTTTGTGCTATGTTTTCTCTACGGGTAATAATGTGTATGTATTTATATTTCTGTATATAATACCTGTATTAAAAATAATTTTTAACATTATGATCTATTGTGTATGTAAGTTTATGTATGTGTATGTGTGTATGTGTACGTGTGTGTGTGTATATGTATGTATGTATGAGTATCTATTTGTGTACCGCCCGTATCGGTGATGGTTATAGCATAACTGTACAAGCCAAGCTAGTTACCTTTTGTGAATAAAATATTGAATAATTTCAAGTTAACACCTGTAACTTAATTTTTAAGTTTTATTTAGTCATTAGCTCTAAGAAATTTTTTATTTATGTCTATTGCTTTAACTGTTGTATTTTACATATAAATAAATTATATTATTATTATTATTATTTTGTGATCTTAGCTTCTTATACCGGTAAAGGTTTTTCATGATAATATGGATTTTTATAATTTTGGGTGTTCGTTCACTTTCTTTTATTATTTTGTGATAGGATCATTTATGATGATAAGAATAGATGATTTTTTTTTCTTATCTGGCAATTTTATATAAACCTCCCCTAATAGTTTCTTTCACGCGGAAATGAAAATTTCCAAGTAGTATCTTTACAAGAAGTATCTTCCATTTTATATCTTCAGCTTTGGGACAAAAAAATACTGTAATTTTGACCATATTTATATTTTATTGGAATGTGCACATATTTAGAGTTTTCTTCAAATGAATTCTTATGTTTTTATGGATCATGTTCAAAAGCTTCATTTAATTATATGAGAGTGATGCAAAATGTAACGCGGAAAAATATCTTGTTTACAAAATATTATAAACGTATTGTGGAATCAAATTTAGGCTTTAGATTTTGAGAAACGAAAGAAGTAGCATTTCTTCAAAGTATAAAGTTGGCAGAAAAACAGTTCTTAACGTTTCAACAATATACTCGTGCCCGAAATATTCTGTCCTAAGTTTCTATTTCCAAGAGTTTTCGAGCTACCTACGCATCATTATTTGATATTTTGAGGTAAATATAGTATTTTTATTTAGACCATGTTGCAGGTTTCTATTTTAAAAAACTAACAAACTCCACCAAAACCATTTCAGCAAAAAAAATTCAAAAGTTAAAAAAGTTGTTCACGAGACCATATTTTTGACAAGCGTTCTCAATATTTCCTAAAACGTGAACATTCCAGAATTACACCCCTTTCTTAGTTAAATTAAACGGAATTTAAATATTGACCAAATATATAATACTAGTTTCACCCTCGGTTTCGCCTGTATGCTGTTAAGAAAATGCAGGTTACCTTTTTGTAACGCGAGGGCGTCAATTACCATATATTTATTCAGATCCCTTTCTCTTTCTTCGATTCATGAAAAAGCGCGTAAGTTCCGACCCACAGGATTCCTCATTCGATTGAAAAACCTAATACCCTAAGTCATCCCCTATCTTGTACATAACGTTTATTCAACTCATCCCTTCTTGGTTTGGTAGAAAATATTTTCTGTGAAACGTTATATTACACTTAGTAAAGTATATCTCGAATAATTAACATGTTTAAAATTTCCACCAGAAAACTTGTGAAATGTAAAACTTCACTTGTTTGTACAAAAATAAAATTTTAGGGCATTATCTTTTACCGATTTTACCAATTTTATCATCATTAAGTGAACATCTCTTAAATAAAGACAACCTAACCAAACAATGATCGCACAGGAAATTTGGTTCACTTTGTCTTATGTTTTATGAAAAGTAAATTCTTTATTTTTTGTGATTCGAGATACGAATATGTTATGGCTCTATTAAGGACTTTTTGTATTTTCTATATAAATTTTTAAAGAACGGATTAACAAATAATTAAAAATATGCGGAATTATTTGAGAAATATATCTAGTTAACGGAATATGTATTTGGCCACAAGCACGTACCTACCCTTCACACACACGCAAGCATACTGATGACGTATTTGAAATCAGAACTAATGTCCAGACGAATAGGGGCGGCATAAAATTTAACCTCAATCAATGCAATTACTGACTCTGAATACCATGAGTGGTTTCTTGACCTTAATAATTCTATACAATTTGATAACAAATTAAATTTACAGAGAAATATTTAAATTACTCAAAATATGTGGAGCTATAAATCGATGAAATTTTACCAAAAACAGTAAAGTATTTTTGAACTGAAAAGAAATAAACAATGGGCCCAACAGGTACACCATAGCTTTTGAAAATATTTGAAAATTTAATTCGTGCTGTTAGTTGATTCCATAGTTTTATAAACTGGTCAGACAAGAATTTTCATAAACACAGGTTACATATTTTTAAAAATGGAGATAGGAGTGGTTTTCAGGGCATAGCCTTGAACATGCAAACGAGTAAATACATTTTCAACATTCCTTCTTTTGAATAATTAACCAGCCTTTACTTGGAGGTAGTATACATAACATTTCTTTTTCCTTTTAATTTAAAATTTATTAAGCTTACGACCACATATAGTAGACCTATTGTATATTGTCAAAAGCAGAATAATAGTAGTTTTTGAGGTCCTCATATCTCGAAAAAAAGAAGGCTTGTTGTTTCATATATTTTGTAGAATACTATCATAAAGACAACACTTTTTGTACAATAATATACAAAAGACAACTCTTGTGTGAGAATTTTTGCGTGGAAGGTTTAGTATAAAAAAGTACCTGTGATATATATATATATATATATATATATATATATATATATATATATATATATATATACATATAGATCTTATAATTTCGTACCAACATTCAGAAGGGAAACGTAATACCATTTCACTTATAATTTTCCTTTTAGCAAAATAAAGTATGTTCTTTTAGTATTTGTCGTACTTCCACGCAGTTACATTAGAGTTTGCTTTGTTCAAAATTTATTTGATTTTGAAACACTTCCATTTTGACCGTTGCTCCAAAAATCTTTAAACGAAGTTTTTAATTTTTTTCAAATTTGGACTCGTAACACATGCACTTTATGCTCAAAGCTCACCAAACGTTTGTAGCCACGATTAAGGACTTATATATATGCGAATCTGTGCGTTTAAATTTTGTAATTATTTATTGTACGTCACAGTGAAGTACATGTCTAAAAATGCGTAATAAAATCAACTCATTCAGCAGTTCTTTTCAACCGTATAAATGAGGACGGATTGTTTTTGAAATTATTTAACGCTATTTGGTTTAAGTTAAAAATATTTCTATAGTTTTTCCAACACAATCTACCACTAATAAGTGAGAAATTAATACAAGTCGAGCAGTAAACTATCACTGATCTTAGGTTTTACCCTAGCAATGTTATATTTTATGCGAGACCGTTTTGTAAAACCGAGATCTAGCTATGTTCGATTCACATAAATATTTATTGAAAATAAAGGTTTATGTGAATCTGACGTAGCTGGATTTCGGTTTTGAAATGTTCTGCGAGCATTGTAACTAAATAATAATTTATATTAAAAAAAAAATTATGTAAGTTCTTTTTTTACTTATAATTATTATTTCTTTCCTTGTTATTTTATTAGTCGCATATTTGCTCTTACTTTGCTTTCAGCTAAGTTGAATATTCATTTTCTCGCAACTTAGAGTTTTCATTTCTGGTCTTTAGGAAGTATCTCTTTTTTTAATTCATCAGCTGATGCACGCGATATATGTAGTGATATTTATGTGTTTTCTGTTCACTAGTTTCTTTTTGTATTTACCTACAGTTATGTAAAAATTGTAATTATTTTTCCTCTGCATATTCGTAACAATGAATAATCAATTAGACAAATTAAAAAATTCTACGACATCTAAAGGCGATTCTCTTTGTTAAGTTTGCTCTTACTTATTACAAATACATCACATTCTGGTGCAACTACAAACAGGTGATTTAGCGATTGTATATAATGGGGAATTTTGACAAAAATAATTACTAATAAGAACAATAGGATCAAAAGGATGTATAAGGTACCATAGGCGAGAGTTTTTCTCATAAAAGTTTAAAGAATTTAATAAAAAAATATACAATATAAGGTGTTGAATCGTTGCTTCTGTAATTTGCACTTGACACCCTACGTGATTACCTTGAAAGATTATATTACCACAATTATTCCCTGAAATGAACCTACGTTTTCAAAGTTGCAGTTTTATATTTTATGTCTGAAATTGGCCACGAAAATCCAAATCCAAGAGGAAAGGAAGATATATTAGCTTAATACAATGATGCTATAATTTTTCTTATTAACTACAGAGGCAACCATCGTTGAATAAGGAAACCCCTAATTTTATTTTGGTATATGAGGGACCGGATTGAATCCGATATTCGCAGTCATAACGTACCTTATAGAAAAAATGTTATATACCTGTTTATTTTCCGTGTGATTCCTATATTAATGAATTGAATAAGATAGAATTCAAAAAAATATCAAAAATTCAAATAAATATGCTTATATTCTGGCAGTGTAGTGCTCTAACATTCTGATAAAGGTTTCATAATGTTTAGAAAGTCCAAACTTTGCTGTTGTGCAGGTTATGTAACTATTGTAAAAATAAAAAAATATATACCAAAAAAATCTTAAAAAAAATATGGCCGATAAGAAATAAAAATATATCTGACAGAAATAATTTCCTAAATTCAAATAAGTATGAATTTTATTTCAATAAAATTGTTATAGAAAATATATGGACAAAAGTTCGAAAACAAGAACATACCGTTATATAATTATTTAGACATAAATAAATGGAATACCACAAATGATAATTTTTGACATATTTCACTATGTGTGAAAAATTTTCTTAAAAAACGCTTACGGTTACCGAATTGGTATTGCCGATACAAAACAATAAATGAAAAGACACGAGCTTCCGAAACACGTCATACTTGATGTATTACGTGGTCATACTTGATGTATTACGTTTCGTAATACATCAAGTATGACCACGTAACTGGTCATACTTGATGTATTACGTTTCGCATCGTTTTAAAAAGAGAAAAAAATATATTATGTTTGCACCATGAAGGTTCTGAACAAAGTTAAACTAATATAAACTTTAAAAGTACACAATTTTGTGTTATGGTATTTAAAATTATAATTTTTCTCTCTAAAATTTAGGTAGAATATTTTCAATCGGACTGAAAGTGGCGTGAGTTCCTCAAATTAGAACTTTCAGAATCATTGGTGTAGTTTTCAAATAAACTTTGATAAACTTCTAGTAACATGGTTTATTCACAATTGTAATTTTCATTAAATAAAGAGTTTTAAAATGCTTTTGATACATTATATTTATGTTAGAATTAAGTGAAAGAAATTATTTGTTCACTCCCTCGGAAATTTCTTATAAATATAATAACAAATGAGATATTTGCAGGTTAAAGTGTTTTATCACTTTACCAAGTTTTGAGTTTTCATGTTAAAGCGTTTTTGAGTAGCACGTGATGGATATTTGCAAAAAATCATTACAATAAATTTACACAAAATTTTGAGAAAAAAAATTGAAAAGCGTGCAAATTGCTTTTATGTTCATAAAAGCGTAATCTAACGTAAAAAATATGAATCTATGTAGCCTGAGCGTTCTATGGCTCTTTATTTCGTAGCTTTGTTTTTTGTAGCACGTCCACAAGATTTTTACATTGTTAATTAACTGTGTGTTTTTCTTTTCAGGTAATTCACTTTAATAAAAGTTATTTCTTTGAGATATGGTATTCAGTAAAATGGGATACTAAAGTAAAATATGAACGTATTTTATCAGTGCTGTTAGAAAACTTTGATAATATAGAGAATGTAGCCATTAGTCCTTTAGATGATGAAATATATTTAAAAGGTATGGTGATTAGTTTGTTGCCGTCGAGTGTATTGAATAAGCACCAATTTATGGTCAAAGTGAATACAAACAGTGTTTTGCGGATTTTAGTTTAGATGATGATTGGTGTTTATTTGTAACTTCTTACTTTCCGTTACAATTAGTCACACATTCAGATAGTGAAACCAATATTTTGTGGAAAAATCGAACAAACGCGTTTTCAACATTCAGCATTCTTTGCAACTGACTATGGTCGATGGTAAAATTTGTAATGTGTTAAGTAAAACATCATCTGCTTAGTGTTATATTTGTAAAACAACACACAAAGAAATTAATTATGTAGGCAGGCGCTTGTATAAAGAAAGCAAGTAAAATCGTTTTGAATTCGGTAATTCCTCTACATTAATGGATTCATTTCTTTGAGTATTTCCTTCACATTTCTTATAGAATATATTCTGAGAATTGGTAAATGAGGTCAGGTGATGATAACAAAATATTCGTTGATAAGATAATGCACGTTTAAAATTACTTTAGGTCTGGGTTAACCTAATTTAGACATATTGTAGGTATATCACGAAGCGGAGGAAGCGGAACATCGAATGTCGGAAACAATGCAAGAAATTTGTTTTGGAATTCAGATATTTCAATCAAAATTAGAAGCTTAAACAAAGGTTTAATTGGACGTTATTCTACAATTTTCCAAGTTTTACCTTTGGTATACAATGTCAGTGTATAGACATATAGTAAATTTGGTTTGGAAATCGCGCCACTTTTGGTAATAGAATATCAATTGTAAAATTCTCAGCTTACTTCTACAAAGTTTTAATATGTGGCTCATAAATTGTAAACAACGCATTAGTGTGAAGAGGCTGCCGAAGCCAGAGCACTTGAAACTATGCTCGAAAAATGGATCGGGAACTTGCTAATGCAGATTAAATGAATAGAATCATATTATAGTCAGACCCCTTTGTTACCAGCCTACGAAAGCTTCTCCGAATGAAAATGTTTTTTTTTTAATATTGAAGTATAAAATTTGTTAATAGGTATTAAAACCGTATAATCGTCTTTGTAAGAATATCCGAGTGTGTTATATTATTTTACATAAAATAATAAACATTTTTCCTCAATTTCAATATCTTTTTTTTTAAAGTATTTATGTTTTTTAATGTAATTCTTGTATGAAGATGGTAGATATCATTATTAATTAACATAAGGCGATTTTTTTGATTAATTTTGCTTAATGTTAATTAACGCAGACACTAAAGTGTATCATATTTCATTTTAATAATTTTTTTTTATTTGCAATCAATTTATTGATGAACATTTTAAACAGTATAATAAATTATGTAAATATTATTTTATTTTATCATTTACAGTCGTTTTAATATAAGGATAATGCTTTATTTCCGAATAATCTATTTCTGACCACCGGTCTTAAGACTGTGTACGACCGTACGTTATGACGAATAATATAATTACGGTAAATGGTAAAACATTTTTGCAGATTTAATACGTACAACGTAAACTTGCAAAAATGTTCACGGCTGCCTAAAATTGCTTTACAATTAATATTTTTCTCGAACACTGTACTGCTTGTCGCAAATTTAATAATCGTCTGACCCTATTTTTTGGAATTTCATTACGCATCATCTGTGTGTAATGAAACTGTTCATCAGATCCATATCTAGCTATTCAAGAATCAAATTTCAGCGACCAGCAGATTCTTCTTCTGTTTTGTTAGCTAAATGCCCGCAAATCAAATTAAATCGAGGAGCACAATTATTCTTCATGTTTGTCAGTCAAATTATTGCGTTTTGAAGTAAGGCGATAGTCTTCATCTTCTTGGTTTGAGTTCCTTAATTTATGTAATACAAAGCTACTATGCCGACAATCGGTTTTTGCGATCGTATAGACTCCCGTTAATTATAATTTTATAATTTCTAAGTATTTTATTTAGAAATAGTTCGTTTTTTCATTTTCCACTTTAACTAGTTAATTACTTCATCACTAGAGAGGCGTTCTTACTAGATCGACACATAATTACTTAATATTCAAACTAAGAATAAAATAAATTTTTAAGCAAAAAAAACTCAAAACAAAAGATTAACATAAAATAACTTAATAAATTGAATTTTTTTTAGAGTAATTTAATATATCTTTTTCTATTTGCTTAATTATTTTCTCTTTGCAAGTATCTTTCTACATTTTTCTGAAGAAAATCTTCGCCGTATTATTTATCAAACATTTTTTCAGGCGAAGCACCCAGCCACGAAGAACCGTTTTTAGTTTATTTTATCGATATTGTTTAACGGTTATTAAGATATCTGAAAATTAGAATAATTTTCGTGGGTTTCACGTGTAATTATAAAGCTCTATAAAAAAATTTTTCAAGGTCATTTCTCGATGGACATTTTATTGAATCTATTTTAACGATAGCACAAAAAGTCTTCATTTTATTCTTCGACATTCGCTAATATTTATACATAATTGCGCTGCAGGGTGTATTGCTTGTGAAGATATTTGTTGCAATTGCAGGAGTAAACGTCGATCCGAAAAAAGGTGGTCGTATACATGTAATTCTAAAATAAAAGCATTAAAATGAAAATTAAACCCCAAGCACATATTCCCGATATTACAGCCATTTTATGTATAATAGCCTTAAAAGAGTTCGTGCAGATGTTGGTTTATATATGATGGTGGAAATGTTATACAAGAAGTTAAAATAGAAAGAAAATATTATCATTTTACAAAATACATGCCATAATAATACATATTAAAAATTTGATACGAATATTTTTTTAACTTACCATTTACATAAGGGAAAAGGATCAATCGTAGTTGCTAAAAATGTATAATTTTGTGCTACCTGTCCTGAAAGTCATCCAAATTTGTTGATTAGTGCCAGAGATAATGTATATGTATATATATATCTATATATATATATATATATATATATATATATACATATATATATACATATATATACATATATATATACACACATATATATATATATATATATATACATATATCCCTTAACAGGCCGGGTGCGGTCACCATGACCCCAGTAGGTGCAACACTGTCAATTTTATACTCTTCCAATATTCGATGGTATTTGCCCCTCCTGGTACCTTCGCAACTCAGGCGATTAGTACGAGGCCCGGCTTAGTAATAGTCGCACGCGTCTTTTGTTTTGAGTTTTTATTGTTTAAAAGTTTGCAGCGGTCACAATGACCGCACCCGGCCTATTGTGTGATTTAGAAAGTGAATTCCTTTCTCTGTGTAGTCTTCATTTTACTAACAAAATGGAACGTTTTGACCAACAAATACAAGAGTGGCTTACACAAGAGGATAATGATGACCCTGCCTCTGACGGCGATGGTGAATGCAGTGATATTGATCGGGATATCGAACCAAATCACGTGATTTATGAGTCACACCACTCAGAATCTGAAGAAGAAGTTACCTCATCTAACGATGAAGATGATCAACCTTTGTCAAGTCTTCAACCGAGTCGTAAGCGCAAGGCAAGTAAAAGTATTTCCGATAGCGAGGAAGTTCAACTAAGGGATAAAAACTATTTCGGCAAAAATAAGTTTCGCTGGTCTTCTGTTCCATCTACCGCCCGAAGTAGAACAAGAAGTCATGACATAGTAGATGTACAACCAGGAATACGTCAAAATCTTCGACACAGCCTTACAGCAGAATCGACAGTAGAAGATGTATGGAATTATTTTTTTCGTGAGGGTACTCTTGAAAAAATTATAACACATACCAACAGTCACTTAGAAAAGATGCGAGACAAGTATGACGACAATAGTTACGTTTATAATTTAGATATGATTGAACTAAAAGCATTATTAGGCATATTGTATTATTCAGCGGTGTTCAAAGAAAATCACGCAGATTTTTCAAGTTGGTATAGCTCGGATGGAACTGGCCGATGTATTTATCAATGTATTATGGCGAAAAATAGACTGAAAATACTCTTACTAGCATTACGCTTTGATGAATCTTCAACTCGGCTAGAACGACGTGAAAATGATCCCGCAGCGCCAATTTCTGAAATGTTTAATGATTTTATTGGCAATTGTCAAGACGTATGCGAAATTGGAGCTGAAGCTTGTATAGATGAAATGCTGGTTGCATTTCGCGGCAGATGCAAATTTAAAATGTATATGCCATAAAAACCGGCAAAATATACCTTGAAAATTCAGTGTATCACGGATGCAAAAACGGGTTATTTACACAACGTCTACATTTATGTGGGTAAAGATTCTTATGGAAAAGATTTACAAGAACAGTACAAACACTTAAAAAAACCGACCCAATCTGTTTTGAGACTTATAGAAAAAATAGAGGGCTCAAATCGTAATATTACAGCCGATAATTGGTTTACTTCAATACAGTTAGTACAAGAGTTGAAGAAAAAAGGTCTAACATTTGTTGGCACAATGAAGAAAAACCAAAGAGAAATACCCAAAGATTTTTTACCATCAAAAACTCGTAAAGTAGAAAGTTCCTTGTTTGGATTCACAAATGAATTTACATTAGTATCTTATGTCCCAAAAAAAATAGGTCGGTTATACTCGTATCAAGCATGTATCACGATTTAGCAGTAGATAATGTCAAGAAAAAACCTACAGTAATAATGTATTATAATGAGACTAAATATGGGGTTGACTTATTAGATCAAAGATGTTCAAACTATAGCACTGCCCGACGTACTCGTAGATGGCCGATGACAATTTTTTATCGTTTGCTGGATATTGCGAGCTCTAATGCATTTATAGTTTATAACTCAGTGCGAGAGGATAAGATTAAAAGGCTTCAGTTTATGAAAGATCTCGCATTATGTCTTGTCAAACCGCATTTACATAGGCGAGCAAGTAATCAACATCTGACTCGACAGCTTCGCTTAGCTATAAGAAGAGTACTAAACATAGAAGAACCTATACCCGAGGTAGAAGAAAAGCTGGAAACTAGAAAAACATGCTATACTTGTGATCCAAAAAAAAAACGAAAGACCTATCATGTATGTTTTTGTTGTAGAAAGCCGATATGTATCGAATATAGCCAAAAGATGTGCCGCGATTGTCGCGAAACAAGACCATGATTGACGGTTGTCAATTTGTCATTAACAATATCTTTTAAGTTAATTTTTTATTTTCTCTATATTATATGAACTCTTATGACAACAAAACCAATTTTTTTTTCCAAATATTAGTTAAGATTTTTTTTTAAGGAATTTATACAGAAGTTTAGAGATTTTGTGTCGTTTTGGCGTTTGAGTAATGTTTTTTTTTTATTTAGCATTAATAGAAGTTATATTTTGTTAATTTTTCTTTCCTAATTAAAAGTAAACACTATCAGTAACACTGAGTATTTTTGTTTATTTATTATTAGGATAATATCATAAAAATATTATACTTTAAGTACATGCGGTCACGGTGACCGCGCCCGGCCCGTTATGTTACAAAAAAACCACCCGGCCAGTTGAGGGATATGTATATATATTAGTACAAACCACTGCAGACGAAATGGAATCCAGAGTGCAGTGAGAGAGTCTCTGCGTAAAAGTCACAACAATAACTCCAAGTCCTAAAGTCTCAGGATTTCAGCAAGTAGCACCCGCGTGTATAAAGACTGAGAAACAGGAACCAGGAATTTAATAACACAATCTCTCCTTGAGACCAGTCTCAATCCTTGAGACCAATATTCTCAAGTCTAAGGGCTTAAACAGATAGTACCCTGAGGCGTCAAGTTGAGAGTTTTAACCAACCGTTTATTGATAGAAAGTCTGCCTGAAATTAAAAACATTAATTCAAAAACACCAGTTTCTCAAGTCTCAGAATTTTTGTTTGAGACCCAAAATATTAACTAAAACAATTAATCCTCAGGCGTTTAAATTTAAGCAAGCGGTAGCCCTAAAGCGTCAGTATCAAGAAGTTGGAACCGGCAGTTCAGTGACAGAGTCCGTGCTTTATATTTAAAACACTATTTTAAAAACAGCAGATACTCAAGTCGCATGGTTTAGGTAAGCAATAGTCCTGCAGCGGCATGAATAAGGAATTTTAGGCCGGAGTTCAGTAAAATGGTCTCTACTTGACACTTACAATACTCATTTGAAACAGCTGATTCTCAATTCTTACGATTTAAGCAGGTACCCCTACAGTAGTAAAACTAATAAGTAAGAACCAGGAGGTCAGTGAAAAATTTTCTCCTTAAAACCTAAAATAATAATGTAAAAACAGCAGATTCTGAAATATTACAGTTGAGGCAGGCAATAAACCTAAAAAAACAGGAAACAGGATTTGGTAACCGAAGTCTAATGGCACCGTCTCTGTTTCAGAGCCACAATATAAGTTTAAGTAGAGAAGATACATAAGCCTCAGATTTAAACAGGCAGTTTCCCCAAAGATTCAAAACTGAGAACTTGGAGTGCGCAGTTTAGTGGCATAGTCTCTGACTGAGATCTAAAATATTAAAAAAAAAACAAAAGGATATTTTTTATTTCAAGTACGTTATTGATTTGTGTGTGTTTACAGATATACATATATGCGTTTGTATATATAATGCATATATATATATATATATATATATATATATATATATATATATACATCGATGCTAGAGGTAAAGGTAGTATTTAATGGAAAATTAAAACACCTTTCCTACGCCAAGTTCGTGAGAAAATCGCAATAATTTCACGCCTTTCAAATATGTACTGAGTGATATGTTCACATGCTAAAAGTAATATTTTTATTAGTAAATTTTTGAAGAGAATACTACGTATATTTGAAAATTTAATGTTTATGTACGACCTTACTTATAGTATTGTATATACTCATAATTAGCCACTTACATTGAATTAAATATTTATTTAACAATAACACTGAGCCACAAAACTATTTTCTTTGGAAGAACCTTTGCTAGAGTATATCAGTCAATTCAGTTTAGAAAATAAAAAAAAAATTATTCAATATTTTCAATAACTTAATAATAAATTGTAATAAGGCATATTAAACTGAATTTCAGATTTGAAATACTCTCTTAGTAAATTGTATGGTTATGATGTATAATCAAGTTTTAGGTACGGTTAAAATTTGTAGATATAAATAAAAATATATTAGCATATAATTTTATGCTCTTTCTATTGTACAATTATGCTCATTCTATTTTAATACAAAATAAATATGCATGTTTTATTGCAATACGAACAGTTTATGCTCATTTCACTTGCAATACAAATAATTTATTCTCGTTCAATTGTAAAAGAAAAAAATTAGGCTCGTTTTATTTAAATACAAACAATTTATTCTCGTTCTTTTGCGATACAAATAATTTATGTTCATTCTATTGTAATTATGTCTTTGGTTTACATGTATAGAAATAATTTTTTGAGTTAACAATTCGATATAACGCTTTTCGGCCTAATATGTTTTAATTTATAACTTACAATTTTCAGCAGAAATAAAGCGTAAAGAGTGGTAATTCCTATACATTACGAAACACAAAATATTTATTGGAAAATATATTTTTAACACCAAAATCAAAATCATTTACACAGTGAGTTGATAAAACAGTGAAAAAGAAAACAGTGAAGTACAAATAAATCTCGCACTACATGGTTTGCGTATACATTTTGGCGCTTATAAACATTTATAAGATTTACAAATATTAATTTTTCACAACGTAAATATATTGTAACATAATACATATCGTAACTTTCAGAGGCGTAAATACATGGTGCATAATTAAAAAATTATAAGCTAAAAGTGTTTCCCATTATAATTTTGTTGTAATTTTCAAGTCAGATTTCACCAACCCTATTTTCTTTATCAATTTTAGATTTTTGCATACTCTTTTGAATGTTATTTTAATTATACAATGCTAATATTTAAAATGATAATTTGAGGGTATGAAATATATGGGTTAATAATATGTATTATTATGCCAACTTTCCACGTTCTACTTCAGATGGTTTCTGAGAAAATCGGTTCGGAATATAGAAACATGTAAATTTTTGGCCTACTATATTTTTTGTAGGTAAAAATATATAGAGAATATATTAAATTTAATATTTAATTATGGGATATATAATAATTTAGGGCATCTACAATCACGCTATATTTTTTCTACGAAATTTGCCTAGGTTTTAGTAAGTAATTTTGGGTTGAGTATTTTCGTAAATAAGGGTGTAGTTTCAGAAATAAACGAAGCACACAATTTTTTTCCACGTTATCCAGTAGGTATATCTCTTAAGATATAATATATAAAATCATAAAATAAATATTTTTGGGACCCTTATAACTAGGCATTTCAAACGACACAGCACTATGTTTCTCCCACGACAAAAATTAGACACGAATAGAGTTTCCATTTTAAATTTTAAAATATATTTTAATTTATTGTTTATCTATTCCCATCCAATTAAATGTGAATGTGTAGATGGTTGTTAATATATTACTTTTTTTTCTTATTTAAATTCAAAAGCGCATAAATAAAATAACTTACATGACATTTTGTGTTTGGTATTTGAAATAACAAAGTTTTCTCTGCGTGGCTAAGTGAATACTTAACCGGTTTATTAGTTTTTAATAAATAAATATTTTTAATATTTACTTGGTAAAATTATAAAAATATAGGGAATTTTTTCAGTAAAACAAAACATTAGAAGCTGAGTGTTGCAAAAGATTACAATATATAAGTAAGACATCGTAAGGTTAACTTTGTATGACAATT
Organism: Druceiella hillmani; assembly: GCA_039881145.1. Taxonomy (NCBI): domain Eukaryota; kingdom Metazoa; phylum Arthropoda; class Insecta; order Lepidoptera; family Hepialidae; genus Druceiella; species Druceiella hillmani. Next base: position 15,983,358 of record JAYKKI010000013.1, read on the forward strand.
ATGGGATTGATTCTTGATGCCATAAATTATTATATATTCCATAATTAAATATTCTCTACATATTTACGCCTACAAAATATATAGTAGGCCATAAATATACACTAAAACTATTTAATAAAGATAAAAAATTATAGCTAATAATTACGCACTATGTGTGGAAATAAAAAAAATGTTATTCGAGTACATAGTTAACCCTGCCTAAAATTTTCAAATGAATGTTTTTAAATTTTATTGAACATTTGTGACGTATATATGGATAGACGCATGAGTTACTTTACAAGCGTTCCGTTTTTCCTTTGACATATAAAATTTTAAAAATCTAATTTTTTTAACAACAAAATCCAGAAGTCTATAATTCCTAGTACAAATCTAATTTATGTGTCACCAATTAAAGTAAAACAAAAAAGTTTCTTGTCATTATTGTCCTAGCAGAGATTGTTTATAAGAATGGAGAATTATGCTTAACCAAAAACAGCTGATTAGAAAAACAAAACGCTACGGGAAGTTTTAGTTGGTAATGAAAATTTTAGGCTAATTACGTACGTAAATTTTGTTTTTGAGAGCTACAAACAAAGAATCCACAAGTAAACTAGACTTAGGCTACTCTGTAAATATGGTAAATTTTCAGCAAATCGATGGTCCTAGTTTGGTACCCTCCTTTTTTTTAGCCTAATTGATATTATTATCTTATATTTCAAGGTATTTATTTTAAACTGGTTTAAATGAAATCAACTCATATAAATTATTAACTCAACAAATAATTAAATTTATCACAATTAGCAAATAGATCAAATATGGTTTTAGTCAATAAAAATTAATTTATTTGTTGGCACTTACAGGGGAAAATGGTACATGGTTTATTACGTGTACAAATTCTTTTGTTCTCTTTTATTGGGATAAATCCTTCAGAAATTGAAAACGTACCTAAATAAACATACCTGCGAAATGTAACCAAATTGAATGCATCGCATTTCGAATTTCTTTTTCTTTGAGGAGAATAATATTACTAATTTACAATTTTTATTTTCGTGTCGGAAAGGACAAAGTAATTTCATCTATTCATATTTTTTTTTAATTCTTCTAATTTATTGAAAATAATTTAATTATGATTGCTCGAATTAAAGCTTTTTTTTGCTAAGCTATTGTCAAGATTTTTCTAAAACAGTTTTATCCATAATAAAATTTTTTTACAAGTTTATTAGAATGTAAATTTTAAATTTTTTCCTAATTATTGAAAATATTTGGCATTTAGTTTGTAGAAATTCATTATCACTTAATTTTTATTAACAATTAAATTAAATTACTTGATGTAATATAGTATTTATTTTATTTAAATTCTTAACCACGATCTAGCTTTCGTTGTATGACGTTTTTAGTGTCAATTTATTTCTATGTTAAATTTGTTAAAATATATGATACGTAATTTAAACTTTCATTGATTATTATAAATAAAATTATTACATTGTTTTACAAAGTAATAAAAATTACTTACATCTGATGTATCAGATCCGCTTGATCCAACCTTTGGTTATTTTGTATGAATATATTGCTTATTCTATTCCCAATGTGCACAGAAATATAATACAATTTTGAAAAAAATGATAATAATTTAAATTTATTGTTATACTTTCTCATTAATTTTAAATAAACTTCTAGAAATATCGCTTATTTCACACGTTTGGCTTACGTTTTTGATGATGGCCCTCCATTTAAATAATTTTATAAAATTTAAGGTTAATATTAAGAAAAATAAGACACAATTTTTCAACAGGGGATAAGAAAGGTTTTCATAAATAAAAATTGATTGAAATTTTTTTTTCTATTATTAGTAATACATATTTATCCTAAAGTCCTAAATTGGTGTTGTTATAAAAATAATATTAGAATATTTTTCGAACGATAAATCTATACACAAGTTTGTATATTTATAGACGCAATATTATTAAATGTAAATGTATAAAAATAAAATAAATAATAATTGTGCACTACACGTAAGGTAAAGCTGCATATAATGTAGCGTAAAAAGTAGCAAAAAAAGTTTTCAAACTCTTAATGTAGCATGGGATCGTATATTACATTCTCACATAGAATTTAAATATGTTTCGTGGCATAATTTTATTTCAAATATATTTTCTTTCGTGCTGTGCTGGCCAAATGACTATGATTTAATAAACAAAATTTCTATAAATTTTGCTCTAATTAAAACTGTAATAAATAACAAAATATTATTGTTATTATGCAAGGGAAATAAAACTATTATATTTACGAATGCAGGAGTCGCAATTAATTTTAAAAAATAATAATAATATAAAATATATTAATATAAAAAAATTGTATATTTTTGAAATTGAAACAAAATATTTACAATACTTTTTATTTTGCTGGTCGCTAAGAATTTAATGTATGAGATATAGTTTTATGTAACTTAGTCGCAGAATTTATTTAGAAATATTGAGTGGAAAACTTCTAGATAACGATATATTAAAAAATACTCTTACATTTATTTAGCATACCTAGTAAAAAAAAAATTAAATGGGGTGAAAAACACACAGGCAATTAAATTTTGTCTACTAACTGATACATTTTTAAATTAAATTTTTCATGTGGGATATCAGTTGAAAATGTGAAATATAGACATATTAAAAGGAGTTTTTCTCAAAACATTTTTAAGTTCTTACTGCGATTTAAAGGAAACTATATAAAAAACACAAACATCCCTCCATTTACGAACTACAAAAGTGAAAATCATGAAAAAAAGTTTGTTACTAAAAGCTTAACTTAGTTTACTGGAAAACTGCAGAAATGTTTGTAATTTAAATGTGAGAAAGATATGATATTATAGGCCTGTAGAAGATGAATTGGGCAAATCTTAATATAGAAGCAGAGTAATAGTAACATTTGAAAATAGTTTGATGGAAAGCATTTCCATCAAACTATTTTCAAATGTTAGTGTACTTTTTCGGGTTCCATGAAATAGGCTTTAAAAAAACAAATATTTATTTAATTATAATAATTGGTACAATAAATCAAATAAATACTAATTATTTGATAATTAATACAGGAGATTTGTGTCTTCTGCAAATATGAAATCCGGTTGGCGTTAGGTCAGATTTGCGTTAAGAATAAAAAGGATGCATCTCATTTCGGATTGCATTTCTCCCACAATAAGTGTAGACCACTGTTTGGTCAGCAATATATTTATAATACAGTTCGTAGAAAATAGTGTTTTGAACACCTCTCTTCACCTATCTAACGGCTTAAATACATTGGAAGGGAAATTAGTTCCTTGGTCTCTAGGAATTCCTAGGTATTCCAACTCTAGAGATTCAGCTATTAGACACAAAATAAATAAGACGTTTAACAGTGTACAGCTGGACATGTGAACATAGGATAAGCCTGAGAATACTTTGTCAAGTCATATTAAAGTGTTAGAATGAATTTGTATTTATTGTGATGAGTTTCAGGAAGTGAACTGATAAGTACCAAAAATAACTTTTAATTTTGCCTAGATACAGAGGATGTTATGATCATAGGAGCTCGGTTTGTTTGACGAAGTAGCTTATTGATTTAGCAAGATTTACAATTGTTAACTTAAAATTCTATATCTTGGCGCATGTTTTTCGACCAATACATATATTTTAGACGTTAATAAAATTAAGATATGCCTGAATGACCAGCACTTGGTAAATCATGATTTTTTTTAAGGATTCTTTTCCCTTTGTTGGGACTAGGATATAGAATTATAATAAATATATTTTACTAACGGGATTGGGAAATAGGAAATTTAACATATTGCATATTTTTGTAAATGAAATTTTATTATAAGTATTACTGAAATCGGAAATAGCAAATTCTTTTTCCTTCATATGCCAATATTGAATCAGGTCTCCGTAGTCTCTTAACATATTACATATATCTTTATAATTAAATCGTCGAAGTAATGGACTTGCAGAAAAAAGTGTGGAAATAAATGTTTTTCATTCGAGGAGGAATAGCGGTTATTGAATTCACGCTCTATCTTGCGAATATCGGGTTTACTAGTAGAGGCTTCTAATATATCGTGACAATGGGGTACCTATTTTTATAAATCTATCGGATAGACTATAAGTTCACGCTCACTAATTATATTCTTGAATGTTTATATCATACGAGGCAACAAATTTCCTTGATATTTGTGGGTATTGCCCATATGTTTTTGATAAGGACGATAGCCTTTCTGGCGGGTTAGGATAGTTATAATGTTCGCAATGAGACGGATTGCAGACAGAGAATTAGAGTCGTCGTTAGAGTCAACGTGGTGGTCATTAATATTTACAGTAAAACGAGAGCGAGACAAGAACGATAGCGCATCTGCGTCACAGTTTAATTGAACCTGTTTGTACACAATCTCATAATTATACTCTTCTAATTTAAGTCGCCAACAAATTAGTCTAGAGTCAGGATCCTTGATATTGAATAATCACGTCAAAGAACGATGGTCCGTCACTATCTCGAAAGAGCGACCAAAAAGATAGGCACGGAATGTTTTACGCTGAATATAATGGCTTAGAGTTATTTTTAATTATAGAGTAGTATGCTTCGTATTTATTTAGAGTTCTAGAGGCGATCGGTTTGTCTTTACCTATTTCGCCTTGAGATAGTATAGCTCCTACAGTATATAATGAGGCATTCGTTGTTAGCACAAAGGGTTTAATAAAATCAAGATACTGGGGAAGAGGAGTAGTGTTAAATTTAATTTAAAGAAGATTAAAAGATTTTTCTTGTTTAGAGGACCAATGGTATTTATTGTTTTTTTTTAAGAATCGTTTCGTAATTTATGAAAATTTTACAATGAATCGTCAATAGTAACTGCCCAGACCTAAGAAAGATTTAATATACTTTGAATTCTTGGGAGTAGGAAACAGAGTAACAACCGTTATTTCTTAAGGATTCAGAGTGACACCTTTGTCGGTAATAATGTGACTGCGATAAGCGATTTCACGCCTTAAGAAAAATTTACCAGGTTGAAGTTTGAGGGGATAGATTTACGGAACTAATCAAAGACTAGCTTTAATTTTTTAATGTGAGAATCAATTTCTTGTGAAAGTAGCATAACATATTCTAAATAAACATATAGTATAGACCTTGTAAGCCCCAAATGACAGTATTTACCAATTCTTGGAATGAAGCTAGTAGATTTTTGAAGCCAAAGGCATACAAGTGAATTCGTAATGTTCTATAATGTAATGTAATGTGAATTCGTAATGAAACAGTTCCATCAGTTGTAACAGTGAAAGCAGTTTTAGGTGCATCTTTAGCCTTAAGCTTCGTTTGATGTAACCCACTGACTATATCTAGAGTTGAAAAATATTTAGAATGCCCTAATCGGTCTAGGATAGTTGTAATTACGGGAAGAGGATAAATTTCGGAAATGGGACAGCATATTGCTATTGTAATTTTAAATAGCATATTTATTATTAATGGAGTGATTAATATCATTTGTTCAAGAAAAGAGCTCTCTTTTACGTAAAATGTATCAGAGTATTGAAAACAACAATCTAAAAGAATCTTGGTTTCTTCAGGATTTGGATGATTTGGATTTGGAACTTGGATATTTATTGCTTCGAATTCATTTTGTTTTTTCGGATTCATTATGGGCTGAAAATGTAGATTTGTCTAAAAGAGTTAGTTTTACGGACAAATCCTTAATCAGGACTTCGGATTCAGTGGCATTTAAAACAGAGATATTGATACGGCGATACGGCTATACGGCGATACGGCGATATGGCTAGATACGGCTTAAGTTTCACAATGCAATTTGCAAGGTTAATACGTCCCAAAATATTAAGGTCAAGGACAAGCGCTTCAGTGAAAGTATTAAATTCGTTAGGATCATTTGAAATAGGACATTATATAACTATTTATGGAAGCGGGGAATGGTATTTGTCGGTTGATCAAAGCTTATATGCAAGGGATAAACTTGATAACGTATGCCATCATATTTATATTTTATATTATCATCAAAGAAATGGAATTTATAGTAAGAGTTAAGGGTGCTTTGCTGAGGCGATGTGACGCTTGCACCAGTATCGGTAAGAAAACCGAATGGATTGTCGGATCGCCTTGTTTTCAGGAAGATTTGAGGCAAGAAGGACTTGCTTCAAGGAGCTTTTAGGTCGTTCGGTCGTGAAAGTGGATTGATGTTCCAAGTTAATTTTACTCAGAGAATTTACTGGACTCAATGCCTTTCATTGAATTTGAGATTTGGATTTAGCACGTTTATTTTTATAACTTGGCCTTCTAGCCGATATCGAATTTTAAAAATTAATTTTATCGAAAATTATAAAAGTTTTTATATACGGTTCAGTGTTGGATTTAATATGATATTTAATACATTTAGCGCTGAGTTTGTTGTGTGAATTGGCATTTGCATTAGCACTAGATTCAGTAGATTTAATAATATGTTTTATATATAAATTAACATTTGATTTAGTGGAGCAAGTAGATTTTTTATAAGATTTATTATTATATTCGACATGAGATACAGAGGATTTAGTACTTAATTTAGGATTCGTTTTATAATTTAGAATTTGAGTGCATAGGATTTTGGGACTACGATGGTACGAATGCGTAACCTGATTATTTAGTTTAAAGTCTGCTCGAGAATATTGTCAGATAGTTCTTTATTTGCTGGTAATTGGGTATAGTCGACATGATAATGAGATTGCCGATCGTTATTTTATCTAGATCAGTTCGCTGATTTAGTATTATTATAAGCGTTTACGGGATTCTGAAATATTATGGCCTATATTTTTACAATATCTGCAACCAGGGCAGTATTATTTAGACTGTTACTAGGATTAGAGAGAGAATTAGGTAGCGATTTACATGAAGTTTCATAATTATATATAAATATAAATATATATACATATATATATATATATATATATATATATATATGAAATGATTTTTTAAATTTATTACGGTTGTAGCAATCGACTTACGTGTTACCAGATTTACAACAAATTTTACAAATATTTACATTGGTGTATGTTTAAAAATTTATATTTTGTATTTCCTCTTCTTCTATTGTGATATTAATTGCTAAATTTAATTTTTTCGGATCTCTGCATCAAATTAGGTTATTCAACTGAGGATGTAAAGCCATTGTAAATGTAAATAAGGCTAAGTCTTCAGTGATGGCTATGCGACCTGAAGATACCAATATTATATCAGCACAATGATATAGATTTTCAGGGAGCAGGACTTAGCAGCGAGGTTCATTTGAACTAGAAAGAATGTTTCGAGGATTTCTTCTAGCAGAGGCAGCAGTGACGTTTTAGGCAGATGAACATGCAATGTATAGTGTCAATTTTAATAAGAAAAATATAGTGACCGGGTAATAGCACCGGCGAGATAGTAAACAGGATGTAGCATCGCTTTATATTTCAAATAAATTTAATTATTTCAGTAAATTTACTTTTATTTCTTGTCGAGTTTCGTGAACCATGGAATTAATGCATATTATGAGATGCGAAGTTAGAAATAAGATAAGATAGTAATTAAGTGTTCAGCAACAGAAAGAGTCTAATACCACACTTCTGACACCACTGTTACGGAGTTCGATGAAATGGGTTTTTAAAAACAAACATTTAATTAATCACAATAACTTTTACAAGAATTATTATTTATTTGATAATTAATACAAGACATTTGTGTCCAATACGAATATAAAATCCGGTTTGGCATCAGGTAAGATTTGCGTTTAGCATAAAAATAATACATCTCCTATCGGATTGCATTTTTCACACAATCAGTGACAATCATTGCCTCGTCAGAAATTTATTCATAATGCTGTTCATGGGAAAGAGTTTTTGTAATAGTACATTTATATTCAATGAAGTGTACATAGAACTTCGTAACGTAAGCTTTAATCATATTAAATCGTTTGTTTTTTTAATTTTTATCTTTTTAAATTATAAAGAAGAAGGAAAAAGTCTTTCTACTAGTTACGTTCATTCTTCAAATTTGAGAGTATTAGAAAATTAATACTATATTACATGCAGGTTCATCTTTATTATATATTTTTTTCTTTATGGTCACTCGTTTTCACGCGCCTAGGTTATATGAAATAAAAATAAAATATCTCCTCAATGAAAGGAAATGATTCGTAAATTCCTATAATACAATTTGTTTATAATAGCGCATTGAATAAAATATAAACCATGATAAAATAAATAATAACGAGACGGGCTAACAATAAAGAACATGTTTGAATATTTTGATGTAATCTGCACTAAGTCGACTCACAAATATTGTCCGATACCCCGACCTCAATTAAATTAGAAATACAGTAACTAAATAAGCTCGAGCAATCAAGTGTCGGACCTCCGTCTGAATATTTGGGACTTAAACTGTTTGGAACTTGGAAAACATTTAGCGATGTAGACTAGTTAAATTTAATAACTTTGGTTAGGCCTTCTGCTGAAGTTACAGGGTCTTTTGAGATTGTAATTTCATGGTTACCACATTTATCCGTGATTTTTACCGGTAAAATGCCGGTTAAATTTTGCTGGTGTCTTTTTGTTAATATCTGTATGTTAATATATTTAAAAGCTTCGAAAAAGTCCAAAGTTTAAAATTATTTATTAAAGTAATGAAAAGTGATTTGAGAAATTGGGGCAAAATTAAATTATCTCTTACTATTTTAATTGTATTTTTTGTTGACGCAGCTTTGGATTAAGTTGTTTAAAATAATTCCCTTATTGTATCTTAAATAATATTATTGTATCTATTTACTTATTCCAATATTATCTTACAAACTAAAAAGTTACCTTACCTGAACTTTGTCCTTTTTAAAAATTAGGCGTAAATATATGACTATATTTTTATTTATTCTTTCGGTGTTTTATAGTTCGTCATCGACTTTCACGTGGCTTTAGTGTAAATAGAATGAATTATTTCAAGAAATGTTTGAATCACTTACTAAATATTTATATTAAAAATGCCTTCATATTGAACTTACATTTGAATACTGTCATTTTCTAGCCATAAATACAAACCCACACGTTTGTTGTTTTCGTAAATCAACTATTAATATATTATAAACCTTGCCTATTTTCCGGATACTTACTCTAATTGAAAACGTATGTTGGACTTTGCGAGCAGCGTCTACTAGTTTTTCTGCTTCAGGGAAGACTTTACAGAGGTGTGATATATTAAATGGATTTTGTTTTAGTTAATTGAAATCCTGGATTTTATTTTCTCGGTTTTATTCAATTCTTTATTTTCTTTCATAGCAAATTGACACGACTGATGTTTGTAACTAAGTTTTACGTTAGACGTAAATATATAAAAATATTATTAATATTTCTATTGCCGCGTTTTACCATAAATATTTTACTTAGACCTTAATTCAAATGTTAGCACCGGGACAAGTCAATTAGATCTCGTCGTCGCAGTTTTTAATTAGAGTATTTTTAACAAAATTAGAAATGAAAAAATAATAATAAATATTTGACCTTTTTTCATTGATGTAATTAAATTTTAAGTTCTTATATGATTAAAAATAGGGGCTTTTAACTACAATGAAAAGTGACATATGTTTCTTTGGTTTGAATTTGTAATTATTTAATCGCGCTAATAATGGAAAGACAATTAATAAAAAAAATTCGTAGGAGATATGCATGAACACGTTTTATTTTATTGTTATATTTTAACTTATAAATTGAATTAGATTTTATTTTCAGGAAATCACTAAAACTGTCACAATTGTTTAAGGATATTTTTCGAAACATAACTTTTATTCAATAATAAAAGCAAAAATAATATCGGAGGAAGCATAGGAATAAAGAAAATAAAGGCCTATTCAAACTATCCCTATATATGTTAAGCAATTTCTTATTGCTCCAGAGTTTTTATTTTTTTTAAACTAAAATTATAGATGAAAGACAAAGTGTTTCTTTGTGACATGAGTAATTGTGATAGAAACTTTTTTATCAACTGTTTTATGAGTACTTGTTATAAAAACTTCACTCATACACGCCTTAAGAGAGCAAATCGAAAAAAATTTAAAAATGTTGAAAAATAACAGAAACCAGTTATATTCTAAACAGAAGAAATTGATTTTTTTAAATGATTGACGTACTTTAAAAAAAAGGTTCAAAGCAGTTTTTTCCAGAATCCACTTTCTCATTAATTGAGATTTTTCACTGAGAAATTTTACATCGCAAACTTTTCATTACATCCCAAACAAGGAATGGTTCTAACAACGAGTTTCCCCATAAAAATATTCTATCGCTTTATTTTCTAAAAATTACAAAAATATGATATTAACCATTTCGTTACGCCTAGTTTCAGTTAATGCAATTATGGTATTATTATTAGTTAGTAACAATTATTTAAAACTTTTTCTAATATTTTTCTTCACTCATTCCATGGTTATTTGGAAATGCTATCTTTATCCCATTTTTTTCATAGAGACACTAACAGCATGCAGAAGATGAAAGACATTATTACTTGGTAAATGAACATTAAAATGCGTAATTACTTATCACTGCATAATAGGTGTTTAAGCTTTAACATTTACATTTCAAACGTCACCCGTGTCAAAGCGCGTCATAGTATTTTATTGCCCTTACGTTGCCGCAAACTTTGTAATGAATGGTTCTATAATGGTACCACAGGTTTAACGTGTGCACTCTTAACGTAAAAGCATATTTGTCTCATTTTAAACGCGGACATTATGAGAGGTAACTTGAATTTATTGAAGTACATAAACCTCTTATTGAGATTGATAATTTACTTAGTATTTTATTTTAAAGTCCTGTTTAGGGAAGAGAAAGTAACTATTTGTGTAATTTCATTTTTTAATTTAATTTCGTTAAAGTTTAATTTCCTATTAAATGTATTTTAATTGATTGTGTTTTTTACTATCACAAGTACTATGCAATGTTCAGCAAAACGATTTAGTTTCATTAAAATATAAAAATTACCAACCATATCTTAAGATAGAATGAAAATCAGTTATATCTACCAAGGATTGTTAAAAAATTTGATAATTTTACTAAATCCAAGTAAATTTATTAATAAAATTCATCGACACCTTTTGTAAAGTTTTTAAAAATACGGAAGTAAACTTTTAATGTTGCATATTTTTTTATTGTTGCATAAATTTTCCCATTTTTCGATTATTTTCCGTTCTTTTATGAACTCTTTTTGAAAATTGCGTTAACTGATATATATATTTTTGTGACTGCTATGAATACAAACTTATCGGCTTTTCGTTTAGTATTTTACTTAATGGTATTGGTTTTGAAAAATAGGTTTTTGTTCCAAATATTGGGAGTATACTTTCAAAATCGTACCTCTGTCGGTATTTTTAAATAAATCATTTTTCTAGTCAATGTTTTCGTAACATTATTTCTTTTAAAATGCAATAATTAAGAATAATCAGTAAAAACCATTTAAATGATATATTCATTTGTACTGAATTTCTTTAGTAATTTATATAAAGAAGCCATAACTGAACGTAAAATCAGATTGGCAAAAGTTCACATAGTATTGGATCTTAGTGTCACAAGAATAAATATGATACCCCCATAGAAAGTAATTTAAAAAAATAAGGTCTTTAATATGTTTACTTAAATCGTCATTGAGACAAGTGAGATTACATATAATTGAAATCTTAGATACAAAACCATTTAATTCTTCTAAATAATTTTTAAATGCCATTTCTACAGAACTCTTTCAACCATGAAGATAAAATAAAACAAAGAGTAATATGTCAAGCCATTAAATTTGCTGGCCAGATATAATCTATTCATTTTGACAACTATTGAGTGAATGTCAATATTAGCAAACAGTATATTTTTTAATAATTTAGGCAATGGATGCTATTAAAAAAATTTTTTTGTTAATTATTTTTTGTAATTTTTACTAAAACTATTATGTACTTCCTTAAATTGTTTTGTGAATATACGTTTTTATGAAGATGACTTTTATAGTTTTATATTAGGGCCACAAATTTTATTTTATTTTTTGATCCTTCCTGATCGTCGCTGAACTCTTCGTTATTTTCATATTCTAAGAAGTATCAGATTTTTTTTGTAATATGTTCTATTTCTCTACTGCCTTACAAAACCATAAGCACCCGTTGGTTACTTTTTTAATTGGTTAGACATGTATTTTCACCGTGATCTCTTCAGCACTGCAACCGTACTTATTCAATCTTCTATATACAGAACCACAAAACAATAAGTGTCTACAAGTACGTTTTCATGGCACATTATTTTATCCGGCCTACAACCCACATAATTTTGTTCATATGAATTTTATAAATATAATAAATAAATAGGAAAGAATGGAAACAAAAGAAAATATCCATGAACGAATTATAGGTAAATGTACTTTATGACTAGGTTTAGTAACTGGAAACTAGGTTCGAATTTTTTTATCTGTTTAAAAAGTGAAAAAATATTGTTAAAATTTTAATCTCTTTATTGTTTACAAATTGATATTAAACATTTTTATAAGGATGTTTTGTGCGATTACTCAATGTATTTGTAGTTAACCTTCCTATACTCGCGCGTTGCTCTGTGAGACCGACAAAACACATTTTCGTAAATATTTTTATGCAGGCAAATCCTGTGAAGTCGAGTTATTTGATAGCTGCCGGATTTGTGGCTAACTTCATTTTAGTTCGGGCGAAACGCACGTGTTATAGCATTCGGCGCCAATCGGTCCATGAGACCGACGCGAGCATAGGTGCAATTTTTGTGTAAGTGTTATATAATATATTTAATGCATTTATATATTTTTACCGACTTTGAATACTTTATGAAGTACGTATAGTAAAATGTATGTATGTATGTTGTTTTATATTATATTTTGACCAATTTATCATTCTTTTTTAGGTTATCTTTCATATCAAAATGGACGATGATCAAATCAGATTGTTTCTGAACGAATCTAGTTCTGGTTCTAGTTATGAAGACGAAAATGACAGTGAGGTGGAGACTACGTGGAGGCACAAGAAGAGACGTACGACACCGAGCAAGACGACGACAATGACGAGATATCTAAGGAAGAACACAGTAAAAATTCCTGTGATTTTTACTTGGGAAAGATGGACAGACAAGGTGGAATAAATCTCTTGCCTCAAACCCAACTAGGCGACGTGCTATAAACATAGTCACTCAACTTCCAGGTGTTAGAGGAAAAGCTAGAAATTTGAAGGAACCAGGTGAGCTGTGGCGGCTTTTTTTCGGAGGGCGTTATCAACCTGACAGTAAAGTACATCAACGAACAAATTAATTGATTGAAACATAATTTTACAAGAGAAAGAGACTGCGCCAATACAGACAACATTGAAATTGAAGCTTTTTTTAGGCCTTTTACTTTTTGCTGGAGTCAGAAGAAACGGTCGTCTAAATGCCAAGGATTTTTTCAAAACTGACGTGTCATCCCCGGAGATATTTAGGTTCTCTCTATTGATGCGTTGTCTCAGATTTGACAATAAAGATACGCGAGAAGAGGGAATAAAACTGGATAAACTGGCACTTATTAGAGAGTTGTTGGATGAAGTTGTGGGAGCGTTCAAAAAATATTACATTATGCGTCTCAGTATGTTACGATTGACGAAAAACTAGAAGCTTTTAGAGGACGTTGCAACTTTTGCTAGTACATTTCCTCAAAACCCAACAAATATGGAGTAAAAATTTATGCATTGACAGATGCCAAAATGTGTTATACCCATACCATGGAAGTTTTTGTAGAGAAACAACCAGACGGTCCATATCAAGTTGATAACTCCGCTTTGGCTTTGGTTTTGCTATTGAGTGCAAATATTCACAATACTGGGCGTAATATAACATGTGATAACTTCTTCACTAGTATGCCATGGATAGATAAGCTTGAGTCTCAACACAAATTGACAGTTATTGGGACGATTCGTAAAAACAAACGAGAATTGCCTAAACAATTCACGGATATACGAGGAAGAGTAGAAAAGTTCAGTTTATTCGGGCACCGACGCAATTGCAGTCTTGTATCCTATATACCGAAAAAAGGCAAAAATGTCGTTCTCGTATCCAGCATGCACGATGATGCCCAGATCAATGAAGAAACAGGTAAACCGGAAATTATAATGGACTACAATAGAACCAAACGTGGAGTTGATATCGTGGACAAAATGTGTGGGACTTACAACGTTGCACGTGGGACAAATAGATGGCGAATGGTGATATTTTACAGTTTAATGAATGTAATGGGTATAAATATGTTTATAATATACTTGCACAACAACCCTACCAAGAAAATTAGCCGTAGGATCTTTCTTGAAGCCTTAGAATACGATCTGATCAATCCGCAACTTAGACGACGGGCTCTCATGAGAACCATAAGGAACAGGCTCGCCAAAATATATAAATTAGACGGACCCGAGTTTTTAACAATATCTAACAATAATAAACTTGGTCGTTGTGGATACTGCTCATCAAAAAAAAACCGCAAAACACGTTACAACTGTGCCGCCTGCAAAAAATACTTTTGTTTGGAACATGCTGTAACCGTATGTCCTGATTGTTATGGTGAGGCTCAAAACTAAGCCAAACATAGATAAATATATTCCTTGATATGTTTATTATTATTATTCAGAAGTTTATTTTGTTTTTAAAAAGAAGTTCAGATTTTAATTTTGTTTTCCTAGTACTTAAGAAAAAAATTTCAAATTCGAAGACTGATTTGTGATAGAGTATAAGTCAGTAAAATAATTAATAAATTAAGTATTATTCATACTTTTTTGTTTCATTACATCCTAAACTTTAAAATAATAGTAATAGTATTTGGGCTTCTTAGTAAAAAAAATGTGTTGTAGGAGTAAAAACTATCGGTCTGTGACACCGTGCGCGAGTATAGGTGTTACAAAAATTGGCGGGAGTATAGAAAGGTTAAACTAAGAACTTGAAACGTAGCATTTAGATAGAACATGATAATTTTAAATATTATTAATGCCTTTAAATATCATATATTACTAGAATTTTATTTAATTTCCGTATACAATTAGAACAAATGAAATAGGACACAATAAGAATGCATGGTTCTTGAATAGATGGTGGTTAAATTTATTAAATTGAAGCTGCAGATTAAAAAATTTATTGGTCAACGAACTATGTGGAAAAATCTTGCTATTTTGTTATTTCTTATGAATAAATCATAGGGCAGATAAGTGGAGCTGTAGCAGTAATTAAAATACTGTAGTTAAAAACGCTCAAACATACCAACTTTATAAAGAAAATTGATACGTTTTGAAAATACTAGTATTTTATTAAGAATAAAAAATATTCTTCATGTCCTTTGTAAATAAAGGCATGTTGTAAATAAAGGCATTGATATAAATATTTTTGTCATTAAAATATTGACAAAAACGCTATTATTTACAATTTATAACGCAAAAATTTCAATATAATACCATGAACATTCCTTCAAGAAATTTTTGTGGAAACCTTTTTCAACCGACATCTCTCTAATTACATTTATGTAAATGTTTAATGCTTTCTTTATGTTAATTTTCATTGTATAGACTCAAAATTTCTAAACCAATATTATTCTTAATTATTCGAGTTCTATATACTACAAAGATATTTTGATACTAAATAAGAAGATGCTATTCGAACTTGGCGGTAATTGGAGCATGACTTACACAAGGAAGTGTAAGTCATGCTCTAATCCTGTAAGTCATCTCCGATCCTATAGTAAAGTTTCTGTACCACAAAATTTCACTCTTAGTACTTTCGCGGTAAATACTGCTATTATAGCTAGAAGAGGCTCCTGATAAACTCCAAATACCACATAACCAAATTCATAATTGTATCAAGGAATGAATAATAAAGATGAAAGAGACTAAATTATTTCATTTTAACTGCATCATTAAAGAAGAAAAAAACTATACCAGTCAAGATTAACAATGCCCAAATATTATATGCTGGTACTGCAAAATACTTGTGTATTACGCTAAATAACAAACTGCGCTGAAATATATTAATTTTTTTGGAAATATTTATGTATAGTAATTATGGCGGACTTATTGCTAGATAAGTAATCTCTTCCAATCAACCATTACTATTTGTACTGAAATTTAGTTAGTAGACTGTAAGAGATTTTAAAATGAAAATTCTTTTTATTTGTAAAGTAAAAAAAACTATTCGCATGATTTGGGATGGGAAAGAGAGGAAAGGACAAGGATGCAAAGGAAAAGGTTTCAGGAGAGGCAGGACTTTTTCACTCGATCTTTGAAAATATTTAGACGTGATTTTCCTGAAGTCAGGATCCAGGTGATTCCAAATTTTTGCTGCTTGGGCAGTGAAGGATTTTTCGTATGTAGTAAAGGTGTGTTTAGGAATAAGAAGGATGAGTAAACTTTCAGATCGTAGCCCAAGGGCGTGAGCAGAGAATATACACATAAAAAAATTCTGTATAAGACGCAAATATGTACTGGATGATTGAAAGGAACTCCCCTCTGTGGCTCACTATATGGCTTTACCATATTAAGATATATCGTGATAATACAGAGATACCACAACAAAGTATTTTGAAACATTGCAGACGCTCCTTGATAGGTAAGAAACAGTGACATTCATTAGGACTTAGCCGTAGAAACTGTGGATAAAATTATTAAGAGGCTAGTAGAAGAAATAAGTACAAGTAAGTTAAGTAAAGTAAGTCAAGTAAGTACATATTAGGATAGTAATTTGTCTAAGGGGTAATATATGATATCGGGCTAGTTTATAGTTTTATGAAACCTATTAGTTTGAGATAAGAGAAGAATGGCTCAATGGTTAATCTTTATCAGATTGTAATTGAAAATATTGAATATATATGACGTTAATTTTGTAAAAAATCATTATTCACAATTAAATAAAACTACGTGTTGTAGTATTATTTCTACTTTCGACCTACTACTACGACCTAGGTTTCGTTGTATTACAACATCTTCAGGTGGGCTAATAGCAATCTTTACTAATTCACAATTAAATGAAACTACGTGATGTAGTATTATTTCTACTTTCTTTAAGTTCTTTACCACGACCTAGGTTTCGTTGTATGACATCTTCAGGTGGGCTATTAGCAATCTTTGCTAATAGCTCACCTGAAGATGTAATACAACGAAACCTAGGTCGTGGTAAAGAACTTAAAGAAAGTAGAAATAATACTACATCACGTAGTTTCATTTAGTTGTGAGTAATTGAAAATATTAAAGAAAAATTGCTTGAATCAGCCTTATGGTTGTTAAAATTACTTGACAAGTTTATATTATTATATTTCTTGTAAATTTACATAAATAAAGTGTATTTAATGTATAAGTAAATACTCAGGGTATTGGAGTCAGATGTCACATTCTTCATTAACATTTGAAATTTTAATATTTGATCACCATTAAATGTAGTAAGGTTCTTCATGTATAGGGATTTTTTTTTGCTGACATTTGATAATTTTTCAAATATAGGCGATATTGTTTAGAAAAGTATAACTGGGAATCAAACAAAATTAATTTTCACAATCGATATTAAGGATGGAGAAGACGAGTATCATTTAACACCTTGTAATATAGTTCTCCCGTATCATGTAATGATACGAGAGAACTATATTAATCATCGATTTTTAAGAAATAAGATAATAATTATACTTAAAGTGAAATGGGATAATTAACGTATATTGGACATCTTAATCAAAAAGGCAAAATAACTATGAAAACTTAAAGTGATGACAATATCTTGAATAATAATACTTTAATTGGAAATAAACTTAAGAGGAAATAAATGAAACATTTAAGCTTTTCAGTTATTCATTACAAACAAATCATAGAATGATTAATAAAGAGAAAAATCTATAAAGCGTATCTGAAATTATCCTATAACCGTTTTTCTTGGCATTTACATATATTAAATAAGTGATTAAGAACTCTTAATAATATTGTCTAAACAAAATTATTAAGAGTTCTATTTCTAAGAGTAATATTTAGAATTATTTTAAAAATTTTTCAAAAATGTGTTTTGGATCTAAATTGTCCTTATCAAATAAAAACCAATTCTTATATTATTCTAATATTTCACTTTCGGTGTAATTTTTTTTGTAAGAAATAAATCAAACAACACTAAAAATTATTAAAAATCGGGTGGTTCTGATTATAGATTATTACTAACAATTTTTATCCTCCTCTAACCTATTTGTTACTTCTTACATTATCTAATTAATTATATTTCGTTTATATAAACTCATTTCATCACCTATAACTAATTTATATATTATTTTTAAAACTTGTGGTTTATATACATAATCTACCGTTTTTATATTATTATAGCTAGCTTGTTTCAAACATAAAGATACATAATTTCCTATTAGGGATCATTTCAAAACCGAGTAAAGACCTTCTTCCTATATTTCCATTCTTTCGGCAATAAGCCAGAACTTATTTACCCTATAGGCCCTTAGAATAAAGCTCGGTACGGTAAAGAGCGCAGCCAGCTGCACCATTGCTGTATGCACCACACCGTGCTCTCCCTCGTCCAATGATTATCTCTATGCTGTACCAAGTTATCACCCAGTCTACTTTCACTTGTTTTTGTTGTGACTTGTCGCGACTGTTATTTTTTTATTAGTCACTCTGTCTACTTCTCTTTTTTAGTGTTGTTTTTTTTTTCTTTATTCACGCCCATATTTATATATAACATGTGATATGTTATGATGATTAGAAGGTATGTGTTAAAAATTTTAGTTTTTGTCAGCATGGTAATAATTTGTTGCAGTCCAGTACAAATTGTAAATGCCAGTAGCGTTTCCAAGTTTTCGTTATTCTTTTGTTCTCTTCTTTTTGGATCATGAAGGTGATTCAATTTATGTCTTTTTCGCAATAATTAAAAACGTTGATAGTGTCTAGCATTTTATATCCTAGCATGTTTTGAGTGCTGATTCAGTATCATACGATGATTATTTTCCTATTCATACTATCACCTTATATAATGCAGTGATTATTTAACCCTGACAACGTCTTTTGTGGAATCTACTTTTAAACACTGGAGATAGATTTAAGACCTGCGAATTTGTTATTCTAAAAAGCATTAGAGGTCCTAGTTACCTTTCTTGGTAAAAAATTAAAAACGTGATAAT